>CM077667.1:371902092-372502092 GCA_039707655.1 Elymus sibiricus
CCTGACACGCTGTCTCATTGTCTGTCTCAACGTAAGCCGCCACCCGCGGCGAGTCATGACGTATATCACTTGGTAACACGGCTTCTGCACCATAAACCATGAAGAAAGGCGTATAGCCTGTTGACCTGTTGGGAGTGGTTCTGATGCTCCATAAAACTGATGGCAACTCTTCTACCCAACAACCCGGCGTTCGCTGCAGAGGGACCATAAGCCGGGGCTTGATACCTCTCAAGATCTCCTGGTTAGCTCGCTCCGCCTGACCATTGGATTGTGGATGAGCAACAGCAGAGACGTCAAGCCGGATGTGCTCACTTTCACAGAACACCTATATAGCCCCCTTGGATAGGTTTGTGCCATTATCTGTGATGATACTATGAGGGTAACCAAAGCGGTAGATCAATTTTTTGACAAACTGAACCGCCGTAACCGCGTCACACTTGCCGACCGGCTCAGCCTCCACCCACTTGGTAAACTTATCCACCGCCACCAAAATGTGGGTCTTCTTGTCTTTAGATCTCTTGAAGGGCCCGACCATATCAAGCCCCCAGACCGCAAATGGCCAGGTAATTGGAATCATACGCAACTCCTGAGCCGGCACGTGAGCACGTCGCCCGAACTTCTGACATCCATCGCACTTGAGAACCAAGTCTTGTGCGTCCTTATGAGCCGTCAGCCAGAAGAAACCATGCCGAAAAGCCTTGACCACCAGATATTTTGAGCCGGCGTGATGACCACAATCGCCAGCGTGAATCTCATTTAAGATTTCCTTACCTTCTTCAGGTGAAACACAACGTTGAAAAATGCCGGTGACGTTGCGCTTATGTAACTCGCCATTGACGATCGTCATGGACTTAGATCGCCTTATGATTTGCCTTGCCAAGGTCTCGTCCTCGGGTAACTTGCCGCAAGTCAAGTACGCTAGGTAAGGCAACGTCCAGTCAGGGATAGCATGCAGAGCCGCCACCAGCTGCCCCTCCGGGTCAGGTATAGCCAGGTCCTCCTCTGAAGGTAGCTTAACTGATGGGTGATATAGCACATCCAAGAAAATGTTAGGCGGCACCGGCTTACGCTGAGAGCCAAGTCTTGATAATGCATCAGCCGCCTCGTTCTTGCGACGGTCAATATGATCCACCTGATAACCCTTGAAGTGACCAGCAATGATATCCACCGCCTGACGATAAGCCGCCATCCGTGGGTCCTTGGAATCCCACGTGCCTGAAACTTGCTGAGCCACGAGGTCTGAGTCGCCAAGACATCTAACCCGGCTCAGGTTCATCTCCTTAGCTACACGGAGGCCGTGGAGTAAAGCCTCATACTCAGCTGCATTGTTAGTACAGGGAAACATCAACCTTAACACATAACAAAACTTGTCACCTCTAGGGGAAGTTAAGACAACTCCAGCCCCTGATCCTTCCAATTGTCTGGATCCATCAAAGTGAATTGTCCAGTATGTGTTATCCGGCTTCTCCTCGGGCGACTGACACTCTGTCCAGTCGTTAATAAAGTCCACCAAGGCTTGAGACTTGACAGCCGTGCGGGGCACATATTTTAGATTTAGAGGCCCAAGCTCCAATGCCCACTTAGCAATCCTGCCAGTGGTTTCTCTGTTTTGAATTTTGTCTTCCAACGGAGCAGAGCTAACCACAGTGATCTGGTGTCCCAAGAAGTAGTGCTTCAACTTACGATTCGCCATGAACACCCCGTATATCAGTTTCTGCCAATGTGGGTACCTCTGCTTGGACTCTATCAGAACTTCACTGACGTAGTAAACCGGCCTCTGAACCGGGTATTCTTTCCCTGCCTCCTTACGCTCCACAACAATCGCGGCGCTGACTGCCCTATTGTTAGCCGCCACGTAGAGGAGTAAAGGTTCCTTCTCAGCCGAGCAGCCAAGACCGGCGGCTCAGACAGCTGTTTCTTGAGCGCCTCAAACGCTTCACCCGCCGCCTTACTCCAGACAAAGTTGTCTGTTTTCTTCATCATTTGATACATAGGAATAGCCTTCTCACCCAGGCGGCTTATGAACCGGCTTAACGCAGCGATTCGACCCGCCAGGCGCTGAACGTCATTGATGCACGCCGGCTCAGACAAGGAGGTGATAGCCTTTATCTTGTCCGGATTAGCTTCAGTGCCACGCTCAGAGACTAGAAATCCCAAGAGCTTGCCTGCAGGAACTCCAAAGACGCACTTAGCCGGGTTAAGCATCATCTTGTAGACCCGTAAATTATCAAATGTTTCTCTCAGGTCGTCAAGTAGAGTCTCCTTCTTTCTTGACTTGACCACGATATCATCCACATAAGCATGAACATTGCGCCCAATTTGACTATGAAGACAGTTCTGCACACAACGCTGGTAAGTCGCCTGGGCACTCTTGAGCCCGAAAGGCATAGAAAACATAGCAGAAAGCACCAAAAGGCGTAATGAAAGCCGTCTTCTCTTGGTCTTTAACTGCCATCTTGATCTGGTGATAACCTGAATAAGCGTCGAGGAAGCATAAACTCTCACAACCCGCCGTTGCATCAATAATCTGGTCGATACGGGGGAGAGCAAACGGGTCAACTGGACAGGCCTTGTTAAGATCCGTGTAATCCACACACATACGCCACGTGCCGTTCTTCTTAAGCACCAACACCAGGTTAGCTAACCACTCCGGGTGAAAAACCTCCACGATGAACCCTGCTGCTAAGAGCCGGGCCACCTCTTCCCCAATTGCTTTACGCCGCTCTTCATTGAAACGGCGAAGGAACTGCTTGATCGGCTTGAACTTAGGATCCACATTAAGGTGGTGCTCAGCGAATTCTCTCGGTACACCTGGCATGTCAGACGGCTTCCATGCAAAGATGTCCCGATTCTCACGGATGAATTCGATGAGCGCGCTTTCCTATGCTGGGTCCATGTTAGCCCCGATAGTGAACTGTTGTGATGAGTCGCCCGGAGTAAAATCTACCTGCTTGGTATCATCCGCCGCAAACTTGAGGGGCGGCTCAGATTCCGTGTTAGGCTTCTTGAGTGGAGTCGTGTCTTCCGGGTCAACATTTTCCTTATAAAACATGAGCTCTGCCTCTGCACAACTTGACTCTGCGTAAGCTGCGTCACCTTCCTCACACTCAAGAGCTGTCTTCCGATCACCATGCACGATAATTGCCCCGTTCAACCCGGGCATCTTGAGCTGTAAGTAAACATAGCAAGGCCTAGCCATGAACTTGGCGTAAGCCGGCCGTCCAAACAGAGCGTGATATGGGCTTTTGATTTTGACCACTTCAAACCACAAAGACTCCACCCTGTAGTTAAATTCATCACCAAAAGCTACCTCCAAAGAAATCTTCCCCACTGGATAAGCCGATTTTCCGGGCACCACACCGTGAAAAACTGTTGAAGAGGGCTTAAGATCCTTATCAAGCAAACCCATCCGGCTGAAAGTATCATAATACATGATGTTGATGCTGCTGCCACCATCCATAAGCACTTTAGTGAACACATATCCTCCTACTTGGGGGGCAACTACCAAAGCCAGTTGCCCCGGGTTATCAACACGCGGCGGGTGATCCTCCCTACTCCAAGTTATGTCATACTCAGACCACTTCAAATACTGTGGGAGAGCCGGCATGACCGCGTTAACCGCCCGCTTGCGTACCTTCCGGTCTCGCTTGTCGAGTCTGGTTGTAAAAACATGATACTGACCCCCACTGAGCTGATTCGGGTTAGTCTGGTACCCCGATTGGTTATTCTGCTGCTGGCCTCCACCGCCAGGCTGTTGATGATGACCTCCTTGATTGCCTTGACCCTGGTAACCGGATCCTGAGCCGCCAGCACCAAAGCCGGCTCCTGACCCGCCCGGCCCTGAGCCGCCTGACGGACCATTACCGTTATTACGGTGCTGTTGAAGGCTGTAATCCCTGAACTGCCGCATAATACTGCAATCCCTCCAAGTGTGACCTGCCGGCTTATCAGGCCGGCTGTGCTCCGGACAAGGTTTATTGAGCATCTCTTCCAAGTTGAAAGGAGCTTTACCCTTGTTAAAGGGTGCCCTGAAGTTCCCATTGCCCTTAGCACGATTGTTTCCAGTGCTGGTGTTCGCCACCAATTCTGACCCGCCGTCCGGGTTCTTCCGTTTGCCCAGGTTGCTGTTTCCAGCCGCGTTTTGCTGTTGACCCTTGCCATTGTTACCTTTCTTCCCGTGACCTGATTTCTCATCATCAGAGCCTGGGTCTTTCGTGTTATCAGAGTCTGCGTACTTGGTGAGAGCCGCCATGAGCTCCCTCATGTCTTGGCATGAGCGTTTAAGCCGGCCAAGCTTCTGCTTCAGCGGTTCAAAATGGCAATTCTTCTCCAGAATCAAAACTGCTTGAGCCGCCGTAATCTGTTCCGAAGAGTGGATGATGGTTGAGACCCGCCGGACCCAGTGATGAGCCGACTCGTCATTATGCTGCACGCAATGGTCCAGATCCACAATCGTCATGGGCTGCTTGCACGTTCCTTGGAAATTTTTGATGAATTTCACCTTCAACTCGGCCCAGGAATTAATGGTATTGGGTGGCAAGCCCATTAACCATCTGCGAGCCGGCCCTTCCAGCATCATGATGAAGTATTTGGCACATACTGCATCACTGACGTCCAACATCTCCATGGCCAACTCATAGCTTTCGATCCAAGCCTCTAGAGGTAGGTCTGCAGTATAATTGGGCACCTTGCGAGGACCTTTGAAATCCTTTGGCAGACGCTCATTCGTAGAGCCGGCGCTAAGCACGACACTCCCACAGCCCTGGAGGTTACTCCTGCCCCTACTGAGACGGAAGGTGCAACTGTGGGTTCCTGATGAGCCGCCGCCGCCGCCAGAGCCGCCGCCTCTCGCTGTGCTCTCGCCCGATCCACCAGCGCCTGAGCATCTAGAGCCGCCCGATCGACTCGCGGCGGGTTCCGATGTCGTTCACTGCTAGAAACCGCCGGCGACTCATAACGCCGGTTGTAGCTGCGGCTGGGGATGGGAGTTGAATGCACGCGGCTCCGGCTGTAAGTATACTTCTCCTGCTGGGCCACCGCCGTCTGCAGGTATCCAATAGCGTTCCGCACCTCTTCTGCAAAAGGTGCCTCATCGGGGATGGGGATTGTACCAAGCCGGGTTGCCGCCGCCACCATGTTCTCAGCCGGGTTAGAATAATGACCCGGCGGCGTCAGAAAAGGCTGTAGTGGGGTCGGGTTCCGGCGGGTCGGGTCTGGCCGCTGATGCTGAACCGCCGCCCGGCTTCCAGGTACTTCCGCCGTTCGGGTCATGGTCAAAGGTATGTTCCGTCCCGTCCCTGGCGTGTTGAAAAGATTTCTGGCTTCATACTGATCTGGCAAGCGGGATTGATGCCTCATCCGCTGAACCGCCGCTGCAGACTGCTGCTCTAACTCGAAACGGAAAGCATCCGCCCTAAGGCGCTCCGCCTCAGCATCCATCTGAGCCTTCAGCGCATTGATTTCCTGTTGGACTCCGGTCATCTGGTTCTTCAACCTCGCGATCTCCGCATTACGGGCCGCTTGGTTTTCAGCAGTGACCTCAGTCGCCATCAGGGTTGTAAGCTCATTCATCAGATCCAGAAGAACTTGAGCCGGCGGCCTGCCAGCTCCAGACCCAGTCGCACCGGCGGCTGAGCTGCCAGGAGCCGCCGCTGAACCCGCCATGAAGACGGCAGCGTGGTTCGGCGGCTCATAATCCTCTGGCTCATGTTACTCCGACTCGGGGTAAGGCTCGGCGTAGCCCCCGAGCCCACCGTTGTGAAGCTGATAGATTGATTCCGTCTCTCCGCTCGAGGATCCATCCTCTGAACAGATGAGAGTTTCTTCCCATGACATAGAACCTTCAAGCTCCATGCCCTGGGTGAAGCCGACAAAGACATGCTTCCTGCCCGGGTCGGCACGGGCGGGTTGCACGCGTCGGGCGGGTTGCTCGCGCCGGGCCGGCTCGACGATGTCGGTGCAGATGTCCGGCCCGGGTTCGGATCCGCTGATCTTGCCGATGAAGGCGTGGATTCCGCCGAAGGGGACCCGGAAACCGTACTCAATTGAATCGGCCTCGGGGCCCCAGCCAGCGTCGTCGATGTATAGCCGTCCGCGGCGACTCTTGATCATCCTACCAACAGCGTACCCCTCGATCCCTGGGAGAGAGCCCTTTGAGAACTCAACACCACCGAGCGCTAGCCCCACGGTGGGCGCCAACTGTCGTGGTTTCGTCACAGCAGATGTCCGAAGACTTAGGTTCGAGGCCATCGCTAGGGCGGTGGACTCAAAGGGGTTGGTCGAGACGAGGGACACGAGTTTACCCAGGTTCGGCCCCTCAAGAAGAGGTAAAAGCCTACGTCCTGCTTGTGTTGTATTGCTTGGAGTATCGATTACAAGGGAGCGGATTCGCTTGACCTAGTTCTCGATTGATTGGTTTCTGTCTAAGCCGCCCCAGGGCCTCACCTTTATATAGGAGGTCGAGGCTATGGGTTACACGAGTCCTAAACCGACTCATACATCGTAGTTGATCATGTCTCTAAGCCGCCTTGCTATCTTGGGCAAGCCGTCTTCGGGCGGCTTAACCGCCCGGGTCTTCACACCATCTTTTGTCTCTGGGCCTTCGTCGTGGCCCATCACGTAAGCCGCCACGTGGCCTGGCCTTCATCTTCCGGCCCACCTTACAGGTCTCGGCTATGAGCCGCCAGGTATGACCCGGCCCCTCCTGGGCGGGTCTTACCACGTGGTTATATCCCCAACAGGATCCATGTATGAAAACAAAGTATGGGCTTTGGAAGTATTACCTGAAGGGCGAAAGGCCATTCAGAATAAATGGATCTTTAAGAAGAAGACGTACGTGGACGGTAATGTCACCGTCTATAAAGCTCGACTTGTGGCAAAGGGTTTTTCACAAATTCAAGGAGTTGACTACGATGAGACTTTCTCACCCGTAGCGATGCGTAAGTCCGTCAGAATCATGTTAGCAATAGCTATATTTTTCGATTATGAAATTTGGAAGATGGATGTCAAAACAGCGTTCCTTAACGGTTTCCTTAAGGAAGAGTTGTATATGATGGAACCAGAAGGTTTTGTCGATCCAGAGAATGCTGACAAAGTTTGCAAACTCCAGCGATCCATTTATGGGCTGGTACAAGCGTCTCGGAGTTGGAATCTTCGCTTTGATGAGGTGATCAAAGCATTTGGGTTTATACAAGTTTATGGAGAAGCTTGTATTTACAAGAAAGTGAGTGGGAGCTCTATAGCGTTTCTAATATTATATGTGGATGACATATTGCTGATTGGAAACAATATAGAATTTTTGGAAAGCGTGAAGGAATATTTGAAAGAGTTTTTCAATGAAGGACCTAGGAGAAGCTGCTTTCATATTAGGCATCAAGATCTATAGAGATATATCGAGACGCTTAATAAGACTTTCACAGAGCACATACCTTGATAAAGTTTTGAAGAAGTTCAAAAGGGATCAGTCCAAGAAAGTGTTCTTGCCTGTGTTACAAGGTGTGAAGTTGAGTAAGACTCAATACCCAGTGACTGTAGAGGATAGAGAAAATATGAGTGTCATCCCCTATGCTTCTGCCATAGGCTCTATCATGTATGCGATGCTGTGCACAAGACCAGATGTCAGCCTTGGCATAAGTGTTGGGTAACGGAGCATGAATTTCAAAAAAAATCCTACGCTCACGCAAGATCTATCCATGGAGATGTATCGCTACGAGAGGGGAGAGTGTGTCTACGTACCCTCGTAGACCGTTAGCGGAAGCGTCTCACAACGCGGTTGATGTAGTCGAACAATCCTTCGAGCTCCACCGATCAAGTACCGAACGTACAACACCTCCGAGTTCTACACACGTGCAGCTCGGTGACGTTCCTCGCCTTCTTGATCCAGCAAGACGTCGAGGTAGTAGATGAGTTCCGTCAGCACGACGGCGTGGTGACGGTGACGGTGAAGTGATTCCGGCAGGGCTTCGCCTAAGCTCTCCGAAAATATGACCGAGGCGGAAAACGGAGATCGGGGCACCGCACACGGCTATGGGACAATTGTGTACTTTGGGGTGCCCCCTTGCCCCCGTATATAAAGGATGAGAGGGAGGAGGCCGGCCCCCTAGGGGTGTGCCAAGTGTGGGGAGTCCTACTAGGACTCCTTAGTCCTAGTAGGATTCCACCTCCCATACGGAGTAGGAAAGAGGGAAGGGAGAGGGAAAGGAAAGAGGGGGCTGCGCCCCCTCCCCTAGTCCAATTCGGTTTGGGCAAGGGGGGGCGCGAGCCTCCTCACGTGGCCTGCCTCTCCTTTTCCCGTATGGCCCAATAAGGCCCATTACTTCTCCCGGTGAATTCCCGTAACTCCCCGGTACTCCGAAAAATACCCGAATCACTCGGAACCTTTCCGACGTCCGAATATAGCCTTCCAATATATGAATCTTTACCTCTCGACCATTTCGAGATTCCTCGTCATGTCCGTGATCTCATCCGGGACTCCGAACAAACTTCGGCCACCAATCACATAACTCATATAATACTAAATCGTCATCGAACCTTAAGTGTGCGGACCCTACGGGTTCGGGAATGATGTAGACATGACCGAGACGACTCTCCGGTCAATAACCAACAGCGGAACCTGGATGCTCATATTGGTTCCTACATATTCCACGAAGATCTTTATCGGTGAACCTCATATGTCAACATACGTTGTTCCCTTTGTCTGGCGGTATGTTACTTGCCCGAGATTCGATCGTCGGTATCCAATACCTAGTTCAATCTCGTTACCGGCAAGTCTCTTTACTCGTTCCGTAATACGTCATCTTGTAACTAACTCTTTAGTCACGGTGCTTGCAAGGCCTCTGTGATGCTTTATTATCGAGAGGGCCCAGAGATACCTCTCCGATAGTCGGAGTGACAAATTCCAATCTCGATCCATGCCAACTCAACAAACACTTTCGGAGATACCTGTAGTGCACCTTTATAATCACCCAGTTACGTTGTGACGTTTGATACACCCAAAGTATTCCTACGGTATCCGGGAGTTGCATGATCTCATGGTCAGAGGAACGTGTATTTGACATAGTGAAAGCAATAGCAATAAACTGAACGATCATTTTCTATGCTAACGGTTGGGTCAAGTCCATCACATCATTCTCCTAATGATGTGATCCCATTATCAAATGACAACTCATGTCCATGGTCAGGAAATCTTGACCATCTTTTGATCAACGAGCTAGTCTAGTAGAGGCTTACTAGGGACACAGTATTTGTTTATCTATTCACACATGTATTTAGTTTCCGGTCAATACAATTCTAGCATGAATAATAAACTATTATCATGAACTGGGAAATATGATAATAACTAATTTATTATTGCCTCTAGGGCATATTTCCAACAGTCTCCCACTTGCACTAGAGTCAATAATCTAGATTACACCTCCATGTAATTAACACTTAATCAGTTCTAAAGCTGATCATCTTTTGCTTGTGAGAGAGGTTTTAGTCAACGGGTCTGCAATATTCAGATCCGTGTGTTCTTGGCAAATCTCTATGTAGATGCTGCTACCACACTCTGTTTGGAGCTACTCCAAAAAAATTCCCCACTATACTTATCCGGTCTGAGACTCATAGTCTTTCGGATCAGTGTTTAAAGCTTGCATCGACGTAACCCCTTACGACGAACTCTTTATCATCTCTATTCCCGAGAAATTCTTCCTTAGTCATCTTAAGGATAATTTGACCGCTGTCCAGTGATCTACTCCTGGATCACTTTGGTACCTCTTTTGCCAGACACATGGCAAGGCACACAGCTTGGCATACTTTATAGAACCTATGGCCGAGGCATAGGGGATAACCTTCATCCATTCTATTTATTTTGCCGTGGTCGAGATTTGAGTCTTACTCAACTTCACACCTTTCACCACAGTCAAGAACTCCTTCTTTGACTGGTCCATTTTGAACTTCTTCAAAATCTTGTCAAGGTATATGTTTTGTGAAAGTCATATGAGGCGTCTCAATCTATCTCTATAGATTTTGATGCCTAACATGTAAACAACCTTTACCTAGATCTTCAAGTCTTACTCCACTTCACACCAGCCAAGAACTTATTTCTTTTGACTTGATCCATTTTGAACTTCTTCAAAATCTAATCAAGGTGTGTGAAAAATCTTTTATCAGGTGTCTTGATCTATCTCTATAGATCTCGATGCCCAAACCGTGGATAACTCAAAAAACAGGTTTTTATTGAAAAACTCCTTTCAATTAATTCTTTATGCTTTCCAGAAATTCTACATCATTTCCAATCACATATACTTATTAGAAATGTTATAGAGCTCCCACTCACTTTGTTGTAAATACAAGTTTCTCCATAAACTTGCATAAACCCAAACGCTTTGATCACTTCATCAAAGCGAGTATTCCAGCTTCGAGATGCTTGCACCAGTCCATAGATGGATCGCTGGAGCTTGCATACTTTGTTAGCACCTTTAGGATCGACAAAACCTTCCGGTTGTATCATATACAATTCTTCCTTAAGGAATCCATTAAGGAATGCCATTTTGACGTCCATTTGCCAGATTTCATAATCATAAAACGCGGCAATTGCTAACATAATTCTGACAGACTTTAGCATCGCTACGGGTGAGAAAGTCTCATCGTAGTCAACTCCTTGAACTTGTCGATAACCTTTAGCAACAAGTCGAGCTTTATAGACGGTGACATTACCATCAGCGTCCGTCTTCTTCTTAAAGATCCATTTATTTTTAATAGCTTGCCGTTTCATCGGGCAAGTCTACCAAAGTCCACACTTTGTTCTCATACATGGATCTAATCTCGGATTTCATGGCCTCAAGCCGTTTGTCGGAATCCGGGCTCGCCATCGCTTCTTCATAGTTCGTAGGTTCACCGTTGTCTAACAACATGACCTCCAAGACAGGATTGCCGTACCAATCTGGTGCGGAGCGTGTCCTGGTTGACCTACGAGGTTCTGTAGCAACTTGATCCGAAGCCTCATGATCATCATCATCAACTTCTTCTCTGGTCTGTGTTGGTGTCACAGAAATTTCTTTCTGTGGCGTACTACTATCCAGAGGAGGTACAATTATCTCATCAAGTTCTACTTTCCTCCCACTCACTTATTTCGAGAGAAACTCCTTCTCTAGAAAGGATCCATTCTTAGCAACGAATACTTTGCCTTCGGATCTATGGTAGAAGGTGTACCCAACGGTCTCCTTTGGGTATCCTATGAATACGCACTTATCCGCTTTGGGTTCGAGCTTATCTGGCTGAAGCCTTTTGACATAAGCATTGCATCCCCAAACTTTCAGAAACGACATCTTAGGTTTCTTACAAACCATAGTTCATACGGTGTCATCTCAACGGATTTAGACGGTGCCCTTGTTTAAAGTGAATGCAGCTGTCTCTAATGCATAACCCCAAAATGATAGTGGCAAATCGGTAAGAGACATCATAGAACGCACCATATCCAATAGAGTACGATTACGACGTTCGGACACACCATTACGCTGTGGTGTTCCATGTGGCGTGAGCTGTGAAACAATTCCACATTGTCTTAAGTGATTGCCAAACTCGTAACTCAAATATTCTCCTCCACGATCAGATCGTAAGAACTTTATTTTCTTGTTACGATGGTTCTCTACTTCACTCTGAAATTCTTTGAACTTTTCAAATGTTTCAGATTTATGCTTCATCAAGTAGACATAACCATATCTACTCAAATCATCAGTGAACGTGAGAATATAATGATATCCACCGCACGCCTCAACACTCATCGGACCGCACACATCGGTATGTATTATTTCCAATAAGTTGGTTGCTCGCTCCATTGTTCCGGAGAACGGAGTTTTAGTCATCTTGCCAATAAGGCACGGTTCACATGTCTCAAATGATTCATAATCAAGAGATTCCAAAAACCCATCTGCATGGAGTTTCTTCATGTGTTTAACACTGATATGACCTAAGCGGCAGTGCCACAAATATGTGGTACTATCATTATCTTTTGGCATTCGTGTTATGAACATATGTATTACTACGATCAAGATTCTATAAACCTTTCATTTTAAGTGCATGATCATCAATGATATTATCCAAATAGAATAACAATTATTCTCTGAAATTGAATAACCGTCTTGCAATAAACACTATCAGATATAATGTTCATGCTTAACGCAAGCACCAAATAACAATTATTTAGGTTCATCACTAATCCTGAAGGTAGAGAGAGCGTGGCGATGGTGATCACATCAACCTTGGAGACACTTCCAATGCACATCGTCACCTCGTTCTTAGCTAGCCCTCGTTTATTCCGAAGCTCCATGTTTCAAGTTGAAAGCAACTGAACAAGTATCAAATACCCAGGTGCTCCTACGAGTACTAGTAAGGTACATATCAATAACATGTATATCAAATATCTTTGTTGACATTGCCAGACTTATTATCTGCCAGTTACTTTGGGGAAGTTCCGCTCCCTGTGACATTTCCCTTTGCAATGGGAGCACTAAGTCTCGGGTTTGGTTCAGCCTTGGGTTTCTTCGCGTGAGCGGCAACTGTTTTACCGTTCTTCTTGAAGTTCCCTTTTCTTTCCCTTGCCCTTCTTGAAACTAGTGGTCTTATTAACCATCAACACTTGATGCTCCCTTTTTTTTATTTCTACATCCGCAGATTGTAGCATCGCGAATAGCTTAAGGATCTTCTATCCCTTGGATGTTTATAGTTCATCACGAAGATCCAGTAGCTTAGTGATAGTGACTAGAGAACTCTATCAATCACCACTTTATTCGGAAGTCTAACTCCCACTTGATTCAAGTGTTTGAAGTACTCAGACATTCTGAGTACATGCTCACTAACGGAGCTGTTCTCCTCCATCTTGTAGCTATAGAACTTGTCGAAGGTGTCATCCCTCTTGACCCGGGTGTGAGTCTTGAAAAACAAATTTTCAGCTCTTGGAACATCTCATATGCTCCGTGTTGCTCAAAACATATTTGGAGCTCCGGTTCTAAGCCGTAAAGTATGGCGCACTGAACTATCGAGTAGTCATCTTTTCTTGTCTGCCAGACGTTCATAACGTCCTCAGACGAAGCCGTAGGGGTATTTCACTGAGCGGTGCATTAAGGACATAAGCCTTCTATGCAGGAGTGAGGACAATCCTCATATCACGGACCTAGTCCGCATAGTTGCTTCCATCAACTTTCAACTTCGTTTTCTCTAGGAACATAATAAAAACAGGGGAACTACAGCGCGGTCTATGGATCTACAACATAAATTTGCTAAGACAAGTAAGACTATGTTCATGACAATTGAAGTTCAATGAATCAAAGTACTTAAGAACTTCCACTTAGATTAACATTCCTCAAGTTGTCTAAGTGTAACATGATCCACATCAACTAAACCACGTCCGATCATCATGTGAGGTGGATTAGTTATCAATGGTGAACATCTTTCATGTTGATCATATCTACTATATGACTCATGTTCGACCTTTCGGTCTCTTGTGTTCCGAGGCCATGTCTGTACATGCTAGGCTCGTCAAGTTTAACCCAAGTATTCTGCGTGTGTAAAACTGGCTTACACCCGTTGTATGCGAACGAAAGAATCCATCACACCCGATCATCACGTGGTGCTTAGAAGCGTCGAACCTTCGCAATGGTGCATACTAGGGGAGAACACTTATCTTGAAATTTAGTGAAGGGATCATCTTATAATGCTACCGTCGTCCTAAGCAAAATAAGATGCATAAAAGGATTAACATCACATGCAATTCAATATATGTGACATGATATGGCCATCATCGTCTTGTGCTTTTGATCTCCATCAGCAAAGCACCGTCATGATCTCCATCGTCACCGGGTTGACACCTTGATCTCCATCGTAGCGTCGTGACACCTTGATCTCCATCGTAGCGTCGTGGTCGTCTCGCTGGCTATTGCTACTACTACTACTGCTAACTAATAGCGGTAAAGTAAAGCAATTACATAGCGTTGGCATTGCATACAATAAAGAGACAACCATAAGGCTCCTGCCGGTTGCCTGATAACTTACAAAACATGATCATCTCATACAACAACTTATATCACATCATGTCTTGGCCATATCACATCACCAGCATACCCTGCAAAAACAAGTTAGACGTCCTCTACTTTGTTGTTGCAAGTTTTACGTGGCTGCTATGGGTTTGCAAGAACCGTTCTTACCTACGCAAAACCACAACGTGGTGTAGTGATTGCTTTTTGATCTTCTAAAAGAACCCTCTTCATTGAAACCGATTCAACTAAAGTGAGAGAGACAGACACCCGCCGGTCACCTTTATGCAACGAGTGCACGTAGCGGTGAAACCTGTCTCGCGTAAGCGTACGCGTAATGTCGGTCCGGGCCGCTTCATCTCACAATACCGCCGAATCAAGTAACAACTAGTAACGGCAAGCAATATGTATACACCCACGCCCACAACTCACTTGTGTTCTACTCGTGCAAATCACATCTACGCATAGACCTGGCTCGGATGCCACTGTTGGGTAACGGAGCATGAATTTCAAAAAAATTCCTACGCTCACGCAAGATCTATCCATGGAGATGTATCGCTACGAGAGGGGAGAGTGTGTCTACGTACCCTCGTAGACCGTTAGCGGAAGCGTCTCACAACGCGGTTGATGTAGTCGAACAATCCTTCGAGCTCCACCGATCAAGTACCGAACGTACGGCACCTCCGATTTCTACACACGTGCAGCTCGGTGACGTTCCTCGCCTTCTTGATCCAGCAAGACGTCGAGGTAGTAGATGAGTTCCGTCAGCACGACGGCGTGGTGACGGTGACGGTGAAGTGATTCCGGCAGGGCTTCGCCTAAGCTCTCCGAAAATATGACCGAGGTGGAAAACGAAGATCGGGGCACCGCACACGGCTATGGGACAATTGTGTACTTTGGGGTGCCCCCTTGCCCCCGTATATAAAGGATGAGAGGGAGGAGGCCGGCCCCCTAGGGGTGCGCCAAGTGTGGGGAGTCCTACTAGGACTCCTTAGTCCTAGTAGGATTCCACCTCCCATACGGAGTAGGAAAGAGGGAAGGGAGAGGGAAAGGAAAGAGGGGGCTGCGCCCCCTCCCCTAGTCCAATTCGGTTTGGGCAAGGGGGGGGGGGCGCGAGCCTCCTCACGTGGCCTGCCTCTCCTTTTCCCGTATGGCCCAATAAGGCCCATTACTTCTCCCGGTGAATTCCCGTAACTCCCCGGTACTCCGAAAAATACCCGAATCACTCGGAACCTTTCCGACGTCCGAATATAGCCTTCCAATATATGAATCTTTACCTCTCGACCATTTCGAGATTCCTCGTCATGTCCGTGATCTCATCCGGGACTCCGAACAAACTTCGGCCACCAATCACATAACTCATATAATACTAAATCGTCATCGAACCTTAAGTGTGCGGACCCTACGGGTTCGGGAATGATGTAGACATGACCGAGACGACTCTCCGGTCAATAACCAACAGCGGAACCTGGATGCTCATATTGGTTCCTACATATTCCACGAAGATCTTTATCGGTGAACCTCATATGTCAACATACGTTGTTCCCTTTGTCTGGCGGTATGTTACTTGCCCGAGATTCGATCGTCGGTATCCAATACCTAGTTCAATCTCGTTACCGGCAAGTCTCTTTACTCGTTCCGTAATACGTCATTTTGTACTTAACTCTTTAGTCACGGTGCTTGCAAGGCTTCTGTGATGCTGTATTACCGAGAGGGCCCAGAGATACCTCTCCGATAGTCGGAGTGACAAATTCCAATCTCGATCTATGCCAACTCAACAAACACTTTCGGAGATACCTGTAGTGCATCTTTATAATCACCCAGTTACGTTGTGACGTTTGATACACCCAAAGTATTCCTACGGTATCCGGGAGTTGCATGATCTCATGGTCAGAGGAACGTGTATTTGACATAGTGAAAGCAATAGCAATAAACTGAACGATCATTTGCTATGCTAACGGTTGGGTCAAGTCCATCACATCATTCTCCTAATGATGTGATCCCATTATCAAATGACAACTCATGTCCATGGTCAGGAAATCTTGACCATCTTTTGATCAACGAGCTAGTCTAGTAGAGGCTTACTAGGGACACAGTATTTGTTTATCTATTCACACATGTATTTAGTTTCCGGTCAATACAATTCTAGCATGAATAATAAACTATTATCATGAACGGGGAAATATGATAATAACTAATTTATTATTGCCTCTAGGGCATATTTCCAACAATAAGTATGGCCGGAAGGTTTCAAAGTGATCCAGGAGTGGAACATTGGACGGCGGTCAAGAATATCCTTAAGTACCTGAAAAGGACTAAGGAAATATTTCTCGTTTATGGAGGTGATCAAGAGCTCGTCGTAAAGGGTTATGTCGATGCAAGCTTTGACACTGATTCGGATGACTCTAAGTCTCAAACCGGATACATATATATTCTCAATGGGGGAGCGGTAAGCTGGTGCAGTTCCAAGCAAAGCGTGATAGCTGATTCTACATGCGAAGCAGAGTACATAGTGATACGTCTCCAACGTATCCATAATTTTTGATTGTTCCATGCTATTATATTATCTGTTTTGGATGTTTTATATGCATTAATATGCTATTTTATATTATTTTTGGGACTAACCTATTAATCTAGAGCCTGCCAGTTTCTGTTTTTTCCTTGTTTTTGAGTATTGCAGATAAGGAATATTAAACGGAGTCCAAACGGAATAAAATCTTCGGAATGATTTTTCTTGGACCAGAAGAAACCCAGCAGACTTGGAGACGAAGGTAGGAGACCTGGCGTGGAGTCACAAGCCACCAGGGCGCGCCATAGGGGGGTGGGCGCCCCCCTGGCTTGTGGC
Source organism: Elymus sibiricus (assembly GCA_039707655.1). Taxonomy (NCBI): domain Eukaryota; kingdom Viridiplantae; phylum Streptophyta; class Magnoliopsida; order Poales; family Poaceae; genus Elymus; species Elymus sibiricus. The sequence continues at coordinate 371,918,950 of CM077667.1, forward strand.
CCCACGGCAGCCCTCCTAACCCTATTCTTCGGCCTATAAATTCCCAAATATTCCCTGGATACCAAAGAGAGCCACGAAAATACTTTTCCGCCGCCGGAAGCCTCTGTTCCCATGAGATCCAATCTTGGAGCCTTTTCCGGTAATCTGCCGGAGGGGGAATCGATCACGGAGGGCATCTACATCAACTCCATTGCCCCTCCGATGATGCGTGAGTAGTTTACCACAGACCTTCGGGTCCATAGCTAGTAGCTAGATGTCTTCTTCTCTCTCTTTGTTCTTCAATACCATGTTCTTCATGATCTTCATGGAGATCTATCCGATGTAATACTCTTTTGCGGTGTGTTTGTCGAGATCCGATGAATTGTGGGTTTATGATCAGCTTATCTATGAATATTATTTGAATCTTCTCTGAATTCTTATATGCATGATTTCATATCTTTGCAAGTCTCTTCGAGTTATTGGTTTGGTTTGGCCAACTAGATTGGTAATTCTTGCAATGGGAGAAGTGCTTAGTTTTGGGTTCAATCTTGCGGTGTCCTCACCCAGTGACAAAGTAGGGGTAGCGAGGCACGTATTTGTATTGTTGCCATCGAGGATAAAAAGATGGGGTTTTCATCATATTGCTTGAGTTTATCCCTCTACATCATGTCATCTTACCTAATGCGTTACTCTGTTCTTCATGAACTTAATACTCTAGATGCAGGCAGGAGTCGGTCGATGTGTGGAGTAATTGTAGTAGATGCAGAATCGTTTTGGTCTACTTGACACGGACGTGATGCCTATATGCATAATCATTGCCTTGGATATCTTCATAATTATTCGCTTTCCTATCAATTGCTCGACAGTAATTTGTTCACCCACCGTATTATTTTCCTTCATGAGAGAAGCCTCTAGTGAAACCTATGGCCCCCGGGTCTATTTTCCATATTATATTTTCAGATCTATAAACCAAAAATACCAAAAATACTTTGCTGCATTATTTTTACTTTTGTTTTACTTTACGATCTAGCAATCTTTTATATCTATCTCTATAAGATCTCATCCTTGCAAATAACCATGAAGGGATTGGCAACCCCTTTATAGCGTTGGGTGCAAGTGTTTGATTATTTGTGTAGGTACATCTATTGGGGACTTGCTTGTATCTTCTACTAGATTGATACCTTGGTTCTCAACAACTGAGGGAAATACTTATCTACTTTGTCGCATCACCCTTTCCTCTTCAAGGGAAAACCAACGCATGCTCAAGAAGCAGCACATAGCTACCTTGGAGGCGGCAAAGGAAGGTGTCTGGACGAAGCAGCTCATGACAGATCTTGGAGTCGTGCCAAGTGCACTGGACCCGATGACTCTGTTTTGTGACAACACTGGTGCCATTGCTCTGGCCAAGGAACCAATGTTTCACAAGAGGACCAGACACATAAAGTGACGCTTCAATTCCATCCGCGATGCGATCAAGGAGGAGGACATAAACATTTGCAAAGTACACACGGATCTGAATGTTGCAGATCCGTTGACTAAACCTCTTCCACGGGCAAAACATGATCAACACCAGAACTCTATGGGTGTTAGATTCATTACCATGTAATACTAGATTATTGACTCTAGTGCAAGTGGGAGACTGTTGGAAATGTGCCTTAGAGGCAATAATAAAGTGGTTATTATTATATTTCCTTGTTCATGATAATCGTTTATTATCCATGCTATAATTGTATTTATTGGAAACTCAAATACATGTGTGGGTATATAGACAACAACATGTCCCTAGTGATCCTCTACCGGACTAGCTCGTTGATCAAAGATGGCCATGGTTTCCTGGTCATAGACATGAGTTTTCATTTGATAACGGGATCACATCATTAGGAGAATGATGTGATGGACAAGACCCAAACTATGAACGTACCATATGTTCGTGTCAAGTTTATTGCTATCGTTTTCTGCATGTCAAGTATCTGTTCCTATGATCATGAGATCATGCAACTCACTAACACCGTAAGAGTACCTTGTGTGTATCAAACGTCGCAACGTAACTGGGTGACTATAAAGATGCTCTACAGGTATCTTCGAGGGTGTCTGTTGAGTTGGCATGGATCAAGACTGGGATTTGTTACTCCGTATGACGGAGAGGTAACTCAGGGACCACTCGGTAACACAACATCATGATGAGCTTGCAAGCAATGTGGCTAAAGGAGTTATCCACGGGATCTTGTATTACGGAACGAGTAAACAGACTTGCCGGTAACGAGATTGAACTAGGTATGGAGATACCGACGATCGAATCTCGGGCATGTAACATACCGATGAACAAAGGGAACTGCGTACGGGATTGACTGAATCCTTGACATCGAGGTTCAACCGATAAAGATCTTCGTAGAATATGTAGGAACTAATATGGACATCCAGGTCCCGCTGTTGGTTATTAGCCGTGGAGGTGTCTTGGTCATGTCTGCATAGTTCTCGAACCCGTAGGGTCTACACACTTAACGTTTGGTGACGATATAAGTATAGTCGAGTTGTTATGTTGGTGACCGAAGGTTGTTCGGAGTCCCAGATGAGATCCCAGACGTGACGAGGAACTCCGGAATGGTCCAGAGGTGAAGATTGATATATAGGACGAAGGGTATTGGAGTCCGGAAGTGTTCCGGGGTGTACCTGGGATTCGACGGATTACCGAAAGGGGTTTCGAGGGGCCCCGACAAGTGTTGAGGGGCCTCATGGGCCAAGGAGAGGGGGCGCACCAGCACACTAGGGGGCTGGGCGCCGCCCAAACCCTAGCCCAATTCGGCCAGGAGGGCGGCCGCACCCCCTAGGGACGCCGCCCCCTTTACTTGGGAGGCAAGGCGCCTTGGGGGGGGGGCACCCTAACCCTGGCCGCACCCTTTGGCTGCCGGCCCCTATGGGAAACCCTAGGGCGCCCCCTCCTCCCTTCCCCCTATATATAGAGAGGGAGAGAGAGGGCAGCCGCACCCAACGTGCTACGGCGCTGCCCCTCCTCTCCCTCGTAGCTCTTCTCCTCTCCATAGACGCACGGCGAAGCCCTGCTGAGATTCCTCCACCACCACCTCACCACGCCGTCGTGCTGCCGGAGGACTCTAGCTACTACTTCACCATCGTTCGCTAGATCGAGGAGGTGAAGGCGTCATCAAGCCGCACGTGTGTTGAACGCGGAGGTGCCGTCCGTTCGGCCCTTGATCGGGAGTTCGCGGGACGGATCATGATTGGATCGCGAAGACGTTCGACTACATCAATCGCGTTTCTTAACGCTTCCGCTTAGCGATCTACAAGGATATGTAGATGCAATCTCTACTCTCGTAGATGTTCATCTCCTAGATCGATCTTGGTGAGCGTAGGAAATTTTGTGTTCAACATTCCCCAACACCGTCGCCGCGGTCGATGAGCTTCCCTCCGCAGCCGCACTGACTGACACTAAGGCCGCAGTGGGTCAATGGTCGTTGAGCATGGTCTGGTGCAGATGGAGGAGGGATCTCGGATGCCTTGCCGGGCCAGACCGACCACACACTGATCTTGGATGGGGTTGCTACCGGCGAGGATGTGAGTGGGACGACACGATTGAGGGTCGCCATCGGAGAGCTAGAAAGGACGGTGAGAGGGAGTGAGGGATTGTGGTGTGAATGAAGTGGACGATAACGGAAGAGAAAGAAAGAGTTACAAGACGTCCCGTCGTCTCTTGCGCTTCCCAACTGCTAATTTCATGCGAGACGGCAAACGCATGCAACCGAATGTACCAAAATACTGATTTTTGCATCGCGCAGGGCTGATTGGGCAAGTGCAGGCAAGCAAACACGCCCTGCATATATCAGTATATCTATATCACGTAAACCATCATGCGATTCTGCAGGCTGCAGCTTCCGGGATACGGACCTGGTCATGTCCTCCAGAATGCATGACGGCCACAGCTATCAGCACACACATTACATTGTGTGTATATACACCGCAGCAATCAGCACGCACATTACATTGTGTGTATACACCGCACGCCGAAACAAGGTAGTTTCCAAATCCCTCTCCGACCGTTCGATCAGTGTTTTCTGATTTTGCCTCAAACCCCCTTCCACCGTACATATGGCATACACATGACACGCAGGTACGGTACGGTTCGAGCCGTCTTTCTAAAATGAAAAACAGGTACGTACACACCATGCAGATGCAGTGCTGCAGTGAGAAGCCATGCTGCCTCTGTTTTCACTTTTCAACCAGCCTTCAAACAGTGTGCCCGGTCAAATCAAACCACCCTTGGGCGTGACGACCTTTCTTCTCCTCCTCCTCCTCCTCCTCCTCCTCCTCGGTCTTCTTTTTGTCGTGCCGCCACGCCTGGGCGTGCGCGTATATAAGCGCAGACACGCGCGGGAGCCGGGAGTCACCACCAACAGCGGCAACCTCGGCATGCGTCCAGGCACGCAAACGCAAGCATAGCCTCGCCATTCAGCGCACCCAGAGGCCACCGGCGAGAACTTGCTCGGTCCTTGAGCCATGGACGAGTGGTTCTTCTCCGTCGACCGGGACGACGACGACGACGACCTGATGAGCCTGATGGGCCTCCTCTCGCCCCCGCCCGCGGCGGTGCACCAGGGCAGCGCCTTCGCGCCGTACCAGCGGCGTAGTACGGCGACGTCGTCCTTGGTGTCCCCGGGTCAGCGGCAGCGCGCGCGCGGCGGAGCGAACGTCCACCGGAGCATGCACGAGTTCTTGAGGCGCGCCAATGCCGTCGCCTCGTCTTCCGACGGGACGTCCGCGGGAGCACGGGCGGCGGCGTCGGCGAACAGGCCGATCGAGCCGCAGGTGCCGCGCAGCTCGGCGTTCCGGCACATCACGCGGGAGCGGCTGCGGCGGGAGCGCCTCAGCCAGGGCTACGCCGACATCCGCGCCCTCCTGCCACCGGGACGGGCATCAAACGTACGTACGCTGATCACATCAGTCCTTCTTCGAACTGCAAATGCAAGTGACACGAGCATTTCTCTTCTGCGCGTACGCTCGCAGGGTGCCAAGAACTTCGTCCTCGCCGCGGCGGTCGACTACATCCGGGAGCTGGAGGGGAGGAAGCGCCGGCTTGGCGCGCGGAATGCAGAGCTGGTGAGATCGTCAGAACCAGACAGCGCGTCCGGCGGCGGCATGGTGGTCAAGGTGCGCGGCGAGGGCGGGTGCTCTTCTATGGTTGGCGCGCTCGAGGCGGTGCTCCGGCGGCTCAAAGCCATGGTGGAGCTGCGGGTGACGGCGATCCGGTCGTGGTGCTGTGACGGCGCCATGCGCATGGAAGTCGGGGTGGAGTCCACGGTACGTGCGCGCGCCGGAAAAAGTAGTTCGACTTTAGTTCTTTCGATTCGAATTGCTCTCTATTATACTTCCTCCGGTTCTTTTTACTTCGGGTATTAGATTTATATCAAGTCAAATTTTATAAAGTTTAACTAAATTTATATTAAAAGATACCAACATCTATTATACCAAATTTATATACTATGAAACTACACTTCCTAATGAATCTAAAAATATTGATTTGACATTGCGAGCGTTGATATTTTTTTTCTATAAGTTTGGTCAAAGTAAAGATAGTTTGGCTTCAGACAAAACTTTTATGCAAACTAAAAAAGACGGTAGGAAATAAGTACAGAAAGAAACGTCAACAGAATATGGAGTACAATATAATATAGTCGCAGGTTGACTGCTTCTTCAGTCAGAGTGAGTCAACGTGGTTTGATTCAGTATTGTTCATCATTGTACTTGCTAAACTCCGTGTATCTCGTGCGTGTAGGTGTCTTCGTTCGAGGTGGACATGCGAATAACAAATGCCCTGATGGAGCTCGAGGAAATCAGATCCGGCTGCTTGCAGGATCCAGCGAGACGTGAGTGGAAATTGACCTGTCAAGTCGTAAGTGGTGATGAACTGATGAGTTGATCAATGTACTGAAATTGAAATAAGGGAATCATTGCTTGTACGGGGTGGCACAGCCAGAGTTTAAATCTGATTTCCTAGCAGACCTGGTTAGGGTCTGCGAGGGAAGAGATTACCCATATTAGTCGGAGGAGACTTCAACATTATTAGAGAAAGGAAAAGAATAACGATAATTTTGATGGGAGATTCTTATTCATGTTTAACGTTATCATCGAGCGCCTGGACCTGAGAGAGATTGACCTCACGGGCAGGCAATATACTTGGGCAAATAATTGAAAGATTCCAACGTATGAGAAGTTGGACTTAGTACTAACCAGTGTAGAATGGGAACAAAAATTTCCCTTGGTAACGGTGTGTGCATTACAAAGAGGAATTTCCAATCACACACCCCTGCTTGTTGATTCCTGTGAGGCGGTTCACGAAGGCAACAAAGACATTTTCTAGTTCGAAACCTCGTGGTTGGAGAGAAGATTTTCTCGTTTAGATAGTCAGGAAATGGGCCTCAGAGCATAGGGGTGATTTAAACGTCAAAAGATGGCAATTTAAGATTTGACATCTGCGACAGTTCTTGAAGGGTTGGGCCAAGAACAATAGTGGTATATATAAGCAACAGAAAGAGAGGCTGCTTAATATCATTAAGATCTCCATCTAAAAGCTGAAGCTAACTCGCTTGACATAAATGAACGGTAGCTAAAAGAGAGGCTCGGGTCAGTTTGGCGAAGCTTCTTAGAGAAGAGGTCAAATGGGACCTTAAAGCTAAAGTGCGGCAAATGCTTCAAGGAGATAATAATACACATTTTTTCCATATGATTGCCAACGGCAAACATAGAAAAAACAGTATCATACAATTTGAACAGGATGAGGGTACAATTGTTGGGCATGAGAACCTTAAGATGTATATTTGCAACTTTTATAAAAAAACTGCTTTGGGTCTCGGTAGAGAACTATGTCTCACTCAACGAGGATATGGTTGAGGACGTAGCACAACTGGGAGATGATGAGAACGAGATTCTCACTTCCCCTTTTACAGAAAAGGAAGTGTTTGAGACAATTTCGCAAATGAAGAATAAAAAAGCACATGGTCCAGATGGTTTTCCAGTAGAATTTTATAAGTGGCGTCGGGATATTATTAAAGTCGATTTGATGCCAATCTTCCATGGTCTGTTTCATGGTATTTTACAACTATTTAAACTAATCTTTGGGACAATCACATTGTTACCAAAGAAGGAAGAGGCGGTTCACATTGAGCACTTCAGACCGATATGATGTTAGCTTAAAGATTTTTTGCAAAAGTTGAACGAACCGCCTTACAAAGATTGCGCATTCTTTGGTTCAGCCGACTCAAACGACTTCCATGCCTGGACAACATATACTCGAGGGAGTGGTCGTTCTACATGAAACTTTGCATGAAATCCATTCAAAGAAACTTGATGCAGTGGTTTTCAAGATGGATTTCGAGAAGGCATATGATAAAGTCAAGTGGCCATTTATACAGCAGGCCTTGCGTCTGAAAGGTTTTGATGCAGCCTGGAGGAAGCAGGTCGGATCCTTTGTACAGGAAGACATCGTAGGAATCAAGATTAATGATGACACATGTCATTATTTCCAGACGTAAAAAGGATTGGGACAGGGAGATCTGATGTCTCCTATCCTTTTTAATGTTGTCGCTGACATGCTGGTCGTCCTCATTAATATAGCTAAGGAGGACGGCCAGGTAGGTGGTCTCATCCCGCATCTAGTGGTGGTGGGGTGACCATACTACAATATGCAGATGACACCATTATTGTCATGGAACATGATCTAGCTAAGGCGAGAAACATGAAATTAGTTTTATGCTTTTTCGAGCAACTATCGGGGCTGAAGATTAACTTTAATAAAAGTGAGTTGTTCTGCATTGGACGCGCCAAGGAAGAACATGATAATTATAGACAGTTGTTCGGATGTGACCTGGGATCTTTACATTTTAGATATCTAGGAATCCCAATCCATCATTGTAAACTAGCCAACAAAGAATTGAAATGCATTGAAGATCGATTTGAAAAGAAATTGAGCTGCCGAAAGGCAAGCTTTTGTCGCATGGGGGGGCTTGATCCTTATAAATTCGGTGCTGACCAGCATGCCAATGTTCCTCCTATACTTCTTTGAGGTACCTGTAGGGGTACAGAAAAGATTGCATTTCTATCGATCTCGCTTTTTCTGGCAAATTGATGAAAACATAACGAATTATAGGTTGACCAGCAGCATCCCTCCCTATACAACATTGCACAACGGAAAGAATTATTCGCTAGTACAGTGTTGGGTTCTTTTCCTCTTAACATTCAGTTTAGGCAAACACTAGTGGGAGAAAAATGGTATAGATGGTTGCATCTTGTGCGTAGGTTAATGGAGGTTAACCTTTCTGATGGGCCAGATATGCTACATTGGAGGTTGTTCGTGTCTTGGGTATTCTCGGTTAAGTCTATATATACAGACCTGATAAATACCGGGGCTATCCCGAGATCAATTTGCATTTGAAAAATCAAGGTGTCGTTAAAAATCAAGGTTTTTAGGTGGTTTATGCATAAGGGAGTAATTTTGACAAAAGATAACTTGGTAAAGCGTAGTTGGGAGGGTAGTAAACAATGTTACTTTTGTGATCAAGACGAAACAATATAACATATTTTTATCCAATGCCCACTCGCTAAGTTATTGTAGCGGACCATTCACGCGTCATTTAACGTATCTCCGCCTGTTGCAGTTTCACATTTATTTGGGACTTGGTTGACCGGGGTAGAGGCTAAGACCGTGGCACATATTTGAGTTGGAATTTGTGCATTCTTTTGGGCCATATGGAATTATCGGAATGGTGTTGCCTTTAACAGACAAACCATTACAATTTTTTTGCAGGTTATTTTTAGGGCGTCCGCTTGAATCCGTATGTGGTCATTGCTCAGCCATATGGACCACAGGGAGCTTATGGATATTGGATGCAACCGAGGTTGCACGTGATACTTTCTTTTTCTCGAATATGCACGAGTGTGCGTATCATATTTTATAGAAGAAGAGGGGGGGAGCCCCAATCCACCATCGATGTTACAGAGTTAAAATCGCTACAACACCGACAAGAAATCCACTCCACACGCCAATCGAAGTGAACTACTCGCGCCTCATCCACCCTAGCAACATCTCGAACAGGGTATCAAGTTCTCCTCTAAGCAGTCGTGCCTGCTGCCACGCCCTGCCCTCGGCCACTATCCTCGTGACCACTATATCCAAGGATGGGGAGGTGCCGTCGAAAACCACCGCGTTTCTATGCTTCCACAGCTCCCAGAATACAAGCGTAAAGATTGCCCGTAGCTCCTTGGGCTTTGTAAGCCCTTACATTCTCGACACGCACCATTCCTTCAAAGTGTCCTGCGTCGTGGGCGTCCAATCCTGCTTTCCCACGACCGTGCATAGCACTCTCCATACCGTTCTGGCAAACACACATGTTAGCAGCATGTGTTCAATAGTCTTGTCTTCTTGGTCGCAGAAAGGGCAAGTGTCCTGATGGGGAAACCCGCGTCATGCAAGACGATCCGATGTCTAGCACCTATTTCTCAACGCTAGCCGGGTGAAAAAACGACATTGCAACGGGGCTCGAGAGTTCCACGTGAAGTCCACCGTTGGCACCACCTCCCTTCCGGCGAATTTGGCTGCATATGCCGAGCGGACAGAAAACTGTCCATCCGCTTCCCAGGACCATGCAATGGAGTCCACGCTATTCTCATGAAGCTGGACCTGCCCCAATCTGGGCCAAAGCTCTAAGTATTCCAAGAACGCGTCGAAGGCCATGCACGAGATACTTACAACCGGTTTGTATAACGGTCTAATAATAGGATAAGTGTTTAGTCATCTTATCATATTTTTGCCGGTTGTGACAACTTTTCTGTAAGACTTGTCTTTTGTTTGAGACCTTGTTTGGTACCTGGACGTTTACTAATAATATGGTTGTGTGCATCAAGAGATGCATAGGCCGGAGGTATTCTTCTTCTTTTTCTTTAAAAAAAAAAAATGGAAGTTTAACGTTTCACTGGGATCACTGAAATTTCCTGATATGGTTATCTCAGTTTTGAGTTTGGCCAAATGAGTAGAATGCCGCCTTGAATTTGACTGAGAAATCCAACAAGCAAAACCTGACACAAGCTTGAATTGTCCCAATTCAGCTCAAATTCATGTGTCACCAGAGTATTACGACGAATGAAACCAACATGAATTAACCGAAATATTCAAATTAAATCCATAAAACCATCACGATTATATTGTCATTAGCAAAAACCACCACCTCAGGTGTTGGTCACAAAGTGCACGAACGCAGCGTTAGTGTTTTACAAAATGCACTGAACGCCGCTTCACCTCAAATTTGGTGTGGCATTTTACAAAAGTTTGGTGTCTCTCAACTCACCAAAATCCACAGAAAAAGATTTTCTCAAAAATGAAAGTAAAAAAAAAAACATGCTGCGCATTTGATCCATCTCTTATTCCATAATAATTTTCGTCACAAGGGTATTAATAGCCAACCTAATTACAAGTTTACAACTACTAGTTCACAAAGTTTACGAAAACAAAACTCTTGGAAAAATATATATGATGACCAGACAGTACGTACGGAATGGCTAAACAAAATGCTGTACGTGCAGGCCAGCAGCGCGCGTACGTGGCTACGGCCTACGGGGACGGGAAGCAGGCCTCGCTGTCGAGGATCGCCGCCTTGAGCTCCCGCTGGATGGACGCCCTCACCGGCGACGCCACCAGGTCCTCCCACACCGACCCCGCGCCGCCCGTGGGGTGGCCGTTCTGGTACAGCTCGTGCACGCAGTCGGCCTCCTCGTTGATGCTGCTCACCCGGTCCAGCAGCTGGATCTCCTCCACGTCCACCAGCAGCCTGCTGTCCCCGTCCTTCCACCCTATCAGCTGTCACATCCATGGATCCACGCATGCATCACAACAACGGAGAAGGCGGCCGTCGATCAGCGCACAAGGAAGAGACACGATACCTTTCCGCCGCCGACGGCGTTGGTGCTGTAGAGCCTGGCGTTGTCGACGAGGTCGCAGTACCTCCGGAAGTTGGCGGCGAACCGCTTGTGGGACCTGAGCTGCGAGTTCACCCGCACCGCCCTCCCGGAGATGATGGCCCGCCGGATCCCTCTCACGACGGCGAGGTAGGCGTCGCAGACGATGCCGACGAGCTCGATGCGGTAGGGCTTCATCCTGCAGCAGGGCCCCACGCCCTCCTCGTCCTCCACGGGCTCCCAGTACTGCTCGGTCGTCGTCCCGTCGGCGGCCACCTTGTACCCGGCCCCCATGCGATACCGCTGCTGGTGCACCAGCCGCGCCATCGCCACGGTCTGCAGCACGAACGGCTCCCACGACAGCGTGCCGTCCATGATCACGTCCCGCCCCTCGTTCAGCGCCGTCACCAGCACCGACGCCGCCGCGTCCGTCGACGACTGGTGCACCTGCATCATGCACGCACGCACGCGTTTGTACAACCACCGCGACGCGCAAGAGGGTTAACACTCCATTGATTACCAGCTCGGCGGTCTGCAGCATGTCGTTGTGGTGGCCGCGGGAGCTGATGGCCTGGTAGATGACGTCCGACTCCTTGAACGCGTCGGCCTCCACCACCACCGCGTTCGCCGCCGCGCCCGACCAGAACACCCTGCAAGGACACGTACGTACGCATTAATTAATTTGCATTGATTCGGATGCCCCACGGCGGCCGGACGGCACTCTGGCCGGCGACTCAGACGAGAGTGACTGACTCACTCCTTCATGATCTGCTTGAGCACGGTGCTCTTGCCGGCGCCCATGCCGCCGCCCATCAGGAGCAGCACCGGGCTGCGGTCCCCTTGCGCCGCCGGGACCATCACCTCCGCGGTGGGGTAGCGCGGCTGGTTGTCGTGGCAGCTTATCCCGATCACCTTGAGCTCCTCCATCAGAGTCGAGAAGAGCCTCGTCACCTTCAGCTCTCTCGTCACCCTCTCGAACCTCATCTTCCTGTACGTTGCCCAATCATCAAGAAACAAAAACCAGATTCCATCGGGAATCTATACGACTAACTTGTTCTCTTGCGCATTTTGTGCCAGCCGGGTCAGTGAATCATCACATATATATATATGAAAAGTAGACAGCTGATCAATTACCTGGTGGCCTCCAACACCAAGCTCCTCAGCTTTCTTCTAGGTTGCTCTGCTGTCAGAACCTAATTAAGCAGATAAACGTATTTATACGAACAATTCAATGGCAAAGCAGAAAATTAAACGACAGTTCTTTCCCTTGTTAATTTTTTACGAACAAGAGGTCAGTTGGTCGGTGACCTGCGTGATCACGCGAGTCGCGCATTTCCAGTGGAAGGAGAAGTAGCCGAGTATGCATCGGTCCAGCTCCTCGATCAGCTTCACGAGCAGGGCGTCCGGGTTCATGTTGTTATGGAAGAAGGCGAGTAGATTCTGCTCGTAGCCCTGGCTCTTCTTCAGGTAGTCGTAGGCCATTGTGCAAAGGTGTGGGCACTGGTGCGGATCCTCGAACCCGATTTGATTAGCTGAAAAAACAAATCCAGATAAATGCCGATGAATGAAACATTGCTTATGTTACTTTGAAATCAATGAACAATGATCTAGGGGAAAGTGGAAACATGTCCAGCGAAAACAGTGAAGAGTTAGCATTAAAATACAAATGTACGAAAAGTGACGAGCAAAATAGGTCGATTAGCAGTTTCTTTTTTTGAATGTTATTAGCAGAAAAATTCAGTGTAACCCACAGAGAAAATGCTGAAATGCAAGATTCGTCATTCGTGTATCAAATGAAATCCGAGGCGTCGTCAATTCCTCGTGATCCAATAAATTGTGTTTGTCTCCTGGTCGTACAAACGCAGACCTTGCCATGAAATCGTAACACACATGTAATTCGATTCATATCGTAACACACATGTAATTCAATTCATTCTGCAGAATTGCCCGTTCATCCAAGGCCTGAATTACTCCTGGCCCGAAGGAAACGAGCGACGAATTAATGCGCTCAGCTTCGAGAACGCAAGCTACATTGTATAACAGATTAACCTAGGGGAGAAAAAGTAGTGCAACGTATGGCTGCGGATCGTACCGACGTAATGAGAGAACATCTCGACCTCGCGGGGAGCCACCAGCCGAGGCACCGCCGCCGCGACCTTATCCTTCATCTTCTATCCCGTCGGCTCGTCAGGCGGCCGCGGGGATCGAAGAGAGCAATGACAATGCAGAGCCGTACGAGGAGCGCCCGCCCATGCCTATCGCCAAGAACTGCACCGCATCGAACTCGATCGAGGGAGCTGGGGGAGATGAGGTGAGATCCAAGGTGTGCGGAGGTGGAGACCAACGCATGCATGCGCCGGGCGCGGCGTGGAGGTAATATAAGCACTCGAAGGGTGGTCCCTGTTCAACGTCGTATCATCGAAGCGAAAGTCCCTACATGCCACACCGTGCTATTTTCCTTAATTCATCATTTTTTTTTTCTGCAAGATGATATATCCAATATTATCATTTGTCATGGCATTACGAAGGAAATCAAAAGTAATTTTTTTTTATTACATTCAGGTTCGTATATCACCTAGCGTTCAGTACGAGCAATGAAGCGAGTCGAAGGCGTGCCGCCGTCATCCCCTCTCCCTCATCAGAGCCGAGCAAAACTTGTTGCAGTAAACAGTCGGGAAACAGTCGTGCTAAGGCCCGTATGACAAGTGCACCAGATAAAAAACCATAGCCAACGAAGAAAAGTACCAGATCCATTGAAGACCAACATCGACCGAATCCCGCAAGATTCATCGAAAACACACCTCCACACGCCCTCCGATGATGCTTGACGCACATCCGAGACGGGAATCTGACGCATGGGGCTAGGAGGCCACCATTGTATGTTTGGCGAAAAGGTTGAGAATAACATTATTCCAACCGGTTGAAGATAGCGTGATGCTATGCTTCGTACCGCGTCTTCAATGTGTAGCTTCCCCTTCTCACCTGTGTTGCGAGATAATTACTTTTTTTTTAACACAGTACAGACGCAAGCGCTCATATACACGCGTATACACTCATCCCTATGAACGCACACACGCACACCCTACCCCTATGAGCACCTCCGAGAGACTGAGCCGGCATATCATCTTGAAATTTACGAAGTCACCGTAGGCACCCCGTCGTCGACGGGAACGTCTCCTCCCACTGAATGCGCATCGCCGGAAATCCTGAAATAATTCCAGGAATAAATGCGAGCAACGGGATTTGAACCCTGGTGGGCTGGGGATACCACAGTCCCTCTAACCATCCAACTACAGGTTGGTTCGCTGCGAGATAATTACTTGTTCGAATAACTAGATGTATTGTCGTGTTTTTATTGTGTTATGTGGTTATCTTTCATCGTTTAATTTATCACGTAATTGTGGCAGATGATTTGATTTCATGCTCTAATGGAAACGAGTACAACTGTCCAAAAGGAAAAAGGAAAGATAGGAGTTAGCAAGATCCAAGCAATCTTAATCATCCATCCAACTCTAATCTAACACCCAGTTCTAATGGGATCAGTACAAATTCTTCCCTAATTGCACACTCGCTCTCATAATATACCCATTTAATTTACAAATTCAACACTAATTGCACATTGGTAGGCTACATGAAAGTATCATTGTTTACAACATTTCTTCATTGGATGCGATGATTTGGTTGATTTTATTGCAGTACTTCAATATGCGACTTTTACAATTCTAACAAAAAAGTCACAGATTTTTTTTTCGTGAATACGCAAAAGACTTACGTATCCATGCACGGATAGGAGAATAAGATTGTAGCAATTACAGGAATGGGCTTGCAAGCACACACATGACACATGGGTGAGCGAGACACCAAGGCGCATATTAGCAACTGGTGCGTCGCTCCACAACACAGTTCTAACTCTCTCCAATTAGGTGGCCAAGTCACTTGGCCCCGGAGCGAGCTCATGCTCTAGCGTCTTCCTTGATCTGATCGGCGAGTCGTGAGATCGAAGGCCTGTCACCGTTGAATAACTTAAGCATTTCGTTTTAGTATTGTTAGAATTGTAACTTTCTTTAATAACTGCATCATCGCCATCCCCGACAAAGGCTCCTCGTCCCATTCCGGCTTGGCTTCACGGTAGATGCTGCAGATGCCTCGTTCATGGGCACCGTGTGGCTTATTGCAGAGATCCGTTGCGGTGCTCCCGTTGCCTGGAGAATGGTCACCGTGCACGCGGATGCCGCAATCCTTGGCGTCCTCTAAGCTCGTTGGCATGCCTTGCCGTGCCGCTCGTGTCTCGCCTCGGCAGCATGCATCGTTCTGCTCCCGCTTCATGTGAGGGTTCGATGAAATCCACGATCCCCTCCAAGGCGCCCCACCATGGGTCTTGGGCGTCTGTCGTCTCTGCTTCTGCCAGATCGACAACCCAGTTCAAGGTGATGTTGCAGGCCGCTCTCGCTGATCAGACTGTGCCTACTGCAAGGCTGTCTGGCGCGGGTTGGGAGTTTTTTGGAGCGAGCGGAGGCTGCGCTGAGTAGACTCTCCCTTATGCCGGCTATGTTGCAGACCGCTCCGACATCGCATCCTCCTTGTGTGTCCGGTGTCTGCTCCGCGGAGGACACAGGGGTGGAGTTATTTGGTTGTTTCTCCCCTCGTGGTGGAGACAATTCATCGCCGATGTCTACCTCGCCTCCTATATTGTCTTCCACCGAGTCCGAGTCCATCGCCGTGCTTGTGGCTCCAGTGTTGCAGATCATGCCTGAGCTTAGGGAGCTATGTTCGAGTCTGTCAGTGGAGCATATGAAGGTGGACTCGTCGATGATTTCGTGTGAGGGACACGATTCACCTTTGTCATGTGTGCATCTGGAGGCGCCTGAGTCTTGCGGACCGGAGGTTCTTATGGTTGAGGATATTGATGCGGGCGGTGTGTCGGCGTCTTCTTTTGGGAGCCGCTTGGTTGACGACAACTACGCCCGCAACTACGACAAGACTGATGGTTGTTTCTTGAAGAAGAAATCCAAGAGAAGTATAAGTAAGAAGTGTAACGCCACAAGGAAGGCGTCCGAGATTTCATGATTGATATTGCTATGATCCTTGTGTCGTCGTCATAGATTTGGTCTTCTGAGTTGGTGTTGTGGGTTTGGATGTGGTGTGTAAGTGTTGAGGGCTATGGTTTTTGTGTGTTGGGGGGCATTGGACGGGTTGCCTAAGTGGTCGTGGTGTTTCATGCTTTGTGAGTTGGCCCGTTTTGGGGTGTTTGTATCGGTTTTCGCCCGGTTTTCCCTAAATTAACTGGGCAATTCTCTTCTTCTTAATTAATCGATGAGGCAATTCTTTTGCCTCCGTTTCGGAAAAAAAAAGCATTTCGTTCTTAGGGAATGATAAGTTGGAATCAACGTTTGATGTATGTGTGTGTGTGTGAATGACAATTGTGCGCGGCAGGGTTTCTTTATCTAAGCCAAGAAGTTTATGTAGGCACGTTAAAAATAAAACAGGAACGGAAGAAAGCAACATGTTACGTACTCCCTCCATTTCTAAATATTTGTCTTTTTAGATATTTCATTATGAACTACATACGCATGTATATAGACATAATTTAAAGTGTAGATTCATCCATTTTGCTTTGTATGTAGTCCATAGTTGAATCTCTAAAAAGACAAATATTTAGAAACGGAGGGAGTAGGCGTGTACCAGGTCATTAAAGCAAAGGAATACCCTACAAAAAAAAAAGCAAAGGAAATAACAGAGTAGGAGCTTTAGGCATCTCCAACGTGATGCCGCAAATTGCTAGCAAATGTCCAGACCTAGGTGTCTGAACATTTTTTTATCATCCAACACGCTGCCGCAAACGTTCGCGGATGCTCCCACTTATCCGATTTCCCACAACACAGTCACAAACTGGGGAAGGTTTGTGGGAGTCTGGATCTCCGCCACGTAGGACTTAAATCCCCACTTCTGGACCATTTTTGTCCCACTTCATGTCTTTCTTTGCTCTGTATCCGCACCCTCCTAGTCCGATTGTCCAACTCCAGACGTCCGCCGCCCCCTCCTCCTCACCACGCGCCGACTTGCCTTGGACTACGCCGCCGTCCACCCAGGATCCATCCGCAACCAGGTATCCTCCGTCCCCCAGCCGACATCGTTCACGCCGAACACCACGCTCGACAAGTGTTTGACCAAATGGCATTAAGTTTTTTTTGTCATTTTCATTGTTTCTTGGAGCAAGCATGATGGCGGGGCACTCGATGAGGGGATGAGCTCTTGTGTGATGCGTGGTTGGCCAGAAATGCGGACTTTGTAGGTAGGAAGCAAGGGGGCCGGGTGTTTTTTGGCTAAACATGCAGTTTCATGAGCAAAAGCACTTCGCTAGGGACTTCGCGTCTTCCGACTTGCACATGATCCATGATCGTAATGTGAAATTGCTAGCCTATCGATGATACACCATCTCAATTTCCGTCATGAGTATTGCAGTGTGATTGCACAAGCGCAGAGAAGGTTGTCACCGGGCGTGACAGTTATGGAGATCGTAAGTTTTAATTTTTGTCTTCAATGAAATAAAATGTCCTTTATCGAAAAAAGTTTTAATTTTTGTTGCTTTATATGTTGGTCAATTTATTGATTTGGATGGAAGTGAATCCAATTTACGGCACAGCGCTCGGAGTTGCCGTTAGGACGACCGGATGGCAGTCGTCAGTGTGCGGTCAGGAGCACCAGTTAACGCCTTGGTGCTGAAGATAATCCTGGAGCACATCCAGAAGAACCCATGCCTCGGTCTCCCTTGAACACTGGTGCAGAACCTTCGGGCACTTCTGCTAGGAGATCTTTTTTAGACGGCTTAACTTTTTTTTTGTTTGAACTTTTTTAGACGGCTTAACCTGTTTGTGCTTCCCCGCCGAAATGTGACTTTTACTAACTCTGCCATGTTCTGAAAATATAAGATACTCCCTCTGTTTCTAAATATAATTATTTTTAAAGAATCCACTACGGATTACATATGAAGCAAAATAAATGAATATACACTTTAAAGTATGTTTATATACATCTGTATATAGTTCATAGTGAAATCTCTAAAAAGATTTATATTTAGGAACGGAAGAAGTATTTCAATAGGCTAGTTTGGCTTACATAAATGTCTTATATTTCGAGACAAAGGCAGTACACATAGCATATATTTTCATGCCAGTTGTCTTTGCATTCCATAACCTGATCATCACTTTCTTGGTTTGGCGGTAATCAAACCAGGGTGCACGAAAGTACCTTTCTACACCCAAGGAGCAAATGTTCCTGGCGTGAACAGTAAAATCAAAAATAAAATAAAAAACTATTCAAAAAATTCTGAATTTTTTGCGTGACATACTTTCACAAATGTTTGTTGTGCATGCAAAATTTCATCACGAAATCGCATTGGTGGAAGTTGTGCCAAACAAACAAAATCAGAGCTTCAAAATGCTTTTGTAAGTAACATTTTCAGAGCATTGATTTGTTTTTTTTTACCATGCCTTCCACCAATGTGATTTTGCGATGAAATTTTGCATGCACTATAAACATTTGTGAAAGTATGCCACAAAAAATTTCATATTTTTTTTGAATTTTACTGTTCACACCAGGAGCAAATGCTCCTGGGTGTAGAAACTCCACGTCCCAGGGTGCACCCCTTTTCTCTAAAAAGAACTGGTAAAAAATTATATGCCTGGAAGAGCACTTGTCTTCCGGGCGTATGCAAATTTGCCAAAAGAAAACACAAGCCTTACGTGTTGTGGAAAAAAAGTACGTTTTAAATAAAAATTGACACAAATACAAAAAACACAGGTGCAGATATGTGTGAAAAATTAGCACATCCCTAACTTAGCTTAGTGTGATAAAAGTATTTTTGTGTTCTACCCTGTGTCTTTGACCTGGAATAAATCCACTAACCACCGTAACTCGAAAGGCACATAGTGTAGAACATCCATCTTATTCTAAGTATAGTTATCTAACAGTTGTACATTTTGTGCTATTCTCACAGTAGCTTCCTATTTACAGATAGGATTCTCACACAATAGCCAATCCCATCGTAAAATAGAATCGTGTATCAGTACAACCTCAATCTCTCAATATACCCAAGGATGGTGGATGGATCTATCATCACTACACCAAGCCTCGTGAGAATAGCAGTGTCAGCACAAAACTTAGCCAGACAAGCCAACAGCCCAACATCAACAGTCATGCTTGCATCGCTGGCGTTTCCGGATGAAAGGCGGCAAAGACGGAAATCTTCCATGTTTTGGGTACTGCCATCACGTGTTGTCGGGCTGACCTGTTCCATTTCCGAAATGAAGTAGCTCTCTCTCTCTTAGCTTCTTGCTAAGTTCTTCTTTCGACGGTAGTTTCCAGCCACCCTTCATGGCAGCAGACCACCACGCCTTGAGCTCATCCTGGAAAATACAATAAGATTCTGTCATCTACATAGATTGCTCGTGCTGACTGCAGGACCAAAACCATTGAAACGAGAGTACATATCTCCCTTTGCAGTCACATGGACAAGACAACAACCCACTAAGCATTTCTATTAATCTGTTCACTACCATGAACTGACTACAAACTGATTTAATAAAGCTTGACTTGATATTTTTAATGAGGTTATTATGCTGTGCAGTGACGGCCATACAACTTAAATTTCGGTCAGCAAGAGAAATCAAAATATGACATTGTTCCACTTCACAAAATTGATGAGATTACTGCCTTTTATACATTACCTCATGGAAGCCATGGTTGGATACAAAGCGAGAATCTACTTGGCAAGTTGAATTCCTGATCGTCACCGAGAGGTGATTCCTATCCAGTGCTCCTGTAAGAGAAGTTCATATTACATTGTTACTTCACGTCCTTTTATGGATTCATTAAAAGAATAAGAAAAAAAGAGTCAATCTACAACCTGAGCATTTTATGCAGACAATCACCAAGTTTGACATATAATTTTTCAAATATCAGGGAGGAAAAACAAATTAGACACAATTCTGTAGTCATTTACCATTTATCCGAGCGACATGGTATCCTGTGCCACCCAATGCTTCCTCCCATTTACCGAATCGTAGACGCAAGAAAAAGCCATCCAAGGTAGTATGCATTATTGGTGACGTCAACCATCTGTCAAGGAACACCAATGTAAATAAGGAAACAAACATCAACTCTTCAGTTCCCAGTATCTTACTCAATTTAAGCACAACTTCACAATCAACAATACTGAGAGATATCATTCTGTACATCAATATGATGAATGGGCACTCTAGAACCCACTGATAGAGGATACGAACTAGTATCAATTTAGGAGTCAACCAGTAAACTTTAAGCAGAAATATATGAACAGTGTTAAGAGATGTATGGTAATAGTACTTTAGCATATACAAAGTAGGCACAGTTTGTCATACAGGACATATATATCATAGGATGTTTGTAACAAGGAACCATTTAATATGTGTTCCTTACCTAAAATGAGTTCTCCCAGTAATTTCTATGGTAAGTCAAATCTATGAACTCCATGTTCCAGAAATAAAAAACGAGCACCAAACCCACAGAAAGCTATAAGCTATATAATTTGTCCAATGAAATCTCCATTAACATGTGACCTTTTCTTATGTAGAGAAAACATTACGGCATCCCTGAATGCAATCATGCATGCCATAGATAGAAGGCAGAAAGAGAAAATGTTGAAAGGAATTCAAAGGTGATCGCGAAAATCCAGTAGAGTACCTTATGATGTCTGATCGAGACAAACAAAGCCTCTGCAAGGCTCCAAAAACAACACTTGATTGATCAATCTCACTTGTAATAATACTATAAGGTACAATTTGCTTGTTATGTGGCAGACTCTCCATGGAATTTGAACCCATTTCCTTTATTTGTACTCCTCTTCTATCAACATATTCAGCAGATGTGTTTGCTTCTAAATTATCATGAGGAGCTACAGCCTTTCCAGTCATGCTCCCTCCACATTGCTGATGTTCACCTCTTGCCAACATGTTTCCTCTTAATTCCTCATCATTGAGAGGATATAATTGTTCCTTTCCTTTGTCACCCAACCACAAAACTAGCCTTCCACCACCACTCGAAGATTTTTGAGTTCCCTGTCCTGTCTCTAGTCCATCATGGCTGCTGTAATTAATAACATAAGGACTCTTTCTATGATTATGGTCTTTAGATATTCCACTGGAGATAGCCAACCTAATTGCAGATGTCTTTGCATGTCTAAGAGCATCCAATCTCTTTGCAAGAATGGAAGCCATTGTTTCAGACTGCTTATGTTCCTCTGGAGGAATCACCGGGCATTTGCTACTTGTTGTCTCATTGTCACTTCCTGTGCTAGTGAAGTATTGTGAACTGTTGAATTCCTTCTCCACATTAACATTCTGTTGAGATGAAAGATACAGCTTATCACCTGCACCCTTTGGGTTGACAGCACAAAAATCACTATTTACATTGCACGGAGTTGCATCCATCAATTTCATTGATGTTTTTGGTAAAAGCCGACTTACCCACAAGCTTTCTGTGATTCCACCTTTATTTCCCATTGCAGCATTCAAAGGGCTGGCATGGCACTCATTTTGTTTTTCTTCAAGAGTTTTAGAACATGACTTACTGGAGTTAGGCATCTTCAAGTTTCTTCCGGCTCTCAAAGGGAAAACTCCACTTTTATCTCCAAAATTCCATTTACCACCAGCTGACTCCATTTGAAGGCTGTCAGCAGCTAAAGTCCCAACAGCCACATCAAGAGTTTCTCTGCCTGTGCTAATTTCCTTGTCAAGCATAGAATTGCTACCATTCAAAGCCAGTGATAGCATGTCAGCTTCATGCTCGGTGCGATTGATTTCTGATTGATGAGGGGTATCTCTTGAAGTTATCATAGCGTTATGACTATAAAGAGATTGAAAAAGAGAATTGAAACCAACAGACTGCAGACGATTGCTGCTGTTGTTTTCTAGTGGCAGAGAATGTCCTGCAAGTTCATGTCCAGTAGCCTCTGACAACTTCTGATTGAGTGAAACAGCAGTGGTAGTTTTATCAAACACGGTTGATCCATTAGTCAGAGATGACATCCAGTTAAAGAAAGAGCTGCCATTTCTGTTCAACAATCCTGAGCAATAACTTTCATTGTATTCCCTTCTATATCTTTTATTCCGAGAAGACATCTCCGCTGTTGAGTATTGAGCATAGTCTCGCTTTGGAGCTTTCATCCTAGGACAACTCTCCATACTCTCATTGCTATCATCACCCTCTTTTGTGTTGCTAACATAATTGCTCTGATCGTGCATTACCTTTTCTTTGCCCTTCTCAAGCTTAGCAGGATTAACATCTGGTGTTGACTCATATCTTGCAGCAGAGTTGACACCGGATGCCGAATCACATTTTGAAACAGGGTTAACACCTGATGCTGACTGACATTTGACAAGAATAGGCCCATCCTTATGGTGCTCCTGCATAACCTGGTCTTGGTGATCACCATTACAGTTTTCCTGCATAACCTGATCTTCCTGATTGCCATTACAGTTGTCCCGCATAGCCAGATCTTGGTGCTTATCACTTTGGTTATCTAGAAAACTTGCCAACTTGCCTGGGACAGTTTTTGTATTACTGAAACTCCCAAACGATGAAGGTGACTGTGCATTCACTGCATTGTTTGGCAAAACATAGTCCCTCTGACTAATTGCTTTTACTAATCGAGCTCGCCAGGTATTATCTTCCCAAGATCTCTCATTACGGACAGCGGTTGCACAGTAGACCTGTTTTTCCGAAATACTTTGCAGGGTGTCTTTTCTTGAAGCCGGACCTATAAAATACCGTGCTAAAGTTTTAACTTCGAGAACAAAAGATATAAGTGTGTTTTTAATTAATTGGACCAAAAATGGTATATTACTGTGCGAAGCATCGTTGGAACATCTTGTGGGGCAAATATCGACTTCCTCTTTATTCAACTTATCTGTACGGCAGTTGTTAGACAATTCTTCCCCCTCACTCATCTCACTGATCCCTCCAGAGCATTCTACAAGAATTAATCATTAAATAAGGTAAGATAATCACCCGGACTGACAACAGGACAATAAATATAGGAAATTCTTTGGTATCTTTTTTTGGATTATGAGAATTCAGAAGTGCCGACTACCCGGCTATCAGAGACATGGTAGACGAAATAAAGTGCAAAAAGTTAAGAACATATGATTGGTAACAAATCTCGCTAACAAATACTCCCTCCGTTCCAAAATAAGTGACTCAACTTTGTACTAACTTTTTAGTACAAAGTTGAGTCACTTATTTTGGAACGGAGGGAGTATTTGGTAGTAATTATGTTTGAGAGATTTGAAGTTTGTGCCGGTTATGTTCGTACAGTTTGGACTCTTCTGGCAAGCTAAGCAGTTAATTGGACGAGCGACTGTTGCTAAATGCAGATCTCTAAGCGAAAGCCAAGCATCAACGTGTCTAAACCACTCGAACTCACTAAATTAGATTGGTGTCTTTTAAACTTACTTGAATCTTGTTCCTGTGATCTTATAGAAGTACACTGTTGCGCGTCAATGTTTCGTGTTCTATTTGGACTAGCCACGGATACTCTCACTGAACTGTCACTGCGAGTTCGAGGTTGCGACGGCATTTCTCCTGCATCCCTTAGGGTGGCATCTACGTTATCACCACTCTTGCCGCCGCCGCCGCTCTGCTGAGGCAAAGATATCACTATGTTCAAAGTATCCGCATTCCAGCGAAGAGAGGCTTTTCTTGTGCTTAGGCTGGACGCCGCGATTTTAATGCTGAGGCCATCATCCGGAGACCACACCAGCTCGGACAGCGGGCTCATCCCGGATATTTCGATTGCATTTACACCTGCACCTGAATGTCCACCAGATGCCTTTCAGCAGACTATAAGGTAAGAGGATGTTTGAAAGAAGTACAGCAACTCTAGAAACAAACTATGCTACAGCTAATGAACTAGAAACAAACTCACAGATGCAAAAAAAAAAATCTATCTTCTTGTTGCTCTCTTTTTCCAAGATAATAAATAGATTTCGTCGCAAGAAATAATTATGATAAGATTTTGCAAATATCCCCTCCCTTATTTGCGTGTTCACCTTGGGGTGTTGGCTAGGAAGACGAATGAATGGATCATGACGCAAGGCAACACAACTACTTACCCGATTTAGATGAAAAAGTACAGACCAACACCGACTTGTGCGATACTAGTATGTCGTTCTTGTAGAAAATCAAAAGGCTTAACGCCGGAAGCAGAATAATCAACAAGATAAAGGACAGCATCGGCCGAGAAAAGCGAGCGAGCGAGCATAATAAATAAATAAATAAAAACAAGTACAGGAGAGGAGAGTGATCGCTGATGCAACAGCCGACCTCTGGGAGCGGCGAGCAACTAACCATGTCATGTCACAGCATTGCAGTCCCCACGGCCACGGTCGGTCCTCGGAAAAGAGCGCGCCCCGGGCCGGGTCCGGCACACCACCACCAAAACGCTGAAGCAGGAGTAGGAGGAGGAGGAGGGGTTCAGCGGCGGGCGGCGGCGGCGGATGGAGGCCGGGGCATCTGTGTGTCTATCCGGTCAGCGGCGGCGGCGGCTATGGCGGCCTAGCTGGCTGGCCTGGCTCTGGTTGGGCGGAGAATTTGGGAGCGGTCTAGGAGGGCAGCATCGCCGCGGTGGGGGGTGGGGAGGGAGATGCTTTGTTTGTGCTGTGCGCGCCGCATGCGGCGGTGGAGCGCCGGAACGCGAGGCGGAGGCTGCGCCACGTACAGGGCGCCCGAGACACATGACTGCTGCCTGCCTCTGCCTGGGCTTCGTCCCTCGGTAGTCGGTCCCCACCCCACCCCCCGCACCGCGTTGCGGCTACGGGTTTACGGGGGACGAAGACGATGGCGGCGATCCGACGGCTGCGCGGCGTCCAGCCGGCGGACGTGGCGCGTGCCGGGGCGGGATTCGCGATCGGAGCTGTCGGTCTCGTGGTGGGGCAGCGTCGCCTGTAGGTGACGGGGATGCAGATAAGCGGGGGATAACACGGGTTGTTGAGTGAACTGCGAGGATAAGGGGAATCTCCGTGCGTGTAAAAGGAGGGTGGGGATCGGGAATCGCCGCGCGCGTGAAAAGAGAGTGGATTCTCGGAATCTTCTCCGCCGAGAATTTTCGGTCCGTGTGTCCACAGCTGCTATGCCGTGATGATCCATTGGAACGAAAAAAGAAGCGGTGCAGGGATCGATGCTACTAGTATGTGTGTGTGCGCGTCCTTTTTATTCGAAGGACTAGAGCATCTCTAGCTCCGAAGTAACCTACTCCCCCCAAATCAGTATTCCCTCGGTTCCACGGTGTAATGTACTCGCGTTTTTCGAAATCTAAGTTTGATCATACATTTAGGGTCGCGATAACCATCACACGTGTAGTAGGAGCAAAAACAGACCACACGTCCAATGACCACAGGTTGTGCCACGTCACCGCATGCATTGCACAAGTGACGAAACTAATGATGTCAACAGAAATCTTTTATCTTTTCAGTTTTTAGAATGTTTTATTTCTTAAATAAAAAATCCGATTGAAAAACGTTTTCACCATTAAATCCGTCGCGACGAGATCTTCAAAACTAGATCTCATATTGATATGTTTCGACGACTTTTTTTCCCGTTAAACGTTGTCATGTCTATTGCACATAAATTGCCATCATGATTACACTGAAGTTGTCATGATATATTTCAACTACTTTTTCTTCTACATTTAAAGTAAATTTTGACATGTTATAAAATGGAAATTAAAAAACTAAACTTGCCATGAGTATTACAAAAATTTGACATGATCCATGAAATAATTTTGACATCGTTCATAAGTAAAAGGAAATATGTCGTCAATTACTTTAAAAATGCATGGTCAATGACTTAAATTTGCCATGAACCATAAACTAAAATTGTCATGATGAATTACTTAAATTTGCCATGATACATGCACTAAAATTTGCCATGATTCATACAAAAAATATTTTACATGTTTAAAATACTAGAATTGCCATGGTCAAAATACTAAAACTGTCATGATCTATAAACTAAATTTATCATAATCTATAAACTAAATTTGCCATGATGAATTACTAAAAATTGCCATGATCCATGAATTAAATTTCCCGTGGTTAATTACTAAAAATTGCCAGGGTCAATTAATAAAATTTGCCATGAACAGTAGTTGAAAATACAACGGTAGCTTTAAATTTAGAAGAAAAAAATAAATAAAATCTATCCTGGCAACTATAGTGTAAACATCATGGTAACTTTTGGCGCAATTTTTTTTTGATGAAACATATCAATATGGGGTCTAGTTTTGAAGATCTCGTCGAGACGGATTTATTGGTGAAAATGGATTTTTAATCGAATTTTTTATTTACGAGATAAAACATTTTTAAGTTTGAAAAACAAAAAATATTCTGCTGATGTCATCTGTTTGATGTGGCAAAATGGTTGGTAAAAGAGGCGTTTGGACCATGTTGTTTCGTGCCACACGTGTGGGCATTATCATTTAGGTACATTTAACCAACGAGACTGACTCCAGCGGGAGCAAAAATTATACCACAGAATTCGTCACGGAAAATGCGGGTGCGCTACATTGTGGAACGGAGGGAGTATAAGGTACCCCTAAAACAACTTTTTAAAAAATTTACGGGACGATTTTTACGTTGAACAGATTCCGTATAAATCAATTGATTTTATAAACGGGTCCCTATAAAATAGCATAAGACACCCTCACACATAGAAATAAAAAGCAATCGAATCCTCGCCCGCCGCCGGCAACAGCCGCCCATACAAAGGCCTTCGAAAGTCTTGTAGAAGGACAATACAAGGCATTTAGACAGGTGGTTAAAGAAATAAATCAATGTTTCTTTAAGCACTGATACTTTTTTGCAAAAGGTAGACGCTTAATTAAGCATCTCTCATGTAGAAATAGGCATCGGTGCTTCTGAAAAATCTGATTTATTTTTCTAAGCATCTAGCATTGTACAAGGCATGTATCTATATCTATATCTAATAATAAAGGACGATGTATTTCTCTGTTTTTCGTCTATCCACATACCCTAAGATGCCCATAAAGTTGAAGTAAATTATCAATCATGCCATCCGTAAGTGAAAAAAACTCTTCGTTAATTGTTTATCTCATTTTTTTGTCCGTCAACGAAACTGCACGTAAAGTTGAAATAAATTACCTATCCCGCCACTCGTAAGTGAAACACTCTTCCTTAATTGTTTCTCTGAATTTTCCGTCTGTCATCAAAACTGCCGCTAAAGTTGAAATAAATTACCTATCCCGCCACTCGTAAGTGAAAACACTCTTCCTTAATTGTTTCTCTGAATTTTCCGTCTGTCATCAAAATTGCCGCTAAAGTTGAAGTAAATTACTCACACCGTCACCCAAAAAGTGAAAAAACAAGCGTTCCTCCGAATTATTCGTACATCATAGGGCTTTCCAGTTTTTCATCCATCGTGAGGCTGACCTTTTCTTTTCCATACCTGCTAATAAATAAATTAGTGCTTATGCCCGTGCGTCACATGTTTTACAAAAATCCCCTTCCTTTTTCAAGAATCAACCCGCAGTCCAGGTTAGCTGCTTCAGCTTCAGCCGCGTGAATTCTCGATATTCCTTTTTATTTCGCATCAAACGAATGTCATCTTCTTCTCGAAATCCTAGCTATTATTAGCATGATTTTGGGGAATCTCCTTGCTATTACTCAAACAAGCATGAAACGTACGCTTTCATATTCATCCATAGGGAAAATCAGATTTGTAATTATTGGAATAATTTTTGGAGACTCAAATGGTGGATATGCAAGCATGCTAACTTATATGTTGTTCTATATCTCCATGAATCTATGAGCTTTTGCTTGCATTGTATCTCTCCGTCCCAAAATAAGTGACTCAAAAGTGACTCAACTTTGTACTAAAGTTAGTATAAAATTGAGTCATTTTTGAGTCACTTATTTTGTGACGGAGGGAGTATTATTTAGCCTACGTACAGGAACTGATAACATTCAAGATTATGTAGCGCTTTTGCAGAAAACATCCCGTTGTTTCTTTTAATCAACCCACATTCCAGTATTAAATCAGATTTTCTCTTCTGCATAAAACCCCCTTATGTTTTTGTTAATCAATCTGCAGTCCAATTTTTAGTCAGATTTTCACTTTTTAAAATATTCATATCTTTTAAACCGTGACTTCTAATTTAACCTATTATACTTGGATTTTGATTAGAAAAATATTTAGAATCTGAATATGATGTCATTTTACTTGAACTATTTTTTAAATGTTATGAGGGTGAAACCTTAATGAATAGTGCATGACCCGTCTTTCTTCATATTATGCCGATCCGGATTAAAAATTAATACCTAAGCAAAACCAAATTGGAGACAGAAGAAACCATGCATAACCACACTTGCACGCCTTGTCAAAACCTCACAAAAAAATTAAATTGCTCATCTTATGTCGAGAGAGAGAGAGAAAGATGCCTTAGAATTGACCATATTCAAACGCGTTGTGGTTATGTGATCTTCGTGGCCGTCGTTCACGAGGGTGGGAAGGAGGATAAGCAAAAACACAGAGAGGATGCAATGTGCTAAAAAGGATGTAGACCAATCAGAGTCTTAAGTCATGGTTATTGGGTTAGGGGCATATAATGTTTTTCCTCTCGTTGTAATGCACGAACTATTTTGCTAGTGTTAATCATATTATAAACAACCTGAAACTAGAAGATAAATAACACTATTATTTTTTGCTATTTATCAAACTCCAAAATCTAAATTAACAATTATTATTTTTATGACAAATCATAGCAGCGCTATTTTTCATTCATTAAGAAGAAGACCGGGTGTCGGAGTTATAAATACGGGGTAGGCCCAAGTATACAGATAGCCCACCAAAGGCACATGACCCAACTAAGATACAGCCCAGAAAACCATGGGCCATGGGGCATCATTGTTAGCCCATCAAGGATAAGGAGGGTGGCACATTGTCATAGATATTAATCATATTATAAACAACGTGAAACTAAAAGATAAATAACAATGTTGATTTTTGCTCCCTTCCAAGACCTCATTGCCGTAGATATTATTCATATTATAAACAACCTGAAACTAAAAGATAAATAACATTGTTAATTTTTGCTACTTATCAAATTCCAAAGTGTAAATTATCAATTAGTTTTTTATGACAAAACGTAGCAGCGCTATTTTTCACTCATTAAGGAGAAGACCGGTGTCGGGGTCATAAATACGGGGTTGGCCCAAGTATACGGATGGCACTGTTAGAAATATGCCCTAGAGGCAATAATAAATTGGTTATTATCATATTTCCTTATTCATGATAAATGTTTATTATTCATGCTATAATTGTATTGACCGGAAACTTACATACATGTCTGGATATATAAACAACACTGTGTCCCTAGTGAGCCTCTACTAGACTAGCTCGTTGAGCAAAGATGGTTAAGGTTTCCTAACCATAGACATGAGTTGTCATTTGATAACGGGATCACATCATTAGTAAAATGATATGATGGACAAGACCCAACTGTAAGCTTAGCATATAATCATGTCACTAAGTTCACTTTGTCGTAGCTTTCGTAATGTCAAATATCTATTCCTTAGACCATGAGATCATGCCACTCCCGGATACCGGAGGAATACCTTGTGAGCTATCAAACGTCACTTCATAACTGGGTGATCATAAAGGATCTCTACAGGTATCTCCGAAGGCGTTTGTTGGGTTGGCATGGATCGAGACTGAGATTTGTCACTCCCTGTGATGGAGAGATATCTCTGGGCCCTCTCGGTAATACAACATCATAAGAAGCTTGCAAGCGTGTGGCTAATGAGTTTAGTCACAGGATCTTGTATTATGGAACGAGTAAACAGACTTGCCGGTAACGAGATTGAACTAGGTATGCACATACCGACGATTGAATCTTGGGCAAGTAATATATCATCGGACAAAGGGAATTGTATACGAGATTAACTGAATTCTTGACATTGTGGTTCTAACCGATAAAGATCTTCGTTGAATATGTGGGAGTCAGTATGGGCATCCATGTCCCGCTATTGATTATTGACCGGAGAGGTGTCTCAGTCATGTCTACATGATTCTCGAACCCGTAGGGTCGCACACTTAATGTTTGACGACGCTAAAGTATTATTGGGATATTTGTATTGATGATCTAATGTTGTTCGGGGTCCCAGATGAGATCCCGGATGTCACGAGGAGATCTGTAATGGTCCATAGGTAAAGATTTATATATGGAAAGTCATTTTTGTGTTCGAGAAAAAGTTCGGTTTTCTCCGGTATTATACCGGGAAGGTTTCGGAGGATTCTGGAGGGGTCCGGAAGTCCACAGAAGGATTCCACCACGTCCCTAGGCCAGCATGGGCTGTAGGGGGGGTGCCCTAGCCTTATTGGGCCAGGTGCACCAATCGCCTTTAGGCCCTTGCGACTGGGGGACAGGAAACCCTAGTGGGGAAGGAGCCACTTGCCTTGGAGGGCAAGTTCCCTCCCCTGGCCGCCGCCCCGTCTCCTTGAAGGAGGGGCTAGGGCTGGCCGGCCCTCCCTCACCCCTGTATAAAGGGTGGAGACAAAAGTGGAGGGTCTTACCCCTTTTCCTAGTCGCAACCCTCCCCGTCTCTCCCGTCTCCACGTTCCGATTTCGCTTAGCGAAGCGCTGCTGGTGCTCCACCACCACCATCACCACCACGCCGTCGTGCTGGCCAGGATCCCATCTACTTATCCCCCTACTCTTGATGGATCAAGGATCAGGATACTTCACCGAGCTGCACGTGTGCTAAACTTGGAGGTGTCGTCCGTTCGGCGCTAGATCGATTTGGATCGTGATTGGGTCACGAAGAGTACGACTACATCAACTGCGTTATATACGCTTCTGCTTTTCGGTCTATAAGGATACGTAGACACGCTCTCCCTCTCATTTCGATGCATATCCATAGATAGATATTGGGTGTTTCATAGGATTTTTTTATTTTCATGCAACGTTACCCATTAGTGGCATCATGAGCTAGGTCTATGCTTAGATGATATACGCACGAATAGCACACAAAGAAGTGGGCGTTGATGCTCAGATTGCTTACGTCTTTTTGTTATTTCGGATTCGGCGGTATTGTGGGATGAAGCGGCTCAGACCAAATTTACTTGTCCTCGCACAAGAGACCGGTTCCACTAACTGACATGCAACTTGTATTGCATAAAGTGGTTGGCGGGTGTATGTCTCTCCCACTTTAGTTGAATTTGATTTGACAATGGCGGTCCATGTAGAAGGTTAAAAGAAAACTTGAATATCACCATTGTGGCTTTGCGTAGGTAAGAATGGTTCTTGCATGTTGCCCATAGCAGGCACGTAAAATTTGCAATAACAAATTCGAGGACGTCTAACTTGTTTTTGCAGGGCATGTTATGATGTGATATGGCCAAGACGTGATTTGATATATGTTGATGTATGAGATGATCATGTTTTGTAACAGTTCACGACTTGCATGTCGATGAGTACGACAACTGCCAGGATCCATCGGGTTTTCTGTAATTGATCATATGACCTGCGTGTCAATCATTAAATGCCATGTAATGCTTTATTTTATTGCTATGAGTTAGCAATAGTCATAGAAACAATAGATGGTTGAGACAACCATATGACGACGCGATGATGAAGATCATGATGATGAGATCATGGTGTCATGCCGGTGATGATGGGGATCATGTCGGTGCTTTGGAGATGGAGATCAAAAGCACAAGATGATAATGGCCATATCATGTCCCATACTGATTGCATGTGAGGTTTATCTTTTTATGCATCTTATTTTTCTTAGGACGACGATAGCGTTATAAGATGATCCCTTCACTTAATTTCAAGATAAAAGGTGTTCTCCCTAAGTATGCACTGTTGCGAAAGTTCGTCGTTTCGAAGCACCTCGTGATGAACGGCTGTGATAGACTCTTCGTTCGCATACAACAGGTGTAAGCCAGTTTTACACATGCAGCATATTTAGGTTAAACTTGACGAGCCTGGCATGTACAGACATGGCCTTAGAACACGGAGGACTGAAAGGTCAAACATGAGTCATATAGAATATACGATCAACATGGAGATGTTCACCATTGAAACTACCTCATCTCACGTGATGATTCTACTTGGGTTGGTCAATTTGGATCATGTATCACTTAGAAAACTTGAGGGATGTTGATTTAAGTGGGAGTTCATTAGTAATTTGATTAATTGAACTAGTTATCATGAACATAGTGTAAATTGTCTTTGCAAAATTATTTTGTAGATCAATGGCTCGCGTTGTAGCTCCCATGAATTTGAATGCGTTCCTAGATAAAACAAAGTTAAAAGATCATGGAAGCAACTATTCGGACTAGGTCCATAATTTAAGGATTATTCTCACTTCTGCACAGAAGGCTTATGTCCTTGATGCACCACTCAGTGCGCCACCCCCTCCAGCATCGTCTGTGGATGCTGTGAACTTCTGGCACACATGTTCTGATGACTACTCGATAGTTCAGTGTGCCATGCTTTACGACTTAGAACCGGGGCTCCAAAGACGTTTTGAGCACCACGGAGCATATGAGATGTTCCAGGAGCTGAAATTAGTATTTCAAGCTCATGCCCGGGTTGAGAGGTATGAGACCTCTAACAAGTTCTTTGGCTATAATATGGAGGAGAACAGCTCCGTCAGTGAGCATGTACTCAAAATGTCTGGGTACTACAGTCGCTTGAATCAGTTGGGAGTTAATCTTCCTGATGAAGTAGCGTTTGACAGAGCTCTCTAGTCCGCCACCAAGCTATAAGAGCTTCATGATGAACTATAACATGCAAGGGATGGAGAAGACGATCCCGGAGCTTTTCCCGATACTTAAGGCCGCCGAGGTAGAAATCAAGAAAGAGCATGAAGTGTTGATGGTCAAAAAGACCACTAGTTTCAAGAAGGGCAAGGGAAACAAGGGAAACTTCAAGAAGAATGGCAAGTTAGTTGCCGCTCTAGTGAAGAAACCCAAGGCTGGACCCAAACTCGATATTGAGTGCTTCTATTGCAAGGGGAATGGCCAATGGAAGCGGAACTGCCCCAAGTACTTGCAGATAAGAAGACTGGCAACGTCAACAAGGTATATTTGATATACATGTTATTGATTTGTTCCTTACTAGTGCTCGTAGTAGCGCCTCAGTATTTGATACCAGTTCATTTGCTAATATTTATAACTCAAAAAAGGAGTTGCGGAATAAATGGAGACTAGCTAAGGACGAGGTGACGATGCACGTTGGAAATGGCTCCAAGGTTGATGTGATCGCTATCGGCACGCTCCATCTACGTCTACCTTCGGGATTAGTTTTAAACCTAAATAATTGTTATTTGGTGCCTGCGTTGAGCATGAACATTATATATGGATCTTGTTTATTGCGATACGGCTATTCATTTATGTCAGAGAATAATGGTTGTTCTATTTATATGAATAATATCTTTTATGTTCATGCATCCAATGTGAATAGTTTATTCTTGTTGAATCTCGATCGTAGTGATACACATGTTCATTATATTTATGCTAAAAGATGCAAATTTAATGTTGATAGTACCACCTACTTGTGGCATTGCCGCTGATGAGTGATATTTTTACACTCATTTCACCATTGTTTAAACTGAGATATTTTACTAAAAGAGAGATATTCGCCCTGATATTGCCACTAATGACTAATGAATGCAAAGGATTCCATAAATCCTCTCTTTAATGTTTTTCCATGGGAAATGGGCTAAAAAAGGGAAGAAATCACGTGGAGGAATGGAAAGGAAGAAAAATGGAGGAAGAATAATCAACAGGAGGCGTCTGTGAATAGAAAGAGCGAAAGACGGCGTTCGATACAGGCACGAGTGCCCGTATGAGTGGTCGCTTGGTGTGGAAACCAATGCAGATCGTTTACCTAAACAACTTTTATAAAGGGGCCCCGTCGAAATGTCAACAGAATAGCGTTGAGCACAGATAGAACCTCTTCATCCTCTTCATCATCCACAAACCCTTGTCGCCACCATTTCCATCTCCATAGCCATCTCCACCACCATAGTGCTCTTGCATCTAGTTCATACTTGTAATTGTGCATCGCACAAGGCATCCATTGTAAGACATATTGCAATCAATCAATCCCAAGATGTGTTCTTTAATGTTTTGTTCTTGCGATCTGATCTCCATGTGTGAGTTTTATTCGGTAAGGTATGGGTTGAGGCATGAGTCTTGCAACCCCGGGTATTTGTTGACGGGGTCAATGGAAGTCTTTGACATAACGTCCCGTATGTGTGAAATAAAATTATTTCGTGAAGTGTCTCTTGTCTTGTCCACGATCTTCATCCCTGTAGGTACCCATGATCATGGAGATCGAGCACCGGTGAGGCTGGGAGCAAGCGGACCGTGAAGTGTTATACCGAACACCGGTGATAGTAAGGTTTAGTAGGGTAACATGGATCCTTGGGGATTCATGAGGTGTAGTCATTAAACAACCAATGATTTTGTATGATTTGATTATCTTAATTATCAGGGCAACCCTGCGAGATGGAGAGGGACTTCGATAGAACAACTGATTCTTGATGCAGGACTCGTGTCGGTCAAGATGTTATTTGGACACATCCCCCACTCTGATACGAAACAAGCACATCTTGATGGGTGACTTCCCGAGCACAAATTAATATCCTTTTTATCCCAACGCAAATACATGGTTGTAAGAATTAAGACCTCATACTCGTACCTCTTTTATTATAAGTGTTTGAATCACTATTTGCTTGGTGATCCGATTAAAAGCTAGATTTGACACTTTGGCAAAAGCTTGCTAGAGACCATTGCTTCAAGGGAATCTTCCTCTCGTGGGTTCGATACCCAGGGTCACCTTTGGGTAAATAGGTCTGGGATACCCTTTTATGTTCCAACACTGAATCAATAGAAAGGAGATATCACCCGCTTAGGTCATATTGATGTAAAGCGCATGAAGAAACTCCATGCTGATGGACTTTTGGAATCACTTGATTATGAATCATTTGAAACATGTGAACTGTGCCTCATGGGCAAGATGACGAAAACCATGTTTTTGGTACAATGGAGCAGACAAGTGACTTGTTGGAAATAATACATACTGATGTATGCGGTCCAATGAGTGTTGAACCATGCGGTGGATATCATTATTTTCTTACCTTCACAAATGGTTTGAGTAGATATGGGTATATTTACTTAATGAAACACAAGTCTGGAACATTTGAAAAGTTCAAAGAGTTTCAGAGTGAAGTAGAGAATCATCGTAACAAGAAAATAAAATTTCTACGATTTGATCGTGGAGGTGAATATCTGAGTTACGAGTTTGGCACTCATTTAAGAAAATGTGGAATTGTTTCACAACTCACGCCACCTGGAACACCACAACACAATGGTGTGTCTGAACGTCGTAATCGTACTCTATTGGATATGGTGCGTTCTATGATGTCTCTTACCATTTTGTCACTATCATTTTGGGGTTATGCATTAGAGATGGTCGTATTCACTTTAAACAGGGCACCATATAAATCCGTTGAGACGACACCATATGAATTATGGTTTGGCAAGAAACCTAAACTATTGTTTATTAAAGTTTGGGAATGTGATGCTTATGTCAAGGGGCTTCAGCCTGATAAACTCGAACCCAAAGCGCAGAAATGCGTCTTCATAGGATACCCTAAAGAGGCCATTGGGTATACCTTCTATCACAGATCCGAGGGCAAGCGATACGTCTCCAACATATCTATATTTTTTTTATTTTTTCCATGCTATTATATTATCATCCTAGGATACTTTTTGGGTGTTTATTTGCCAATTAATATTATTTTTGACCAATAACCTATTAACCCAGTGCCAGTTGTTGTTTTCTGCATGTTTTTGGATTTTCAGGTTTACAGTACCAAACGAACTCCAATTGCCATGAAACTTTAATATAATTTTTTTTGGACCAAAAGAAGACCTGGAAGCTTCGAAAGGAGGTTGGGGGCCCCACGAGAGAGGCACCACACAACAGGGTGTGCCCTGGGGCCAGGCCACGCCCTGTTGCCTTGTGCCTCCCTCAAGCGTCCCCCGATGCCCCTCTCTGGCTTATAAATTCCCTAATATCCCACAACCCCTAGGGAGCATCTAGAAACATGTTTTCTGCCGTCGCAACTCTCTGTTCCGCCGTGTG
Source organism: Elymus sibiricus (assembly GCA_039707655.1). Lineage (NCBI taxonomy): Eukaryota > Viridiplantae > Streptophyta > Magnoliopsida > Poales > Poaceae > Elymus > Elymus sibiricus. Next base: position 371,955,098 of record CM077667.1, read on the forward strand.
CCCATCTGGAGCCATATTCCAGTGCCCTGCCGGAGGGGGTATCGATCACGAAGGGCCTCTACATCATCCTTGCTGCTCCCATGGTGATGTGTGAGTAGTTCACCACAGACCTACGGGGCTGTAGTTAGTACCTAGATCTCTCTCTCTCTCTCTCTCTTGGTCTTCAATGCAATGATCATCACATCTTCGCTTTGATCTATCCGATGTAATTCTTTTGTGCGGTGCGTTTGTTGGGATCCGATGAATTATGGGTTTATGTTCAGATTATTCAAGAAAAGTATTTGAGTCTTCTCTGAAATTTATTATCATTCTTATTTGCATGATCATTATAGCTTCGTAAATCTCTCTGATCTATTGAAATAGTTTGGCCAACTAGATTGATATTTCTTCAGTGAGAGGAATGCGTTGTAGTGGGTTCAATCTGGCGGTACTCTATATCCCAGTGACAGAAAGGGACAAGACACGTCTTTGTATTGTTGACACTAAGGATAAAATGATGGGGTTAGTTCATATTAATTGAATTCTCTTTGTCTACATCATGTCATCGTTCTCTGAGCATTACTCTGTTTTACTTAATACTCTAGATGCATGCTGGATAGTGGTCGATGGGTGGAGTAATAGTAATAGGTGTAGGTAGGAGTCGGTCTATTTGCTTATGAACGTGATTCCTAAATGTACATGATCATTGTCGTGAATAAAGATTGCATAACTATGCGCTTTTCTATCAATTGCCCAACAGTAATTTGTCTACCCACCGTATGCTTACTATATGAGAGATGACACTAGGGAAAACTATGCCCCTCGGGTCTATTCACTTATTAACTTACAAAAGCTTTCAATACCTTGCTGATATTATTTATATTTTATTTTATTTTGCAATTTACAATTACCTACTATCATCCACACACTTCATTTGCTTGCAAATAACGAGACCAAGGGGATTGACAACCCTCTTGCCGTGTTGGGTGCAAGTGTTTGCTCTTTTGTGTGCAGTCGCTGAAGACGGTGGTTGACCGTTAATCCTATTGGTTCAATAAACCTTGGTTCTCTACTGAGGGAAATACTTATCTGTATTGTGCTGCATCGGTCGTTCTTCTTCACGGAAAACCCAATGCAGATCACAAGTATGAGGAAGGATTTCTGGCGCTGTTGTTGGGGAGTATCATCAACCAACCATCAAGTAACTTCACACAAATTATCATTCACTTGTTCTCCTTTTTATTTGCTATTATATTTATCTTGCTTCATAAAAATAAAAAATACAAAAATATTTATCTTTGCTTGTTACTAGTTTACTTGTTTGCTTGTTTCATTTGCTTGAAAGTTGCTATCATGTCTGAGTTTGAAACTAGTGATACTTATGCCCCTAGTGCGGAAGCATTAGAACATTCAACTTCACCTCTCAATGATAATGCTAAAAGAAATTTTGATGAAGTTGCTAAGGAAAATCTTGATAACCTTGCGGATGATGATCCCTCTAAAGTAGAACCTACTATGCAAACTAAGAAATTCCGTATTGGTAGTGGTAATATCATTGGAAAAAGTGTGATCCAAGACTTTTTCACTTGCGCGGGCTCTCTACCTCCAATAGGAGGATCTATTCTTTGTAGAACCACTAGTTATGAGGATGCCATATCTTTGCTCATAGTTGAATTGGAAAGACAATTCATTCATATGCATCCCTCCATACAATGGTTGTTTCTAGAGTTCTCTAATGTTCAACATGCTCCTACTAAACGGTTGGCCACAATATTTATAGTTCATGAATTTAATCACATTATGAAGCAAGCAAGAGAAATATTTGCTCATTATAGAATCAATGGTGAGTACCCACCAACAGAGGGAATCCTTTATGAGTTGGAAGAAATAAGGAGATTAAGATCAACGGACTATGTTGTTTATAATGAAAACCTTAGGAAAAAGGTTCCACCTAATGTCTTGATTGATAAATTTTCCAAATTCAATGACCAAATTAATGTTACAAATCTTGAATTGGATTATGAGCTTGATATGAAACTAAGGAAATATCTTCATCGGAACCTATACAATGAAGAATTCACTATAACTTATGAAAAGTCTAAGCAGGAACCTCCTTCTCCTCCGGAGATAGATCTCACGGATCCTTGTGTTGTGAAGTTTAGTCCCTTCAACTGTTTTTTCTTTCCCATTAGAAAACTTGCTGCTAATAGAAGGGAATATTATTATAGCATGATGAATCATTCTCATGATTACCACTACACTTGAAACTATACAATATGCCTAGCTAGGGCCGTAAAACAATAGCGCTAGTTGGGAGGCAACCCAATAGTTATATTTATTTTGCTTTTTTACTTTCTATTTGTGTTTCATAACATGATTATTGCCTCTGTAATGATTGTTTTTTATGTTTTAATTAGTGCTTGTGCCAAGTAAAGCCTTTAGGATGACTCACAAGATAAGTAGAATTGATATGGTGCAAAAACAGAAAATTTAGCGTCCAGTGCAGAATTTCTCTGATTTTACTGAAACGTCTTTTTGATATGAAGTTTTTACACAGTATTTATATGAAAATTATTCAGGTTTTCCTAATTTTTCAGTATTTTTAGAGTTACAGAAGTATAGGTTCTCTACAGATCTTTACATGCTGTTCCGTTGTAGCCAGATTCTATTTTTGCTTGCATAGTTTGCTTGTTTTGATGATGTTATGGATTATATCGGGGGGTATAAGTCATGGAGAAGTTAGAATACAGTACCTTATGCAATAATAAAATAAGAATCAATTTATAACAGTACCTAAAGTATTTGATATGTTTGCTATACTAAGTGATCTCACGAAGGTTTTGTTGAGTTTTGTGTGCTGAAGTTTTCAAGTTTTGGGTGTTATCGCGATGGATGAAGGAATAAGGAGTGGCAAGAGCCTAAGATTGGGTATTCCCAAGGCACCCCAAGGTAATATTCGAGGAAGATTCGAGCATCTAAGCTCGGGGATACCCCAGAAGGCATCCCCTCTTTCGTCTCAATCCATCGGTATGTCACTTGGAGCTATATTTTTATTCATCACATGATATGAGTTTTGCTTGGAGCATCATTTGCTTTAGTTTGCTTTTTGTTTTAGTTTCCCACAATCATTTTTTGCTGCACACACCCAATTGAGAGAGACACACTATCACCATAATTTATTAGAATACTCTTTGTGCTTCACTTATATCTTTTGAGCTTAGAAGTTGCTCTAGTACTTCACTTATATGTTTTAGAGCACGATGGCGTATAGATTTTATAGAAATAATTACACTCTCTTTCTTCACTTATATTTGTTTGATAGTTAATAAATAGTGACGGTAATTTGCATGGGTTATAATACTAGTCCAAGAATAATAGGTTTTCAATGAGTGCATAATCAAAACCACATGTAGTACATAAAAGAGAAATCAAGGTTAATGATATCAATGTGGTAATGTGAAAGAGCATGAGTGCATGATCATTGGTTAATAAAGGTATCCTGAATTAGAGGTTGTTAACTTGCTGTTCATCCAAATATTTTTATAGCATGGTGATGATGTGTGAGCATAGTTATTCCTCGTTGAAATCCTAGTGTTGTTTAAGTCGGAGGCACGTGATGGTTAACTCCTCCCAACCTCCTCCCTAGGGGCATGCGAGTAGTGCTTTGCTTCGAGAGAGCTAATAAAATCTTGCAATAAGTGTGTGAGTTCTTTATGACTAATGTGAATCAATGGATATACGCACTCTCACCTTTACATATTCGCTAGACTCTTCGGTACCGTGCATTGCCCATTCTCCCCTCGAGGATCGGTGCAACCTTCGCCGGTGCGTCCAAACCCCGTGACATGACACGCTCTGTTGCACATAAGCCTTATTATATCTTCCTCAAAACTGCCACCATACCTACCTATCATGGCATTTCCATAGCCATTCCGATATATATTGCCATGCAACTTCCACCGTCACATCATATGACTTATACTTTCATTGTCATATTGCTTTGCATGATCATATAAGCTGACATAGTGTTTGTGTCAAAGCCACCGTTCATCATTTTTTATACATGTTACGCTTGATCATTGCACATCCTGGTACACTGCCAGAGGCATTCATATAGAGTCATACAGTTTTTCATGTTGAGTTGTAAGTAAATAAAAGTACAATGATCATCATTATTAGGGCACTGTCTCAGTGAGGAAAGGATGATGGAGACAATGATTCCCCCACAAGTCGGGATGAGACTCCGGACGAAAAATAAAAAAAAGAAAAGGAAAAAAGGGGGAGAAATAGAAAAAAAGAAAAATAAATAAATAAATAATGAGAGAAAATAGAGAAGGGACAGTGCTACTACCTCTTAATCCACACTTGTGCCTCAAAGTGGCACCATGTTCTTCATATAGAGAGTCTCTTGTTTATCATATGTTAGTGGGAATTTTTCATTATAGAACTTGCCTTGTATATTTTGATGACGGGCTTCCTCAAATGCCCGAGGTCTTCATGAGCAAGCAAGTTGGATGCACACCCACTTAGCTTCAGTTGAGCTTTCATACGCTTATAGCTCTAGTGCATCTGTTGCATGCCAATCCCTGCTCCTTGCATTGATATCTATTGATGGGCATCTCCATAGCCCGTTGATACGCCTAGTTGATGCAAGACTTCCTTCTCCACTTTTCACCCTTTGAAGCCTACCACCATATTCTATTCCACCTTTATGCTATATCCATGGTTCATGCTCATATATTGCGTGAGTAATAAAAAGCTGAAGCGCGTTAAAAAGTACAATGCAATTGCCTGACTTGACACTATGGTGCTTGACATCTGTATTTATGTGATGAAGATGGAGCCATGCTATTCTTATATGATAAAATGAATAGGGGGTGAACATTCTTTTCGGATTGTATACTTTGAAACTTGATGATTATGTTTCCTATGTTTATAAATATTACTATGTTGATGTTTATTAATTCATCGTTTCTCAATGAACAAGCCTGCAATAGATTACATATTGGGTAGCATGTCACATCAAAAATTCTGTTTTTATCATTACCTACTCGAGGACGAGTAGGAATTAAGCTTGGGGATGTTGAAACGTCTCCAATGTATCTATAATTTTTTATTGTTCCATGCTATTATATTATCATCTTAGGATACTTTTTGGGTGTTTATTTACCAATTAATATTATTTTTGAGCACTAACCTATTAACCCAGTGACCAGTACCAGTTGTTGTTTTCTGCATGTTTTCGACTTTTCAGGTTTGCAGTACCAAACGAAGTCCAATTACCACGAAACATTAGTATGATCTTTTCTGGACCAAAAGAAGACCTGGAAGCTTCGGAAGGAGGCCGGGGGCCCCACGAGAGAGGCATCGCACAACAGGGTGCTCCCTGGGGCCAGGCCGCGCCCTGTTGCCTTGTGACTCCCTCGGGCATCCCCAGATGCCCATGTCTGGCTAAAATTCCCTAATATTCCAAAAACCCTAGGGAGCATCCAGAAACACATTTTCCGCTGCCGCAAGTCTCTGTTCCGCCGTATGCCCATATGGAGCCATGTTCCGGTACCCTGCCGGAGGGGGGATCAATCACGGAGGGCCTCTAAATCATCCTTGCTACTCCCATGGTGATGTGTGAGTAGTTCACCACAGACCTACGGGTCCGTAGTTAGTAACTAGATGGCTATCTCCCTCTCTCTCTTGATCTTCAAGACAATGATCATCGCATCTTCGCTTTGATCTATCCGATGTAATTCTTTTGTGCGGTGCGTTTGTTGGGATCCGATGAATTGTGGGTTTATGTTCAGATTATTCATGAAAAAGATTTGAGTCTTCTCTGAAATTTATTATGATTCTTATTTGCATGATCATTATAGCGTCGTAAATCTCTCTGGTATATTGAAATAGCTTGGCCAACTTGATTGATATTTCTTTAGTGAGAGGGGTGCGTTGTAGTGGGTTCAATCTGGCGGCGCTCTATATCCCAGTGACAGAAAGGGACAAGACACGTCTTTGTATTGTTGCCACTAAGGATAAAATGATGGGGTTAGTTCATATTAATTGAATTCTCTTTGTCTACATCATGTCATCATTCTCCAAGCATTACTCTATTTTACTTTATACTCTAGATGCATGTTGGGTAGCGGTCGATGGGTGGAGTAATAGTAATAGTTGCAGGCAGGAGTAAGCCTATTTGCTTATGGACATGATGCATATATACATGATCATTGCCGTGAATAAAGATTACATAACTATGCGCTTTTCTATCAATTGCCCAACAGTAATTTGTCTACCCACCGTATGCTTACTATATGAGAGATGCCACTAGGGAAAACTATGCCCCCCAGGTTTATTCACTTATAAACTTACGAAATCTTTCAATACCTTGCTGCCATTATTTATATTTTATTTTGCAATTTACAATTACCTACTATCATCTACACACTTCATTTGCTTGCAAATAACGAGACCAAGGGGATTGACAACCCTCTTGCCGCGTTGGGTGCAAGTGTTTTCTCTTTTGTGTGCAGTCGCTGAAGACGGTGGTTGACTGTTACTCCTACTGGTTCGATAAACCTTGGTTCTCTACTGAGGGAAATACTTATCCGTATTGTGTTGGATCACCTGTTCCTCGATACTTGTGATCCGCGTTGGGTTTTCCATGAAGAGGAACGGGTAATTGCAGCATAATACGGATAAGTATTTCTCTCAGTTAAGAACCAATGTTTATCGAACCAATAGGAATATCAATCCACAACCGTCTTCAACGACTGCACACAAAAGAGCAAACAATTTCACCCAACGCGGCAAGAGGGTTGTCAATCCCCTTGATCTCGTTATTTGCAAGCAAGTGAAGTGTGTAGATAATAGTAGATAATTGTAAAATGCAAAATAAAATAAAAGGTAAATAATGGAAGCAAGGTAATGATAGGTTTTGTAAATATATAAGTGAATAGACCCGGGGGCCATAGTTTTCCCTAGCGGCATCTATCATGTAGGCAACATACGGTGGGTAAGCAAATTACTATTGGACAATTGATAGAAAAACTCATAGTTATGTGATATTCACGGCAATGATCATGTATATATATAGGCATCACGTCCATAAGCAAATAGGCCGACTCCTGCCTGCACCTATTACTATTACTCCACCCATCGACCGCTATCTAGCATGCATCTAGAGTATTAACGAAAACAGAGTAATGCTTGGAGAACATTAACATGATGTAGACACAGAGAATTCAATTCATATGAACTAACCCCATCGTTTTATCCTTAGTGGCAACAATACAAAGACGCGTCTTGTCCCTTTCTCTCAATGGGATATAGAGCACCACCAGATTGAACCCACTACAACGCACCCCTCTCACTGAAGAAATATCAATCTAGTTGGCCAAACTATTTCAATAGATCGGAGAGATTTACGAAGCTATAATGATCATGCACTTAAGAATCATAATATATATCAGAGGTGAATCAAATACTTTTCATGAATAATCTGAACATAAACCCACAATTCATCGGATCCCAACAAACGCACCATATAAAAGAATTGCATCTTATAGATCAAAGCGATGATGCGATGATCATTGTATTGAAGATCAAAAGAGAGAGATAGCCATCTAGGTACTAACTACGGACCTGTAGGTATGTGGTGAACTACTCACACATCATCATGATGGCAGCAAGGTTGATTAAGAAGCCCTCCGTGATTGATCCCCCTTCCGGCAGGGTGCCAGAACGAAGCTCCGGATGGGATCGCGGCAGAACAGAGACTTGCGGCGGCGGAAAAAGTGTTTCGGGATGCCCTCTAGGGTTTTTGGAATATATGTGAATTTATAGGCCAGAGAACGGGTGTAGAAGGTCCACCAGGGAGAGACAAGCCATCAGGGCGCGCCGACCCCCCTGGGTGCGCCCTGTTGGCTTGTCCCTCCCTCATGCCACCTCCGGTCTTTTCCCAAAGCTTCCAGGTCTTCTTTTGGTCCAGAAAAAATGATAAAAAGTATCGAGGCAATTGGACTTCGTTTGGTACTGTAAACCTGAAAAGTAAAAAAGATGCAGAAAATAGGTTAGTGCTCAAAAATAATATAAATTGGTAAATTATTACTCAAAAAGTATCCTAGAATTATAATATAATTGCATGGAACAATAAAAAATTATAGATACTTTGGAGACGTATCAGCATCCCCAAGCTTAATTCCTGCTCGTCCTCGAGTAGTTAAATGATAAAAACCGAATTTTTTATGTGACATGCTACCCAATATGTAATCTTTTGCATGTATGCTCATTGAGAAACGATGAATTTACAAACATGAGCATAGTAATATTTATAAGCACAAGCAACAAAATCATTAATTTTTCAAAGTATACGATCCTAAAAGAATGTTTATCCCCATTCATTTTATCATATTAGCAAGCCATGGCTCCATCTTCACCACATTAATACAAATGTCAAGCACCACGGTGTCCAAGTCAGGCAATTGGATCGTACTTTTCCAATGAGCATCAACTTTTTATTCTTCAAGCAATACATGAACCATGGACATAGCATAAAGGTGGAATAGAATATGATGGTAGATATCAAAGGGGTAAAAAGTGGAGAAGAAAGTCTCGCATCAACTAGGCGTATCAACGGGCTATGGAGATGCCAATCGATAGATGTCAATGCAAGGAGTAGGGATTGCCATGCAAATGATGCACAAGAGCTATAAGTGTATGAAAGCTCAACTGAAGCTAAGTGGGCTGTGCATCCAACTTGCTTGCTCATGAAGAGCTCGGGAATTTGAGGAAGCCCATCATCGGAATACAAAAGCCAAGTTTCTAATAAAGAAAAAGTAATTCCCACTAGCATATGAAAATGACATAACATGAGACTCTCTATGTGAAGAACAAGGTGCCACTTTGAGGCACAAGTGTGGTAAAGGATAGTAGCAAAGTCCCTTCTCTCTTTTTCTCTCATTTTCATTTTTTTATTTATGGTGGGCTCATTTGGCCTCCCCCATTTTTATTTCCTCACTGGGACAATTCTCTAATAATGATGATCATCACACTTTTATTTACTTACAACTCAATATGAAAACTCGATATGAAGAACTATGAAACAATATGACTCAATATGAATGCCTCTGGCAGTGTACTAGGATGTGCAATGATCTAGCGTGACATGTATCAAAAATATGATGAATGGTGACTTTGCCACAAATACCATGTCAGCTCTATATGATCATGCAAAGCAATATGATGATGAATGAACTAGTCATATGATGTAACGGTGGAATTTGCATGGCAATATATCTCATAATGGCTATGGAAATGCCATAATAGGTAGGTATGGTGGCTGTTTTGAGGAAGATATAAGAAGGCTTATGTGTGACAGAGCGTATCATGTCACGGGGTTTGGATGCACCGGCGAAGTTCGCACCGATCCTCGAGGTGAGAATGGGCAATGCACGGTACCGAAGAGGCTAGCAAAATATGAGGTGGTGAGATTTGATACTTGTGATCTGCGTTGGGTTTTCCGTGAAGAGGAACGGGTAATTGCAGCACAAAGCAGATAAGTATTTCCCTCAGTTATGAAACCAAGGTTTATCGAACCAATAGGAATATCAATCCTCAACCGTCTTCAGCGGCTGCACACAAATGAACAAACAACTTGCACCCAACGCAGGCAAGAGGGTTGTCAATCCCCTTGATCTCGTTATTTGCAAGCAAATGAGTTGTGTAGATAATTGTTGATAAATATAAATTGCAAAATAAATAAAAATAAATAAAGGCAGACAGGTAAATATAGTGTTTGCGAATATGTAAGTGAATAGACCCAGGGGCCATAGTGTTCCCTAGCGACATCTCTCATGTGGGCAGCATACTGTGGGTAAACAAATTACTGTTGGGCAATTGATAGAAAAGCGGATAGTTATGCGATGTTCATGGCAATGATCATGTCACTACAACAGGAACCCCCTTCAGCAACGCATCAATGCGTTGTTGTATGTCCATATATGTGTTGCTATCGTCTACACCAACGGATTATTATGTGTTGCCGTTGGTGGCGTTGTGTGACGCCCCCATTTTAACCGTACGCTAATCATACACGCAAATGCGTACGACCAAGATTAGGGACTCACTAATCAATATCACAACACAACTCTAGACACAAATTAAAGTCATACAGCTTCATATTACAAGCCAGAGGGCTCGAATACAAAGCTCGACAAGCACGAGTCAGCGGAAGCAAATAATATCTGAGTACAGACATAAGTTAACAAGTTTTGCCTTAAGAAGGCTAGCACAAACATAAGTAGCGGATCGAAATAGGCGAGGCCTCCTGCCTGGGAGCCAACCTAACTACTCCTGAGCGTCGGCACTCTCCACGTAGTAGTAGGCTCCAACGGTGGTGTAGTAGTCGTCTCCGGCGTACTCCATCTCCTGGGCTCCGTCATCTGCACATGGTAATCGTATCGAGGGGGAAAGAGAATGCAAAGCAGCGGTGAGTACTCATCCAAAGTACTCGCAAGACTGACATCAGAACTATGCTAAATATGCATCATTATCAACGGGAAAATGGGGGGTTATATCTGGACTGACTGCAGAGAACAAGAATGAGAGGGGGAAAGCCTAGTCCTATTGAAGACTAGCATCTTCAACATCTTGCAGCATTAGAAGAGTGTAGATTGGTAACTAATATATAACAATATCATTGTAGCAATTTTAGTAAGTAACCACACCCAAAGATCCTTCCTCGACTCCCGCGAGAAAGCAATCTCGGAGCCAACATTCATTTCAAATTATCAATTTTAGTTATATTAGCTCGGGATACAGCTCCAAGTCATCCTGTTACCGTGGACACGGCTATCCGAATAGTTAACTTCATCCCTGCAGGGGTGCACCACGTTTTCCATCACGCTTGATCACCTTTGGCCGTACACACTTTCCTGGGTCATGCCCGGCCTTGAAGATCAACACGTCGTCGCCCCACCTAGGCTCAACAGAGAGGCCAGCCCGCCGGTCTAAATCCTAAGCGCATAGGGGTCGTGGGCCCACTTGCCCTTTGCACTCCTGCACGATGTGTGGGCGGCCGAGGTCAGTCCTAGCATCACTTAATTACAAGATCAATGCGTTCCAGACCACTCGGGCGCGCGCTGCTCCATTGCTGACGTCCGAAGAGCTTCGGCTGATACAACGACGCCGAGTACCCATAACTTCTCCCACGTGAAGGTTAGTGCGAAAAGGTCAAATGACCAACTCAGATCAAATACCCAAACCATTAGCATTTTATTAATTGCGGTGACGAGCGCGATACACGATATGTGGTCCCGTCACCCCGTCTCGAGGTCTTGTGGCAAGGGCCAAGAATGCCCGGCCACGCCCCGTCGTATTACACCAACACCCTCCGGTCATCCTGACCTCATCATGTATCAACAGTAAAGTAACTATAATCGTGTGTCTATAACACCAAGGGGAAAACCGAGGAATCACCCTCGATGGATCCCACTCAATGTAACCGTCAAGGTGACCAGAGACGATTCACCCTCGATGGTCTACGCTTGAGGGGTTGCACGACAGAGTCGTCGTCGGGAGTGGTGAAGGAGGAATCACCCTTGATAACCACGACCGACTAGCTGCACTACAGAGTTAGCATCATGAGTACTTCACGAGGTGTCACCCTCGGTACTCGATAGTAGCTCTGCAGAGTCGTACAACTAAGGGGTGTGCGGTGAATGTGACGGGCATGGCTGGTCGGTCGGTTGACCGAGTCTTCGAGTCGTCGAGTCATCGATGAAGAAGCAGGGGCAACTGGGACTAAGGGGGTCACAGGGGATTCGATGATCAACCTATACTAAGCAGTTGATTTAATAGCAGGTGTAGTACCAGTTTATCAAAAGCAGGTTATGCATCAGAATAGGAGCTAACTAATTCAGTAGCAAAATCTAATGCAAGAATGAGAGGGAAAGAATTGGGCGATATCGGAATGCTCAAGGGGGGGTGCTTGCCTTGCTGCTCTGCTGCAAAGGCCTGATAACGGCGTAGTCGTACCCGGCAGCAGCGTCAGTCTTGGGGTCTACCGGTAAGAAGAGGGGGGAGAAACAATAAATATAATGCAGACATATGCAACATGGTGCATGACATGGCAATAAGCAGAGCTAGGCATGCACTAACGCAGTACTACACGTCGCAGACGGATCGGAAGAATATCTGACGATATTTTTCGGGTCTCAGGCTACTACCGGACAGATGAAACAGATGGAAAAGTTCCATGATTGTTATGTTAGGAGCACGTGACACACGAACGGACTGCGTATTCGGATTCGTGGGATTTTTCTGAACAACTTTCATGTATAAAACTTTTTCATCCGAGATACGGATTATTATATATTAATTTTCAAAGTTTTATTAATATTCTAAAATTAAACAGATTTAAATAAATTCGAAAAGCATTTATGACGTCATCATGACATCATGATGACGTCAGCAGTCAACAGTGGGGCTGACAGGTCAAACCTGACCAGTGGGCCCCACCTGCCATAGACTCAGGGTCTAAACAGAGTTAAATTAAAGTAGTTACTGATTAATTAGCTAGGGGCCCCACATGTCAGTATCACATTAGTTTTAACTAATTAATAGGATTAATTAAATTAACCTAATTAACTAAAGTGGGGCCAGGCCCACATGTCATACACACAGGGGGGGTCGGGCCCCACCTGGCAGTGTCTGGGCACTGCCCAGTCAGCCAGTTGACCATGGTCAAGTGGTCAACAGGGGGCCCGGGGCCACAGGTCAGCGACCTTGGGGGTGGCCCCAGCCTGGCCACGTCGGCGGTGGCGCCGGAGCAAGCTCCGGCGACCAAATCCGCGGCGGAGGGGCGCCGGCCCTGCTCGGAAATCGCCCACAGGGGCTCGTTTGGCGCGCGGAGACTTGCGTTCGGACGCGGGGGCTCGCGCGCATCCATTCCAGCGAGCAGAAGGAGCTGGGGCGGGCCGGAACGGCGCCGTCGGCGAGTAGAGGCGGCGGCGTGATTCGGGCTCCGACGGGGATGGTGCTACGGCGTGCTAGCGGGCGACCTAACGAGCCTACCATGGCCTACGCGACACGAGGAAGCGAAAGGCGGCAAGCGCGGGACCAAAAGATCACCGGGGGCTCGCCGGCGATGAGCGTAAGCGGCGGCGAGCTTCGGCTCATGTCGAAACGGGGACTACAGGCCACGTTCCAACGAGGGGGAGGAGGGAGAAGGACCGGGGCCTCACAACGGTCCTGTAGGCGAGCTCAGCAGGCTCGGGGGAGGCCTGGGGAAGCCGGAATCGTCGTGGCGAACGGCGGCGGCCCGAGGAGGAAGAAGACGCGGGGACGGCGATGCAGGGGCTCCGGGCTCGGGCTTGCGGTCGGGGTGGACGCGCCGGTCGACGGCGGAGCTTCTGGGCGAGGAGGCGAGGCGAGTGGGGCACGGTGGCCGCGGCTACGCCGGAGCCATGGCGATGGCGGCGCTCGGGATCGGGCGAGGAGGAGGGGATCTGGCAGGGGGGGCGAATGGGTGGCGGCTAGGGTTCGGGGCGCCGCGGGGGCGCCTTGTAGGCGGCGAGGGGCCGCTGGATGGCCGCCAGCGCGTCGGCCGCGGCCGCTGGCGGGCATTATCCTGCCCACGTCTCTCCCCGTGAGCAGTGGGGAAGACGACGGGGGGGAAGATGGGCTGGGCCTGGTCACTGGGCTGGCAGGCCTAAGTGACCAGGGCAATTTGCCCTTTTCCCTTTTTATTTTATTTCTGCTTTTCTGTTTTAAAACTTTCTTTTATTTAATTATTTTGGGGCTATAACACTTTAGTAAAATACGGCACTTGGCCTAATATTTGCATTGCAATATTAGGTACTGCCACAAAAAGTTTGGGGGGCCTTTGGATTAATTTGGTATTTTCAAAAACTAAAAGGGCATTTAAATAATTGTTTTGGGCTCTGTTAAAATAGTTTTTAGGCACAAAACCACATGATAAAATGTTGGTTCCAATTTTAGAATAGCTTAGGGAATAATTGCAACCTAAGCATGATTTTTAAATTGAAGTTTTTAAAACTTTTAAAACCACCTTTCAAAAGGATTTGAATTGCAAAAGGAATCGAATTTGCATTTGATTCCAAAAGTGATCACATTGGGATTAACCAAATGGATTAGCTTAATCCTGGCCATCACTGTAGCACTGACACCAGGGTGTCACACGTTGCAAGGGTCTACAACAACATATATGCATGCGTTGGTAAACTGCATGTAGATGCGTTGCAAGATAGCAACATATCTTTACCTAATAATAAAGCACGGAGTGTTTCTGTCGGCTCACCGTCATCGTCCCTTTTTGCGAAAAAGTCCTTATGTTTTTTGTTTATTGAACCCGCAGTACACGTTTAAGTCGCGGCCGAACCGTTATTTTTCATTTTCTCAGAAAACCCCCTGACATTTCAGGTAATCAACCCGCCGTCCATATTTAAGTCAGCCGAATCGTTTTTTTTGTTTTAACAGAAAACCCCCTGACTTTTCGGTTAATCAATCCGCAGTTTATCTACAACAAAATTATCCATATCTTTTAAACCGTAACTCCGATTTTAACATGTTATATATGAAATTTGATTAGAAAAATGTGTAGAATCTAAATATGATGTTATTTTTAATTGTTAAATATTTTTAAAATATTATTTTTGGTGCACACTTAATCTATAGTGCACGGTCCATTGTTCTTTCGTACCGGCGGTGATCCGAATTGCAAATAAACACCAATTAAAACCAGATTGAGAGGAAAGAAAACATCGATAACCACGCATGCACAACTCTGAAAAACCTCGCGGGGAAAAACAACATATTTCTCTTCTTATTCCAAGCGAGTGTGCGTGCGCGCGCGCGAGATAGAGATGCCTTAGGACTGACCACATTCAAACGCGTTTTCGTTATGTGAGCACTGAGGCCACTGTCGGCAACACAAATGTGATGCCATGTGAAAATAAAGGACGTGGACCTATTAGGGCCTTGAGTCATGGTTATTCGGTTAAGAGCATGTGTTATTTTCTCTCCCGTTGCAACGCACGGGCTCTTTTGCTACATATAGAACTAGAGGCAACAACGCTTCATATGCTTTGGTGGCGATGATGGACAAACGTATTTTCAAATGAACATAATAGATTAGTAGCCCAATTCTTGACCTTGCAATGTCGACAGTTGGAGGCAAAATATAATAAACAGAAAGTTGTCATATATTAAATTGATTATGTTGCATTACAAAGAATATGATCCAAAGATTACAAGAGGTGAACCTATCTATCAGTGGCCCAATTCTTGATCTTGCAATCAACTATAATGTTTGAAACATTGATCCTAAAATGGCATTCTAATTATCTTGTACTAGCCCCACTCTTAACCTTGCAACCAATATCCGAGCCATGCAGTGTCAATTTATCTTTGTGATCTACAACAACATCAACAACAATAATAATATTAGATGAGCAACTTACATTATAAAAATTAGGTTAATAGAGAAGTATGATTTAAAGGAGCACCTTACAAATGTGATTTATCAGGAGTTAGATTTATATAGATAAGGGGTTAATTCATAATCTGAATACAAAAAAATTCAACATGAATTTACTAAATAACATCTCAGATTATGCAATCTACATCTGTGTACTAATTATTTTTGCATCTTGCATCAACTCATATGAACTACAATTATATGTTTTACTGTTCCAGTCTATTTTCTCTAAGAAAAGATGAAAATTCAGATGTGAAAACTGCATATACTTGAAATGTCAGTATCATCATTCTGTTAAAAATAACAATAATACAAACTAACAAAGGGCCATCACCATGCTACGGAGTTCAAACACATAGACTTCGAGCCTTCACCCATTGTTTGTAAACTGGACTTTCTATTTATCTTAATTACCTTGCACATATTCTAAATATCCATGGCTCGTTAGATAAGAAACTACATATAAATACACCGAGCATCTTTGAACAATCAGATGTGGTTCAGTTTGCATATATACTACTAAAGGCTATTAAAAAGTTATATTATATTAAAAATGAGATGAATTCAGCAACCAACTAAATGACAAGTAGGTAACTAATAATACCAAATATACTGAATTGAATATTTTGATTTTCGAAAGGGCCCTGCACTAATTAGCTTTGCCTCACATTACGCTTGTGCTAGTACTTGGGATGATTTATTAGTCATGCGTGTTATGGTGGAGAAATCTCAGTTCCAAGTTTCCAACAACTCGAAAATCTTTTAATAATCTATGTCACACAGGAGATCGTAGTTACCTGAGATTAACCAAGTCACAGATTAGAATTTCCTGATCCATGAATAAAAATCTCAGAACGTGCAGAAGCAACACGAGAAAAATCAATCATCAGACTTGGCATGGGTGGAGTTATCAACTCATGCATAGAAAGAATACACGCATTATGAACTAAGAAACAGAAAGGGGGGAGAGCAGAGGAACTACGAACTATCTAATCCACTTCTGCTCATCATCACGCCAACCCTGAGCCCCTGACTTGATCTTGAAGGGGTGCAGGATCTAATTAGTATAGACAAGAGTGTAGCCTAATTATATACAAGAAAGGCCATAAAAATAATAATTCATTAGCGGCTGAGAAAGATGAGCCTGCCAGACTGAGCTACCATAGGAAGTTTGGTTTCTACTTGGGTTTTGTCTTAAACTTAACTGGTTGTTTCATGGCTTATAGAGTAGAATTATGTATAATGTCAAACAACTTTCGTGTTCCAAGTTCAGCTGGTGACATCATGACCCACATTCTGAACTAAACTGATACCCCAAACACATCATATGGTTAGATGTAAGTGAATTAGAACCATCATGTAGTAACAAGTCAGAATTAGTTACCCCTACTCCAGCTAAGAGATCCATGGATGGAAGACCAATGCTTTTCTTGTTGATCACCACAAAATTATTGTAACTTCCTGGGTGAACCTGCATGTCATAGAAACACGCAAGCATATTCTTTTCAGAGAGACAGAGAGAGATAGAGATAGAGAGCAGGGGACACACTATGAAAAATGCCTTATTTTTTAATTCAATGATCTTCTTGACATGTTCATCAACTTGACGTCGGCAGAAACCATCTTTAATTTTCTTCTTGTTCAATGTTTGAGTAGAAGAATCCTGCATTTATTTTGCTGAGACACTTATGTGTAATTAAACGACAACCTTGAGTGATGCGAACAGGAATCTAAGGTCATGTTTGGCAGCTAAGTTTTTTTATTTGGAAATACTGTGGTTTCTAAAAATACTACAGTTTTAAATACTTGTTTCTGTGGCAGAGCTACAAACAAATAGTTGGGTAGGCCAGGCTGAAGGAAACCTGTTATGCACTCATCCGAACAATAATTTTTCACTAGATACAATTTCTTTTGAGGCACTGTGGATATAAACTATAAATTTGACGCAGTCAGATTGTTCTCATGTTAAAATGCTTCACTCGATACAGTTTACACTCAGATTGATGGCTTGCCTTTATCGAAAAAAGAAAAAAAGATTGATGGCATGCTAACCAGTGCTAACAAGAATTCTTCACTGGATACAAATTAAGCTTTAGAAATCAGTAATTAGTTGAAGAGACGATGTTGTCACTTGAAGTGTAATTTATGGATATGAAATAATTAAAGGAAATTACCTGCATTGTCTCACATGTTCTTTACCCCTCATGCAGCAGTACTTACATCACTACACCTACAAATCTCTCCTGCAAAAAACAGTACTCACATCAGTTGCAAATAATCTCCAAGAAAAGGGCAATTTTATCAAGACATATGAGCACTCGATACAAATCAGCAGCGCAACTCGCAAATCAAACACTAGCAGGGACCCGGGATTTTGGAGAGGTCGAGAGGAGTTGCTCGTTTCCTTTGGGGTTGAGTCGTTGGCTCGCCGCTGCGAGCTGCGTGGGTCGGGGGGCTGCAACCAGTCGACTGATGTTTGTCGGTGGGCGCACAAACAAGGATGGGCGAGGACCTGAACTGATGCAGTTGAGGACGGGTGCTTGCGTCGTCCCTGTATGTGCGGAGAAAGAATGGCGGCCTCAGCATCTCAGGTCGTTGGGAGTAGCGGCGGTACCTTCCCCGACGCGAGGAGGATGGCGACGACGCCGTGTGTGTCCCCGACACGAGGAGGATGGCGACGACGCCATGTGTGTCGCCGATGCGCGGAGAAAGTGGCAAGGGATGCTCGCTTGGCGAAGGAACAGGGGAAGGCGGCGGTGAGGGCAAAGGGGACGGCGGCGGTGAGGGCAGGGGGCGGCCGATGCAGTGTGTCTCTTGTTTAGTTTTTTTATTTTAGGATAAAGGCCACGATGGTAGAAAAGGCTTCGTGCGCGAGCCAGGTGACTTTTTCGATGAAAGACCTCGGAGAAGCTGCTTACATATTGGGCATCAAGATCTATAGAGATAGATCAAGACGCTTAATAGGACTTTTACAAAGCACATACCTTGATAAGGTTTTGAAGAAGTTTAAAATGGATCAGTTCAAGAAAGAGTTATTGCATGTCTTACAAGGTGTGAAGTTGAGTAAGACTCAATGCCCAGGGACTATAGAGGATAGAGAAAAGATGTGTGTCATCCCCTATGCCTTGGCCAAAGGCTCTATCATGTATGCAATGTTGTGCACAAGACCAGATGTTAGCCTTGCCATAAGTATGGCTGGAAAGTTTCAAAGTGATCCAGGAGTGGAACAGTGGACAGCGGTCAGGAATATCCTTAAGTAGCGGAAAAGGACTAAGGAAATGTTTCTCGTTTATGGAGGTGATCAAGAGCTCGTCGTAAAGGGTTACGTCGATGCTAGCTTTGAAACAGATCCGGATGACTCTAAGTCTCAAACTGGATACGTATTTATTCTGAATGGTGGAGCGGTAAGCTGGTGCAGTTCCAAGCAAAGCGTGGTAGCAGATTCTACATGTGAAGCGGAGTACATAGCTGCTTCGGAAGCGGCGAAGGAAGGAGTCTCGATGAAGCAGTTCATGATAGATCTCGGAGTTGTGCCCAGTGCAGTGGATCCGATGACTCTCTTGTGTGATAACGCTGACGCTTTTGCTCTGGCCAAAGAGCCCAGATTTCACAAGAGGACCAGACATATAAAGCGCCGCTTCAGTTCCATCCGCGATTACATCAAGCAGGAGGACATAAATATTTGCAAAGTACAAACAGATCTGAATGTTGCAGACCCGTTGACTAAACCTCTCTCATGAGCAAAACATGATCAACACCACAACTCTATGGGTGTTAGATTCATTACAATGTAAAGCTGGATTATTGACTCTACTGTAAGTGGGAGACTGTTGGAAATATGCCCTAGAGGCAATAATAAAGTGGTTATTATCATATTTCCTTGTTCATGATAATCGTTTCTTATCCATGCTATAATTGTATTGATCGGAAACTCATATACATGTGTGGATACATAGACAACACAGTGTCCCTGGTGAGGTTTCCTAACCATGTACCTGAGTTGTCATTTGATAACGGGATCACATCATTAGGAAAATGATGTGATGGACAAGACCCAATCGTAAGCATAACATTTGATCGTTTAGTTTATTGTTGTTGCTTTCTTTGTATCAAGTATCTGTTCCTATGACCATGAGATCATGCAACTCCCTGACACCGGAGGAATGCCTTGTGTGTATCAAACGTCACTTCATAACTGGGTGATCATAAAGGTACTCTACAGGTATCTCCGAGGGTGTCTGTTGGGTTGGCATGGATTGAGACTGGGATTTGTCACTCTGTATGACGGAGAGGTATCTCTAGGCCCACTCAGTAATACAACATCAAAAGAAGCTTGCAAGCAATGTTACTAAGGAGTTAGTCATGTGATCTTGTATTACGGAACGAGTAAAGAGACTTGCCGGTAACGAGATTGAACTAGGTATGGAGATATCGACGATCGAATCTCGGGCAAGTAACATACCGATGGACTGAATCCTTGACATTGTGGTTTGACCGATAAAGATCTTCATAGAATATGTAGGAACCAATATGGGCATCCAGGTCCCGCTATTGGTTATTGTCCAGAGAGTGTCTCGGTCATGTCTGCATCATTCTCGAACTCGTAGGGTCCGCACACTTAACGTTCAATGACGATATGGTATTAATGAGTTATGTATGTTGGTGACCGAAAGTTGTTCGGAGTCCAGGATGAGATCCCGGACGTCACGAGGAGTTCCGGAATGGTCCGGAGGTAAAGAATGATATATAGGAAGTTCCGTTTTGGTCACCGGAAAGAATTCAGGCATCACCAGTAATGTATCGGAAGTGCCAGAAGGGTTCCGGGGTCCACCGAAAGGGGGCCACCAGCCCCGGAGGGGCCACATGGGCTGAGAAGGGTGCGCACCAGCCCCTGGTGGGCTGGGCACCCCTCCCTACCTAGGTCCATGCGGCTAGGGCTGGTGGAGGGCAAACCCTAGGGGTGGCGCCACCCTAACTTGGGTGGCAAGCCACCTCCTAGGCCGCCGCCCCACCCTAGGGGAAACCCTAGGGCGCAGCCCCTCCTCCCCCCCCTATATATATGAGAGGAGAGGGAGGGAAGATGCACCACAAGCCACGGCGCAGCCCTCCCTCTCTCTAGATCTGTTTCTCCCTCGTTCGGATCGCGGCAGCGCTTGGCGAAGCCTTGCCGGGACAGCTCCACCACCGCCACCACGCCGTCATGCTGCCGGAGAACTCATCTACTACTCCACCCTCGCTCGCTGGATCGACGAGGCGGAGACGTTATTGAGCTGTGCGTGTGCTGAACGCGGAGGTGCCGTCCGTTCGGCGCTAGATCAGAACGGATCGTGATTGGATCGCGAAGACGTACGACTACATCCACTGCGTTTCTTAACGCTTCCCGCTTAGCGATCTACAAGGGTATGTAGATGCACTCCCATCTCGTAGCTATACATCTCCATAGATAGATCTTGGGTGTGCGTAGGAAAATTTTTGTTTCCCATGCAACGTTCCCCAACACATACAACTCATATCAATAACATCATACCACAATTAACCCATATGACAAAAGAAAAATACTCAAACATCATAGGATAGCCACACATCATTGGATAATAATATATAGCATTAAGCACCATGTTTAAGTAGAGATTACAGCGGGGAAGAGAGGTTTTACGACACTGCATAGAGGGGGAGAGAGTTGGTGGTGACGGCGGCAAAGTTGTTGGTGTAGATCACTGTCATGATGGTTGCCCCGCCGGCGCTTCGGCGCCACCGGGAGAGAGGGGGAGAGAGTGGCCCTCCTTATTCTTCTTCCTTGGCCTCTTCCCTAGGTGGGAGGATAGTTTCCCCTCTAGTCCATGGCTTCCATGGCTCTCGGAGGGCAGGAGCCCCTCCGAGATTGGATCTCTCTTTGTTTCTCTTATGTTTTCGCGACTGTTTTCTGACCCCTTCACCGTTTCTTAAATATCCGGAGATTCTTAACTCCGATCGGGCTGAAATTTTGAGGGGGTTTATCACAAAAAATATCTTTCTTGTGGCAAAAGTAGGCCCCCAACCGACTTAATAGGGGGGGGACACAAGCTATCAGGGCGCGACCAACCCCCCTGGTCGTGCCCTATTGGCTTATGCCTCCCTCGGGCACCGTGTTGCGTCGATTCTTCTTCCCAAAATTCACATATATTCCAAAAATATATCCATAATTTTTTTCGGGTTTGAACTTCATTTGATATGGAATTTCTGCGAAACAAAAAAACAGGAACTGGCACTGGGCACTCGATAAGTAAGTTAGTCCCAAAATTAATATAAAATGTTGCCACAAGTATATGAAAGTTTCAGAATATTGGCATGAAACAATCAAAAACTATAGATACGACAGAGACGTATTAGGAGCCGCTAACGAGATTCTTCTTGATAGAGGGGACATGTTGAACGTTCTTCAGTTGCACGATCTTTCTCGAAGTAAACTTCAGATCTACCGTGCCAACACCATGAACAGAAGCATGCGAGCCATTCCCCATCAGGACGGAGCAATCTCGTGCGACCTGGTAAGAAGAAAACAATGACATATCAGCGCACACATGAATATTGGCCCCCGTGTCAACCCACCAATCGATGGACTGACAAACTGAAAGTACAATAAACAAATTACCATACCTAGTTGCCCCATCACTGTTGCTCATAGTCACATGGACAGACTTGGAGTCATGTCCTGACTTCTTGTACTTGTTTGGGCACTTGTTTGCCCAATGTTCCTCTGAACCACAAGTAAAGCACCCATCTATCCTTTTGTCTTTCTTCTTACCCTTCTTCTTGAAGGTAGTATTCTGCTGGACAGACTTCTTTCCCTTGAACTTGTGAAAATTCTTCTGCACCACATTGGTGCTAGAAGAACCCTCTGCCACTTTCATGTGTGAGTCCTTTGCTCTCGAGTTATGCTCAACACTTAGATGACCGATGACATCCTCAACAGACAATTCACGTCTCAAGTGCTTGAGAGAAGTAGCAAAGTTCCTCCAACCAGGAGGGAGTTTTGCAATAATGCAACCTGCGACAAACTTGTCCAGTAACTCACACTTCAGGAGCTCCAGCTCCTTAGCGAGGCACTGTATCTTGTGAGTCTGGTCCAGAACAAGATGGTTATCAACCATCCTATAATCATGGAACTGCTCCATAGCATACAATTCACTTCCAGCATCGGTTGCGCCAAACTTAGCTTCGAGCGCATCCCAGAAGTTCTTGGCAACCCGCATATGGAAATATGTGTCAACCAACTTGTCTCCGATCACAGTAAGAACGGCTCCCACAAAGACAATGGTGGCCTCCCTGAACGCCTTCTCCTGTTCAGGAGCAATCATTCCTACGGGATCCACAGCACCGACCCAGAACACATTCATACCCATGAGCCACAAGGTGGTCCTCGTCTGCCAATGCTTAAAATGCATTCCAAAAAACTTTTTGGGTTTCAGTGTAGCGGCGAAGCCATGAATCGAAAAGTGCCTAAAACAAGGTTTTTGGATGGATGGAATAACTAGCACTTTACCGATTGATCTAATCCACGAATAAACAACAAGCATGATAAATACGGTATGCACTTCATACCGATACCTAAGCATACTAGCGCGTATAGTGCATAGAACAGAAACACCTATGAACATGGCATATACGGCTAGTACGAGTACGAGTAAATGAGGGATGAACAAATCATACCATCCGGTTGGCCAGGCCAATGCGGCGGCGGCAACAGCAGCCTCGACGTTGTCTGTGGCCTTCCTTTTCGTGACGACAGCGTTGTCGACCATGGTGTTGATGCAGGGGAAGTAGCCGAAGCAGATCAGGACGAAGACGAGGACGGATCGGGAGCAGTGGCGCCGAGACGCTCCCCCAAAACCTTATTGCCATTCTCCCGGGCAGGATCTCGAACGACAGGGTTCCAGAGGCACCTTCTCTCCCGACCAACCGTGCACGCAGTCGTCGGGATGGGATCGCCGGAAGCAGCACACCGAGAGGAATAGTAGATGACGGCTAGGGTTGCACAGAGAGGGAGAGAGTGAACGGATTAGGTTTCACTCCACAGGCGGCGCCTCCTTATATAGGTCGTCGGGTAAATGGGCCCGGACCAGGTCCACGACCGAGTCCACAAACAGCCCACGGTCCAACGTCTCGGACAATGGCACTTTAGTTTAGCGACTCATTAATTAATACACATTTAATTAACCATGTCTGACCGGCAAAAATAAGGCTCGGCTTGGCTCATTCTAGCAACCCGCAGCGCGCATGTGCCGTGGAGAGACGAGGCGGGCGACGGAGGAGGAGGAGCACGCGTGTACAACTCCTCTTCCCAAGATCCCAATGGCATGTGGTAGAGCAGCCCTTATAAAGGGGTCTCACTCTTACTACTGTAGCAGTATGGTACTAAACTTCCCACCACTTATCGTACAATCACATGGGCCATAGAGATTAACCAGAGATTATTGTCTTACATGGGCCTAAGCCCATTGTCGGGCCCCTGGGACTGGGGGTGTCCATGCCCGTCTACCTGCGACCCAAGACACGAAGATTGCCTTGAACGCTAGGCGGCCCCACCCGTAGGCCTCAAGGAATCGGGCCTCGCGAGGGCAAGCGCCTCGCGAGGCGCGAGGCGATGCCACCGCCAAACACTTCGCAAGTTCCCCCCACAAGGCTCCCCGCGGCGCCCTCGGGAGGCGAGTCCGCCTGGAGCTGGCCGGGCCGGGCCCCGCGACTTCATACCCGCACATGGGTGACACACGCTGTGCCAAGCGGTGCCAGCAGCAGTGCCAGCTGGCACGGACGACGAGGATCTCCTCTTTGGTGATGGAGGAGAGGCGCCAGCCGCGGGTTCCCAAAGCATCCCTCAAAGGTTTCCTCTTCCGTGCAAGAAGACCAAGACCGAGGGCTCGGCAGGACGGATGTCACCCCCGAGCCCACGAGCGCGTCACGGCGGGGAACTTTAGCAGGCGAAGACCACCTTTTGTCAGGATAAGCTGCAACCTTGTCCCCTTTCAAAATGGCCGTTGTGGCAACCCTTCCCGCCTGATATTTTCGGGGGAAGAGGCCCGGGGCCAATATAAGGAGGGAACCAGCCCCCCGCAAGAGGGACAGAGCAATTAGGCAAGAACAAGCCTTGTACTCCTCTTCCTTCCCAAGCAATCCACCAAACAGTAGTAGGGTCTTACACCGTGAGGTGGCCCGAACCTGGGTAAACTCTGTGTGTTCTTGTTCGTCTTCCTAGCTCAAGCCACCGGAGAGTCGTCGTGAGGTTGCGAGGTAGAGTAGGGCTGGAGGGAGAGCGCACCTGAGTGTTCGAACCTTCTTGGGTCTGCGGAGACCTGAATCCGACATTTGGCGCACCAGGTAGGGGTGTGCTGAAGCTCTCCAGCTCTGCCTCGTCTCCACTCGTGCCGGCCCGATGGTTGACACCCGCCGCGCGCGCAGGGCGCTCAGCATCGAGCGAACGCAACGACCCTCACCAGGCCGCGGACAAAGCCGCCGACGGCCACGACGCTCGCGAGTGGCGGGACCGTTCTCAGCCCCCTGTGCGGCGAGGCAACCACCCTGTCGTGTCCCCCCGACCAGCGTTCATGTGGGAGACCTGAACGCGCTGCTCATGCCGAGCGAGGTGCTTCGACACCGCCCGACGGACGGGGGCCTCGGCCCTGGGCAGACCACGTCGCCGAGCTCGTCACTGTTGCCAGAAGGGCTCTGGTGCCCTACCGCCCGCTCCAGGCCCCGACGCTGGGAGAAGGAAGCGCGGACGGCGGGCCTCCCCCGCCATCGGGCGGCGACGTGGTCGGGCCTTGGTCCGGCGGGCCCGAGCAAGGATCGCCCCGCGCCGTCCTCCTCCTCCTCCGAGTCCCGGTGACCAGCTGTGGCTTGCAGGCCGGCCCTGGTGGTGATGCCACTGGAGAAGATCGACGCCCGTTTTGCATCTACCACAACGTGTGCACCCACAACACCGGGGACTGTCGGGCATTCGGGCCGTCCTGCGGGGAGCGCACCGGCCATCGTCAGGGCCGCAACATCCGTGGCGCTGAACGCGGGGATGGCAGCGGTGGTAGCAAGACAAACAACCGCAACAACAACAACCTTAACCAAGACCAGCGTGGACAGCCTCACGGCGACGACAGGCGCGGGTGCCCTCGGGAGGATGCCCGGCAAGGACGGTCCCATGTGACCCACCTCCAAGACATCACGGCCCTGCCGCCGCGGCCGCCGTCACCCGGAGAGAGGAGCAGTGGCTCGTCTGGCGGGGGGTTTGGAGGAAGCCAGGAGCCTCGCATGGCTGCCTGCATCCTTGGCAGAGCCCCAGCCCTCTCATCAAACCGCTGGCTCGGACAGCTTTACCGCGCGACGAGCATCTCCCCCGGGGGCCGGGAGCCACGCGGCCCTTCGGGTGGTCCCGGTGTCCCATCTCCTTCGATCACAGGGACGGCCCCAAGTCCATGGCCGCCGCGGGCGTGGTTCCCCTGCTATGCACCCCCCTTATATGCAACATCTCCGTCACCAAGACCCTCGTCGACGGAGGCGCCGGCCTCAACGTGCTCTCTGTGGAGACCTTCGAGACCCTCCGGGTGCTCTACAGTGAGCTGGCGCCCACCATGCCATTCCGCGGCGCAGCCGGTGGTTCCGTCGTCCCCATAGGGCAGGTCTGCCTCCCCGTCACCTTCGGCACGCGCGACAATCACCGTACCGAGCTCATCAACTTCGACGTAGCGCGCATCTGCCTCCCGTACAACGCCATCCTGGGGTACCCGGCCTTGGCCAGGTTCATGGCAGTGTCTCACCATGGCTACAACATCCTCAAGATGCCGGCTCCCGGTGGCGTCATCACCATCACCTGCGATGAAACGGACGCGGCCCATTCCCTCGAGCGGGCTTACAAGGCGGCCGCGGCCGAGCGCCGCGACGACGAGGGAGGAGTTGGGCTTCACGCAGATGCGCCCCCGAGGGAGGAGCAGCCATCACCCGTTCCGGGCTTCGTCAAGACCAAGAACGCGGCCCTTGCCGACACGGATCCCGTGCCCGCTACCGGCGCCAATAGCCTCCCCGCATAGGAAGGCGCGCCCGGCGCCCTCCTCGGGTTGGGCTCGGGGGCTCCCGCGTGGGAAGCTTCCGGCCTGGACGGCGTGACGAGGAAGGTGCTCAGGCATCACTTGGAGGCGTGCCTCGCGGCGCGCCCCCGAAGGGGAGGAACGCGGCGCCAGGCGCTGATGTCGCGGGAATTCACCGACCAAGAAGACGTCATGATGTGGGAGGAGCGTCGCCTGAAGCGCGGCAGGACACGCATGAGCGTCGACGTCACGGGTCTTAACCGGACCAGGTCTCAAGGTTTTTTCCAGCCGCACGTCGCCGTTCACCATGTTCGCATCCCCTTTTGCGGGCAGAACACTGGCGCCGTCTTCCAAGGACTGGCGCGACTCACGACGGCGCCTCGCGTGGCGCCAAGGCCCCTCGAGCCTACCGGATCTCCGAAGCCTCAGGAGCCACTCCGCCCCTGGAGGGTGAACCCCCATGACACGCGTCGACAAACGGCCTGACGCTTCCGCGGCAGCGTGGCCGCCAGGTTACTTCCGTGATTTGTTCCAATCAGGCGACCCCCCCCCCCTATGCCCCCACTCCTTTTTGTGTACTTCTCGAGTTGGGATTTCCTTGTTATGTAATGAACCAGATTAACCCCTGTCAAGATTGTGTCGTTTGTTTCTCCAGGATCTTTGCCCCCCGCGCCGCCCTCTCGGCGGTTCCATGGGGGAGGGTTGGACACGGCGTCTGCGTTAGGACTTGTCCTCGCAGCGCCGAGAAATCCAAATGACCAAGCTCTGGCTCACGGGCTGGCCACCCGTGCTAGTCATCTCACCAAGGTCTTTGGTGTCCCACCCTCCCGGAGAACCGCCACGGGCGGGTAATGGGAGCACGGCTTGGGGCGGCGGGGGTAAAGCCATCCCTGGATGGGTGCCCCGTCGCCCCGCCGCAGCAACATGACGATCGCGCGGTGCGTCCCGTGCCCATATTATGGGTCGCGAGACACGCACCGCCTCCCGAAGGATTGGGGAGGGAACTCTTGGGCCTTGTGCCTGGAGTACCCTACTCCCCTTTGAAATCGCCACCCGTGACACTCTCACATAAGAATGAGTGGGGTTGTATACGCCCCAGAGCCTCCTGAAAGGCCGCCCTTCGGCCTCAGGAGGACTCCCGCCCACGCCTAGTGGAAGCCCCATGCTCCGCGCTGGTGGAAGAAGAACTGAGGAAGGAGCTCCTGAGCCGTGTGCCTGGGGTATCCGACCCCTCTTTTAAAACCACCATCCGTGACCCTCTCACGTAAAATATGAGGTTGGGGTTGTACATGCCCCGGAGCCTCCTGAAGGGCCGCCCCTCGGCCCCGGGAGGACTCCCGCCCACGCCTAGTGGAAGCCCCATGCTCCGCGCTGGGTGAGACAGGAACAAACCCCACGGTGGGGGCCGTAATAGCCCCTGGGCAAAACGGTCCCCGCCTCGGAAAATCACCGGCCCCTCCCGCGGCACGCGCTCACCGACCCCCTTGGGCCTCACGCGCGCGGGGCCTGGGCACGGTGCCTGCGCCTAGGCAGGTCCTAGCAACGCCAGGACCTAGAGGACTGGGTTTTGGCTCGCGGGCGTGCCCACACGCACGTCACCTCACCAAGGCGTGTGGTGCCTATCTTCCTCGCGCGACGCCCAAGTGAAAACCGGTAAGCACGTTCCTACCTACGAGTAAATGCTTTCACGCAGGATTTCTCCCCGGGGCGGTTCCCCGATGACCCACAAGTATAGGGGATCAATCGTAGTCCTTTCGATAAGTAAGAGTGTTGAACCCAATGAGGAGCAGAAGGAAATGACAAGCGGTTTTCAGCAAGGTAATTTCTGCAAGCACTGAAATTGTAGGTAACGAGTAGTTTGATAGCAAGATAATTGGTAACGAACAAGTAACGGTAATGGTAAATAAGGTGCAGCAAGGTAGCCCAATCCTTTTGTGGCAAAGGACAGGCCAGAACAGTTTCTAGTAATAGGCAAAGTGTTCTTGAGGGTACACGGGAATTTCGTATAGTCACTTTTATCATGTTGGTTTGATTCGTGTTCGCTACTTTGATAATTTGATATGTGGGTGGACCGGTGCTTGGGTGCTGTTCTTACTTGAACAACCTCCCACTTATGATTAGCCCCCTCGCAAGCATCCGCACCTACGAGAAAAGTATTAAGATAAAATCTAACCATAGCATTAAACGTTTGGATCCAAATCAGCCCCTTACGAAGTAGCACATAAACTAGGGTTTAAGCTTCTGTCACTCTAGCAAACCATCATCTAATAACTACTCCACAATGCACTCCCTTAGGCCAAGGATGGTGAAGTGTCATGTAGTCGACGTTCACATGACACCACTAAGGGAATCACAACATACATATCATCAAAATATCGAACACATATCAAATTCACATGATTACTTGCAACATGACTTCTCCCGTGACCTCAAGAACAAAGGTAACTACTCACAAATAATAATCATGCTCAAGATCAGAGGGGTATTGAATAGCATAATGGATCTGAACATATAATCTTCCACCGAATAAACCATATAGTAATCAACTACAAGATGTAATCAACACTACTAGTCACCCACAGGTACCAATCTGAGGTTCCGGTACAAAGATTGAACACAAGAGATGAACTGGGGTTTGAGAGGAGATTGTGATGTTGAAGATGTTGATGAAGATTGGCCTCCCAAAGATGAGACGGGTGTTGATGATGACGATGGCTTCGATTTCCCCCTCTGGGAGGAAAGTTCCCCCAACGGAATCGCTCCGCCGGAGGGCAAAAGTGCTCCTGCCCAAGTTCCGCCTCGAGACGGCGGCGCTCCATCCCGAAAGTCCTCTCCTTATTTTTTCTAGGTCAAAAGAGCCTATATACCAGAAGATGGGCACCGGAGGTGGGCCGAGGAGGGCACAACCCACCAGGGCGCTCCTGGGGGGCCTGGCGCGCCCTGGTGTCTTGTGCCCACCAGGGTGCCCCCCTACGGTAGTTCTTTGCTCCAGTATTTTTTATTAATTCCAAAAATATTCTCCGTAAATTTTCAGCTTTATTGGAGTTGTGTAGAATAGGTATCTCTGATGTGCTTTTTCAGGTCCAGAATTCCAGCTGCCGGTATTCTCCCTCTTTGTGTAAACCTTGCATAATATGATAGAGAAGGCATTAGAATCACTCCCTAAAGCATTATTATTCAACAAAACATAATAAATAACAATATGAAATCATGATGCAAAATGGACGTATCAACTCCCCCAAGCTTAGACCTCGCTTGTCCTCAAGCGAAAAGCCGATATTGAAAAGCATGTCCACATGGTTTGAGAGAGATGTGTCGATAAAAACAAAATACGGACATAGAAGCATCATGCTTATTATCATAACATCAACAAACTCTAACATAACACTTAATCATATAACTTTCATCATATAACTTCTCATGAACAAGTAACAATTGATCACAACATGGAAGTATAAAGCATAAACCTTATTGAAAACCAACAAACTATGTTCTTAGTCAACTTTGCAAATACAATTCATCATATTTTCAGGAAGGGTCTCATGTCGGAGCCTTTTGGCAAGTCCACATACTCAACCATCATTTAGTCTTCTATGATTGCTAACACTCACATCATACCCATGAGCAAAAAGTTTCAACCAGATACATAGAAAGATAGGGGCTTATAATTTCGCCTCCCAGCGTATTCACCTCAAGGGTGATGTCAATAATAATAACTCATGCCCACTCACATCTAACTGGATATATGTGCCTAGATCTTTCCTCACCACATGATGCTTGCAAAAGAAAAAGGAAAAAGGAAAAGGGAAGAATACTTGACTCTTGCATAAAAGTAAATACATGAAAGTAAAAGATAGTCCCTTCGCAGAGGGAAGCAGAGGTTGTCATGCGCTTTTTGGTTTGTATGCCCAATCCCTTAATGTAAAAGAACGTCACGCTATATTGCCCCCTATGATAGCAACCTTTATTATGTAGTCCGTCGCTTTTATTACTTTGCCATCATAAGTTCGTATAGCGCTCAATTTTCTCTTACACTAATTGATCAAAACACTTTTAGAAGCAATTTTTATTGCCTTATTGCACCGATGACAACTTACTTGAAGGATCTTACTCGATCCGTAGGTAGGTATGGTGGACTCTCAAGGAATGAATTTGGCTTTGGGTTTTTGGATGCACAAGTAGTATCTCTACTTAGTGCGGAATTTTTGGCTAGCAAAGATATTGAGCAAGCACCACATGTTGAAGGATCTATGACAATATAACTTCTATGTGGATATGAACAAACATAAATCATCACGTTGTCTTCCTTGTCCAACATCAACCATTTTGACATATAATATTTAATGGGGGCTCACAATCATAAAAGATGTCCAAGATAGTGTATTTGCATGTGAATCTTCTCTTCCCTTATTAATTCTTTCATGAATTGCAATATTGACCAATGCTATGTTTGTCAATCTCCAATAAATTTTACTACTTATACTTTTCCTTATGTGATGTCATTACTCACCATAAGATTAGCATATGATTCTTTTCATTTATTTCTTTTTCCTTTATTTTGATTGCAACAAGAAAGTAGAGAGGCAAAAACTCAAACTAAACTTTATTATATAACTCTCAGTCGATTACATAGATAGATAGACCACGAAACTAACACACGAAAATAGATCATGCTAAACTTTTATTCAGCTAAATCAAAAGGGAACTAAAGATCAAACTAGAATAGATAAAGGTGAATAAAAGTGATGGTGATACGATACCGGGGCACCTCCCCCAAGCTTGGCTCAAGCCAAGGGGAGTGCCCATACCCGTGTGCTCAAGTCTCCTTTGGTGGTGGTGATGAAGAAGGTGGTGGTGATGATGTGGTAGGCTTGTCCTCCAGCTTCCAGGTCAAGGGCTCACCATCAAAAGTTGACACGAGAGTCCCCTGAGTCTTGCAACTGGCAGCTAAACTCATACCTTTATATCTTGCTTCATATTCAAAAACTTGGTTTTGAAGATCATAAACTTGACTTTGCAGAAAATTGATTTGCTCATTGAGGGTGGAGATGGTGTCCTTCACAGACCGGCCATCCACCATCTGATCACAGGTGAATTCCGTGATCATGGAGTGATTGGCACTAAGTCCACGCTTCACCATCCTTTGGCACTTGAAGATGTCTTGTTCCACCGCCTCAAGCCTAGCCTCCACGCTTCCGGTCCTCTTGGGTCCCTAAACATCGCAGATGTGGAGCACCCCCTCATGCATCTCAATGGCTTGAGGGTGCTTCATCACCTCCGGCAAATACGGGTTGATGACCTTCTCGAAGAACTTGTCCTTCGAGGAGCTTGGTGGAGCCATGGAGATTTAGATCTGACGAGAAACCAGCACAAAACAAGAACAGAGGATTTTTTCTGCGATGCGGTCGTCAAAATAGTCGGGGGTATATATAGAGAATTTTTATTCTTGGGAAGCAAGCATATGGAAGGAAAACAGAGTCAGAAAGGTGTCCGATGTGGGCACAACCCACCAGGGCGCGCTTGGCAGGGTTGGCACGCCCTGGTGTATCGTGCTCACCTCGGTTGCCTTCCAGTTTATTTCTTATTTTCCAAAATTTTCAAATATTCCAAAACTGACAAAAAATATTTTTGTGAATTTTTCGGGGTCCGTTTACTTACAGTATCACATACCTCCTATTTTTCAGAATTCTGGAGTGTTCCGAAAGGTTTCTTTTATGTGTTCCTCCGGTGTCATGGTTTGGATAACATTGCTTTCAACATTAATAGGTGTACGTGAGATATAGTGCTTAATTCTTTGTCCATGACCATCTTTGGGTTAGTACCTTCGGCATTATTAATCTTGATAGCTCCAGAACGATAAACCTCTTCGATAATATAAGGTCCTTCCCATTTGGAGAGAAGCTTACCTGCAAAAAATCTTAAACGAGAGTTGAACAAAAGAACATAGTCTCCTATTTTGAATTCCCACTTTTGGACTCTTTTGTCATGCCATCTTTTTACTTTTTCTTTGAATAGTTTGGCATTTTCATAGGCTTGGGTTCTCCATTCATCTAGTGAGCTAATATCAAATAGCCTCTTCTCACCGGCAAGCTTGAAATCATAGTTGAGTTCTTTAATTGCCCAAAATGCTTTATGTTCTAACACTAGAGGCAAATGACAAGCTTTACCATACACCATTTTGTATGGAGAAATACCCATAAGATTTTTATAAGCTGTTCCATAGGCCCAAAGTGCATCATCTAGTTTCTTAGACCAATTCTTTCGAGACCTATTGACAGTTTTTTGTAATATCAATTTTATTTACCTATTGCTAAGTTCAACTTGACTACTAGATTGAGGATGATAGGGTGATGCAATTCTATGGTTAACATCATATTTAGCAAGCATCTTATGGAAAGCACCATGGATAAAGTGTGAACCACCATCAGTCATTAGATATCTATGACCTCCAAACCTCGGGAAGATAACCTCTTTCAGCATTTTAATGGAGGTGTGGTGATCAGCACTACTAGTTGAAATAGCTTCTACCCACTTAGTGACATAATCAACAGCAACCAAAATATGAGTGTACCCGTTAGAGGAAGGACAAGGTCCCATGTAATCAAAACCCCAAACATCAAATGGCTCAACAACAAGTGAATAATTCTTAGGCATTTCCTGACGCTTACCAATATTACCAATTCTTTGACATTCATCACAAGACATGTCGGCGTTCTGGGATCGGGGGTACCCAGACCTGCCTGCCTGCGGCCCAGCGCGCGGCCCACATTGACGGCCCGATACGGTCTAGCAGCAAACTCCCCAAGATAAGACCCTCGTGAGGGCCCCGTCCTCGCGAGGGGAACGACGCCAAGACCTCCAGGGGAGCGGCCTCCCCAGGCTGCCTCCCGAGGAGCGGAGATTCCTATGCAGGTACCCGGCCTCATGAGGCTGCGATGACGTGAGCCATGACGACCAAGGCCAGGCGGGCGCTAGCGGGCGCAGAGGGGACAGTTTCCTCTTCCGTGCTAAGGAGGCAAAGGCGTACGCGGGTTCCCAAGGAACCCCCCAAAGGTTTCCACTTCAGTGCAACGAGACCAAGACCACGAGCTCGGCAGGACGGACGTCATCGCCAAGCCCACCTCTGCGTCACGCCCAGAAGCTTTGCAGGCGAAGACCACCTTTAGTCAGGATAAGATGTACTTCTTGTCCCCTTTCAAATTGGCCGTTGTGGGATCCCTTCCCGCCTGTGCGATAAGGGAAGAGGACCAAGGCTACTACAAATAGGCACCAGCATCCACCGTAGAAGGGACGAATCGATCCATCCTCACCCAAGAGCCCTTGTGAGGTCGCTCAACCATTGTACTAGTTCATCTCCAAACCTCCTCGTGAGGCCAATCCACCAAAAGCAGGACTAGGGTTTTACACCGCAAGGTGGCCCAAACCTGGGTAAATCTCCGTGTCCGTCTTCTCGTTCGTTCGCGCATATTCGGCGAGGCTTGGCTGTGGAGTGGCGAGCTTGAGGCAAGTGTTGGTTGAGATCTTCGCACACGCCCCAGAGTTCGAACCTTCTTGGGTCTGCGGAGCCCCGATTCCGACATTTGGCGCGCCAGGTAGGGGCGTATCGGAATCCTCCCTCTAGTTCCGCTTCGTCTACGCTTCGTCGCTCTCATGGCCAAGTCTCGCCGGCTTGCGCCGAGCGGCGGGCTGCTCACGTCGCCCAGACGGCACACGTGGGCCATGGCGTTCCGCGCCGCTCCGCCCCTCCTGCAGCTAGCGCTGCCACCGACCGGGCTGCTCACGGGCAGCAGGACTCGTTGCCGCTGCCCACCGCGTGGCGCAATGGCCACGCCGCTACTCCGTCCCTCGCCCTCGCCGCGGCGTCATCCTCCCACGCTCGCCACAGGCCGGCGAATGCGTGGACTGCGCTGCTCGTGGCGTGCGAGCTGCTGCGTTACCGCCCCGCTGGGATGGCTGGCGCAGCCCCAACAAGATTCTTGCTGGGATGGCTGGCGAAGCCCCAGCAAGATTTCCCGGCAAGATTTCCCGGCCCCGGCAAGATTTGCACCCGGCAAGGCCTCGCCACCCTGTCACCGCTCCAGCGCAGCGACCAGCTTGTCTTTTAGCTGTTGTCCTCCTGGTAACGTGTCAGGTGCTAGCGGTGGATGGGCTTGAGCGGTGCTGATGGGACGGCCCCTTTTTCCGTCCTCAAGATGCTAAGGGACACCTCAACGGAGCATTTAATGTTCGTGTCCTAAACCGTCAATGTTAGGTATGATAACACTGTAGATACTTTACACCTCATGTACGCATTGTACGCCACTGTTGGTGACCCCTTCGAACGTATAAAAGGAGGCCCAAGGCGTAGCTACAGGAAAAAAGGGGATCTCCTTCTAGCGCTCATTCTGCATGAGTAGCAGTTGTGTACTATAGCACTCCCAGAACTTGAGCTAGAACACATCTAATACAACCAAGCAGGAGTAGGGTTTTACGCATCTTTGCGGCCCGAACCTGGGTAAAAATTCCCCGTGTTGATCGTTAGATCTGCTCTTTGTGCAAACCTTCTCCCTGCCGAATCGTAAAGGGGTCCTCATGATCCCATAAGTGTCGCTTCTCCGACATCTTTGGCGCGCCAAGTAGGGGGAAAGGTTGCGCGAACCTGATCTAGCGATCAGCGCATCAGTTTCATCGTCCATGACGACTTCGCTCTGCTTACAGAAAGCTAAGTCCTAAAACTTTGATTGCTTTTTGTTGTGTAGCCTTATCCTTGATGGTAGTCTTGTATGACATGTGCGCGAGGGAGCGCTCTAGAAACACTCTGCACTCTTGGTTGTTCTGGGTCCGCCCAACAACACAGATGCAGCCGCGGTTGTCTCTAGAGCGTCAAGCTCCTGAAGAGGCGGTGTTCTCGATAGGCTGCTAGACAGGACCCAATCCTAAGCGCCATCGACTAGAACGTGCGGATTCGAGGAGTATTCCAGCAAGCGTAGGGATTCATTGTACAAGAATACAATTGTTCAAGGAAAGGCTCGATGAGTTTTATTTTCGGATTTCTGCGTAAACCCGTTTGCTGAGGAGCCTCCCCGGGACTAGTTGCGCTCCTAGTCGCCTCGAGTCCGCTCGGCGATGTGAGCAGCTGCGCTAAGGTTGGGAAGGTAAACCTTTTCGGGAGGCGGCGTTCCCGGCAAGCTGCTAAGGACCCGTTCCTCAAAGCGCTGCCGACTGGATCGTGCGCACTGGAAAGTGTTCCGGCAAGCAAGGGAACATTCGACAGAAGTCAAAATTACAACAAATTAATTATAAACCAGAAGCTAATTAAC
Source organism: Elymus sibiricus (assembly GCA_039707655.1). Taxonomy (NCBI): domain Eukaryota; kingdom Viridiplantae; phylum Streptophyta; class Magnoliopsida; order Poales; family Poaceae; genus Elymus; species Elymus sibiricus. Next base: position 371,990,914 of record CM077667.1, read on the forward strand.
TTGTTGTGCTAAAACGCTGCCGTGGCATTACATGTCCAATCAGTGTTGCAGGAATACGCATGGAAGGCGGGCTCGGGGGCTGGCAGCGCCCTAGAGAGTAACCTTCTAGAGAGCTGCCGGTCATCACCACGAGCGCGGCCTCACTATGCAAGATGAATAGCAGGAAAAGGGTGCGTGTACCGGTGCATGTTCTTGGGCCTAGCCCAGACAAACACGGTGCACGTTTGTCCGGCCCAGGCCCGGGGGCTCCTGTCGGTGTAGTGAACAGGGGGGTGTTCATTACCCCTGGACACGCACCGGCGAGTTGCAGCCTCCAGGCGGGAAGGGCATGGCAGAGAAGCGAGCCTTCCTGGGAGAAGACAACTGGGAACAAGCACAAGACTATCCAGAAAGCATTCAAGTCAATAATCAGAAGACAGAAGACCAAAGGCTGAAGCCCCAGCAAGATTCTTGCTGGGATGGCTGGCGAAGCCCCAGCAAGATTCTTGCTGGGATGGCTGGCGAAGCCCGAGCAAGATTTCCCGGTCCCGGCAAGATTTGCACCCGGCAAGGCCTCGCCACCCTGTCACCGCTCCAGCGCAGCGACCAGCTTGTCTTTTAGCTGTTGTCCTCCTGGTAATGTGTCAGGTGCTAGCGGTGGATGGGCTTGAGCGGTGCTGATGGGACGGCCCCTTTTTCCGTCCCCAAGACGCTAAGGGACACCTCAACGGAGCATTTAATGTTCGTGTCCTAAACCGTCAGTGTTAGGTATGATAACACTGTAGATACTTTACACCTCATGTACGCACTGTACGCCACTGTTGGTGACCCCTTCGAACGTATAAAAGGAGGCCCAAGGCATAGCTACAGGAAAAAAGGGGATCTCCTTCTAGCGCTCATTCTGCATGAGTAGCAGCTGTGTACTATAGCGCTCCCAGAACTTGAGCTAGAATACATCTAATACAACCAAGCAGGAGTAGGGTTTTACGCATCTTTGCGGCCCAAACCTGGGTAAAAATTCCCTGTGTTGATCGTTAGATCTGCTCTTTGTGCAAACCTTCTCCCTGCCGAATCGTAAAGGGGTCCTCACGATCCCATAGGTGTCTCTTCTCCGACAGCTCGCGGCCCACATTGACTGCCCGGTACGGCCTGGCAACAAACTCCCCAAGACAAGACCCTTGTGAGGGCCCCGGCCTCGCGAGGGGAACGACGCCAAGACCTCCAGGGGAGCGGCCTCCCCAGACTGCCTCCTGAGGAGCGGAGATTCCTATGCAGGTACCCGGCCTCATGAGGCTACGATGACGTGAGCCATGACGACCAAGGCCAGGCAGGCGCCAGCGGGCGCAGAGGGGACAGCTTCCTCTTCCGTGCTAAGGAGGCAAAGGCGTACGCGGGTTCCCAAGGAACCCCCCAAAGGTTTCCACTTCAGTGCAACAAGACCAAGACCACGAGCTCGGCAGGACGGACGTCATCGCCGAGCCCACCTCTGCGTCACGCCCAGAAGCTTTGCAGGCGAAGACCACCTTTAGTCAGGATAAGATGTACTTCTTGTCCCCTTTCAAATTGGCCGTTGTGGGATCCCTTCCCGCCTGTGCGATAAGGGAAGAGGACCAAGGCTACTACAAATAGGCACCAGCATCCACCGTAGAAGGGACGAATCGATCCATCCTCACCCAAGAGCCCTTGTGAGGTCGCTCAACCATTGTACTAGTTCATCCCCAAACCTCCTCGTGAGGCCAATCCACCAAAAGCAGGACTAGGGTTTTACACCGCAAGGTGGCCCAAACCTGGGTAAATCTCTGTGTCCGTCTTCTCGTTCGTTCGCGCATATTTGGCGAGGCTTGGCTGTGGAGTGGCGAGCTTGAGGCAAGTGTTGGTTGAGATCTTCGCACACGCCCCAGAGTTCGAACCTTCTTGGGTCTGCGGAGCCCCGATTCCGACAAGACAAGACAAACTTACGGGCATCCTTGAAAAGAGTAGGCCAATAAAAACCAGACTGCAATACCTTGTGAGCAGTTCTATCTCCCGCATGATGTCCTCCATAAGTTTCGGAATGACATTTCCATAGGATTTGTTCATGTTCATGCTCAGGTACACAACGTCTAATAATACCATCTACTCCTTCTTTATAAAGATGTGGGTCATCCCAAAAGTAATGTCTTAAATCATAGAAGATTTTTTCTTTTGTTGGTATGTGCATCTAGGTGGTATATATTTAGCGACAATGTAATTAGCATAATCAGCATACCAAGGAGTGTTTTGAGAAACACTTATTGCAGCTAACTGTTCGTCGGGAAAACTATCATCAATAGGTAGTGGGTCATCAAGAATAGTTTCTAACCTAGACAAGTTATCAGCTACGGGGTTCTCAGCTCCCTTCCTATCAACGATATGTAAGTCAAATTCTTGAAGCAAGAGAACCCACCTAATAAGTCTAGGTTTAGCATCTTTCTTTTCCATAAGATATTTTATAGCAGCATGATCGATGTGAACAATAACTTTGGAGTCAACAATATAGGATCTAAATTTATCACAAGTAAACACAACTGCTAAAAATTCTTTTTCAATAGTAGCATAATTTCGTTGGGCACTGTCTAGAGCTTTGCTAGCATAATGAATAACATTCAATTTCTTATCAACCCTTTGATCCTAGAACAGCACCAATAGCATAATCACTAGCATCACACATAATTTCAAAAGGCAAGTTCCAATCAGGTGGTTGAACGATAGGTGCAGAGGTTAAGGCTTTCTTGAGTGTTTCAAAGGCTTCCACACAATGATCATCAAAAACAAAAGGAATATCCTTTTGCAAAAGATTAGTAAGAGGCATAGAAATTTTAGAGAAGTCTTTAATGAACCTCCTCTAGAAACCAGCATGACCAAGGAAACTTCGAATACCTTTAATATCTTTAGGACATGTCATTTTCTCAATTGCATCAAATTTAGCTTTATCCACCACAATACCTCTTTCAGATATTTTATGCCCCAAGACAATACCTTCATTAATCATAAAGTGGCACTTCTCCCAATTCAAGACAAGATTAGTTTGTTCACATCTCTGCAAAACTCGATCAAGGTTGCTTAAGCAATCATCAAAAGAAGTCCCGTAAACGGAAAAATCATCCATGAAAACCTCCATAATCTTTTCACAAAAGTCAGAGAATATAGCAGTCATACATCTTTGAAAGGTAGCAGGTGCATTGCATAAACCAAAAGGCATACGTCTATAAGCATAGGTTCCAAAAGGGCAACTAAAGGTGGTTTTCTCTTGATCAGATTGTGACACGGGTATTTGAGAGAAACCAGAATATCCATCCAGAAAACAAAAATGTGTGTGCTTAGACAATCTTTCTAGCATTTGATCAATGAAAGGCAGAGGGTAATGATCTTTTCTAGTAGCTTTATTTAATTTCCTAAAATCAATTACCATTCTATAGCCAGTGACAATTCTTTGTGGAATGAGTTCATTCTTATCATTAGGAACAACGGTAATACCTCCTTTCTTAGGGACACAATGAACGGGACTTACCCATCTACTATCAGCTATGGGATAGATTATACATGCTTCCAGAAGCTTTAATATTTTAGTTCTTACCACTTCTTTCATCTTAGGATTCAATCGTCGTTGATGACCGACAACGTGTTTAGCATTAGGTTCAATATTAATCTTGTGCTAACATAGAGTGGGACTAATGCCCTTAAGATCATCAAGAGTATATCCAATAGTAGCATGGTGCTTCCTTAGAACTTTTAATAATCTTTCTTCTTCATGTTCTGAAAGTTTAGCACTAATAATAACAGGATATATCTTTTTCTCATCAAGATAAGCATACTTCAAAGTGTCAGGCAATTGCTTTAATTCAAACACAGGATCACCTTTAGGTGGAGGAGGACCTCCAAGAGTTTCAATAGGCAAATTGTGTTTCAGGAGAGGTTGTTGTTCAAAGAAAATTTTATCTATTTCATTTCTTTCACGCAAGTGCATATCATTTTCATGGTCAAGCAAATATTGTTCTAATGGATCAGTAGGAGGCACGGTAATAGAAGCAAGACCAATTATTTCATCATTACTAGATAACGCTCTATCACGAGGTTGTCTACTAAACTTGGAAAAATTAAACTCATGAGACACACCACCAAAACTGACACCGACAGTTTGTTTTTCACAATCTATCTTAGCATTGACTGTGCTCAAGAAAGGTCTACCAAAGATAATGGGACAGAAGTCATCTTGTGGGGAACCAAGAACTAGAAAATCAGTAGGGTATTTTATTTTCCCACACAAGACTTCAACATCTCTAACAATCCCAAGTGGTGTGATGGTGTCTCTATTAGCAAGTTTAATAGTAACATCAATATCTTCTATATCAGCAGGTGATATTTCATTCATAATTTCTTGGTATAAGGTAAAAGTAATAGCACTCACACTAGCACTCAAATCACATAAACCATGATAGCAATGATCTCCTATTTTGACTGAGACAACAGGCATGCCCACTACGGGTCTATGTTTATCTTTTTCATCAGGTTTGGCAATTCTAGCAGCTTCATCACAGAAGTAGATAACATGCCCATCAATATTTTCTACCAAGAGATCTTTAACCATAGCAACACTAGGTTCTACTTTAATTTGCTCAGGGGGCTTAGGTGCTCTAATATTACTCTTACGAACCACAGTTGATACCTTAGCATGTTCCTTTATCCAAACAGGGAAAGGTGGTTTTTCAATGTAAGCGGTAGGCACAACTGGATCAACGTTGTAAATGATGGTTTCATCTTTAGCTATGAATGGTTCTTTAATTTCTTCTTTAATAGGGGGATGATATTTAAACCGCTTCTCTTTAGGGAGATCAACATGAGTAGCAAATGCTTCACAGAAAGAGGCTACTATCTCTGAGTCAAGTCCATATTTAGTGCTAAACTTGTGAAAAGCATCGGTATTCATAAAAGATTTAACACAATCAAACTCAAGCTTCATACCTGACTCATTACCTTCGTCGAGTTCCCAATCTTCAGAGTTGTGTTTAATTCTTTCTAAGAGATCCCACTTGAATTCAATAGTCTTCTTCATAAAAGAACCAGCACAAGAAGTATCGAGCATGGATTGATCATTATGAGAAAGTCGAGCATAAAAATTCTGAATAATAACTTCTCTCAGGATGTCATGATTGGGGCATGAATATAACATTGACTTAAGCCTCCCTCAAGCTAGAGCGATGCTTTCTCCTTCACGAGGCCAAAAATTATATATATAATTCCGATCACGATGAACTAGATGCATGGGATAAAACTTTTGGTGGAATTCCAATTGCAAATGATTCCAGTTCCATGATCCAATATCATGACATAGCCTATACCATGTCAATGATTTTCCCTTCAAAGATAAAGGGAAAACCTTCTTCTTAGCTTCATATCCAGGTAAACCTGCAAGCTTAAATAATCCACAAATTTCCTTCACATATAATAGGTGCATATCAGGATGTTCAGTTCCATCTCCAGCATAAGGATTAGCAACCAGTTGTTCTACCATACCCGAAAGAATTTCATAAACAATATTTGCAGTAGGTGCAGTAGGTTGAGGGGCAACTAATTGTCGTTCTGGTCGAGGTGAAGATACCCCGAACAAACCCCTCAAAGGATTGTTTTCCATAGTAGCAAGTAACAATAAATTTCAGAACATAGTATAAGTTTTTCCTTACCGATTTCCACTTACCAAGAGCGCTTCACTCCCCGGCAACGGTGCCAGAAAAGAGTCTTGATGGCCCACAAGTATAGGGGATCAATCGTACTCCTTTCGATAAGTAAGAGTGTCGAACCCAACGAGGAGCAGAAGGAAATGACAAGCGGTTTTCAGCAAGGTAATTTCTGCAAGCACTGAAATTGTAGGTAATAGATAGTTTGATAGCAAGATAATTGGTAACGAACAAGTAATGGTAACGGTAAATAAGGTGCAACAAGGTAGCCCAATCCTTTTGTGGCAAAGGACCATCTAGAACAGTTTCTAGTAATAGGCAAAGTGTTCTTGAGGGTACACGGGAATTTCATCTAGTCACTTTTATCTTATTGGTTTGATTCATGTTCGCTACTTTGATAATTTGATATGTGGGTGGACCGGTGCTTGGGTGCTGTTCTTACTTGAACAAACTCCCACTTATGATTAACCCCTCGCAAGCATCCGCAACTACGAGAAAAGTATTAAGATAAAATCTAACCATAGCAATAAACGTTTGGATCCAAATCAGCCCCTTACGAAGTAGCGCATAAACTAGGGTTTAAGCTTCTGTCACTCTAGCAACCCATCATCTAATAACTACTCCACAATGCATTCCTGTAGGCCCAAGAATGGTGAAGTGTCATGTAGTCGACGTTCACATGACACCACTAAGGGAATCACAACATACATATCATCAAAACATCGAACACATATCAAATTCACATGATTACTTGCAACATGACTTCTCCCGTGACCTCAAGAACAAAGGTAACTACTCAAAAATAATAATCATGCTCAAGATTAGAGGGGTATTGAATAGCATAATGGATCTGAACATATAATCTTCCACCAAATAAACCATATAGTAATCAACTACAAGATGTAATCAATACTACTAGTCACCCACAGGTACCAATCTGAGGTTCCGGTACAAAGATTGAACACAAGATATGAACTAGGGTTTGAGAGGAGATGGTGCTGTTGAAGATGTTGATGAAGAATGGCCTCCCAAAGATAAGAGGGGTGTTGGTGATGACGATGGCTTCGATTTCCCCCTCCGGGAGGGAAGTTCCCCCGGTGGAATCGCTCCGCCGGAGGGCAAAGGTGCTCCTGCCCAAGTTCCGCCTCGAGATGGCAGCGCTACCTCCCAAAAGTTCTCTCCTTATTTTTTCTAGGTCAAAAGAGCCTATATACCAGAAGATGGGCATCGGAGGTGGGCCGAGGAGGGCACAACCCCCCAGGGCGCGCCTAGGGGGGCTGGCGCGCCCTGATGTCTTGTGCCCACCAGGGTGGCCCCTCCGGTAGTTCTTTGCTCCATTATTTTTTATTAATTTCAAAAATATTCTCCGTAAAGTTTCAGCCTCATTGGAGTTGTGCAGAATAGGTATCTCTGATGTGCTTTTTCAGGTCCAGAATTCCAGCTGTCGGTATTCTCCCTCTTTGTGTAAACCTTGAATAATATGAGAGAAAAGGCATTAGAATCACTCCCTAAAGCATTATTATTCAACAAAACATAATAAATAACAGTAGGAAATCGTGATGCAAAATGGACGTATCATTCCCCTGCGAACCATCACGTGGCAGGACCCTTTATACTTGCAACAACAAAGATGCGCCCGGGGGCTGAGCCCCGGCAACGCGCAGCAAGGAAGGGGAGCTAAGTTTCCACCCAAAAGCGTTAAATTTGGAGCACGAGGGACATAACCCGTCTTTTGCGCACCCCCGCGGGGTCAGCATGGTTCATTATAGGGAAAGAGAAACAACACAAAGGAGAAGCTGGACTCCCGCGGCGCCTCCCGAGATCCTGAACCTAACGCCGCCGCGCCTAGTTGGAGTCCTCTTCCTTGATGCGGGTGCTCGGAGAGCCATCAGAGTCGTCATCACTCTCGCTTCCCCCGAACGAGGAGCTGCAGCCACTACCGCTGCTGCTGCTGATCTCCATGCAGCAGTCCAGGCGATCGCCGGCCTCCTCGAAGATCTTCATGAAGAGCGTGGAGGCCCCATCAAATTTGAAGTGAAGGACGTGCCCCACCTGCAGCCCGCGGGCAAGGGCGAATGATTTCCACCCATGCTTCAAGAACATGAAGCCTAGCGGGTTGAACCCCGTCGCCACCCAGGAGGACCCGTTGCAGCAGCCATCCGGCTGCAGCCACAGGCCCAGGGGAGCGCGCCCCCCATCTCCCTCGCGAAGGAGTCCGGAAGCCGGAGCCAGGTGCGAGGCCTGTCCTCCATCCTCACGATGAACTCGTGAACCGCATCGGTGTAGCGGTTTTGCGGCCGAGGCGGCCGAGAGGCTACACCACCCCGTTGGCCTCGCCCGCGACCGCCTCGCTCGCCGCGATCGCGCCCGCGGGCGGGGCTCCTTCCGCGGCTACTCGAGCCGACATGGGCCACCAGCGAGGATCGATCGCGCCCCCGACGAGGCGCCTCGGGGGCAGCAACGGACGCACGACGACGGCCACCACCCCTTGCCAGCCTCGACGCTCCCGCCTCATTAAGCACCACCTTCTCCTTCTCGGTGGAGGAGAACTTCCTTGCAGGTGCCATCGCTGCTATGGTGGCGAATGGCGATTGAGACCGAAGACAAGGAGGATGGGCTAAGGGACTCCTCCCCTCCCCTTTATATGCGGCCTGGGCCTTATGCCAGCCTGGGCAATTACCGAGGCATCGCGGGGAGTGGAGAGGCCCCATACACCATTGTGCGCCATGTACTGCGAATTCCCACGCAGTCCAGGCCCGCGCCGCTGCGATCTCCCCCCATTGAAGGAGCTGCAACTGCCGCGAGCCCATGGGCCACACCACCAGACCCGTAGGACACGCGGCAAGACCCTTTGTACCAGCAACGACAGAGATGCGCCCGGGGGCTGAGCCCCGGCAACGTGCAGCAAGGAAGGGAAGCTAAGATTCCACCCAAAAGCGTTCAATTTGGAGCACGAGGGACATAACCCGTCTTTTGCGCACCCCCGCGGGGTCAGCATGGTTCATTACAGGGAAAGAGAAACAGCACAAAGGAGAAGCTGGACTCCCGCGGCACCTCCCGAGATCCCAAACCTAATGCCGCCGCGCCTAGTTGGAGTCCTCTTCCTTGATGTGGGTGCTCGGAGAGCCATCAGAGTCGTCATCACTGTCGCTTCCCCCGGAGGAGGAGCTGCAGCCGCTACCGCTGCTGCTGCTACTGATCTCCATGCAGCAGTCCAGGCGATCGCTGGCGTCCCCGAAGATCTTCATGAAGAGCGTGGAGGCCCCGTCAAATTTGAAGTGAAGGACGTGCCCCACCTGCAGCCCGCGGGCAAGGGCGAATGATTTCTACCCACGCTTCAAGAACATGAAGCCGAGCGGGTTGAACCCCGTCGCCACCCAGGAGGACCCGTTGTAGCAGCCGTCCGGCTGCAGCCACAGGACGAGGGGAGCACGCCCCCATCTCCCTCGCGAAGGAGTCCGGAAGCCGGAGCCAGGTGCGAGGCCTGTCCTCCATCCTCACGATGAACTCGTGAACCGCATCGGTGCAGCGGTTCTGCGGCTGAGGCGGTCAGGAGGCTGCACCACCCCGTTGGCCTCGCCCGCGACCGCCTCGCCCGCTGCGACCGCGCCCGCGGGTGGGGCTCCTTCTGTGGCTACTCGAGCCGACATGGGCCACCAGCGAGGATCGACCGCGCCCCCGACGAGGCGACTCGGGCGCAGCGACGGACGCACGACGACGGCCACCGCCCCTTGCCGGCCTCGATGCTCCCGCCTCATTGAGTACCACCTTCTCCTTCTCGGTGGAGGAGAACTTCCTCGCAGGTGCCATCGCTGCTATGGTGGCGAATGGCGATTGAGACCGAAGACAAGGAGGATGGGCTAAGGGACTCCTCCCCTCCCCTTTATATGTGGCCTGGGCCTTACGCCAACCTGGGCAATTACCGAGGCGTCGCGGGGAGTGGAGGGGCCCCATGCCCCATTGTGCGCCATGTACTGTGAATTCTCACGCAGTCCAGGCCCGCGCCGCTGTGATCTCCCCCCACTGAAGGAGCTGCAACCGCCGCGAGCCCATGGGCCACACCACCAGACCCGCAGGACACGCGGCAGGACCCTTTGTACCAGCAACGACAGAGATGCGCCCGGGGGCTGAGCCCCGGCAACGTGCAGCAAGGAAGGGAAGCTAAGTTTCCACCCAAAAGCGTTCAATTTGGAGCACGAGGGACATAACCCGTCTTTTGCGCACCCCCGCGTGGACAGCATGGTTTATTACAGGGAAAGAGAAACAACACAAAGGAGAAGCTGGACTCCCGCGGCGCCTCCCGAGATCCTGAACCTGACGCCGCCGCGCCTATTCGGAGTCCTCTTCCTTGATGCGGGTGCTCGGAGAGACATCGGAGTCATCATCACTCTCGCTTCCCCCAGAAGAGGAGTTGCGGCCACTGCTGCCGCTACCACTGCTGGTGCTGGTGATCTCCATGCAGCAGTCCAGGCGATCGCCAGCCTCCCCGAAGATCTTCATGAAGAGCGTGGAGGGCCCGTCAAATTTGAAGTGAAGGACGTGCCCCTCCTGCAGCCCGCGGGCAAGGGCGAATGATTTCCACCCACGCTTCAAGAACATGAAGCCGAGTGGGTTGAACTCCGTCACCACCCAGGAGGACCTGTTGCAGCAGCCGTTTGGCTGCAGCGACAGGCCCAGGGAAGCACACCCACCATCTCCCGTGCGAAGGAGTCCGGAAGCCGGAGCCAGGTGCGAGGCCTGTCCTCCATCCTCACGATGAACTCGTGAACCGCGTCGGCGGAGCGGTTCTGTGGCCGGGAGGCTGCACCACCCCGTTGGCCTCGCCCGGGACCGCCTCGCCTGCCGCGACCGCGCCCGCGGGCGGGGCTCCTTCCGCGGCTACTCGAGCCGACATGGGCCACCAGCGAGAATCGACCACGCCCCCGACGAGGCCCCTCGGGCGCAGCGATGGACGCACGGCGACGGCCACTGCCCTCGCTGGCCTCGACGCTCCCGCCTCATCCATCACCACCTTCTCCTTCTCGGCGTAGGAGAACTTCCTCGCAGGTGCCATCGCTGCTATGGTGGTGAATGGCGATTGAGACCGAAGACAAGGAGGATGGGCTAAGGGACTCCTCCCCTCCCCTTTATATGCGTCATGGGCCTTACGCCAGCCTGGGCAGTTACCGAGGCGTCGCGGGGAGTGGAGGGGCCCCATGCCCCATTGTGCACCACGTACTGCGAATTCTCAGGTAGTCCGGGCCCTCGCCGCTGCGATCTCCCCCCACTGAAGGAGCTGCAACCGCCACGAGCCCATGGGCCGCACCACCAGACCCGCAGGACTGGGGCAACCGGGCCCGACTACCTGCGGCCCAAGGGGCAGCATATGCCACCAGCCGAACCTGGCCCACCAACGAGCTCAGCAGGCCGGATCCCCACAAGGGCCCCGCCCTCGCGGCTTGCGCCGACGGCAATCGCCAGGGGCCTCTGTGGCACCTCGCGTGAGGCCGCGCCCTGGAACTGCCTCGAGGACTTTGCCTAGGCAGGTTCGTCGAAGGAAGGGGGCACGAGGCCCGCGCTTGGCAGACCGCGCTAGCCCAGGCGGGGTTGGCATTGAGAACCAGGCCCACATCTAGAGACCATCCTTACGAGCGTCGAGAACGTTTGTCACCTCGCGAGGGACTCGGGCAACGCACTTCCACGCACAGGGCCCGAGCGTGGGCTGGCGAGCGCATGAACTCCTGGGCAGAGCACTCTCGGGAGAACCCCCCGAGGAAGGACGGGCGAAGGACGACGGCCAGGCAAGGCACGGGCTAGATATTGCAGGCCTCGGGGGCTGTCGCCTGAGGTCATGTCACGCGCCAAGGGCAGGAACCTCGAGCGCCCCGTGCCGCGAGTCTTCACCGACCTCGCTGGCCCCAGCCCTTTGGCACGGGGGCTCGCAAACCCCATTGACGATGCAACGATCGCCACGGGATGGCCCCCAGCCAGCTGGGGCACGGGGGCTGCGTAAAGGAATAAGAAGACCCCGCGAGGGGGGCGAGGGCGACTAAAATACGATAAGTGGTTACCAATTTAAGCAAAAGTAACTCGCAGGTGTCTTTCGCACGCACGAGGCCTGGTGGTTCATAACATTACAGGGAAAGGCATAAAACTTAAGCAGAAGAGGTGTCGTCTTCGTCATGGTCGCCGGAGGCCGCGGTGTCAAGGCTCCCACTCTCCCCCGAAGGTGCATCCTGAGCGAACCGCCCAACCAACGCCTCCACGTGCTCACGCACCTCCTCCCTGAGGGGACGTTGGAGCGCCTCAGGCACCGGGTCCATCACGCTGGAGAGGTCGAAGGAGGGGTCATGACGGCGCAGGTTGGAGAAGACGCGCGTCAGCGCGCAGTCCAGGAGATCACACGCACTTGACTCGATGTCCTCCTCCACCCTGCAAACGCCCGACTCCAGCACCTCCACCACCTTCGAGAAGAAGTTAAGGAAGCTGTCATCGCCGTGCGCGCGAGGTAGCTCCGGGACGTCCCTGACAAAGCGACGGAGAGCGCCGCTCGCGCGGCCCGTGACGCCCAGGAACTGGTGGGCGCGCTACGCCTCCATCATGCGCGCCCGTGCAGCGTCGTCCTGGGCCAACTGCACGACATCGGCAGCTTCGCCGACTTGGGCCTGCAGCGCCGCCAGCTCCGCCTTGGCATCCTCTTTGCTCGTGAGGGCGCCCTGGAGATCAGCCCCGGCGCCCCGCAGCCGAGCCCGGAGCGCATTCACCTCCCCCTGGAGGCCGTCGCAGCGGAGCTGGAGGCGGGCCTCCTGCCGGGCCAGTTCGCCCTGGTACTCTTCCAAGGCGGCCTCCCGCTCCCGAGCCACCCTCGCGTTGGCGTTAACGCGAGCCTCCTCGCGCACTGCCGCGAGGGTGGCCTCATCGGCGAGGACTCGACCTTCCAGAGTCTCGAGGCGCTCGTGCTCCGCCTCCTGATCGAAGGCGGTTCGATCAGCCTCCCGCTCAGGGAGGGCCACATCGGTCTCCCACTCGGCGACGGCAACCTCCCTGCGGGCCAAATCCGCTTCGCATTCGGTGCTGAGCGTAGTATGAGCGGCGGCGGGAGGCGCGCGTCCCCCGGTCCCCGCCACGCCAGGCGCAGGAGCAAAGATCCCGCCGGCGGGCTACGCGCGGGAGGAGGCACCATGCGAAGCCTCCCTCCATCTCTTGGGCGTGGGTGCTCTGAGAATCGCGGCGGTTAGGCTCGCCAACCAAGATCATGGTGCAAGAAGGGACCAAGACAGTGGCGCACTTACTTGTCATGGGCGAACCAGCGCCGCCGCATCGGAGCTAGCCCCGAGCGCCGGCCCCCGTCGCCTTCGGAGGATGAGGGCGGCGCAGATGGCCCCGCCTGTGTCCCGGTGTTCGCAGCGCTCTGCTTCACCGCCATGACCTCGAAGGAGAAAAAGGGGGCGAAGAGTCGGCGAGGGAGCAAACAGGGAGGAGCAACAAGAGGAGGAAACGTACCGGAGAAGCCGAGGGGCGAGGGGTTTTATGACTGTCGCGCTTGACGGTTGCCCAGCAAAGGCGCAGTTCCCGGAGCATCGTGGGGGAGTGGAGGCGACGCACGACCCACCGAACGCCACGCGTCGCGCCTGGCCCACAGGCGATGGGGCCCGCATCGCTTCGGCCTCCCCAACAGGCAAGGCCCTCCACACCGCGGGCCCGGGGGCTACTGTCGGGCCCCTGGGACTGGGGGTGTCCAGGCCCGTCTGCCTGCGGCCCAAGACGCGAAGATTGCCTCGAACGCTAGGCGGCCCCATCCGCAGGGCTCAAGGAATCGGGCCTCGCGAGGCGCGAGGCGACACCACCGCCAAACACTTCGCAAGTTCCCCCCACAAGGCTCCCCGCGGCGCCCTCGGGAGGCGAGTCCGCCTGGAGCTGGCCAGGCCGGGCCCCACGACTTCGTACCCGCACATGGGTGACGCACGCCGTGCCAAGCGGTGCCAGCAGCAGCGCCAGCAGGCACGGACGACGAGGATCCCCTCTTTGGTGATGGAGGAGAGGCGCCAGCCGCAGGTTCCCAAAGCATCCCCCAAAGGTTTCCTCTTCCGTGCAAGAAGACTAAGACCGAGGGCTCGGCAGGACGGATGTCACCCCCGAGCCCACGAGTGCGTCACGGCGGGGAACTTTAGCAGGCGAAGACCACTTTTGTCAGGATAAGCTGCAACCTTGTCCCCTTTCAAAATGGCCGTTGTGGCAACCCTTCCCGCCTGATATTTTCGGAGGAACAGGACCGGGGCCAATATAAGGAGGGAACCAGCCCCCCGCAAGAGGGACAGAGCAATTGGGCAAGAACAAGCCTTGTACTCCTCTTCCTCCCCAAGCAATCCACCAAGTAGGAGTAGGGTCTTACACCGCGAGGTGGCCCGAACCTGGGTAAACTATGTGTGTTCTTGTTCATCTTCCTAGCTCAAGCCACTGGAGAGTCCTCGTGAGGTTGCGAGATAGAGTAGGGCCGGAGGGCAAGGGCACCCCAGTGTTTGAACCTTCTTGGGTCTGCGGAGCCCCGAATCCGACACCCATCTATAATCCAACAGGATAAGCCTGTACGAGGCTACGAGCATCGCACCTCCAGTCAAATAGCTCCTCCAAGTAGATGAGGGGGGTTGCTGCGACGGGGACGAGGAGAGCGGAGCGGCGATGGGACATCGCCTAGGTCGCGCGAGAGACGAAAGGACAGGAACGACGAGAGGCCTCTCTGGTCCTCTAGATCGATGGGTATCGTCTGTATGGTTCTTTTCTCAATAGAGGCCTAGTTGAGCTGGTTGCAGTAGACGAAGGCCCAAATGGGTTGGCGGTTGGCTGACGGCCCAGTGCACCAGAGGTCTTCGTTTCGGCCTCTGTAGCAGCAGCCCATATGACAGTAGTGCCAGATTGTTGTACAGATGAGATCTGACGAGGCAGAAACGCCCAGATCGTGAAAATGGACTGCCGAAAGCGCAAATCGCTGAGAGAGCTTAATTTAGGCTCAGTTTTACTGTCCTTAATGAAATCGGAATTGGATTTCTAGGAATGGCATGTTGAGAGCTTTACACCATAACTCCACTAATCCCCTAGAGCAGGTGTCCGAATTAGTTGTTGCGGTAGAAAGGAGATGGAACTGGGATGCAGTTTCAGAACACTTGCACCCGGCTGATGCACAACTTGCGCCAAATATTTCATTGGGTTCCTCTAATTTTGTAGATACTTGAGCCTGGGACTATGAAAAAACAAGAATGTTCATGGTACGGTCTGCATATAGAATGATCATGGAGACAAAGAGAAGGAGGGAAGACTGGCTTACGCACCGAACCGATAATTCGGACTTGAGAGAACCAAGAAACAATGGGCAAGGTTGTGGAATGTGACACCCTGATTTTTAGCGACTTTTTCTTTTCAAAATCTTTTGGGTTTTATTTGCAAACTTGGTTGATTTTCAAATCGTTTCAATTGATTTGGATCTGTGATTCTTTGAATCTTTTCCCCAGTAACCCAAAACCCTCCTCATCTTGCCAAAACCTTTCTACATATCTCCTGGATCAATTTCCAATATTTGATATTTTCCAATAAATCCTTTTCTTTATTTGGGAAATTATGTCACCACTATGGGTTGTGAAGCAACCTATAGTTTGGATGATCAATAAATTCCCAAACTTTTTCCACACCTTCTCATCATCATATGATTCCATAATCTCCAAAAATATTCCATTGCCCAATATGAAATTATGGCCGGAATAATTATTTCATTTCTGGCCAGAATTGATCCATTGTGAAGCAACCCCATTTTTCCTATCTCAGAAAATTCTCAATAAATTCCTCAAGCTTCTAGGGATCCTATCTAGTCCCAATATCCAAAAACATCATCTGGTCCAGTACAATTTTTGAGCAGCAGGACCCTGTCAAGTTTCTGCTTATTTTGAACCTTTGTGAAGCAAGTACAAGCTAGGTGTGCACAATTGATCTACAACTTTTACGGCATGTGTGCACTACCAAATAACTTCCCTCCACCAAGTTTCATCATTAGCAGAGAATCCATGTGAGTGCCACAAGCTCATTTAGATTCTGGACCAGAATGGTGGTTTCCAAAGGAACTATGTTCAAATCTTTTTCAAATCTCTCCAAACTTTGCCAGTTTATAGTCCTTCCAAGATAGATAACACCAGACATATCCTCTAGCTCCATCTCCATCTCCATCTTATTTTTCCTCCAGAACCCTCTCAAGTTTGCAGTCAGGAACTGTAGTTGATGCTACCCATCAAACCAGAGTGTATCTGGTCGAGCCAGTGGTACAGAGAGGCTAGGGGGACGAAGGTCGACACCCTGGACAAGGAGCGCCAGGCCTGCGTGGCCTCCTGGTGGCCGCACCCGTGGTGAGCACGGTGCTGGCATGCCAGAGCGCGCGCTCTGCGCGGCGCCAGAGTCGGATGCGATCGCCCGAGCCGTCCCTCACTGTCCCTCCTTGTCCCTTGGTGCCGACAGCGCTCCAATCGAACGCGTGGCGTCTCCCGAACCCTCCTGACCGCCGGCGAAGGCCGCCGCCGCTCCCAGCCAAGCTCCGCCACGGACAGAACAGTAGGCTCCGGCCACTGTGGTTGTCCGCGAGCCACTGATGGCGCCGGACCCGTCCCGTCGCTCCTCTGCCCTCCTCCGTCACCTCACCCCACGCCGCGACGGCCAGCTCGCCGTCCTTGCTCCAGTGGCAGGCCCGAGCCTCGCCGCTTCGGGAGAGCTCGGCAGCGCTCGCCGCTGGCCTATAAAAGGCCCTGCCCAGCCCCTCCTAGCTCCTCACCCCACCTCTCCACCTCTGAATCGTCTCTAGAGCACCCCAGCAAGAGCCGGGAGCTTGTCTCCCTCGACTCCGGCGAAGGCTCCGCCGCCTGAATCTTCACTGTCGCCAGCCACCTCCAGCCCCTTCCTAGCCCTCCTGAGCCAGCCATCGAGATCAGTAGGTCTCCCTGGTCCTCCTCGACCCTTTGCCCAGCCCAATCCTCGTCGGAATCGACATCGCCGGCAACCACCGTGAGCTCCACCCACCGGAGAGGAAGCGGGCGACGCCGTCCGTCCACCTCCGGAGGAGCTACGGGTACAGGGAGAACCACCGTTGAGCGCCCGATCCGTTCCGACCTTTTCCTAGCCCCGTCGCCGTCTCTAACGCCGGTGAGCGTCGCCGGTGAGCCGCCGTTCCTCCCTGCCTTCCTCTCCCTCTGTTTGAACCAGACAGGCCCCACCTGTCAGCGACCCCGTCCACGCCCGAAGCGGTATGAGTGGAGGCGTATTCTAAGAATACGCCTTCGACATGGCCGCTGTAGGGTTTTCTGGTTTTTCTGTTTTTCATTTATTTAATTCCAGATTTTGACCAAACTTTGACCCTGAATAACTTTTAATCTACAAACCCAATTCAGTTGATTCTTTTTTGCATTGTGTTGGTACTGAGCCCTTTTATTTTCTGACAAATTTTGGTATTTTTCCAATACTCACAGAATTGTTGGTGAACAGAAAAGCATTATGTGATATTTTCCTTTGCACTTTAAAAATATTTTCAGAAGGAGATTGTGGTGCATTTGAAGATCAAGAGTGTTTGAACAACCCAACAGAGCAAGGCAAGCCATGATACCCATTTCATGAAGCATTATAATAGCATTGCATATTTTAATACATTATGCTTATTTATTTGCTTTAAGATAATTCATAGAATAATTTAAGTAGATAATGGCATATTTTGATAACCACTATTTTACTAAGTAACTTAGTGGTTGATCTTGAGTCACCTGTCCGGGCTTACCCGTGCAACCACATTTGCCGGTATGGGACGGCCTTGACTTGGCCTGACTGCGTGATCTTTCACTGGTACCTCCAAAGAGGGAGGGTTATGTGCGCGTGCTACCCTGATCAGGTAGGCGGCGATAACCCTGTGAGCCCAGTTGAGTCTTGTGCCGGCGTCCCCGTTTGGGACAGTTTAGTTTGGCCATGACGGTGGCAGGTGTCATGAGGACACAGGGGCCACCCAGGGTAGGCCTCCGGGGGAGGATGAATGCCGGTGGTACGATGAGAGAGTCACGGGTCAGGCAGGTTTCATTGAAGCAATGCTGGTCCACCCGAAGGGGATCGCGAGGCCAGGTGCTTCATGGTGTGGGTAAAGTGCGCAACCTCTGCAGAGTGTAAAAATCTATTCGAATAGCCGCGTCCACGGAATTGGACAGCCCGTCCAGACCTCGGTAGATGGTCAACCGTATCAATGTTAGTAATGATGGAAGAACTCTTCGTATGATCGGAAGTACTCGAGGCTTATGAGTATTCCGGGGGTTGTGGGACAACCCGAATGAGAGTAAGTTAATGACCGGTACAGTGAGTGAATTGCTTAAGTATTTAACATGTTGATTGCCATGCTATTGTTTGCTGCATTACTTGGTTGTCGTGAGCTTGCGAGTACATTCAAAGTACTCACCTGGCGTATCATGCCAGATGTAGGAGAAGCCGAGGACGAAGGTCCCGATGGTTCGTGCTACACTAACTAGGATGTGTCCACAGCAGTGTCCCTGTGGATGGAGTTGCCGCTATATTCCGCTACGCCGTAGAAGTACTTAGTAGTTCCGAGGCCCTGCTATGTTACATAAATAATGTAGATATTGTCATAGCACCGAGGATGTCTTTGGCCTCGCTATCATTGTAAAATATGAGCTTGTACTAGAAATCTATCAATAAAGATCAGTTATGTTCTGTACCAAGTTGTTGTGTGTTTTTAGAAGACATGATCTCTGGGTTGGAAACACTGGTAATCCGGTTCTCTGAGCCGGGGTGCCAGATGGAAACTTAAGGTACTAGTAAAGCTCAAAAAATTTATGTCGTGATTGGCGAGAAATTTAGTGCCAACAAACTCTGTTCGGAAGGACAAGCATATGATGGAGTCGACTGTGTGCGGGATTCGCACTACTTCTAAGGACCCTTGGAAACATGCGTTGGTCAAATGCATGATGGCAAAGTTTGTTTGGTCCCTGGTGGGTGATAAGTTGTTGCAACACCTGACCGAGTGCAGAATTGAAGATGCACGTCTGTGGCTGGTCGAGATTTAGGAGTCCATGGGACAATGATTTTAGACCATTGTGTAAACTGAATGCATGGCAGATTGTTCACTTGTTCATAGATGATTGGACAGAAAGAGTACTGAACTGAACATATTGCATGACAAGCATAGTCTGACATAACCACAAACATAATACTGATTAGTCTTAGAAGCAAATCACACGAGAATTCTTAAAGTCTGACAAAGTAAATGAGAAATAGTACCGATTAGTCTTAGAAGCAACCACAAACATGAATTCTAACATAACCACAAGGGATAACCACAAACACGAGTACAAGTACACTCATCTGGTAGTTTTGCCGGGACTTTCTTTGCTCTTTTATTTCCTCCAACTTGAGAACTTGCAGCACTAGATGTAACATTGACTGTAAATGATGAACTAGACTGCACATTTACTGTCAAAATCAGGCCACGTGGATGATTTTAGTTAAAACCGGGTTCACGTCATGCCAAAACCACTTTAAGCGTCGCGAGGGACGAAAAGTATCCGGTTTAAATAGTTGAGGGACTGAGTTTTAGTGGTTTCAGAGTTGAGGGACGATTTCTACACTATCGCCAGAGTTTGAGGACAAAAAATATACTTATCCCTTACGAAAAAAAATATTTATATCTATACCTACTAATAAAAAATGGAACGTAACTGGTCAGCCCATATGTCTATTTTGGTTGTCGAAACAAAACGAACCGGCCAGCCCATATGTCTATTCTATTTGCCAGCCCACGCTACGGTTCTTTCCGGCGTAAGACGTGCGTACGGCAGCGCTGCCGCTGGCTGCTCCCTAGCGACGTGTTCGTTTTGGATTGAATTAGCGTAGGAGAACTACTCCAATACGAAGCCATGGGTATTCCGATCTGAATTATCTGGAGAATTTGCTGCTATAAATAGAAAGGCTGGACTAGAAATCAAGCTAAATTGCATCGTCGCAGGTCTGCAAGTATGTCGCCTCCGCCTACTTCGCCGGAAGTTCGCCCAAAGTTGCCTCCGCCGACTTCGCCTCGCCGAAAAACAAGATGTTGTATCACCTCCGCGAGGCCTGTTGGACTATTAACGGCCCGTTCGAGTTCCAGTGTCATACGTACGACCACCACCGCCTTCTCTCCTTGCTCGAGCTTGCTCGGACGTCCGTACCCGACCTCCGACGCCCCGTCTGTGCCTGATCAGCGACGCTGCCGGTGCAACCTCTGCCGCCTCCCATCGAAACTCGGGCTCACGACCCCGTTGCACTCAAGGTCTGCTGCTCCGTCCGTTTCGCACCCGAACACGCGGCCGGCCATTAGCGCTTGAGCAAACCGGCTGGTCATCCACACTTGCGAGCTCCTCCCAACCGTCGGACTGTTATTCTTGCAACACCAACATCAACCACTGGTTGTCCAGCACAATTCCATGGTGCACACATAGGGCACAACATCGAAAGGTTTAAGTGCTAATTGTCTTGCTCTGTCTTAGACAATATTTTTTGTTTGGGAGATGCAAAGCATCCAGGATGTGTACACTAGAGAATGGCGTGAGAGATCTTGTTTATACTGGATAATGGCAATGGCATATATATTAATATATATGTGTTGTTCCAGTCCTTTGACAGTATAGGTGAACTGGAGAATTCTATCAAAGATAAGTGCCCTGTCAAGATTGATATTGACCTGTCTTTCATTAGTTGTTTACACCATTAAATATGCCAATTATTAACTTCTTTTAGCTGTTATATTATGCACTGCATGCTAATACCAACAAAAATAGTTAGTGACAAGAATATGGCCAGCGTGGCAATAATATGTTTGCACCAGGGAAGAGAGAACTACTGTAAGAAACACATCATGTTTCTTTCCCATCATTTTAGTATGTGCCATGGTATCTTTGTTCAAATGTTGCTGACTGTGTACGTTTTCTATATATATTCACAGGATATATCCGATTATGTTTATGTTCTGTACTGCTGCTCCAGAGTGCTGGCCGTCAAGGGCCATTGTTATCAAATCATGGATATGTCACTCTTCGCCGGTTTTTCACACCCATGCTTCGAACACCCCACATGCTTTTCTTCCTCTGCTCTATAACCCTTTGGTATTTTCTTCCTCTGCCACTGTGTACGCAGTGGCAGATTCTATGGTATTTGTTTATCTGCATGTATTCTGTCAGTTTGTCTCTTTTCTTATGCATAACTGGTATAGTTCAATTTTGTATTTGGAATCGTGGTGCCTTGCCTCGGGCATCTGCCCAAAAATGAGGTTCTACTGGATTTGTGAAATCCTTTGGAATGAGCCCTCCAAGGCAGGGTTTCCTTCAAATTTCTGTACCGATTTCGTATGAAACGAACGGGTCAGAGGTAAACAAAACTACATGTTTTCAAACCTGTAACTTTCCTTTGATTTTCCTGCAGACCGAACTGGGCCTTAAGTTACATTCGCACAATCCAAGATCATTAACTGAAATTACAAATAATTGTTTTTAAATTAATATTACCAATAATTGTTTTTAAATTAATATTACCAATAATTGTTGACATTTATCAATCCAGAAGCATAATCATTTGGAACCCATTAATATGTAAATCACTGCAGCGATGCCATCTCCACTATATCAAGTTTGTCTGCTCTATTTCGTGAAGATGGTTGTATGAAGAACTAATACTCGAAAAATTACTGGAACTATGTTCAACCTTTCTTTATTCTAGCTGAAATTATGTTTACCATAAGTAGATCACAACAGGTTAGACTGTTTGATTATGTCGAGTTACTTTTCTCAACACCTATGTAATTTTTCTAATATGTATGTTCATGACTCCAAGTTTGACCTCCTTCCCTATGCATATTAATGACTGCGTATAAATACATAGCATGCTCAGGCTCAAATGTACAGCTAAAATGAAGGGGGTGATCATGTCTTTGGCACAAAGTACATGATTGTGTGAGGGAATTTGTTTCTCCCGTTGCAACGCACGGGCATGTTTACTAGTAGTTCATAAAGCAAAGTTATTCTTCTCTAGCTTTGAAGATCATGGCGTGAACAGTCAGACTCCCAACCAATACCGCCATCATCCGTTCCCCTTCCAGTCCATTATTGATATGATTCCTCCGTTCACATCAGGACGTCATTTTCAGCGGGGCAGCCTAAACAACCCCCGTTAGCGCTAATCTACTCAGCAGCAGTGACCACTAAACCAACTGAAACCCAAGAGACGGGGGAGCTGAACCACGGAACGCCTTTCGGGTGGGCAGCCCTCGTCTGACCGCCCCGCGTCGCTGTCCGGCCCGGCCCGCGGAGGCCGGCTTTCTCCCTTTCGGTACGCCGCCCCGTCGTGGCCTCGCCACCGGCCACCGCCCACTTGCCCCCGCTTTCGGTTTTGGCTCGTTTCGGCGGCGGGGGGGAAGGGAATATATTTCCCTGCCACCTTTCCGCCTCATCATTTCGCTCCTCCCCCTGATGCGGTGCTAGCCTTAAGCCTCCGACCAATCCATCGTCGTAGATCGGGATCTCTCGCAGCGTGCTGAATATCGGCTTGGATCGAAAGGCGAGGTTCTAATCCTAACTCTGCTCCTCCTGTAATTTTGTGCTGTGGCTGGCCCGTGATTCCAGCTTAGTTTGCTTCTTGGGACACTGTCTTTCAACTTGCAACTTGCAAGGAAGCAATTATGCTTATCCTGTTCCTTTTATTGTTAGATTTGATTCCATGGCTGCTTTTGCTTGATTCTGTACTCATCCTGATGATTTCTTGGGGATATAGAGTTAGCGGAGTCTAGCTGCTTAGCTTCTGAACAGGTTTCAGCTTACTCTGGGGATCGTTTGTCCTGCATAATTTGTTCTCGTGCTTCTCTAGCTATTACTTTCCTCCCAAAAAAAAAACTTTTTTGCCATTCTTTCCTGTTCATGTGAGATGGCTTTAGGCTAAAATCTTCCACATTCTCTCCGTCCAGTATATCTGCGATTGCCAATCAGCCGCTATAGTTGGTCCGACACGTGCTGCTATCAATTGCTTTTCCAACCTGGCATTCGCTCTCTCCCTCCAGCTAAGCCTGGCTTTATACTTCACCAAACATGCCTATATCGCTGCAATGACACCACCATCATTATTTTCTCAATGATAAGGCAAAGGGTTTAATGGTACCGAATTCTGATGTCTCTAGGCTACAGGCTACAGCTTCAATGAAGTCTTGTTAGTCGTATCACGAAGCGGATTAACTGTAACACAGAAGTAAAACTCACACTTTGCTGATTAACTTTGCTTTGACTTCTTGTAGCGACCCTGCTTCAACACCAACCATCTCTGACCATCTAAACAGCTTGTTGGACTGGCGGAGACAGGCCCCAGGCAGCCCGGGCCGCTGCCTGGGGCGTGAGATGCAATTCCTTCGTAGACTGTAGCAGTACTGTAGCTACAGTGCTACAGTGCCCCAAAGGCTGCCTGGGGCGTTGATTTTTCCTGCCGCCGCTACTCTTGGACCAACTGTCGTGAAGATTCGAGCCATACTGCTGGACAATGGGAACAAGGATGACAGTCCTGCGGCGATTGCCGGTCGCACTGTCCTCGGCATTGCTCGAGTGGATCTTGATGCTTCTGCTCTTCATCGACGCGGTTTACTCCTTCCTCATCACCAGATTTGCCCGTCTCTGCAAACTACCGGTACCTTGTCCGTTCTGCTCGAGGCTAGATCATGTCCTCGGTAACGAGGAGCCGTGCTTCTACAGGGAATTGATCTGCAAAACTCACAAGTCAGAGCTCTCATCTTTGGCCTTCTGCCGCCTCCACCAGAAGCTTGCGGGCGCGGAAAGTATGTGTGATGGATGCAGCAGTAGCTCACTTGCTCCAAAAGTGACACCAAACAACAATGACGATGGTGTGTTGCATTCTCCTCTTACTAGAATTTGTTCATGCTGTGCACAACATTTTGAACAACGGAGTGTATCGCTGTTTTCTCAGAAGAGTGGAGAGCTCCAACAAGCTAAGTCACCAAAGATTTGCACAGATTATTCTGTATCATGGCAACCGGATGAATCATTGGAAACCAAAGATATTTACCACCAGAGTGATCATACATCTCATGAGAGATACAGTGCTCTACAGATGACATCTGACTCTGAGGCTGAGGTTCCTTGTGCTGATGATGGCAGAGATTCTCACCCTCATCAAGCCTATGATATGGAAAAGAGAGACTTTCAGGAAGATGCAGTTTTTGAGATATCAGTTCCTCCACCCCCTGAGGTGGTCAAGCCATCTGAAATGAATCTTCAGGAAGAACAAAAAGTGACTGACTCTGGTGATGCATCCTCGGTAGATCCTGTTCCGAGTTATGATCCTGGCAGTGTGATTAGTGGGAGCCAAATGGAAGCAGAGGACATCTCGTCCAGAAGACGAGCATCACAGCATGATCCTCTCATTGCCATTGAAGAGTTATCTTTAGAAGGTAAGGTTCAATTTCCCAAACCTGGATAACTCCCACTATTTCCACCGCCTTTATGTTGACATACCCTATAATTGCGTGGATAATTGTGCAGATGCCACTGTTCCCCAAATCCCAGTTGCATCAGTTGACGAGTTACCTAAGATTCTTGGTGACACTGAATCATGTCAGAGGACGAGTGACAGCATCATTGATCCATATACATCTCAATTCACAATACTCGAACAACACTATGCTGTTGCAGCGGACAAAAATATAAACGGTATGGTGTACTGATAATAACTTATAACCAATGACATTTTGTTTCTTATCATCAAACCATCATGACACAACAAATAATTGTTAATATGTCCAGAAGAAGCTCAGGGGACAGAAATCACTGCTATATCAAGTGGCGCGTTTCACCAGAGAAGCACATTGGCTCATGATCCGGTTACAAGTGAACCAGTACCCAAGGACTATCACTATGTTGCTTCAGAAGATACATATCCGAAAGGTTTATTACTTTTGTCTCTCTTTCTCCACTGTAGCATTCACATATCTATCTGAACTGAACCTAGGGATTCGTTTCTACTCTCTTTCAGATCATTTCGGGGATATCCCCGTTTCACAGGTTAGTGCCGATTCAGAAACTCTTGCTGAAGTTGAAGATAATCCTAAAAAAGCTGAATGGACTGGTGATACTGGAATAGATGGACTGACATCACATGATCCTTCCAGTGCAACTTCCAAAGATTTCATAGCAAAAGGTTTGTTAGTTTGTACCTTCCATCCAGCACAGTATTTTAATTGTGGTCCTTACATTTAACCATTTTGATTAGATGTGAAAGAGGCTCATATTCCACCAGTTGCAGTCAGATCAAATGGTGAGGTATCTCAGGGTCTTGATGCCATTGAGGAACACCCCCAAACAATTGAAACGGTTGTTGAAAGAAGACCACCATCTCTTAGCACACAGATTAGCATGAACGAAGCCTACAATCTTGCCATTGGTATGAGGAGTGGTTTCCCATCCCCAACCTTGACTGATGTGATTCTTGGAAAGGGCTCCTCGGCTAGTGTAAATGGAGAACTGAGGCTACTGCTATCACAGCTCTCAGCTTCCAGGGGGCTCGAGGCAACTTGGCTTGACCCAGGCCCTAGCCCACGTGCGTATGGGCGTGGCGATAATTTGATAGTGCAGAACATAACAAGAAGGATCTCGCTCGAGAGAAATGTTTCTGGTCTGGAATCGCTGGACGGAAGCATTGTTAGCGAGATGGAAGGCGAGAGCACCATTGACCGGCTGAGACGACAGATTGATCTAGACCGGAAGTCGATACACCTCCTCTGCAGGGAGCTGGAAGAAGAGAGGAATGCTGCGGCGATTGCTGCAAACCAAGCACTGGCTATGATCACCAGGCTGCAGGATGAGAAGGCTGCAATGCAGATGGAAGCCTCACATTACCAGAGGATGATGGAGGAGCAAGCAGAGTACGATGGCGAAGCGCTTGCTGAAGCTAACGAGCAGCTTGCTGAGAGAGAACATCAAATGCAGGAACTGGAAGCCGAGCTTGAAAAGTGCAGGACACGATCTGGAGGTGGACGGCCAACAGAGGAACAAGACGATCAGCTCCCCTTTGAAGAACAAAATAGCGCTGCAACGTTGCTTGAAGATGAGAGGGCATACATATCAGAAAGCTTGAGGAAGCTTGAGAAGAAGCTTCACTTGTACTCCAACAACAACACTTCTACAGATCTATCAAATTCAGATGCTATAGAGGAGACGCAAGAGTCCATTCTCTCGGCCAAGGAAGGTCAATCTTGTAAAATGGATGGGGAGGCTGATCTATCCACGTTTCAAGAGGAAATCTCAAGCTTGCATAAAAGATTGAAGACTCTAGAAGGAGACCGTGATTTCCTCGAGCACAGCATAAACTCCCTTAAGAATGGAAAAGAAGGCGCGCAATTCATAAGGGAAATTGCCTGCAACCTCAGAGAACTCCGAGCTATCGCCATTGAGAACAAATAGCATTGGTGGATCTTAGCTCTTCACACAAAACCTCTTTTGTGCACCAGATTCCCACCCAACCTGTACATTGTATATTTTTGTGCCCCAAAAGTAAAGAAATTGTTGTTAGGTTGCTACATCTAGGAACTTTATTTTTGGCTATCGAGGGAGATTTTACACAAAAGAACTTGGCAAGTATACTGGCATGTGTTCCGCAGATTTTGTTTTTGTGAGACGAGTCAGTTTGTCTTGGCTATGGAGATAGTGGTGGGTAACAACCAAGTGATCAACATATTTGTTAGAAACAAGTGATCAATACTTGGGACTGAACAGGAAGTGTGTGTGTGTGTGTGTCTGTACATGTAACCTGGTTGAGACTTGAGATTTCTATAGTACTCCCTCTGTAAACTTCTACTCCCTCCGTTCCTAGATATAAGTCTTTTTAGAGATTCCACTACGAACTACATACAAATGTATATAAACATACTTTAAAGTGTAGATTCACTCATTTTGCTCTGTATGTAGTCATATTGAAATCTCTAAAAAGACTTATATTTAGAAACGGAGGGAGTATATAAGACCGTTTAGGGGTCACTAAATTCAACAATTCTGCAAGTTCTATGATCCTGGCATCCTGCCAAAGATGTGCAGGTGCTGCAAAACCGCATCACTTATTTCCTTTGTTCCTAACAGCTCTCTGTCGGCGACAAAACCCCTCGTTCAGATTCGTTAGCTGCAGTTGTACACAGAACACAGCAAAACAGAGAACAAGGAAAGAAACATGTAAGCACTCTGACAAGCAGTTAATAGACTAAACTGCAACACTTTACATAATGTATCCTTTTTCTTCTCTCCTTTTGGAATGAGAAGTTCGAACCTTGGACCTGCACCAAGGTCGGTTACAACTTACAAGCAGCATTCATTATGAAAATTGGTGTAGTAC
Organism: Elymus sibiricus; assembly: GCA_039707655.1. Classification (NCBI taxonomy): domain Eukaryota; kingdom Viridiplantae; phylum Streptophyta; class Magnoliopsida; order Poales; family Poaceae; genus Elymus; species Elymus sibiricus. Next base: position 372,017,994 of record CM077667.1, read on the forward strand.
AAGCATCACCATTGACCGTTGGTGCGGCGATACATGTATTCCTCATTCGCTCTCCCACTTGCATAATTGGTGTAGTCCCCCATCTGGTGTGAAAACCCGTTAACTCCAGGATTCACCATTGGATTAGGATAGCTATACAGCCATGGCTTGGATGAAAATGAGTCCGCCATTCCATTGGAATAAGCATCCAATGTGGAAAATTGCCCCTCTCCTGGCCTGTGCAGAGCATTGAGCCTGTCATAGTAATGGCCGTTCAAGTTCAACTGGCCAGAACCACTTGAAGAAGTCATGTCAGCCTCTGCAAAGTTGCCTCCCGGAGAAAACGGCAAGCCAAATGGATGGTATTCATGGATAGGAGGCTCTGCCATGCTCACATTGCTTTGTTCCTCCTCAAGTAAGTCATTGATGATGCCAAGATGCGGGAATTCCTCACCCACTGAACCCTGCAGCTGGTGTGAGTCAATCTCACTCTGGAACTGCCTATGTTGAATTCCCCCAAATCTGCCTTGTTCTTCTATTCCACTGTTGCTTGCTTGCTGATAAGAATTGTCACTCCATGGGTGTATGCACGCATCACCATTGGTCATCTGTTGGTACGTAGTATCATCCCTCGGCATGTGTCTTTTAGCATCACTGACACCTTTCCATGGGTGCCAGCTATCAAAGGTATCCAACTTGCCCTGCCCAGACATGAATCCTTGATTACCGGGTAACTGGCCATTCCTTCCAACAGGCAACATGGCAGATGTTCCCAATGCATATGCTGATAGTGGCTGCGAAATCGCATTGCTTTGGCCTGGAGAGGTTACCTTATCAGAACTTGACAAGGTAGTATCAAGACTACCTTTACCGATGATGGCATTTCGGTAGGACTGCGGTACATAACTTGGTACAGGAGCAGAGGGCTCATTGCTGGGTCGTCTAGATGCAGTCAACGAACGTGACTGTGATGGGGGGACTTGAGCTCCGGGTATGGGTGGTAAAGTTGACCTTGGTGCCTGGAACAGAGGAGCACTTGAAGGCCTTGATACTGCAGTAGGAGTTCGCGTAACAGAAGTGCCAACAATCTTTTTAGGAACTGCACTTTTTTGAGTTTCTGAATAAGACACCGAAGGCAACTTCCGTGGTGCTGCATTAGGTGGCGGGACCTTATTAACCTGAGGTGCAGGTAATTTTGACAGAGCTGGAATAGCTTTAGCAACTTTTTCAACCTGTGGTGTAGGTGACTTCAGGGGAACTGGAGCAGCTTTAGTAACCTTATTAGCCTGTGCAGATGGTTTTGGGGGGGCTGGAATACCTTTTGTGGCCTTAGCAACCCGTGGTGGAGACGATTGGGGGGGAACTGGAATAGCTTTGTTTGCTAGCGACAAGCTTGAAGGAAGTGTAGCAGCTTTATCAACTGGCAGCGGTCTTGGGGTGACTGAAGTAGCTCTATCTATTTTCAGATTCAAACTTGACACATGTTCTTTGGACAAAGCTGGTTTGACCTTACTTGGAGCAACAGTAGGTCCAGATTTTGTGCTTGCGGTGGTTTTGGGCGTTGCTGGAATGGCTCCATTAGCACCATTGGTGATTACAGGTTGAGAATGAGGTGGTGCATACATACTTGCATCAGGACTAGTCACGGAAGGTTGCTCTGGGCTGTTCACAACATTAGGGGTCTTTTCCAAAGAACTGGATGAGGATGATGAGGACGCTGCCTTCGCTGCTGCTTTCTTTTCCAAATGTGCCTCTAGTTTCCTGCCCTCAGTTTCCTTCTGAAACATGCATAAATGGAAACAGGCTTAGCAACCTTTTGCAGTACAAAAACAAAGTAAAGAAACAACTCATTGAAGTGTTACATAGGAACCAATGGTTAAATATGTTAGAATTTTACTCCCTCCGTCCCAAAAATAAGTGTCGCAGATTTTGTACTAAACTAGTACAAATTTTGTACTAGATCACCGACACTTATTTTGGGACGGAGGGAGTACTATAAAATGACTAGAAAGATCTTAAATGCAATTCTGACACAAGAAGTGAATCCCAACAAGTACTCCCTCAAAAAGGACTGCAAAATTAGTAAATAGTACGAACAAGGACGAAGCACGAACATGGTCATCCAAGATAAGTATCAGATAAACGTATAAATATTACACTGGTATCCAACTATAGTAATACCATAATAATGTAAAAGGTACGAGTTTAGTTGATCCTGAGTATCCTGACTCTCCATCTTTCTAACTGGTGCTAAAATCTGAAGTCAAACCCTTGTATCAAGGATCAAGCATTGTTTTCAATTCATAACTAGCTAAATATATACTCAGAACTGTTATTTTCACCTGCAGCAGATTAATTCTGTTGGAATGATCAACAGTATATCATATGTTTAGTACGAAACTAAGGATAATTATGGAATGATTAAGATGACCATTTGCACAACTAGGATAAGTCAATAACTACTAAAACATGGTAAGAAAGTAATGCCCAATACTGCTTAATGAAAACTATTCTGACCTCATGTAGGCGTTGCCCAAGCTTCCGAAGCCTATCTTTTAAGGTGATTAGAACAGTCTCATGGTCAAGCTTTGGTGCTGGTCCACAGCCAGATGTATTGCGGTCTGAATCACCAGTAGTGCTAGAGGGAAGATCATCCTCATCTTTGGCAACGTTCATGCTGCTTATGACCCTCGTCCGTGGAGTTTTCCCTCTGTACATAAATTCAATCAAAGACGCTGCGAATGCCATGCTAAGAGAAAGGATAAAAACTTGAGACAGTGCTAACCAACCTATGAAGTGATATCTGACTAGAACTGTCTAGCAAGTTATTTCTTTTGCCTTGCATAATGTTCATAGTAGCAGATTCAGATGAACACGGCAGTGGCTTGTGCTCCACAGTAGAGTTCTTCCCAGTATGCACATTTTTCGTCTCAATGCCAGCATCATTCACCCCATCCACAGGTTGTGAAATTTTATCACCTGCTTCAGCTTGACATGCCTCAGCTGATCCATCTAAATTGTCTGAGATGTCTGAAGCACCTTCTTCGGAGGTATCAACTTTCATCGCTATTTGTCCTGCCTGCTTAGAATCCTCACTATCATGAATTGTGCTTTCATCTTGATCCTTCTCTGCAAAATTTGAATCAGATTTTTCCTCTCTATCCTTGTCTTTAACCTTCCGATTGTTCTTCTTTTGTTTGGCCTGGAAAAGGTAATTCAGGATTATGAAGAGATGAGGCAAAATCGCATAAATAAGCGCACTAACACCGAAATGGAAACTCGAAACGGATTACCAAGTTCAACAGAATATGAACTAATAACGGTGATCCTGACATGCGACCTGCTAGTAATATGCACCTGACAGTACACATGTCAACTGACTGAACAGTAAGACAGCTCACTTGCTCAGTATAACTATTACGTGCTTAAGTACAGTAACTGAAATGAACAGAAATCAACTTTAGACCAACTGAGAAGAGGTACTAATTCTTATCCTAATAGCGTATTCACAAGAACAATTAGCTTCTGCAGCTTGAGTGTCTCAACAAAATCTGGAAGTAAATTCAGAAGAAAATAACACTAGCATGGAATGATCAATTAAACAAAAAAAAAGAGGAGTTACTAGTCAAACTGGACCATGCATGTTTAGGCTCAACAGAGAAGTTTAACCTTCATCAATTATGCATAAATTGATGCCAGAATTTCAGGTGTGTGCTTACAACAGGCATGTGGTCATTACCTCACAATGACTATTTAACGATTTATGCTGTTTGCAAGGGAAATAGTAAAATACCATACGGAAGCAGCAAATTTCAACTTAGAAATAGGGGCAACTTGTTTTTGTTTCATATTCCAGCCCATAAATCTTGTTAATTTGGATCAGTCCCAGCACAAAACACTACTGGCCACTCGTTCGTAACACGGGAGAAGAGATGTGAACTCAACCAAAGCTTGGAACTCTAACTCGAAAATTACCATAACAGCAAGCCAACCAAAAACAAAGGACACAATATAGTGAATAACAAGAATAATCATTCGAAGAACTCAACAGTAAATTTCCTTTCAATATGTTCAAGTGGTTTGGCATTCTTCCCGTTCAAACTTGTTCAAGCAAACTAAAACCAAAGAAAAGCTGTCAACATCTCACCCTGCAAGTGGTTTGGCTACCGGCCATTCAATGCAAGTTTTTTTTTTTGAACCAGTGTCAATGCAAGGAATTAAAAAGAGGGGACATGTGCTGAACAACATTAAGAGCGTGACCTGTTTTTTCTTTGCACGCTTCTCCTTTTCAGTGGTATTGTTGCGCTTCCCCTTCATCTCACTTTCAAGGAGCCCAGCTTCTTCCTCTTCACGAATAAGCTCTTCTTGCCTCTTCAAAGAGACAGCTTCTTGATAAGCAACCTCAATCCCACTAACACAAAAACAAAACAGAAGTGATGCAAAGCATGCAGCGTTATCTAGTGCAAATATCAAAGATATCAGACTACATCCTTATATTTCTAAGCAGAACAAAAGGACAGGCTCAAAATTGGTGTAAAATAATAATTTATTCAGTTTTCCTAAGATTTTAAAGGTACATCTCAATGCAAAATAGCAGCAAACATTTCATGATTACTCAGCAATGATATGACTTAAAGGTACAGTTTCAATGCTAAACAGCAGGAAAACATTGAACAATTTAATAGTTACTCGGCAACGTAAAAACTTTAATGCAGGGACCACATAAATCATCGAGTTGATCAAGGACTGCGCACATGATGGTACTAACAAATCACACATAGGATGACATGGCAAAGGCAATAAACTGTTGTCCGAATTAATGATAGCTACCAAGTAACCTAATCAGGCGGAGGTTACAAGATGAAGATAGATAAACATTTTACCTAAATATATGAGATAAAACAAATGTTTCAAGTATCTTCTGACCAAACTCAGTTAGGCGCTTTTCTTCATGCTCAACTGAAACTTTAACTTCGCCAGAACTACCAGCCTACAAAGATGATAACAATGAAAAATTAGCAGCATGACAATAATTATACTGCAGAAAATAAAAGTAACGCTTGAAACCATCAAATATAATACAGCTAATTAGCACACTAATGAGTCTAGAAACAAATAGGAATATACTGGGGTAGTCTTTAGAAATGCATTCATTCGGATGCAACAGGTTGGGCGGCTTAATAATAATCTAACTAGATAATTGCACTTAGGTACTGTCTACCAATATAAAGTGTGGTGCATTTTCCACTGATTGCAGCATAAGGTTATCTGGCCAGATAAACCAAATGACGATATAAGACTAATTGGCATTGATATAGCTCATCTAAAAATTCTACGGCCAGTTTCAACCAAGAGCCTCCATCGCAGATGGAAGATTCAAAAAAATAAACTCCAGATGGGGATGGGAAACTTCATTATGCAAAAAGATGTCTGAAAATTAACAAAAAGAATCATGTTGACTGGGGAACAAGGGAAGAATCACAGCATAGGATAAAGCAGACAAATTCTGAGCTAAAAGAAGCTAATTCCATATCATTGCGGCCAAATAATAGAAATACTAATGATAGGAATACGAAGTCATAGTAGAATTTGTTGGAGGGGGGGGGGGGGGGGGGGCTAAATTACCGTAAAAGCCTAAAAATTGCACTAATAAATCAATACACCAATACTACCTTAGTGCGGCTCTGGGAACATTTGTCATCCTTTGGAGATAGAGGTTGACAAGGCAAGGGTTCTAAAGCTGCCCTCTCAAGCAAAGCTAGGACATCACCAGCTAAAGAAAATGTGTCCATATCAACATGGACCATAGGCGCAGATAACTCCTCCAAGTCCATTAATTTTCCTCTACCTTTCTTTCCCCTGCACTGGTGCTCAAGTGCCTTCAGCCCCGTATGCAGAGAGTCCATAACTAGTGTTGATGTGACTTCTTTCTCTACAAAGAAATTCTTCACAATTATTTTCAATATGACGTCGCTCTTCTCTCTGGACATGCGATATCTTGTGCTTGTATCAATTGCAAGCCAGAAAGCACAAAAACTGCAACACCAAGGAAGAATGCATTGCAATTAAAGTTACAATATTTAACAATTCACAAGATGAGAACGCATAAAATTCTAAAATTAACTGACTAACCTGGACCATCTCATTTTGTCCTCAATGAGGTTGCTAAGTTTACTTCTGTGTTCTTCAACAAAGCGACGGTAAATTTGCTCTATGTTTGTCATATATACACGGAGTAATTCTCGTCGATAAGGACGCTCAAGGCAACGAAACGGGCGGTCCACTTTCTCCCTCCAATTGATAAAAAAGACAGAGAAACGGAGTTACATAATGTTTTGCAATCAATTAATAAGAATTAAGTGCCAAGAAAATTAGAGGCAATGGCTAGAGTAAGATTCTCAGTATATTCAAATGGCCGGTCACATAATAGGAGGCATGTATTAAACAATACATTAGTGACATGACATACTGAACATAAGAAGTAACTCTGGATACTGCAATCAGAAACAGTCTCAACAAGGTTTCTACATGCATGAGCAATATGTAACTACAGCTTCCAACAGAACCAGGATAAAATTAGGACATACAAGATCACAACATAACATTAGAAGTTTAATTATCTAGGAGAGCATCAAATGCTAACAAAAACAACTAAACTCAAGTGTGCAATGTGAACAATCAAATTAAAGACTTTCAGTACTGCCAAAGCAAGAAAAATTCTTCGAAGCATCAATCCTGAAATTCAACACTACCTAATAACTTGAACTTGGGCTATGATTTCGAGAACATCATTAACAAGAAAACCATCTTGGATCTTTGACAACTCCATGAACTTCTTCCATCCCCAGTCATGCTCCTTCTTCCAGAATTTGTGCAAGGTGTCTGCGAAATTACTTAGTCAACCTCTAATTGGTTATTTAGCTCCATGGAGAAAAAACAACCAATCAATCTTTACCAGAATATTTAACTTTCTTAGGATCAAGATTGCCCACAGCTATGGTGAACTGTGCAAACTGGTTCCATCCTGAAAGTATCAAGCGAGTGACTGAAAAATAAGTTTGGGGACAAAAGATTACTTAGGCAACATCGTAAAACAATAACACCAAACCTGGAAGGAGTTTGTCATGATCAGCAACACATAGAAACAATGACAAGTGATTGGAGACATCACATCCTTGAGGGTAAACTAGAATGTACCTACAAAAAATAAAGATCGCATACTAAGGTATCAACATATGATAATGATATAGCATGCCATAAAGGAATAAAGCTAGTTTACAACTTTGCATTACTAACTGGCTCAAGGGTCTTGCAAGTATGACAATTACAAGAATAGAGAAGAGAAAATTTTGGAGTACAAAAATTGTCTACTACTCCCACCGTTCCATAATACTTGTTGTGGTTTTAGTTCAATGTTGGGAAGAGGTGAAACACAATGAAAAAACACTTTTAGAATAGCTGCACTGGAAGGTAGTATGTTATACATCAACTAGTGACATGCCTAATGCTAGCAAGGATGCACCACAACCATAAGAAATTCAACAAACAGAAACCATTTGAGATACAGAAAGCTTTTCAACATAGCGGAGATATTGAAGCTATAGATCAACCTTCTTTGTATCAGACGTCATCAGTAATTACAAGCTTTAACTATATACAGCTGGTTCCTTACAGATACTCAAAGCTTTCTTTTCAGGACTTGGTGAACAATTAAGCATGTGTACAATCAAAATGAAGAATCTAGCACTATGCTCACAATATAATAATGACTAGTCACACTAACAACAAGGGAACTAGGGTTTAAACACCATTATGAAAGATTTGACAGGCAACAGGCTCCTACTTGCAACACTGTCAAGAAAAAACATGAGCTGGAAAGCACAGTATAATAGCAATAATTCAAGTTAAGAAAGTCCAATAATACTTGTGAATCCATGATAGCACGTAAAAAGGAATACTAAACCAGACACATTTGAATCTTGGTTCATCACCAGACCCAAAAAGAAGTAGGGAAGAGAAATATAACAACACCATTATTTTAATTAACCATTAGGAACCTACCACTTAAAACCACCAGCTTCAAATGGTTCACTTTTCATTTCTCTCTTCTTCTCCTTTGAGAAGTTCTGAATTCTCCAAGTATGTCGCCCGAATAAATTTGAAGGACCGGGCCCTGAGATAACAACTGACGGAGATCAGCTAAATGAAAACGCCGACACAATTACCACTGAACAAAATACTATCATAAATGTCTACTAGCATATAATAATGAAAACCATATTAGGCTAAGAAAGTCTATTGCGCACCAGGATCATCATCCTCGCCGTCAGTGTCCCAGAAGGGAGGGGACGTCGAAGGGCTCCCATTGTCGACCTGGTCGCAGGACCGCCATTCAGACAGGGAATCACCGGACACACTCTGATCCTCATCCCCCAACTCATCAGCTAACATGGCTCCAGACTTCAAGGACTTGACAAAGAGGTCGAGCTTCAGCTTCGCTACAACTGTGCAACAAAACAATAGAATTATGAATTTAGGGCTGAACCCAACACCAATAGTACCTCAAAACGAATAATTCTGACGAAACGTGTACTGAACCATCAAAGCTCCTGCCAAAGCCAGATTAACCCGGTTCAGGGGCACTCTGCCACGGAATTTTACTGACAGATAGACAGGTTGTATCTAAAAGCAGGTGGGGAAAACCTAGCACGCCTCCCCACCAGCCAGGGTACAATCCATTCACGACTCGTAACGCCCAATCGCCGACCAAACAGGTCGGGAACCTAACCCTCGAACCCTAACCCCCAGTCCCCACGGGCATCCGCCGCCAGCGTTGCAGCTGCGCGCCGGCGACCAGGGGGCGGGGGGGCGCCGATCCGGTGGACTCCAGGGACGGCCTAGGCCTTTACCTGCGTCAGCTGGCCGCGACGGCGAGCCGGGAAAGTGCTGTGGCGGCGGCGGCGGCGGCGCGACGAAATGGACAGACAGGAGAGAGGGAGGCAGAGAAAGAAAGTGACGAGAATATTTGGATTGGGGAATTTATATGTATCGGCGACGAGGGATGAGGCGAGCGATGTGTCCCGTTCTTCCTCACACTCACAAAGGTCCGGTACGAATTTCCAGAGAGGAAGAGAGGGGGAAAAAAAGGAGTCGGGTACTCCTTTCTGACCCGAGATGCGGCGCGCCCGTGCGGCGGACCACGGTCTGCTGGGCAGTTTTGGGGACCGACCGGAAGCAGAGGCCGGAAAGCCGGAGGGGGCAAATTGAACTTTGAGATCACAATCCAAGGGCGTTTGAGCCATGCGCCGGGAAAGCCCATCCCAAACTTTCCACAAACACTTCAACAAATTTACCATAAAAAGAAATCACTTCAACAAATTCCCAAACTTTGATCTACATCTGTCGACTCAAACTTACTGGATTCCGAGTAGATTGTACCTTTTTTGTCCTTCCTCCCCCAATGAGAATTGTCGCAGCAACAAGGGCAAGAAGAACCTGAAGTTGACGCCCCAACGCGCTTGGTTGGTATGCAGCGGATGCCAGAGCCACGCGATTCAGGGGCGCTGGCCATGGAGTTGCCTAGATCCGCCGATGATGTTGATCGTAGGCCTAGCGGCGGATCTTGTTTTTGTTATGGTGGGGCGGTGTGGGTTTGGATCGCTTGGTTTCGGTGGGGCGAGATCTAGCGGCGGCGGCGGAAGAGGATTGTAATGGAGATTAGGAGTGGAGAAGGCGTCGGGAGAGCTAATAACAATAGAGGGGGCAAATCGAAAGGGAAAGAATCACGAGGGCGGGGCACGCATCCCAACCGACGCGTATATAGGCGTCAACGCGATATTTTTTTGGGAAGATATTTATTTGCGAATGAAGATATTGTTTATTAATTTGCCTTATGATTGCGTTATGAGAAATGCGGATATACATCTTGAGAATAAATGTCATGAAGCATCAACGGATACTTTTGTAACTTCTTTCAAGGACGAGGGGATGTCAGTAGAATTGAAACTCGATAACAGTGAGACATGTCAATAACAGTATGAGATGCTAATATGACCAAACAATTTAGATATATAACAATGAGTAAGGATACTTTGTCAGAGGAGGATGTCGTACAGATGTTCCACAAACCGAGTCACCGGTGCATAGGGACTCCGGAGCCTTGTGTCACGTCGCACCCGAGTAGGCACTTGAAAGGGCGACATGTCTGGAATTCGATTGTTATGGGAGATGTGTTCCCCGTAAGGACGGGATCTCCTGATCAACTCGTAGCCCCGAATATAACTACCAAACTACCTGCATCTGTGTCACGCACAAATTCACTAATTGGAGTGTCGTGCACTCCAGCCCAGGTATCGGTTGGTGCCACCTGGCATACATGATGATCGCAACACAAACCTTACTAAGGAGAAGTTTTACAAAGCCCTTGTGGCTTCTTTACTACAGCAATGCAATAGATGACACTATATTAGAGCTTAATGGTAACGGGAGACAACAACTAGGGGCAACACAGAGTTGGAGCGGCACCACTCCTAGAAAATGAACACTCTGACATCACGCTAGTAGAATACGGCTCCTCAACTGGATATGGACAAAACAACGAGTCAGGTACTCGCAAGATAACCAAATAACATATAACTCAAGCAAAGCACTACATGGCATAAACATCACATAATCATAGCAGTTCTAGCTATCATGGCATAGTAGACTTTATCTAGCAGATATGACGGGATAAAGCATACAAATAACTGTATAATATTCAAGTCATCCTCATGGTCAGTCCAATATCATAACCAATCTCGCATGGTCACTAGGACCAACATTCCATAGCCATTCCATGGCTAACCCCTAAATTTCTTAACAACACGGATCATCCATGTTTCACCTGCTTAATAATTTCTTTCCAAGGTTTGTTGACTACCCTTTTATTAAAGGTTAAACCTCCAAGTTTAACAAGGATAGAATAATGTGACTTATCCCTACTCGTCCCTGATCATGGACACGTCTAACCGAATAGTTTTGAACTCCGAAAAGGTTGTATACTTTACCATACGACGAAGCATCCTTTGTAGGGATACCCCACCAAGATCATCACTATGACATACACTTCTACCATGTTACCAACAAGTACGACTTTCATTTGAGAGAGAGAGGGGTTCGACCTCATCACCTTTTTTTGTGATGTAAAGTATCTCGCTTCGAGATTCTGTTGAGCATTCAACTCAAAGTATATTGTAGGATCGATAAGTCCGTCGAGAGAGGGGTGAGTGGACTATTAAGCACAACAATGGACTATTTCCCCAAGTTTCAATTTCTAGATGGATTTTAGGCTTTTCTAGCAATCTATAAAGCATCCTACATATGCAAGTCTAGAGTAATAGTCAACGGAAAGTAGAGACAAGCAAGTGTGGGAGTAAAGGAGTAGAGTTTAGAGAATCGCAAACACAATTGGCTTGGTGAAAATTTCTTCCATGGTTCGGATAGTTGGAGCTATCTTACATCCACGTTGATGGAGGCTTCAATCCACAAAGGACCTAAGATCACAAGGATCTCAGCTGCGAGATTCCACAAAGAAACTATCCACGATGGACAATCACCCACGAAGGGTCCGCGAAGGAGCAACCACGCCTATTTCACCATGGATTACACCCACGAAAGACCAGCCTCACTGAGGTAGATATTCATGATCTTTGAGCTCGTACAAACTTCTTGGCTTCTTCGCAAGACTTCCAAGCACACATAGCCAATCTAGGAGGCGCGCGCACTCCAAAGGAAACAACATAGGGGTTGCTTGACAATGAATCCCTTGCTCTTGTGCTTAAAAATATAACCTCCTAAACACTCGAACTATCTCAAGATTTGGTTATGGGTTTGGAGAAGGTAGGAGTAGAAAGCAAAGGGGTTGACTGGATGGTTGGAGTGGACTGACCTTGGAAATCAACACAAGGAGGTGGAGTTCTCTCTCAGAATAATTGACGGGAGTGGAGTTTGGTTCGAGTTGAACTAGTGGGACAGGTGGGGGTATTTATAGGCTGGACCAAAAATCTAACTATTACAAACTTTTATGCACAACCCGGAGGCTCCGACTAGTTTTGCTCTGTGGCTCCGAGTTGAACAAAAGTGTCAACTTTTAGATACATCGGTAGGTTCGCATGATTTCAATCAGTGGCTCCGAGATGAGTACCTTGGCACTGGCACACTCCCTGTTGGCGCTTTGGAATTTCCGACTGGATTTTCTCGGAAGTCCTAATGTGAGAACAGAAGGTTTGCCAAGCTACTTCAGTGGCTCCAGATGGAATGTTGGAGCCTCTGATTGAACTATGGTTTGGACCAACTACTATATATGGTTGGTGTTGGAGATATGCCCTAGAGGCAATCATGTATGATGATATTTCCTATGTGTTTATGAATAAAGATAGTACCTGGACATTATCAATGATGTGTATTAACAAGTACGTGACTTGTTTGTGAGACTAAACATTGTATGATGACTGTCCTAAATAGTCCCTAGTCGAAAGGGTTGTGTGGACGCACAACCAGTTAGACTAGCATATGACACGGTGGATGGTTTGGTCTCACTGACCATGTAGCATTGGATGCTAGCTGGATAATATGGACTCAGAAAGATCTGGTCGGATTTGACGTAGTCGAATCCGAGTCGAGATAAGGTCTGAGTTGGACAAACCCGACTATGAGATGCAGCGATATGTCATCTGTGAGTCTCTAGTACAACATATGTTATATGTCCTAAGACCTGAGCTGGCGCATGTACTCGGGATGGTGACAAACTTGCTTTGGGCCGACCAGATGCTACTCCATGACTGGGTAGTTATAAAGGTAGGTTTCGGGCTTGTCCGGACCCATGCTGCCAGACATGGTTGAGCAAGATGGGATTTGCCCCTCCAATCAAGAGAGATATACTCTGGGCCCCTCAGGTGATCCGACCTGGATAAGCATGGCCATGCAAAGAGGATTATGAGATAATCCAAAGTGCTGGTCGGATTCACCGAAACCATAAATAGGCCGTGCTGCAACAAGGATGACCATGTCGCCTTGAGCACGACAACATATATTGTGTGGCAAGGGGAGCAGAAGTGTGAAGTACATGTTTGACTAACCAGCTTCATCGGACACTTGGAGTCGGCACGCTTTGCTAGAGGCCTCTACCGACTAGCCGAGCCGGATGTGATCTCACCCGCGATCAAGTGAATGAGAACCTAAGGGGTCGCGTGCTTAAGGGTAGGACCTTGTGGGCTTTAGGAGAGTTGAGCCCGTGATGGATGCCTATATATAGTGGAGGTGTGGCACACTCATTCAGTTGATCGCTTTGGCGCCATCATTAGGGCTTTGCATGTGTTGCAACTAGCCACCTCCACTCGTCGCTGGTTGTGTGATCGGACCTAGCAGTTCGTCGCACGACGTTTCTCCTGCATGCGCGGATACCGTTAGAGGCGGTGCACTTGCGCCGCTCGGGCAAACCTGTTCGTGGGATCCGATCGGCTACGTGGGAGATCGACGAGGAGGAGATGACCCTGGAGACACGCTGCCCCAACTCTACTTCCGCTGCATGGCACTGCGCGTCTAGTGGTAACGATCTGTCATTCATCTCTGTAGCATGATCCTGGTTGTTCTACGCGTAGGAAAATTTTATATTGCAGCCGATGCGCCTACCGGAGAACCCAACAGTTGGTCCGATGGCTCTGAGTGGAAGTGCTAGGGCAACATCTAATGGAACTGAGTTTGGTAGATATAGTGAAAATCTTGAAGGATTTTAAGGAGTTTTGGATTTTGATCTTTAAGCACATGGAGCAAAAGGCTCATTGTCACATCCTCATCTCCTTTTGATTGTATCGACATGCCTATGTACTCAATGTGATCTTGGATCACTAAAATGAAAATGTAGAATCCCATGTCTTGTCCAACACTTGTTTTTAAGCATTTTTAGGGGTCACCTTCCATTTCAATGTCGTACCTAAAAGAACTTATCCTGGAATATACTTTGAAGTATCATTGGCTCTTTGAGATATGTTGACATGAATTACCAAAATCCTCCTTGGGAATAACATGCACCCCTTTTTGGTAATTGATGGCAACATAGATCAAAGCTTTGATAAAAGATAATATCATGTTAAAAACTATGCTTTGAGAAGCATGTGATATGCAAGAGCTTCCCCAAAACGTGTGCATCATTTAAATTTTGCGTTTGAATGCAAATGCACAATCGATTAGGTATATGGGAAACTCTTCTATAGCACATGGAACTTGGTGGAGCGCATCAACAACACATAAAAGTGATTTACAATGCATACACCAAAAGAATGTGCCAATGACCAAAAAATGTAATAAATCATAAATAAGTAGCATAAGTGCAGTAGCGTACAATATTTTGTCATCACGTGTGAATATTAGTTTACATCACATAAGAATCAAACGAAGTAGCAAGTGATGTAACTTGGCAAAAACTCTCAAAATTCACTCAAAGCTAGTCGATCTATGACTAGGGAAAGTCGATGAGTGGCGGCTGACAATCATACTCGAGGGGTGTCTCACCGAGGGGATCTCAACAGATGGCCTGCCAGAGGGCCCTCAAGGCCCAACAATGGAGGTGAGCCCAAACAAGAGGATAAGCGCCTAGCGACCAACTTGACCTTCGAGCTGGAGGCGAAGACTACCTTAGATCGCATCTCCCTTTGTAAACTCTAGAATCCACCATGTATATAAGGGGACGTTAATGACCCACAAATGTAGGGGATCGCAACAGTCTTCGCGGGTACTATTTTCACCCAAATTTGTTAATTTGACACAAAGGGAGTGACATAATATTTATAAGCCTTGGCAGTTGAATTGTCAATTCAACCACACCTAAGAATCACTTCCTTGTAGCAATTTATTAGTAGCATAATAATATTATAATAGTGATAGCTAAAGTAACGTTAGCAGTAACAAACAGAGAAGTAGTAGTAACTTGAGCAAAGGAAATAATATTAAAGCATAGGCATGGAGTAGCGGTGGATATTTACAGGAGCGGGGCCAGGATTTGAACATAAGGGGGGCGAGGCAACAAAACTACTCCCGCCAACCCATAATATAAGATCGTTTTTCATGCTATGTTAGCTTGGAAAACGATGTTATATTGTGGGACATAGGTAATAATAACTATAAAAGTATTTTCATATGATGTGCTTTTCACTTTAACCTTACGGTTAAATTTCTACCGCCGGTGACACAATATTTTAATTGGGAGTTTGTATACCAATTGACATGAGGACAAAGCTAGCTCCTTCTCATCTGAATTTCATCAAAAATAAGGTGATACCTTATTGTTCATCTTCATCTTGAAAAATAACCGACTTTAAAACTAAATAAACTAAACTTCCAAATCAATCATTTGGATTTTTCCTTGTGATTGTACATTAGTATACAAGCCAGAAGGCTAAAAAATCCTAGCTAGTACTCTTGATCGATCTAAATAGTATGTTTAAAGTAGATCTAACAAAAAAACGAATAACCTTTAAAGATCGTGACGATATACCTTAAGTCTAGAGATGATGTTATTCATAGCATATGGTGGATAAACGAATAACCTTTAAAAGATCGTAACGATATACCTTTAAAAGATCATTGACATGAATAACATCATAACTATGCGCTTTTCTATCAATTGCGCATAGTTATGATGTTATTCATGGCAATGATCATGTATATAGGCATCACGTACATGACAAGTAGACCGAAATGATCCGGGATCTACTACTATTACTCCACCAATCAACCAACTCCTGCCTGCATCAATGGTATTAAGTTCATGACAAACAGAGTAACGCATTAAGCAAGATGACATGATGTAAACAAAGTAAGACAAGCAATATGTTCAGAACCTGTCGCTTTATCCTTAATGGCAACAATACAATATGTGTCTTGTCCCTTTCTTTCACTGGGATATAGAGCACCTCAATATTGAACCCACTACAGTGCACTCCTCCCGCTGAAGATAAAGCAATCTAGTTGGCCAAACCAAACGGATAGATTGGAGAGAATTACAAAGCCATAACAATCATGCATAATAAAGTTCAAAAAAGACTCAATTACTTCCAATGAATAATCTGATCATAAACCCACAATTCATCGGATCCCTACAAACATACCGCAAAAGAAGATTACATCAGATAGATCTCCGCGAGAATTGTGAAGAACATGGTATTGAAGATCAAAGATAGAGAAGAAGCCATCTAGCTACTAGCTATGAACCCATAGGTTTGTGGTGAACTACTCACACATCATCATGGGGGAAACAAGGTTGATGTAGACGGCATCTGTGATCGATTCCGCCTCCGACAGAGTACCGGAAAAGGTCTCCAGATGGGATCACGGAAGAACAAAGGCTTGCAGCGGCGGGCAAAGTGTTTCGGGTGTCTTTCTGTTGGTTTAGGGTAATTGTGAATATATAGAAGTGGAATTAGGTCAGGAGGTGCCACGAGGGGCCCACGTATCTATAATTTTTGATTGTTTCATGCTATTATATTATCAATCTTGGATACTTTATATGCAATTTTATATCATTTTTGGGGCTAACCTATTAACTCAGTGCCTAGTGCTAGTTTATGCTTTTTGCCTGTTTTTGGAATTTTTAGAAAATCAATATCAAACGGAGTCTAGATTGGATAAAAAATTACGGGAGTTATTTTTGGACCAAAAGAGACCCAGGAAGCTTCGGGAGGAGGCCAGAAGACCCACAAGGTGGCCACGAGCGACCAGGGCGCGCCCTTGTCTCATGGGCTCCTCGTGGCACCTCCTGACCTAATTCCACTGCCATATATTCCCAATTACCCCAAAAACATCAGAGAGCCACACAAAACAAAATTTTTTCATCGTCGCAAGTCTCTGTTCGTCTGTGATCCCATCTAGAGGCCTTTGCTGGTACTCTGCTGGAGGGGGAATCCATCATGGAGGCCATCGACATCAACCTTCCTACCTCATGATGATATCTGAGTAGTTCGCCACACACGTACGAGTCTATAGCTAGTAGATAGGTGCCTTCTTCTCTCTCTTTGATCTTCAATACAAAGTTCTTCGCGATTCTCGCGATGATCTATCCGATGTAATCTTCTTTTGCGGTGCGTTTGTTGGAATCCGGTGAATTGTGAGTTTATGATCATATTATTCATCAAAAGTAATTGAGTCTTCTCTGAATTCTATTATGCATGATTGTTATAGCTTTGCAAGTCTCTCCAATCTATCGGTTTGGTTTGGACAACTAGATTGATTTATCTTCGGTGGGAGGAGTGCATTGTAGTGGGTTCAATCTTGCAGTGTTCTATATCCCAATGACAGAAGGGGACATGACACGTATTGTATTGTTGCTACTAAGGGTACATATTGCTTGTACTTAATTTGTCTATATCATGTCATCTTGCTTAAAGCATTACTCTGTGTGTCATGAACTTAATACCATAGATGCATGCTGGATAGCGATTAATTGGTGGAGTAATAGTAGTAGATTCGGAATCGTTTCGGTCTACTTGTCGCGGGCGTGATGCCTATATACATGATCATTGCCATGAAATACATAATCATAACTACGTGTTTTTCTATCAATTGCCCAACAGTAATTTGTCTACCCACCGTATGTTATGCGTTCGAGAGAGAAGCCTCTAGTGAAGAATATGGCCCCTGGGTCTACTTAATCATATTTGCTAAAAACCTAAAAATACCTTGTTGTACTTTATTTACTTTCTTTTTATTT
This sequence comes from Elymus sibiricus, assembly GCA_039707655.1. Classification (NCBI taxonomy): domain Eukaryota; kingdom Viridiplantae; phylum Streptophyta; class Magnoliopsida; order Poales; family Poaceae; genus Elymus; species Elymus sibiricus. The sequence continues at coordinate 372,035,713 of CM077667.1, forward strand.
TTCTTTTATATTTATCTATCTACTACTATCATAAATAATCCTTACAAGTAACGAGTTCAAGGGGCTTGACAACCCTCTTGCCCGTGTTGGGTGCAAGTGTTTGGTTTTGTGTGTGCAGGTACTATTGAAGACAAGTTGTCATGGTTCTCCTACTGGTTCGATAACCTTGGTTCTCACTGAGGGAAATACTTATCGCTACTATATTGCCTCACCCTTCCTCTTCGGAAAAAACCCAACGCAACTCACAAGTGGCAGAAAGAATTTTTGGTCAAAAGCATGAGGTAGGTCCGTGGTTTCAAGTTGAGTAGTGAGTGGTTCCTTGAGGGGAGTCGGCAGAAACCTTTACTCATTTGATTTCCTCCCAAAAGGAGGGGCAAGGCTGATGTGGTAGGCGCCAAGAAAGATACCATGAAATTAGGCACCAGGTACTATCCATCACACTTAGAGTTGGTATTTATTATTTGATTCGAATCCCTGCTTACCAGACAGTTGTCATAACAGATTTGACAGAGCAGCTCAGCGGGCTAATCAGTGACCTCATCTACCCAAAGAGTTTATTTCTGCTGTACTTTCTTAAGCAATAGGAGCTCCTTCATATGCCCTTGAGCGCCGTTGCCGGGGAGACATCACCAACTTCGCACGAGGTACCTACACACAAATTATCATTCACTTGTTCCGCTTTTTACTTGCCTAGTTATGTTATCTTTATCTTTGACTCACAAGAACATGAAGTAAAAGCAAAAGTTTAAGATAAATGGATCCTCATCCGCTTGCTAATCTTTTCAAACTTGCTGCTTATTGTAAACCGATAGCTAATAATGAAGTGATAAATGAAAATGCTATTGGGATACATTTATTGAATTAAAATCATGATTGCAATGATGTTGGTATTAATTCTATAAATTTAAATTATGTTAATGGCATGCAAAGCTACAAGCTTGGAGATGATGATTTTGTTATGTCCACTACTCACTGTAAGAATCATGATTGCGGCGATGCTTCTTTTGATCTCAAAATTTTATTTAAGCCTCATGATGATTGTTTTATTGATAATAATGTTTGCAATAATATTGAAAGTGGGTTTGGAAGAGTGTCAACTTTAGATAAGAATCCCACATATTCAGAGAGTGTTTGGTCTTATGATTGTACTGATAAAAGTAGGTTTGGAGAGGTCATGACACTAGTTCATGTTGATCCCACTATCCTGGAAGATTGTAAAACTTTTCTGCATGTGGATCATGGAGAGAATATTTTATGTGATAGCTATATTGTTGCATTTTAATAAGATCCTACATGTAATTATTATGACAGAGGCAAATTTGGTTATAGAAATTTTGATGTTACTCACTTACCTCTCTTTGTGTTGAAATTATCAAGGCTTCATTCTTCTTGTTTGCATATGCTAGATATTTCTTGTGTTGATAATTTGTTTTCCTATAAAATGCATATGCATAGGAAGTATGTTAGATTTAAATGAGTTTGTCACATGCTATATGATGCTCTCTTTGTGCTTCAGTTCTTATCTTTTGTGTGAGCATCATTAAAATTTCAAGCCTATCATAATGGCTATAAAGAAAGAGCTTGTTGGGAGACAACCCAATAGTTATGTTTACTTGTACTTTCTGTTATTTCGAGTTCACACAATTGTTTCTACTATAATGGTTGTGTTTTTGTGTTTAAATTAGTGTTTTTGCCAAGTAAAGCCTTTGGGATGATTTGGATGATAGTAGAACTGATGTTGTGCACAAAAAGAAACATTTACGCCCAGTATATAAATTTATTCTCTCTGCTGGACGTGATAAATTGCTGAAATTTTTACACAGTATTACTATACAAAAAAATTAGGTTGTCCTAATTTTTCAGAACTTTAGGATTTACAGAAGTATGGTTTTAGTACAAATCATTACAGACCGGTCTGTTTTAGACAGATTGTGTTTTTGCTTGCATAGTTTGCTTGTTCTTATGATGCTATGGATTGTATCAGGGGGTATAAGCCATGGAAAATTTGGAATACAGTACCTATTATGCAATAATAATATATATATATCAATTTCTAACAATACCTAAAGTATTTGATATGTCTATTATACTAACGGATCTCACGAGGTTTTGTTGAGTTTTATGTGCTGAAGTTTTCAAGTTTTGGGTGAGATAATGATGGACGAAGGAATAAGGAGCGGCAATACCCTAAGCTTGGGGATGCCCAAGGCACCCCAAGGTAATATTCAAATAAGACACAAGCGTCTAAGCTTGGGGATGCCCCGGAAGGCATCCCCTCTTTTGTCTCCAATCTATTGGTATGCCACTTGGAGCTATATTTTTATTCCTCACATGATATAAGTTTTGCTTGGAGCGTCATGTATTATAGCTTTTTTTTTAGTTTTCCACAATCATTGTTTGCTGGAAACACTTTTCGAGACAGACACACGTTCATCATAATTTGTTAGAATACTCTATGTGCTTCAATTATATCTTTTGAGCTAGGTAGTTGCTCTAGTGCTTCACTTAATTATATCTTGTTAGAGCATGACGGCGGTCGTATTTTATAGAAATAGTTGAACTCTCATGCTTCACTTAAATCTTTTTGAGAGTATAAGGCAATATGAATGGTAATTTGCACGTGTTATAAGACTAGTCCAAAAAGGATAGGTATTCAAGGAGGATATAATAAAAACTGTCATGTAGCTCATTAAAGATGAAACATGGGTTAATTATATTGATGTAGTAATATGAAAGGATATAGGTTCATGATCATTGGTTAGTAGGAATACCGGCATTAAAGTTTGTTATCTAATTCTCATCTAAATATTGGTCATGGCATGGTGATGAGGTGTGAGCATTTTTATGTCTGAAATGAAATCCTATCGTGTTGTTCGAATCGGGGGGGGGGGCGATGGTTAACTCCTCGCAAACTCCTCCCTAAGGGCACCCGGTAATGTTTTGCTGCGAGAGAGCTAATAAGGCTTCACAATAAGCATAGGAGTTATTGATGACTAATGTGAGTCCATGGATATACGCACTCTCACCTTTCCATATTTTGCTAGCCTTCTCGGTATCGTGCATTGCCCTTTCTCACCTCAAGAGTCGGTGCAAACTTGACGTGGCTTGAGACCGTGTCGGTATTTCCCCAAAGAGGAAGGGATGATGCAACACAGCGACGGTAAGTATTTCCCTCAGTTATGAAACCAAGGTATCGAACCAGTAGGAGGATCACCACCACCTAATAAGCAGCACCTACACACAAATAACAAATACTTGCAACCCGACGCGTAAGAGAGGTTGTCAATCTCTCTACGGTAAAAAGATAGATTAGGTAATGATAGATAGGAGAGATAGATCTCTCAAGAACACAAAATAAAAAGGGCAAATAAAAAGTGCAGCAATATTTTTTGGGGTTTTTTGGTATAGTAGATCTGAAAACAAAGAGGCAAAAAGATAGATCGGAAAGCAATATGTTGGAAAAGTAGACCCGGGGGCCGTAGGTTTCACTAGTGGCTTCTCTCATGAGTATAGCACACGGTGGGTGAACAAATTACTGTTGGGCAATTGATAGAAGATCAAATAATCATGACGATATCCAAGGCAATGATCATTATGTAGGCATCATGTCCAAGATAAGTAGACCGACTCCTGCCTGCATCTACCACTATTACTCCACACATCGACCGGTATCCAGCATGCGTCTAGTGTATTAAGTTCATGGAAAAACGGAGTAATGCAATAAGAACGATGACATGATGTAGACAAGATCTATTCATATAGGAATAGAACCCATCTTGTTATCCTTAATAGCAACGATACATGCGTGCCTTGCTGCCCCTTGTGTCACTGGGAAAGGACACCGCAAGATTGAACCCATCACAAAGCACCTCTTCCCATGGCAAGAAAAATCAATCTAGTCGGCCTAACTAAACCAAAGATTCGAAGAAGAAATACGAGGCTATAAGTAATCATGCATATAAGAGATCAAAGAAGACTCAAATAATATTCATGGATAGAAACTGATCATGAACTCAAAATTCATCGGATCCCAACAAACACACCGCAAAAGTTTACATCAAATAGATCTCCAAGAGACCATTGTATTGAGAATCAAAAGAGAGAGAGGAAGCCATCTAGCTACTGCCTACGGACCCGTAGGTCTATGGTGGACTACTCACGCATCATCGGAGAGGCACCTATGAAGAAGATGAACCCCTCCGTGATGGTGCTAGATTGGATCTTGAGGCTCTGGAACTTGCGGCGGCTGGATGTGTTTTTCGTCGACTCCCCTACGGTTTTCTGAATATTTGGGTATTTATAGGCATCAGAGGCGGTGGAGGGGGGGGGCGTGGAGGGCATAGCCCATCAGGGCACGCCGGGGGCCCCCTTGCGCGCCCTGGTGGGTTGTGGCCTCCACAGCCCACCTCTCTGGCACTTCTTTGGCCCACTGGGTGTCTTCTGGTCCAAAAAAAATCTCCAAAAAGTTTCGTCGCAATTGGACTCCGTTTGGTACTGATATTCTGCGAAGTAAAAAACAAGCAAAAACAGCAACTGGCACTTTGGCACTATGTCAATAGGTTAGTCCCAAAAAATGATATAAAATTGCTATAAAGTGATTGTAAAACATCCAATATTGATAATTTAACAGCATCGAACAAGCAAAAATTATAGATACGTTGGAGACGTATCAACATCCCCAAGCTTAATTCCTACCCGTCCTCGAGTAGGTAAATGATAAAAACAGAATTTTTGATGTGGAATGCTGCCTAACATGTTCATATCATATTCTTTTCTTTGTAGCATGGACATTTGGACTTTTAGATGATTCAAAGCAATAGTCTAGTTTTAACATAATGACTTCAATACTCAAGCATGCCAACAAGCAACCATGTCTTTCAAAATATCAACACTAAAGAAAGTTATCCCTAGACCATCATGCTCAATCATTGATCCATTCATGAAACACACTCAAATATTAGCTACACCCAATGCTCAAGTACGATCATAGTGCCCCCTAGTTGGTGCTTTATAAGAGAAGATGAAGACTCAAAGTAAAAATAAAAATTGCATAAAGTAAATAGATAGGCCCTTCGCAGAGGGAAGTAGGGATTTGTAGAGGTGCGAGAGCTCAAAGTTTTAAATTGAGAGAGAAAAAATATTTTGGGTGGCATGCCTTTCCTGTCAACGAAAATGACAAAGTAGCTCACAATACTTTCCATGCTAGATATATCATAGGCGGTTCCCAAACAAAAAATAAAATTTATTCATTTTTCCAGCATTCTTTCACATTCCATGGCGGGCCGTATCCACGGTTGCCTTCCATACCAACACTTTCGAAGGAATTTATTATTTGACAACATAAAGTAAATATTTGTTTCTTCTTTTTCATTTCGGGAATGGGCATCCCTATTACCGCCGCACTCTCGTGCAATGACAAGTGAATAAACACTCATCTTCAAAATAACACATCTAGCATGGAAAAATATTGGACACTCCCCACCGTTTCATGAGCGGTACGAGCACACAAAAGAGAAGTTTATTTTGAAAATTAGAGATGGCACATACAAATTTGCTTGGAACGGCATGGAAATACCGCATATAGGTAGGTATGGTGGACTCATAAGGCAAAACTTGGTTTAAGGATTTTGGATGCACAAGTAGTATTTCTACTTGGTACAAATGGAGGCTAGCAAATAGATTGAGAAGCAACCAAACCAAGAAACGAAAATTCACATAAGCGAGCATTGAGCATAACTAACACCGAATAATGCACCATACGTAGGATGTAATTTCATTGCATAACTATTAACTTTCGTACTTGCATAGGGAATCACAAACCTTAACACCAATATTCCTACTAAAGCATAATTACTCACTAACATGACTCACATATTACTATCATCATGTTTCAAAATTATTACAAGGAATCAAGTTTAATTTGTCCAATGATCTTCATGAAAGTTTTTATTATATCCTCCTTGGATATCTATCACTTTGGGACTAGTTTCATATATTGCCATTGCTTTTGACAAGCTCAAACAAATTTAAGTGAAGCACATGAGCATAGAGTTTTCATCTCTCAAAAAGGTATAAGTGAAGCATGAGAGGATTTATTCAAAATTTACTAACTCTCAAATTAATCTAAGTGAAGCATGAGAGTATTTCTACAAATTTCCAAGCACACCGTGCTCAAAAAGATATAAGTGAAGCACTAGAGCAATTCTATAGCTAAAAAAAGTTTAAGTGAAGCATAAAGAGCAATTCTAACAAATCATAGCATAATTTTGGCTCTCCCAAATAGGTGTGTCCAGCAAGGATACAAGTGACAAACTAACAAGTAAAGCAAGCAAAGATTCAAATGATACAAGACGCTCCAAGCAAAACTCATGATATGTGACGAATAAAAATATAGTTGCAAGTAAAATACCGATGGTCGTTAGAAGAAAGAGGGGATGCCACTCGGGGGCATCCCCAAGCTTAGTTGCTTGTTTCTCTTTGGATATATCTTGGGGGTGCTGTAGCATCCCCAAGCTTAGCCTATTTTCACTCATTACTCCTTCATCCATCGTGATCTCATCCAAAACTTGAAAACTTCAATCATACAAAACTCAACAAAATCTTCGTGAGATCCGTTAGTATAATAAAGCAAATCACTACTTTAGGTACTGTTGCAAACCCATTCATATTTTGTTATTGCATTATACCTACTGTATTTTAACTTTACCATGGCTCGTACCCTTCAATATAACCCATAGATTCATCAAAACAAGCACACAATGCAACGAAAACAGAATCTGTCTTAAACAGAATAGTGTGGAGTAATCTGTACTCTAACCATACTTTTGTAACTCTAAAAATTCTGAAAACTTAGGACAACTTAAAGAATTTGTATAGAAACACTGTGTTCAAATTTCAGCTCAAGATCACGTTCCAGTAAAAAATGAAAATTCTAACACTGGACGCAAAGTTTCTGTTTCAGATTCAGCATCGCTTCTACTCATCTTATGAGCCATCCTAAAGGCTCTACTTGGCACAAACACTAAATAAACCTTAAAAACACAATTATAATAGAGGCATAATTGTGTCAACACTCAAAAACAGAAAGGAAAATGCAAAAATAAACTTATTCATTGGGTTGCCTCCCAACAAGCGCTATCGTTTTACGCCCCTAGCTAGGCATAACGCATAGTTTCAAGTATTGCCATCTTTAGTTTTCAACTCTTCAATCACACAACTAATTTCTTCAAGGATTTAGCATGCATACTCTCGATGACAACACTCCTAGGAAGAAGACCAAAAAAATTCATTTTTGTAAATAGGGTCTCTTACTATTTCAACAAAGTCGGGATGAATACTAATCATTTTAAGATCTCCCTTGTGGCCACTAGGTGTAGCAACTTTGTTCTTAGTGACTTGCGTGGTCATGCAAATTTTTACGGGAGTTTTTTCAATAGTTTTAACAGAAGAAAAAGCCGAACCCAAGTTACTAAAAATTTCTTCCAACTTATCAATCCGGTAAGGACTCTCTTCTACCCTTTCGTTAACTACGGTTTCTTTTTTCCTTTAACAATTTAAAGGCATCTCCCGCCTTAGCCTCAATTTTATTAGCAAGATTATGCATTTTCTTATCCAAATCTTCAAGGTGTTCTTTGGTAATCATCTTCTTTTCAGTAGCATCTAATCTTTTCATAACATGTTCAAGAGTTAAAGTTGTTTTATTGATCATAAGAGGTAGTGATCCCACTAAACTTCCCAAAGCATTAAAAGCATCCAAATATGAACACATCAAGAAATTCCCACCGGTAATCATATCAAGGACGAATCTATACCAAGTGGTGATGCCCACATAAAAACTGCGAAGAAGAACAACGGTAGATTGCTAATGGATAGATCTATTATGAGCATTGCAAATCCTATACCAAGCATCTTTTAGGTTTTCTCCTCCCCTTTGCTTAAAATTAAGAACCTCATTATCGGGAGTACATGCAATAAAGGAAGAACTAGCCATAATGACAAGGCAAGAGATCTGACGAGAAAAAGGCAAACGAAAAACAGGGCGAATAAAACGGCAAATTGGTGAAGTGGGGGAGAGGAAAGCGAGAGGCAAATGGCAAATAATGTAATTGCAAGGAGATGAGATTTGTGATTAGGAACCTGGTAGATGATGATGGTGTCTCCTCAGCGCCAGAGATTGGCACGTAGAAGAGACCGCTTCCTCCCCGACAACGGCGCCAGAAATTCCTTTGACGTGGGTTGAGACTGCGTCGGTATTTCCCCAAAGAGGAAGGGATGATGCAACACGGTGACGGTAAGTATTTCCCTCAGTTATGAAACCAAGGTATTGAACCAGTAGGAGGATCACCACCACCTAATAAGCAGCACCTGCACACAAATAACAAATACTTGCAACCCGACGCGTAAGAGAGGTTGTCAATCTCTCTACGGTAAAAAGATAGATTAGGTAATGATAGATAGGAGAGATAGATCTCTCAAGAACACAAAACAAAAAGGGCAAATAAAAAGTGCAGTAATATTTTTTTGAGTTTTTGGTATAGTAGATCTGAAAACAAAGAGGCAAAAAGATAGATCGGAAAGCAATATGTTGGAAAAGTAGACCCGGGGGCCGTAGGTTTCACTAGTGGCTTCTCTCATGAGTATAGCACATGGTGTGTGAACAAATTACTGTTGGACAATTGATAGAAGATCAAATAATCATGACGATATCCAAGGCGATGATCATTATATAGGCATCACGTCCAAGATAAGTAGACCGACTCCTGCCTGCATCTACCACTATTACTCCACACATCGACCGCTATCCAGCATGCATCTGGTGTATTAAGTTCATGGAAAAACGGAGTAATGCAATAAGAATGATGACATGATGTAGACAAGATCTATTCATGTAGGAATAGACCCCATCTTGTTATCCTTAATAGCAACGATACATGCGCGCCTTGCTGCCCCTTCTGTCACTGGGAAAGGACACCGCAAGATCGAACCCATCACAAAGCACCTCTTCCCATGGCAAGAAAAATCTATCTAGTCGGCCTAACTAAACCAAAGATTCGAAGAAGAAATACGAGGCTATAAGTAATCATGCATATAAGAGATCAAAGAAGACTCAAATAATATTCATGGATAGAAACTGATCATGAAGTCAAAATTCATCGGATCCCAACAAACACACTGCAAAAGTTTACATCAAATAGATCTCCAAGAGACCACTGTATTGAGAATCAAAAGAGAGAGAGGAAGCCATCTAGCTACTGCCTACGGACTCGTAGGTCTATGGTGGACTACTCACGCATCATCGGAGAGGCACCTATGAAGAAGATGAACCCCTGCGTGATGGTGTTAGATTGGATCTTGAGGCTCTGGAACTTGCAGCGGCTGGATGTGTTTTTCGCCGACTCCCCTATGGTTTTCTAAATATTTGGGTATTTATAGGCATCAGAGGCGGTGGAGGGGGCCCCGTGGAGGGCACAACCCATCAGGGCACGCCGGGGGCCCCTGGCTCACCCTGGTGGGTTGTGGCCTCCACAGCCCACCTCTCTGGCACTTCTTTGGCCCACTGGGTGTCTTCTGGTCCAAAAAAATATCCAAAAAGTTTCGTCGCGATTGGACTCCGTTTGGTACTGATATTCTGTGAAGTAAAAAAACAAGCAAAAGCAGCAACTGGCACTTTGACACTATGTCAATAGGTTAGTCCCAAAAAATGATATAAAATTGCTATAAAGTGATTGTAAAACATCCAAGAATGATAATATAATAGCATGGAACAAGCAAAAAATTATAGATACGTTGGAGACGTATCAAAACTTCGCCGGTGCATCCAAACGCCGTGATATGATTTGCTCTATCGCACATAAGCCACCTTATATCTTCCTCAAAGCAGACACAATACCTACCTATCATGGCATTTCCATAGCCATTCTGAGATATATTGCGATGCAACTTCCACCGTTCCGTCACATGACATGTGTGTTCATTATCACATTGCTTTGCATGATCATATAGAGCTGACATAGTGTTTATGGAAAAGCCATCGTTCGTCATTGATTACATGTTACGCTAGATCATTGCACATCCTGGTACACTATCAGAGGCATTCATATACTCATGTTATTCTTATCGAGTTGTAACTTTGAGTTGTAAGTAAATAAAAGTGTGTGATCATCATTATTAGAGCATTGTCCCAGTGAGGGAAGGATGATGGAGACTATGATTCCCCCACAAGTCAGAATGAGACTCCGGACAACATTAAAAAATGGGGGAGGCGAAATGAGCCCACCATAAAAAAATGAATGAGAAAAGAAAAAAATTAGAGAAAAATAGAGAAGGGACTTTGCTACTATCCTTTACCACACTTGTGCCTCAAAGTGGCACCGTGTTCTTCATATAGAGAGTCTCCAGTTTTGTCACTTTAATATACTAGTGGGAATTGTTCATTATAGAACTTGGCTTGTATATTCCGATGATGGGCTTCCTCAAATGCTCGAGGTCTTCATGAAAAAGCAAGTTGGATGCACGCCCATTTAGTTTCATTTGAGCTTTCGTTCACTTATAGCTCTAGTGCATCCGTTGCATGGTAATCCCTACTCCTTGCATCGGTATCGATTGATGCGCATCTCCATAGCCCGTTGATTTGCCTAGTTTATGTGAGACTTTCCCACCTTTTGACTCCTTTGATATCTACCACCATATTCTATTCCACCCATACGCTATATCCATGGCTCACGCTCATGTATTGCGGAAGTTGAAAATGCTGAAGCGCGTTAAAAGTACGATCCAATTGCCTGGTTTGACACTGGGGTACTCATGATTTATACTTATGCAGCGAAGACATAGTCTGCTTAATATGATAAAATGAGTAGGGGATAACATTCTTTAATGATCGTATATTTTGAAACAATAATGATTGTGCTTCTTATGTTCATGGATATTATTATGTTAATGCCAATTGATTCATCGTTTCCCAATATCTACACCGGAAAGAGGTTACATGTTGGGTAGCATGCCACATCAAAAATTCTGTTTTTATGCTATTATATTATCAATCTTGATTACTTTTTATGCAATTATATGCTATTTATATCATTTTTGGGACTAACCTATTAACTTAGTGCCCAGTGCCAATTTCTGTTTTTCTCCTGTTTTTGGACTTTTCAGAAAATCAACAGGAGTCCAAATTAAATAAAAATTTACGGGAGTTATTTTCGGACCAAAAGAGACCCAGGAAGCTTCGGGAGAAGGCCTGAAGACCCACGAGGTGGCCAGGAGCCACCAGGGCGCGCCCTGGGTGGTAGGGCGCACCCCCTGGCTCGTGGGTCCCTCATGGCACCTCCTGACCTAATTCCACTTCTATATATTCTCAATTACCCCAAAAACATTAGAGAGCCACCCGAAACAATTTTTCAGCCACCGCAAGTCTTTTTCTTCGGCGATCCCATCTGGAGTCCTTTTCCGGTACTCTGCCGGAGGGGGAATCCATCACGGAGGCCATCTACATCAACCTTGTTGCCTCTGTGATGATGTGTGAGTAGTTCAGCACAAATCTATGGGTCCATATCTAGTATCTAGATGGCTTCTTATCTCTCTTTGATCTTCAATACAAAGTTCTTCACGATTCTCGCGATGATCTATCCCATGTAATCTTATTTTGCCGTGCGTTTGTTGGGATCCGATGGATTGTGGGTTTATGATCAGATTATTCATGAAAAATAATTGAGTCTTCTTTGAATTCTATTATGCATGATTGTTATAGCTTTGCACATCTCTCCGATCTAACGGTTTGGTTTGGCCAACTAGATTGATTTATCTTCGGTGGGAGGAGTGCATTGTAGTGGGTTCAATCTTGCGGTGCTCTATATCGCATTGACAGAAGGGGACAAGACACACATTGTATTGTTGCTACTAAGGGTAAAACGACGGGGTTTGTACATATTGCTTGTACTTACTTTGTCTACATCATGTCATCTTGCTTAAAGCATTACTCTGTTTGTCATGAACTTAATACCATAGATGCATGCTGGATTGTGGTCGATTGGTGGAGTAATAGTAGTGGATGCATAATCATTTTGGTCTACTTGTCACCGATGTGATACCTATATACATGATCATTGCCATGAATACATAATCATAACTATGCGCTTTTCTATCAATTGCCCAACAGTAATTTGTCTACTCACCGTAAGTTAAGCATTCGAGAGAGAAACCTCTAGTGAACACCATGGCCCCCGGGTCTACTTAATCGTATTTGCTAAAAACCTAAAAATACCTTGCTGCAATTTATTTACTTTCTTTTTATTTTACTTTTATATTTCTATCTACCACTATCAAAAGTAATCCTTGCAAGTAACGAGTTCAACGGGCTTGGTAACCCTTTTGCCCACGTTGGGTGCAAGTGTTTTGTTTTGCGTGTGCAGGTACTGTTGAAGACAAGTTGTCGTGGTTCTCCTACTGGTTCGATAACCTTGGTTCTCACCGAGGAAATACTTATCGCTACTATATTGCTTCACCCTTCCTCTTCGGTGAAAAACTCAACGCAACTCACAAGTAGCAATCAGCATCCCCAAGCTTAGTTCCCGCTCGTCCTTGTGCAGGTAAATGATAAAAATAGATTTTTTTATGTGAAATGCTACCCAACCTGTAATCTCTTTCAGGTATAGATATTGAGAAACGATGAATTAATTGATATCAACATAATAATATCCATGAACACAAGAAGCATAATCATTACTTTTTTAAAATATACGACCCTTAAAGAATGTTATCCCTACTCATTTTATCATATTAGCATGGCATGAATCCGTCTTCACTGCATAAGTATAAATTATGAGCACCCTATGTCAAACCAGGCAATTGGATCGTACTTCTAACATGCTTCAGCATTTTCAAATTCACGCAATACATGAGCGTGAGCCATGGATATAACATATAGGTGGAATAGAGTGCGGTGGTAGATATCAAAGAGAAGTCAAAAAGGAAGAAAGTCTCGCATCAACTAGGCGGATCAACGGGCTATGGAGATGCCCATCAATTGATACCAATGCGAGGAGTAGGGATTGCCAATCAACGGATGCACTAGAGCTATAAGTGTATGAAATCTCAAATTAAACTAAGTGGGAGTGCATCCAACTTGCTTGCTCATGAAGACCTCGGGCATTTGAGGAAGCCCGTCGTCGGAATATACAAGCCAAGTTCTGTAACAAAAAATCCCCACTAGTATATGAAAACGACAAATTAGGAGACTCTCCATATGAAGAACACAGTGCTCGTTTGAAGCACAACTGTGGAACTCTCATTTTTTTATGGTGGTCTCATTTGGCCTCCCCCATTTTTTCTCTTTTTTTCGTTCGGAGTCTCATCCCGACTTGTGGGGGAATCATTGTCTCCATCATCCTTTCCTCACTGGGACACTGCTCTAATAATGATGATCATCACACTTTTATTTAGTTACAACTCGATAAAAAACTATACAAGATGACTCTATATGAATGCCTCTGGCAGTGTACCAAGATGTACAATGATCTAGCATAACATGTAAAACAATGATGAACGGTGGCTTTGTCACAAATACTATGTCAGCTCCATATGATAATGCAAAGCAATATGATGATGAACACACAAGTCATGTGATGGAACAGTGGAAGTTGCATGGCAATATATCTCGGAATGGCTATGGAAATGCCATGATAGGTAGGTATGGTGGCTGTTTTGAGGAAGATATAAGGAGGCTTATGTATGATAGAGCGTATTATATCATGGGGTGTGGATGCACCGACTCTCAAGATGAGAAAGGGTAATGCACGGTACCAAAAAGGATAGCAAATTGCGGAAAGGTGAGAGTGCGTATATCCATGGACTCACATTAGTCATAAAGAACTCATATACTTATTGTAAAGCCTATTAGCTCTCTTGAAGCAAAGTACTACCGCATGCCCCTAGGGAGGAGGTTGGGAGGAGTTAACCATCGCGCCCCCCCGATTCAAACAACACAATAGCATTTCATTTCAGACATAAAAATGCTCACGCCACATCACCATGTGATCCATCTCCAACATACCTATAATTTTTTTTATTGTTCCATGCTATAATATTATCATTCTAGGATACTTTTTGGGCATTTATTTGCTGATTCATATTATTTTTGAGCACTAACCTATTAACCCAGTGCCAAGTGCCAGTTGATGTTTTCTGCATGTTTTTGGCTTTTCAGGTTAAAGTACCAAACGAAGTCCAATTGCCACTTAAATTTTTGATGATTTTTTATGGACCAAAAGAAGACATGGAAGCTTCGGGAGGAGGCCAGGGGCCGCACGAGGGCCCCACAAGCCAACAGGGCGAGCCCAGGGGGTGGCCGCGCCCTATTAGCTTGTGGCCGCCCCTCTCTGGCCTATAAATTCACATATATTCCAAAAACCCTAGGGGAGCTCCGAAACACTTTTTCTGACGCTGCAAGTCTCTGTTCCGCCGCGATCTCATCTGGAGCCCTTTTCCAGTGCCCTGCCGGAGGGGGGGTTGATCACGGAGGACCTCTTCATCATCGTTGCTGCTCCCATGGTGATGTGTACGTAGTCTACCACAGTCCTACGGGTAGTACCTAGATGGCTTCTTCTCTCTCTTTGATCTTCAATACAAAGTTCACCGCGATCTTTGCGATGATCTATTCGATGTAATCTTCTTTTGCGGTGTGTTTGTTGGGAGGTGATGAATTGTGGGTTTATGTTCATATTATTTATGATAAAATATTTGAGTCTTCTTTGAATAATTATTTGATTCTTATTTGCATGATCATACTATCTTCATAAATCTCTCTGATCTATCGGTTCAGTTTAGCCAACTAGATTGGTTTATCTTCAGTGAGAGGGGTGCGTTGTAGTGGTTTCAATCTTGCGGTGCTCTATATCCCAGTGACATAGTACGGGACAAGACACGTATTTGTATTGCTGCCACTAAGGATAAAACGATGGGGTTCATTCATATTAACTGAGTTTACTTTGTCTACATCATGTCATTATTCTCCAAGCATTACTCTGTTTGCATGAACTTAATACCTAGAGAGGCAAGCATAGAAGCGCTCTTGAAGTGGAGTAATAGTAGTAGATGCAGGCAGGAGTCAGTCTACTTGTTTATGGATGTGATGAATATATACACATGATCATTGCCGTGAATAATTGCATAACTATGCACTTTTCTATCAATTGCCCAACAGTAATTTGTTTACACACCGTATGCTTTATTTATGAGAGAAGCCTCTAGCGAACACTATGGCCCCGGGTCTATTCACTTATATATTTACAAATGCCACTACTTTCTTGCTACCATTTATTTAGTTTTATTTTATTTTGCAATATAATTATCAACTATCATCTACACTACTCATTTGCTTGCAAGTAACGAGTTCAAGGGGATTGACAACCCTCTTGCCCGCGTTGGGTGCAAGTGTTTGCTCTTTTGTGTGTAGGCGCTGAAGACGGGAGTTGTGTGGTCCTCTTATTGGTTCGATAACCTTGGTTCTCACTGAGGGTAATACTTATATATACTGTGCTACATCATCCCCTCCTTTTCGGGGAAAACCCCAAAGCAGATCACAAGTATCACCATGCCATGGCTAATATTTAGATGAGAGGTAAATAACAAGATTTAATACCGATATTTCTACTAACCAATGATCATGAACCTATATCCTTTCATATAACTACATCAATATAATCAAACCACATATTTCTTATTTGGCAACCTACATGAAAGTTTGTATTATACCCCCCTTGAATACATATCCTTTTTGGACCAGTCTTATAACATGTGCAAATAGCCATTCCTATTTCTTAGACTCTCAAAAAGATTTAAGCGAAACATGAGAGGGCAACTATTTCTATAAAATATAACCACCATCATGCTCTAAAAGATATAAGTGAAGCACTAGAGCAACTGTCTAGCTCAAAAGATATAAGTGAAGCACTAGAGCAACTGCCTAGCTCAAAAGATATAAGTGAAGCACATAGAGTATTCTAACAAATTATGATGAAAATGTGTCTATCTCAAAAGGTGTGTCCAGCAAACAATGATTGTGTCAAACTAAAAGGAAAACAAACTACAATACATGACACTCCAAGCAAAACTCATATCATGTGATGAAAAAAATATAGCTCCAAGTGACATACTGATAGATTGGAGACGAAAGACGGGATGCCATCTGGGGCATCCCCAAGCTTAGAAGCTTGGGCTTCCTTGAATATTACCTTGGGGTGCCTTGGGCATCCCCAAGCTTTGGGTCTTGTTGCTCCTTATTCCTTCATCCATTGTTGTCTCACCCCAAACTTGAAAACTTCAGCACACAAAACTCAACAGAAACCTAGTGAGATCCGTTAGTATAATAGACATATAAAAAACTTTACGTACTATTGTAAATTGATTCATATTTAATCATTGCATAATAGGTATTGTATTCTAACTTCTCCATGACTTATACCCCCGATATAATCCATAACATCATCAAAACAAGTAAACTATGCAAGCAAAAACATAATATTTCTAAAATAGAACATTATGTAATGATCTGTACTAAAACCATACTTCTGTAACTAAAACATTCTGAAAACTTAGAACAATCTGGGCATTTGTATAGAAATACAGTGTAAAAAATTCAGATAAAAAAGACACACCATTAAAATCAGAGAAATTCTGTATTGGGCGCAAAAGTTCCTGTTTTTTCACAGAATCGATTCAACTATCATCCAAGTCATCCCAGAGTCTTTACTTGGCACAAACACCAACTAAAACATAAAAACAATCATTACAGTAGCAACAATTGTGTGAACTCAAAATAACAGGAAATATTGGGTTATCTCCCAACAAGCTCTTTCTTTATAGCCATTAAGATAGGCTTGGGATAATAATGATGCTCACATGAAAGATAATAATTGACACACAAAGAGAGCTTCATAAAACATGTGACAAACACATTTAAGTCTAACGTACTTCCAATGCATATGCATTTTATAAGCAAACAAATTATCAAGACAAGAAGTATCTAGCATATGCAAATAGGAAGAATGAAGCATTAACAATTTGAGCATCAAGAGAGGTAATTGAACATGAAAATTCCTATAACCATATTTGTCTCTCATAATAGTTACATGTAGGATCATAATCAAATTCAATAATATAGCTATCATATAAAATATTCTCTCCATGATCCATATGCATAAAAGTTTTATAATCTTCCAAGAGAGTGGGATTATCATCAACTAAAGTCACGACCTCTCCAAACCCACTTTTATCTAAAGTTTCATAAGATTGAACACTCTCCCAATATGTGGGATTCTTGCCTAAAGTTGATACTCTTACAAACCCACTTTCAATATTATTGCAAACATTATTATGAATAACATATTCATCATGAGGCTTAAATAAATTTTCAAGATCATAAGAAGCATCACCCCATTCATGATCATTACAATGAGTAGTGGACATAACAAAATCATCATCCCCAAGCTTGTAGTTTTGCATATCATTAACACATCTGACATTAATAGAATTTATAATAACATCATTGCAATCATGCTTTTCATTTAAGGAGCTATCATGGATCACTTTATAAATTTCTTTTAACACTTGATCACAATTTTCAGATTCATGATTTTCAAGCAAAACTTCATAAAGATAATCAGGTGCACTCAACTCACTAGCAATTGGTTCAACACGATCGGGTCTTTTGAAAATATTATCAAGTGGATGATGTGAAACCCCAATTTTTGGCCCTTTCTTTTTCTTTTGGATTTCTTTGAATTTTTATTTGGAGTTCCTTTTCTATGGCTCTTTGGTCTTGAAACCTGGGAAAATCATCTTTTCTTCCTCTCCCAAGAGGCTTGTCACTCTCAAATCCTTCCCAAGATCATGTCATTTCCATCCTGGTCCTACCCCAATATCTATTTCTTGGGAATATTCCTTTTCTATTAAAGGAATAACCATGTTTGCCTAGGTTGTGAAGCAACCTATATTTCTGTCTTGCCATTAATTCCCACAAAATTCTCAAAATTCTTTTGACTCATATGGACAATGGATATGTAAAAGTATTCAAGATTCCATGCTCATGGTGAGCACACCATCCAATCTTTGTTGCTGGTCATAATTTTAGTTTGTGAAGCAACTATATTTTATATTTCTCCATAATTTCTGACATTTTACCAGGACATTCTCCTACCAATATAACCTCACTCAACAAAATGTGGGCTCATTTCATTCATCCAATATTTCTCATGATTTTTCCTAAGATTTTGTCCAGAGAGGACCATTGTGAAGGAAGTACCATTTTTATTTATCGAAATGGTATGAAATTTGTACAGTGCCTTCATATGTTCAAATC
The DNA here is from genome assembly GCA_039707655.1 of Elymus sibiricus. NCBI lineage: Eukaryota > Viridiplantae > Streptophyta > Magnoliopsida > Poales > Poaceae > Elymus > Elymus sibiricus. The sequence continues at coordinate 372,054,068 of CM077667.1, forward strand.
ATCATCCTCCACCAAATTTCTGCTCAATCATTTAAGACATTTGAGCACAGCTTCCATTTCCCATTTTTGTCCAGTGCGGGCACTTTGCAAAGCAAGTGCTAGCTAGGCCCATCCATTTGAGCTGAAAATTTGCCAAGGTGTTCTTCTTAATGGATGATCACCCTCAGAAAGAACTCAAGTCCATTGGGATTATGCACTGCTCACACCCCTTATCAAACACCTTGATGCTAATTCATGGTTAAGCCTAGTCCAGCCACCTCTTGAGCCACTGTGGTTGTCTCCTCGCCCTTAACATCTTCTAGGGGAGTGAACAACCGACCAGACATGCCTGGGCCGCCCAGAACGCGTGTCAACGCCAAGGTCACGCGGTGACCACGCGACTGGCATGCCAAACGACACGTTCTGGAATTGGGCCCCCGGCCACCGTCCAGTCGATGTGCTCTCAACACCAAACCATGTCTACAACATCGTCTACTCTCCCCTTCGTCCACACGCCCCTGGCCCCCTTCCCTTTCTTCCTCCTCACGCCAAGACAACTGCGTCCGCGCTCTGTCTGCGCCCCCACCACCATGGCCGGTCGGACCCGTCGTCCTTGAGCTCAGTCCGCGTGTCCCCGAGCCCCTCCACGTCTCGGGCAACCTCTGGACATCTTCCCTCTCCCCTCCATATGGCCTGCTCATGCCAGAGCACCGGCGACACATCGCCGTGGCCGTGCTCATCCCACACTCATTGCCCCGACTATATAAGGCATCCCCGAGACCCTCGAGCACACCAGCCTCCTCTCCTCCCTCCTAGAACCCCTTGTCGGTGTCAAAACCGGCGGATCTCGGGTAGGGGGTCCCGAGCTTTGAGAATAGGATCGATGGTAACAAAGGGACGAAGGAGACGATGTTTACCCAGGTTCGGGCCTTCCTATGGAGGTAAAACCCTACGTCCTGCTTGATTATATTGAAGGTATGAAGGTTACAGAGTTGATCTACCTCGAGATCGACTAGCTAAAACCCTAGATGAGTTTCTCTGCCCTATAATCTAAAACCCTCCCGGTTTATATAGACACCGGGGGGTTCCTAGGGTTTACACATGACAGGTCACCTGCCGGGGATGGAGAATGCCGATCTCCTCATCTTGACTTGGAGTGCACGACGCGCCTTCGAGGCTTCCTTCTGGAACGTGGGGTCTTCAATACATTCGGCCCTTCCCATGATGACCAGAGAGCTGCCCATCGAGCCGGCCTAGTGGAAGGTAGGCCAGCGGCCCGAGGACCCCCTAGTCCAGGACTCCCTCACCCGTCCCGACCTCTCAATCGAGCGCGAGGAGCCCCTTGTCCTCCCTTTGATCGCCATGGCCGCCACCCTCCCCTACTCAAATCCAAGCAATGCAGAGCTCCTCCCTCCTTCTCTTCCTCACCAGAGGAACCCCCTAGCCACGGTGGAGATCCTCCGCTCTTCCCCTTCCTCTTCCGGTGCCTCGTAGCACCATGCCCGAAGCTTCCGTCCGCCGGCGTCAAAGCTGTCGTTGCCTCGTTCCACCCCGATAGTTGTGGCCTATGCCATCGGATGCGGCTCCTCTTACTGAGCTCATCCATAGGCCGAGCGCCGTGGGGGACGACCGGAGTCACCAGCACTGCCCCTACCTCGGCCAAGCACGGGAGAGAGGATGAAGATGATGACTCCCCCTGCCAGTGGGCCCCGCACGTCGGTCTCTCGCGTTGAGCCAACCGGCCCGCTGACGTGGATAAGTGGAGGAGTACTTCGGTGTTTACACTTTTTGTAGTTTAAAGCGTATTCCTCTGCGGCTTCGAGCCAGAATACGTTTTCTCTGCAGGAAAGCGTATTTCCAAAAGTGCGCTTTCTCTTTTCAGCCCAGCACCGAAACCTCTAAATAGTGGGCGTTCGTCAGTTAAGCGCAGAAATGAACACATTTTATTCGATTTCTGCCTAACGAATGAACGGCCGTATCTCTGCAACCGTAACTCTGAATCAGGTGATTCAAAAGCCCACGTTCTCTATTCATCGAGCAAGTTCTGTTGGTACCATTTTCATGATGTTGTCACATTATGAAAATGACCATCTTTCCCTTTCCCTCTAATCAGCTTCGCCGAGAGAGAAACTTTTCTGGCAAGTCTTTTCGCGAGTTCATCGCACTTCTTCCCGATGATTCCTTTTGCCCCAGGCAAGCCACGACAGACACTTGCATGATGGCATAGCAGTAGCCATGGTTTCCACTTGAATATTTAAATTGTTGGTTGTTCATTTCATGATCTGTTAATACTTCTATTATGCTTGTGAATCCATGTCCATGCTTATGCCATGTTCTTGTGCATCTATGATTATTTGTCATTAGTATTATCGTTATGATCTATTCTTGTAATTGTTCCTTATGCTAGTGATAAGCATGATATGCTCATATGAATTATAATCTTTTGTTATGAAAATACTTGTCATATTGAAAGCACAACATGATCCCTTGGTGGTTTTGATAATTCATGACAACATACATTGTCTCTTGGACTAATATTTCTACCTAGTGTATTCCAGGTGAAAGTCCATAGAGAGAGATGGGTTGGCAAAAAGGATTGTGAGGAGAAGACCCCTGGATGCAAGGAAATGGATTGGCAAAGCATCAAGCAAGAGGACTCTACATTTTACTTTGTGAGAAATCACTTTGAGTCCATAGGAAAGCCAATACTATTAAAAGGGGGTAAGGTACTGTTGGTGAACAAGATGCTCCACGTGCACAAGAGATAGTCACCAAAAACACCCACAAGCTCTCCCACAAATACTCTGTCTAGAACCCTACCACTAAAATCGGTAAGACCAACAATTCCTATTCAATCTCACCGAGATTCAAACCCTAGACAGATCATAAGCCAAACCCTAGCCCATCTCGGTACTACCAACATTCCACTTCGGTGCCACCGAGTTCAGTTGCCAACTTTCTGGTTAGCCATTTTCAAGCATCGGTACCACCGGGTTTTGCCAATCGGTCTCACCGAGATTTGGACCAACTTCCTGGTTAGCCATTCTCAAGAATCAGTACCACCGAGTTTTGTGAATCGGTCTCACCGAGTTTTTGGACCAACTCTCTGGTTAGCCGTTGTCAAGAATTGGTACCACCAAAATTTGAGAATCGGTCTCACTGAGTTGTGCAATCTGACCGTTGGTCATCTAATCAGTACCACCGAGATTTATGTATCGGTCTCACCGAGATTCAAAAGTTGCTACCTTTGGAGCAACTCGGTACCACCGAGTTTTACACTTCGGTGTCACCGAGTTGGTCACTTTAGGTGTAACGGTTGGATTTTTGGGGATGCCTATATATACCCCTTCACCACCACCCACTCGAAAGAGAAGCACTCAGAACTATTCCATACTTGCCCCATCCAATTTTCTGAGAGAGAGCCACCTACTCATGTGTTGAGATCAAGCCATTCCACTCTATCCATATGAATCTTGATCTCTAGCCTCCCCAAGTTGCTTTCCACCAAATCAATCTCTTCCACCATAGCCAAATCTGTGAGAGAGTGATTGTGTGTTGAGGAGTCTATCATCTTGAAGCACAAGAGCAAGGAGTTCATCGACATTGCCGAGCCTATTACCTTTTAGAGGGTGGTGCCTCCTAGATTGGTTAGGTGTCACTTGGGAGCCTCCTACTTCGTGTTGTGGAGTTGAACCAAGAAGTTTGTACGGGCAAGGAGATCGCCTACTTCGTGAAGATCTACCCATAGTGAGGCTAGTCCTTCGTGGACGGAAGCCGTTATGGAATAGTCAAGGTTGCTACTTTGTGGACCCTTATGGGTGGAGCCCTCCGTGGACTCTCGCGACCGTTACCCTCCGTGGGTTGAAGACTCCATAAACGTGGACGTACGATAGCACCACCTATCGGAACCACGGGAAAAATCTTCGTGTCCCTCATGCGTTTGATCTTCCTATCTCAACCCTTTACTTCCATGTGCAATGTCTTTACTTTCCGCTGCCATACTTGTTGACATGCATGTGTAGGGTGTGCGAGACTTGCTATAATTGTTAAAATCTGCCAACCAATTAACTTGGGAAAAGGTTAGGTTTTAAATTTCTGCTAGTAGTCTATTCACCCCCCCTCTAGACACACTTATAGTGATCCCTCACATATGCATGATCATTACTATGCCATGCTCAATTGCATCTCGTAGATTACATGATTTATTGTTGATGATGATTCATGTGCTAAATGTTTGAGTTACCTATCCATGCAAATGCTGATATCATGCTCATATGCATTGTCATTTCCTTACACTTCCGACGACATGGAGGAGCTGGTTGGGGAGATGCCCGTCTTCGATGAGTGGGGTCTCGTCGGGTCGTGTAGGATCCCCTCCATCGCGGTGACATCCTCAGGCGAGGGTGATGGCGGCGAGGACTCGGAGGCGACCGAGGAAGAGGGGAGCGCCAGCCAGGCGCCGTCGGCCAGCCTCCACACATCCCTGCGCAGTCTCGGGGACGACAATGCTGCCTCAAGCGAGCAGCGCCAAGTTATTCCCCCCAGGCCCGTAGGCTCGGGAGACGGAGCGGGGTCGGGCCCCGCGACCCCTCCTGTATTGGTGATGGAGGCCGATGGCAAAGACGCCGCGCCCACTCCGGCGGCTGCCACATCTCCTCCGGAGGCCTCCCAGGCCCCTACGGAAAGGGAGAACTTGGCCGGTCCTGCCAAGGACCATGCCGAGCGCCCTTCAGACATCGTTGAAACGACGTGCGGGGGCGGCGCGGGCACGGCGTCAGCCATCGCGAAGAATAGGAAGTGGGTTGTCCGGGACGAGTAAGTTCCTTAATCCGCTCCCACGTCGTGCGTCTTTGACTGGTTGTTCCAGCTGACTCCCTCCTCGGCACAAGTGCTCCGGCGACAGCGAGGAGAAGAAGAAGAAGGTGAACGCCGGGGCAAAGGTTGCGCCCGCCAAGAAGGCCACCTCAACCCTCGGCCGAAGCCTTGGCGGGTGCGGGGGCGGTCTGCGCCAGCCTGCGCCATGGTTGGCCGTGTGGGCGCGACCACGGGGCCAAGCGTCTCCCCGGAGCGGCGAGGGGGCGCATGCCTCGGGGCCTTGACGGTTCAGCCCCCGGCACCACCTGCCAAGGCCGCGGGGATCCGGCCTCGGGTGCCACCTGCCGAAGCCATGGCTGCTCAGCCTCCGATGCCGCCCGTCGAGGCCGCGGCCTCTCAGCCAGCGGAAGAGAGAGAGGCGCCCAGCCTTCGCTGGCCGCCCCAGCCCTTGCGACTAGCCATGACGTGGGGCGTGACTTAGGCTGTCCTCTGGTGGTGATCGGTCCAGGGGCCCCTAGCGCCAGCGTAGCGGCCTCCCCAAGCGAACCGCGGGGGCCAAGCTCGGAGGAGAACTTGGAGCCCCCAGCGCCTCAAGCGCGGGGCGCCGGGGCCCTCCTTGCTCCAGCTGCGTCGAGCGCCGGGGCGCCAACCCCCGGGCCAACTCTTGCCTTGATGGATCAGAACGCTTTGCTCAGGCGGGGAGCTCTGACCGACGCCCAGGACGCACTCGTTTGGCTGGGGGCGGACTTCCGAGACGCCGAGGCATGTCTCTCTGCCGAGCGCCTGAAGCTCGCCACGGGGTGGCATCAACTTGATGCCTCCACTAAGGAGGCTCACAGCAGGGCCGAAGCCATCCTTGCGGAGGGCGAGAACGAGGTCACCGAGGCGAAGGTCACTTGCGAGAGGGCTCTTGCCGAGAAGACAGCGCTCGCCAAGCGCTTCGAAGAAGCAGAAGCCGGCCTGAAGGTGCTTCAGGAGCGAGTAGCTGTAGGATCTCTAGAAGTGTGTGTCTAGAGGGGGGGGGGGTGAATAGACTACTAGCAAAAATTAAAACCTAACCTTTTCCCAAGTTAATTGGTTGGCAGATTTTAGCAATGATAGCTATTCAAGTACACCCTACACATGCATGTCAACAAGTATGGCAGCGGAAAGTAAAGACATTGCACATGGAAGTAAGGAGTTGAGATAGGGAGATCAAACGCATAAGGGACACGAAGATTTTTCTCGTGGTTCCGATAGGTGGTGCTATCGTACGTCCATGTTTATGGAGTCTTCAACCCACGGAGGGTAACGGTCGCGAGAGTCCATGGTGGGCTCCACCCATAAGGGTCCACGAAGTAGCAACCTTGACTATTCCATAACGGCTTCCGTCCATGAAGGACTAGCCTCACTATGGGTAGATCTTCACGAAGTAGGCGATCTCCTTCCCCGTACAAACTTCTTGGTTCAACTCCACAACACGAAGTAGGAGGCTCCCAAGCGACACCTAACCAATCTAGGAGGCACCACCCTCCAAAAGCTAATAGGCTCGGTAATGTCGATGAACTCCTTCTCTTGTGCTTCAAGATGATAGACTCCTCAACACACAATCACTCTCTCACAGATTTGGCTTTGGTAGAAGAGATTGATTTGGTGGAAAGCAACTCGGGGAGGCTAGAGATCAAGATTCATATGGATAGAGTGGAATGGCTTGATCTCAACACATGAGTAGGTGGCTCTCTCTCAGAAAGTTGGATGGGGCAAGTATGGAATAGTTCTGAGTGCTTCTCTTTCGAGTGGGTGGTGGTGAAGGGGTATATATAGGCATCCCCAAAAATCCAACCGTTACACCTAAAGTGACCAACTTGGTGACACCGAAGTATAAAACTCGGTGGTACCGAAGTGACCAAAAGGCACTAACTTTTGAATCTCGGTGAGACCGATACATAACTCTTGGCGGTACCGATCAGGTGTCCAACGGTCAGAATGCACAACTTGGTGACGCCGATCCCAAAAACTAGAGGATTTGATCTATCGGGGAGAGAGGGCTGCACCGTGGCTAAAGTTTCTTGTGCTGGTGCCCTCTCTCTCCTCTAGTATATAAAGGAGGGAGGGTAGGGGCTGGCCGGCCTAGGGCTCCTCCTAGGAGTCGGCCGCAAGGAGGAGGAGGTGGAGGAGTCCACCTCCAATCCTACTCCTAGTAGGATTCCTTCCCTTCCCCCACTTGGACTTTCCTTTCCCACAAGCCCAGCCGCATAGGCCTTCTTGGGCCGACCGCCCAGCCCACCAGGGGCTGGTGCGCCACCCTCAGGCCCATGTGACTCACTTGGGGTGTGGTGGGCCCACTTGGTGGACCCCCGGAACCCATTCGTCACTCCCGGTACACTCCCGAAAATGCCCGAAACTTTCCGGAGTTCAAACACCACTTTCCTATATATCAATCTTTACCTCCAGACCATTCCGGAGCTCCTCGTGACGTACGGGATCTCATTCGGGATTCCGAACAACCTTCGGTCACCAACATACATAACTCAACTATACCGAAACGTCACCGAACCTTAAGTGTGCAGACCCTGCGGGTTCGAGAACTATGTAGACATGACCGAGACACCTCTACGGTCAATAACCAATAGCGGGACCTGGATGCCCATATTGGTTCCTACATATTCTACGAAGATCTTTATCGGTTGAACCTCTATGTCAAGGATTCAGTTAATCCCGTATGCTTTTCCCTTTGTTCTTCGGTATATTATTTGCCCGAGATTCGATCGTCGGTATCTCTATACCTAGTTCAATCTCATTACCAGCAAGTCTCTTTACTCGTTCCGTAATACAAGATCCCGTGGCTAACACTTTAGTCACATTGCTTGCAAGGCTTATCGTGATGTTGTATTACCGAGTGGGCCCTGAGATACCTCTCCGTCATACGGAGTAACAAATCCCAATCTCGATCCATGCCAACTCAACAGACACCCTCGGAGATACCTGTAGAGCATCTTTATAGTCACCCAGTTACGTTGTGATGTTTGATACACACAAGGTATTCCTCCGGTGTCAGTGAGTTGCATGATCTCATGGTCATAGGAACAGATACTTGACATGCAGAAAACAATAGCAATAAACTAACACGATCATATGCTACGTTCATAGTTTGGGTCTTGTCCATCACATCATTCTCCTAATGATGTGATCCCGTTATCAAATGACATCTCATGTCCATGGCTAGGAAACCTTGACCATCTTTGATCAACGAGCTAGTCTACTAGAGGCATACTAGGCACACAGTGTTGTCTATGTATCCACACATGTAATTGAGTTTCCAATCAATACAATTATAGCATGGACAATAAACGATTATCATGAACAAGGAAATATAATAATAACTACTTTTATTATTGCCTCTAGGGCATATTTCCAACAGTCTCCCACTTGCACTAGAGTCAATAATCTAGCTCACATCACTATGTGATTTACATTGTAATGAATCTAACACCCATACAGTTCTGGTGTTGATCATGTTTAGCCCTTGGAAGAGGTTTAGTCATCGGATCTGCAACATTCAGATCCGTGTGCACTTTGCAAATATTTATGTCGTCCTCCTTGATGTAATCGCGGATGGAATTGAAACGTCGCTTTATGTGTCTGGTCCTCTTGTGAAACCTTGGTTCCTTGGCTAGAGCAATGGCACCAGTGTTGTCACAGAACAGAGTCATTGGGTTTAGTGCACTAGGCACTACTCCAAGATCTGTCATGAACTCCTTCATCCATACACCTTCCTTCGCCGCCTCCGAGGCAGTGATGTACTCCGCTTCGCATGTAGAATCAGCTACCACGCTACCGCACCCCCATTGAGAATAAATATGTATCCAGTTTGAGACTTAGAGTCATCCGGATCAGTGTCAAAGCTTGCATCAACGTAACCCTTTACGACGAGCTCTTGATCACCTCCATAAACGAGAAACATGTCCTTAGTCCTTTTCAGGTACTTCAGTATATTCTTGACCGCCATCCAGTGTTCCATTCCTGGATCACTTTGAAACCTTCCGGCCATACTTATGGCAAGGCTGACATCAGGTCTTGTGCACAGCATTGCATACATGATAGAGCCTATGGCTAAAGCATAGGGGACGACACTCATCTTTTCTCTATCTTCTGCAATCACTGGGCATTGAGTCTTACTCAACTTCACACCTTGCAATACAGGCAAGAACCCCTTCTTGGACTGATCCATTTTGAACTTCTTCAAAACTTTGTCAAGGTATGTGCTCTGTGAAAGTCCTATTAAGCGTCTCGATCTATCTCTATAGATCTTGATGCCTAATATGAAAGCAGCTTCTCCTAGGTCCTTCATTGAAAAAATCTTGTTCAAATATTCCTTCACGCTTTCCAACATTTCTATATTGTTCCCAATCAGCAATATGTCATGCACATATAATATTAGAAACGCTATAGAGCTCCCACTCACTTTCTTGTAAATACAAGCTTCTCCGTAAACTTGTATAAACCCGAACGCTTTGATCACCTCATCAAAGCGAAGATTCCAACTCTGAGATGCTTGCACCAGTCCATAAATGGATCACTGGAGTTTGCAAACTTTGTCAGCATTCTCTGGATCGACAAAACCTTCTGGTTGCATCATATACAACTCTTCCTTAAGGAAACCGTTAAGGAATGCTGTTTTGACATCCATCTGCCAAATTTCATAATCGAAAAAGGCAGCTATTGCTAACATGATTCTGACGGACTTAAGCATCGCTACGGGTGAGAAGGTCTCATCGTAGTCAACTCCTTGAACTTGTGAAAAACCCTTTGCCACAAGTTGAGCTTTATAGACGGTGACATTACCGTCTGCGTCCGTCTTCCTCTTAAAGAACCATTTGTTCTGAATGGCCTTACGCCCTTCAGGTAATACTTCCAAAGCCCATACTTTGTTTTCATACATGGATCCCATCTCAAATTTCATGGCCTCTAACCATTTCTCGGAATCCGGGCCCATCATCGCTTCTCCATAGCTCGTAGGTTCATCGTTGTCCAACAACATGACCTCTAAGACAGGGTTGCCGTACCACTCAGGAGCAGTACGCGTCCTTGTCGACCTACGAGGTTCGATAGCAACTTGATCCGAAGCTTCATGATCATCATCATTAACTTCCTCTTCAACTGATGTAGGCTCTACATAAACATCTTTCTGTGCTGCGCTACTCTCTGGTTGAAGTAAAGGTTCAACAACCTCATCAAGTTCTATCTTCCCCCCACTCAATTCTTTCGAGAGAAACTCTTTCTCAAGAAATGTTCCGTTTTTAGCGACAAACACTTTGCCTTCGGATCTGAGATAGAAGGTATACCCAACTGTCTCTTTTGGGTATCCTATGAAGACGCATTTCTTTGCTTTGTGTTCCAGCTTTTCAGGCTGAAGCTTTTTGACATAAGCATCACATCCCCAAACTTTAAGAAGCGACAACTTTGGCTTCTTGCCAAACCACAGTTCATATGGCGTCGTCTCAACGGATTTCGATGGTGCCCTATTTAAAGTGAATGCAGCTGTCTCTAATGCATAACCCCAAAACGATAGTGGCAAATCAGCAAGAGACATCATAGATCACACCATATCCAATAAGGTTCGATTACAACGTTCGGACACACCATTACGCTGTGGTGTTCCAGGCGGTGTCAATTCTGAAACAATTCCACATTGTCTTAAGTGACTGCCAAACTCATAACTCAGATATTCTCCTCCTCGATCAGATCGTAGGAATTTAATCTTCTTGTTACGATGATTCTCAACTTCACTCTGAAATTGCTTGAACTTTTCAAACGTTTCAGACTTGTGTTTCATTAAGTAAATATACCCATATCTACTTAAGTCATCAGTGAAGGTGAGAAAATAACGATATCCACCGCGCGCCTCAATGCTCATCGGACCGCATACATCAATATGTATGATTTCCAACAAGTTACTTGCCCGTTCCATTGTTCCAGAGAACGGGGTTTTTGTCATCTTGCCCATGAGGCATGGTTCACATGTGTCAAGTGATTCAAAATCAAGTGACTCCAAAAGTCCATCAGCATGGAGCTTCTTCATGCATTTTACACCAATATGACCTAAACGGCAGTGCCACAAGAAAGTGGTATTATCATTATCAATTCTACATCTTTTGGCATCAATGTTATGAACATGTGTATCATCACTATCGAGATTCAATAAGAATAAACCCCTCACATCGGGTGCATGACCATAAAAGATATTACTCATATAAATAGAACAACCATTATTCTCTGATTTAAATGAGTAACCGTCTCGCAATAAACAAGATCCAGATATAATGTTCATGCTTAACGCCGGCACTAAATAACAATTATTCAGGTTCATCACTAATCCCGATGGTAATCGAAGAGCGAGCGTGCCGACGGCGATCACATCAACCTTGGAACCATTTCCCACGCGCATCGTCACTTCGTCCTTTGCCAGCCTCTGTCTATTCCGCAGTTCCTGTTTTGAGTTGCAAATGTGAGCGACCGCACCGGTATCAAATACCCAGGCACTACAACGAGAGTTGGTAAGGTACACATCAATAACATGTATATCATATATACCTTGTTTGTTGTTGCCGCCTTCTTGTCAGCCAAATACTTGGGGCAGTTCCACTTCCAGTGACCAGTTCCCTTGCAATGAAAGCACTCAGTTTCTGGCTTGGGTCCAGCCTTTGGTTTCTTCACGGGAGGGGCAACTGCTTTGCCACTCTTCTTGGAGTTACCCTTCTTACCCTTGCCATTCTTCTTGAAACTAGTGGTTTTATTGACCATCAACACTTGATGCTCCTTCTGAATCTCAGACTCAGCAACTTTCAACATCGCAAATAGCTCGGTGACTGACTTGTTCATCCTGTGCATGTTATAGTTCAACACGAAGCTCTTGTAGCTAGGTGGAAATGATTGAAGAACTCTGTCAGTGATCACCTCTGCTGGAAGGAGCATCCCCAATTCAGCCAGACGGGTGGAATACCCAGACATTTTGAGTATGTGTTCACTGACAGACCCGTTCTCTTCCATCTTGCAAGCATAGAACTTATCAAAGGTCTCATACCTCTCGATCCGGGCATTCTTCTGAAAGATAAACTTCAACTCTAGGAACATATCATATGCTCCATGACGTTCAAAACGTCTTTGAAGTCCCGGTTCTAAGCCATACAACATTGCACATTGAACCATTGAGTAATCATCAGAACGAGCCTGCCAGGCGTTCACAACGTCTGGAGACTCAACTGGAGCGGGTGGATCACCAAGCGGTGCATCAAGGACATAACCCTTTTAGGAAGCCGTAAGGATAATCCTTAGATTACGGGCCCAGTCCACAAAGTTACTTCCATCATCTTTCAACTTAGCTTTCTCTAGGAACGCATTAAAATTCAGGGGTGCTACTGCGCGAGCCATGATCTACAACATAAATTTTGCAAAAACAACTTAGACTATTGTTCAAGATAATGAGTTTAGTTAATCATATTACTTAAAAAACTCCCACTCAAATTGACATCCCTCCGGTCACTCGAGTGTCACATGATCCAAATCCACCAACTCAAGTCCGATCATCACGTGAGTTGAGGTGGTTTCAATGGTGAACATATTCATGTTGATCATATCTACTATATGACTCATGTTCGACCTTTCGGTCACTTGTGTTCCGAGGCCATGTCTGTACATGCTAGGCTCGTCAAGTTTAACCCGAGTGTTCCGCACGTCCAACACTGGCTTGCACCCGTTGTATGCGAACGTAGAGTCTAGCACACCCGATCATCACGTGGTGTCTCGAAACGACGAACTTTCGCAACGGTGCACACTCGGGGAGAACACAATTTTATCTTGAAATTTAAGTGAGGGATCACCTTATAATGCTACCGTTGTCCTAAGCAAAATAAGATGTTTTATATAAAAGGATTAACATCACATGCAAATCATAAGTGACATGATATGACCATGAACTTGTGCTTTTGATCTCCATCTCCAAAGCACCGGCATGATCTCCATCGTCATCGGCATGACACCATGATCTCCATTATCTTGATCTCCATCAATGTGTCGCCATGAGGTTGTCGCGCCAACTGTTGCTTCCATGACTATTGCTAACTCATAGCGATAAAGTAAAGCAAAATGGCGAAAATAATTAAAGACAACCCTATGGCTCCTGCCGGTTGCCGTACTCATCGACATGCAAGTCGTGATATTCTATACAATACATGATCATCTCATACATCACATATATCTCATCATGTAATTGGCCATATCACATCACAACATACCCTGCAAAAACAAGTTAGACGTCCTCTAATTGTTGTTGCATGTTTTACGTGGCTGCTACAGGTATCTAGCAAGAACAATTCTTACCTACGCAAAACCACAACGGTGATACGCAAATTGCTATTCAACCTTCTCAAGGACCGCCTTTGTCGAATGCGATCCAACTAAAGTGGGAGAAACAGACACCCGCCAGTCGTCTTGATGTAACGAAGTTACATGTCAGTTGATGGAACCGGTCTCTCGTAAGCGTACGAGTAATGTTGGTCCGGGCCGCTTCGTCCCACAATGCCGCTGAATCAAGAAAAGACCAAGGGAGGAAGCAATCTGAATATCAACACCCACAAACTCCTTTGTGTTCTACTCGTGATCTCATCTACACATAGACCTAGCTCAGATGCCACTGTAGGGGAATGTTGCATGGGAAACAAAAATTTTCCTACGCACACGCAAGATCTATCCATGGTGATGAGCATCTACGAGAGGGAGAGTGGATCTACATACCCTTATAGATCGCTAAGCGGGAAGCGCTAAGAAACGCGGTTGATGTAGTCGAACGTCTTCGCGATCCAAATCACCGAGCGTCCCGCGATCCAATCACGATCTAGTGCCGAACGGACGGCACCTCCGCGTTCAGCACACGTACAGCTTGATGACGATCTCCGCCTTCTTGATCCAGCAAGAGGGAGCGGAGAGGTAGATGAGTACTCCGGCAGCGCGACGGCGCGGCGGCGGCGGCGGTGGAACTTTTCCAGCAGGGCTTCGCCTAAGCGCTGCTGAAAACTAGAGGATTTGATCTATCGGGGAGAGAGGGCTGCACCGTGGCTAAAGTTTCTTGTGCTACTGCCCTCTCTCCCCTCTAGTATATAAAGGAAGGAGGGGAGGGGCTGGCTGGCCTAGGGCTCCTCCTAGGAGTCGGCCGCAAGGAGGAGGAGGTGGAGGAGTCCACCTCCAATCCAACTCCTAGTAGGATTCCTTCCCTTCCCCCACTTGGACTTTCCTTTCCCACAAGCCCAGCCGCATAGGCCTTCTTGGGCCGGCCCCCAGCCCACCAGGGGCTGGTGCGCCACCCTTAGGCCCATGTGACCCACTTGGGGTGTGGTGGGCCCACTTGGTGGGCCCCCGGAACCCATTCGTCACTCCCGGTACACTGCCGGAAATGCCCGAAACTTTTCCGGAGTTCAAACACCACTTTCCTATATATCAATCTTTACCTCCGGACCATTCCAGAGCTCCTCATGACGTCCAGGATCTCATCCAGGACTCCGAACAACCTTCGGTCACCAACGTACATAACTCAACTATACCGAAACGTCACCGAACCTTAAGTGTGCAGACCCTACGGGTTCGAGAACTATGTAGACATGACCGAGACACCTCTATGGTCAATAACCAATAGCGGGACCTGGATGCCCATATTGGTTCCTACATATTCTACGAAGATCTTTATCGGTTGAACCTCTATGTCAAGGATTCAGTTAATCCCGTATGCTGTTCACTTTGTTCTTCGGTATGTTACTTGCCCGAGATTCGATCGTCGGTATCTCTATACCTAGTTCAATCTCATTACCGGCAAGTCTCTTTACTCGTTCCATAATACAATATCCCGTGGCTAACACTTTAGTCACATTGCTTGCAAGGCTTATCGTGATGTTGTATTACCGAGTGGGCCCTGAGATACCTCTCTGTCATACGGAGTAACTAATCCCAGTCTCGATCCATGCCAACTCAACAGACACCCTCGGAGATACCTGTAGAGCATCTTTATAGTCACCCAGTTACGTTGTGACGTTTGATACACACAAGGTATTCCTCCGGTGTCAGTGAGTTGCATGATCTCATGGTCATAGGAACAGATACTTGACATGCAGAAAACAATAGCAATAAACTGACACGATCATATGCTACGTTCATAGTTTGGGTCTTGTCCATCACATCATTCTCATAATGATGTGATCCCGTTATCAAATGACATCTCATGTCCATGGCTAGGAAACCTTGACCATCTTTGATCAACGAGCTAGTCTACTAGAGGCATACTAGGCACACAGTGTTGTCTATGTATCCACACATGTAATTGAGTTTCCAATCAATACAATTATAGCATGGATAAAAAACGATTATCATGAACAAGGAAATATAATAATAACTACTTTTATTATTGCCTCTAGGGCATATTTCCAACACAAGGGTCATAGAATGTAGGGATCACAGAGAGCATTAAAAACTGAGGGAATCATGGAAAATAATTTCTCCCCCTTTGGCTGATCTGAGAGCTTGTAAGACTCCTCCTCCTTTGAGTCAGGGATCCTAGAGTAAAGTTTCTCTCCCCCTTTTTTTAAATTAATAAGGGATCATCGAAGAAATGGAGAATTGCTAAGTTTAATAAAGGAT
This sequence comes from Elymus sibiricus, assembly GCA_039707655.1. Lineage (NCBI taxonomy): Eukaryota > Viridiplantae > Streptophyta > Magnoliopsida > Poales > Poaceae > Elymus > Elymus sibiricus. The sequence goes on from CM077667.1 coordinate 372,069,524, forward strand.
AGAAAAGATAGCAAAGTCAGTGGCACCGAGATGTGTATTTGCAGCCTATCTGAATAATCGGTAGAACCGAGTCATTTGGATCGGAGGCTCCGAAGTCATAACAGAGACTTGGCAGTGTTTTAGAAACTTGCAAATGAGTTTGGAAAAATTGTAACAAAATGTCAAAAAGGATCTTCAAAGGAAATGCAAAAGACTTTACAAAGAGATATCAACTAGAGAAGATTTGAGTGGTTCCAAGAAACCTTGCAAACAGAGAATGAACCAAACAATATACTTAATCTAGATGATGGGCGGTGACTAGGTCACCTGTATTAGAGTATATTGACTTAGGAGCCAAGCAAGAATACTTGATCATAGGTCATACTCATCGTTAAGCTGAAAATGGGGTTACCATTTTTCGATTAAACATTTTAATGTTTTCATATCACTTGAGTTGCTTTATCTCATAACTCGGAGTAAAGCTTGTAGGTGAACTTGATGAGGATGCTCGATGTTGATGAAGATCATCTTGAGTTGGGAGCAATCCTTGTTTGTTTTGGTTTTCTTACCACCTACATAGGTTAGTCATGCAAGGAAGAACAATATATATATATATCCATTTGACATGATATCGATTGAAAATTTGCACATGTGATCACATCAAATATATGTCAAGGATATGGTTGAGTTGTCTTCTTCCTTCCATCATCAAGAGGGGTTGTGGATACTTGGTCATGAAAAGATTGCTTATGATTGGAGTTGTTGGCAATATTGTGGAATGAAGTTCTTCCAAGTACCTACAAAAGATTAGCTGCAATGCAAGGGAGCATATATTTCCATGGAATAAAATAACATGTCAAGTGTATCATGGAAGTATCATGGAAGCATCATGCCCTTGCATGCAACCGAGTGAGCTTAGCTCAAGTTTGAAGCATCAATGATGTTCAACTCACTCCTCAAGTAACAAAATGTTTTCTCATCAAGTGGCTTAGTAAAGATATCGACCAATTGCTTGTTAGTGCGAACATGCTTAAGATCAATATCTCCTTTGGCAACATGATCACGAATGAAATGATGTCGAACTTGAATATGCTTAGTTCGAGAATGTTGCACAGGATTATGACCAATTTTGATAGCACTTTCATTGTCACAAAGTAATGGAACATTTTTAACATGAATTCCATAATCCTTAAGCGTTTGTGTCATCCATAGTAATTGTGCACAACATGATCCGGCAGCAATATACTCAGCTTTGGCAGTAGATAGAGATACCGAGTTTTGTTTCTTGGAGGACCAAGACACAAGAGATCTACCAAGAAATTGACATGTACCCGAGGTGGATTTTCTATCAACCTTGTCATCGGCATAGTCCGAATCGGAATAGCCAACAAGGTTAAAAGAAGATCCCTTGGGATATCAAATGCCAAAGTTTGGTGTTTGTATCAAATATCTCACAATATGTTTCATGGCCAAAAGATGACACTCTTTAGGTGCAGCTTGATATCTAGCACACATGCAAACACTAAGCATAATATCGGGACGGGAGGCACATTGATATAGCAATGAACCAATCATAGATCGATAAACTTTTTGATCAACCGGTTCGTCCTCCTTGGTAAGATCAACATGTCCACTAGTAGGCATAGGAGTTTTCATACCTTTACACTCTTGCATGTTGAAATTCTTTATCAAGTCCTTGGTATACTTGGTTTGAGAGATGAAAGTTCCTTCTCTTGTTTGCTTGATTTGCAAACCAAGAAAGAATTTCAGCTCACACATCATGGACATCTCATACTTCTCGGACATCAACCTTCCAAATCTTTCACTAAATTGTGGGTTAGTATATCCAAAGATAATATCATCCACGTAGATTTGGCACACAAATAATTCACCATTAACTCTTTTAGTGAATAAGGTTGCGTCAATTTTACCAATTTCAAAATCCTTTTCAATGAGAAACTTCGTTAAGCATTTATACCAAGCACGTGGGGCTTGCTTAAGACCATAAAGGGCATTACGAAGCTTGTAAACATGATTAGGTTTCTTAGGATTCACAAAACTAGGGGGTTGTTTGACATAGACCTCTTCTTCAATCTCACCATTTAAAAAGGCGCTTTTAATGTCCATTTGATAAAGCGTGATATCATGGTGATTAGCATAAGCAAGAAGAATGCGAATAGCTTCAAGTCTAGCAACGGGTGCATAGGTCTCACCGTAGTCCATACCTTCGACTTGCATATATCCTTGGGCTACGAGACGCGCCTTGTTGTGTACAACTTGACCGTCTTCATCTTGCTTATTCCGAAACATCCATTTGGTTCCAATGATGTTGTGCTCGTCCTTGGGCTTCTCCATGAGTGTCCACACTTTGTTCCTCTCGAAGTTGTGAAACTCTTCATGCATTGCGTTCACCCAATCCGGGTCTTCAAGAGCTTGTTCTACCTTCAAGGGTTCAATGCTAGAGATGAAAGAATAATGCTCACAAAAATTTGCTAAGCGAGTTTTAGAGCGAGTGATTCTCCCGGTTTGTAAGTCACCAAAGATTTGGTTTAGAGGATGGTTCTTGGTCACTCTTGCTCGAACTCGGGGTAGCTTCGGCTTGTTAGATGGTGGAGCTTCTTCATCATCATCATCTCCTTCATCTTCGTTGTTGTTGAAGGTGTCATTTCCTTGAGGTGGTGGTGAAGGAGGTTGTGGTGGATCTTCATGATGTACTTCCTCTTCTTCATCTTGTCGTGTACCGCTTGTGGATGCCTCCATGTCGTGTTGAGGTTCACATTGACGTGAAGTAGGGGCTTCCACTTGAGTTGACGAAGTACTTTCCTTCACCTCCATGGGACGAATCTTGCCGATGGACAAGTCTTGGATAGCTTCCGAAGGATCCTTATCTCCTACATCATTTGGCAATTGTTCGACTTGCGAACCATTAGATTCATCAAACTTCACATCTACCATCTCTTCAACTTTTCGAGTGAAGTTGTTGTAGACACGGTAAGTGTGAGAGTTCGATCCGTAACCGAGTAGGAAACCTTCATGAGATTTGGGAGCAAATTTAGTATGATGATGCTTATCAAGAATGTAGCACTTTGAGCCGAATACCCGAAAGTATCCAACTTGGGGTTTGTTACCGGTGAGTAGCTCGTATGCCGTTTTACCGAGAAGCTTGTGCAAGTAGAGTCGGTTTGTGGCATGACATGCTGTTTCCACGGCTTCTGCCCAAAAGTGTCGTGGCGTCTTGTATTCATCAAGCATCGTTCTTACCATCTCAATAAGAGTCCGGTTCTTCCTCTCAACAACTCCATTTTGTTGAGGCGTGTATGTAGCCGAGAACTCATGTGAGACACCTTCTTCGTCAAGAAATGTATCTACATGGGTGTTCTTGAACTCCGATCCGTTATCGCTCCGAACCTTCTTGATCTTCACTTCAAACTGATTTTGCGCTTTGCGAGCGAAGTTCTTGAAGATCTTTTGTACCTGCAACTTATCAACAAGAAAGAATACCCACGTAAATCTGGAAAAATCATCAACTATAACTAGACCATAGGAATTTCCACCGAGGCTCTTATAAGCATTGGGATCAAAAAGATCCATGTGAAGTAACTCGAGTGGTCTCCTAGTAGTCATGATATTCTTTACGGGATGACTTCCACCTACTTGCTTTCCAGCTTGACAAGCACTAAAAAGTCTATCTTTGTCAAAGATAACATCTTTAACACCAAGTATATGATCACCTTTGATAAGCTTGTCTAGATTACGCATGCCAACATGTCCTAGTCTTCTATGCCATAGCCAACGTTTAGATGATTTTGCAATAAGACAAGTACGAGGTTTGGATCTCTTAGTGAAATATGTCTTCATTGTTCGGGATAACTTCTCAGCTTGTAGAGGTTCTTCAGTGGGTATAACATATTCAGTACCCTTGAACCTAATGGATTCCTCAGGAGGCATTTCATCTAGCACAGGAGGTAGGTGCTCTCTTTGCGAGCCGTTAGTTTCATCGAACCACACATCTTGAGTTTCAACAACCTTGTTGTGATAGGTGTTGAAGACTCTGTAGGTGTGTGAGTCCTTTCTGTAACCAAGCATAGAATCCTCATGTGCTTTCGGTGCAAATTTAGAATTGTGATGAGGATCTGTAATCCAGCATTTAGCACCAAAGACTTTGAAATAACTCACATTGGGTTTCTTATCAGTGAGGAGTTCATATGAAGTTTTCTTGAGGAATTTGTGAAGATATACCCGGTTGATGATGTGGAACGCAATATCAATAGCCTCAGGCCAGAAGCGACGAGGTGTCTTGTATTCTTCAAGCATGGTGCGAGCCATCTCAACAAGAGTCCTGTTCTTGCGCTCCACAATGCCATTTTGCTGAGGAGTGTATGGGGCAGATAGCTCATGAGTGATCCCAAGTTCATCAAGATAGTCATCAAGACAAGTGTTCTTGAACTTGGTACCATTATCACTCCGGATGTGCTTGATCTTGACGCCGAAATTCATCGAGTGTCGGGCCTCTGGGACTGGGGGTACCCAGGCCCGTCTGCCCGTGGCCCGGGCATGGCGCTGGCTCTAAGCAACCGAATGGCCCACCAATCATCCTCATGAGGGGAGCCCTCGCGAGGGCCGATGCCTCACAAGGCGTACGATGGCCACGACATCACATGCCCCCCCAGGGCCCCCTCGCGGAGCCACCTTTGGTGCCCTCGCGGGGTCGAGCGGTCATGCTCCTTCACGTGGTTGACGTGGCTCACACCGAGCGGCCCCAGGGTCACGCCAGCTGGCACGGACAGAGAGGATTTCCTCTTTGGTGATAGAGAAAAGACATCATCTCGCGGGTTCCCAAAGCAAACCCCAAAGGTTGCCATTCCGGTGCAAGAAGACCAAGACCGAGGGCTCGAAAGGACGGATGTCACCCCCGAGCCCACGAGCACGTCACAGCGAGGAACTTTAGCAGGCGAAGACCACCTTTTGTCAGGATAAGTTGCAACCCTGTCCCCTTTCAAAATGGTCGTTGTGGCAACCCTTCCCGCCTGATATTTTCGCGGGAAGAGGACCAGGGCCAATATAAAAGGAGGTAGCCAGCCACCGTAGAGGGAGAGACCTTTGGCGGGCAAGAATACGCCTTGTAGTCATCTTCCACCTCAAGCAATCCACCAAACAGGAGTAGGGTTTTACACCGCAAGGTGGCCTGAACCTGGGTAAACTCTGTGTGTCCTTGTTCATCTTCCTTAGCTCAAGCTATCGGAGGGCCGTCGTGTGGTTGCAAAGTAGAGTAGGGTGGGAGAGCGAGTGCACCCTAATGTTCGAACCTTCTTGGGTCTGCGGAGCCCTGATTCCAACATTTGGCGCGCCAGGTAAGTGTGCGCCGACGTTCTCTAGCTCCGTCGACTCCGGCTTCATCAACCCCATGGCTGATGCTCGCCAACCCCGACCCCGCTGCTCGTGAGCAGCAGGACTCCTCCGCGCACTCCTTTGTGCGGCGGGAGGGCCGCACTGCCACGGCTTCCTCCTCCCACGCCCGCCTCGAGCAGGTGAACGCACAGGTGGCGCTGCTCATGGCACGCGAGCTGCTCCTCTACCGCCCTGCAGACGGGCCTGGCTACGATGCGAGGCTGGGCCACATCACGAAACTCGTCACCGCTGCTGGGGGAGGCCCCAGGACCCTCCCGGTCGTTTCGCCCCCCGCCGTCCTGCGCGGGCGAGGTGGCTCATGGAGCGCCTCCGCCTCCTCCCTTGCACGACGAGCGGGCCGAACCCTGGCACGAGGCGCGCCCCCGCAACCAGCGCCATGAAGCACCCCCGCGGGACCAGGGTGAGGCCAGCTGCTAGATCGTCAACCGCGCGGCGCCTGACGCGCACGCAGTCCTTGACCAGCAGCGCCAATGTCAGGACCGGGTCGTGAAGGATGTGGCCGCAGTCGGGCGCCAGAACCGGACCGCCCTCACATGCGGTGGTCCTCTGAGCACCGTGGGCTGCCAGGCCTTCACCCGTGAGCTCCGCAGGGTGCTTTGGCCCGCCAAGTTCAAGCCCGAGCTGCCCTAGCGCTACGACGGCACCCTCGACCCCACGGAGTTCCTCCAGCTCTACGCACTGAGCGTGGAGGCAGCGGGCGGCGACGACAAGGTCATGGCGAATTGGTTCCCGATGGCCCTCAAGGACGGCGCGCGATCCTGGCTCCTGAACCTGACCGAGGGTTCGGTCTCTTCATGGAGCGAGCTCTGCGAGCTGTTCATCGCAAACTTCAAGGGCATGCATGACCGTCCCCTCTCCATCAACGACCTGCGGCACATGAAGCAGCGCCTTGGAGAAACCCTGCGCAAATAGATCCAGCGGTTTAGCCAAGTGCGCAACAAAATCCCGCGCGCCACGAACGATGCCGTCATCATGGCATTCACCAACGGCGTTAAGGACCTCAAGATGTGCGAGAAGCTCGCCATCAACAACAACCTCAGCTCGGCCCTGGAGATGTTCAACATCGCCGACAAGTGCGCCAAGGCAGAGGAGGGCCGCCTGTTCGCCCATGACGACCTGGACGCCGCGCAAGATGACGGCAAGGCCAAGACCAAGGAAGTCAAGCGCAGGGGCCCCACCGTGCTCGTGGCGGAGCCCGAGCAGAAGCGCGGACGCGACCATACCGCGCCCAAGAAAGACCGACGCCCGTTCTGTATCTACCATGACCTGCACACCCACAACACCGAAGACTGTCAGGAGCTCAGGATCCTCCGAGAAGAGCGCGTCGGCCGGCGCCCGGAGCGGAGCGACCGTGGCGCAGGCCGCGGAGGCGGTGGTGGCCGTGGCAGCGGCCGGTGGGATGGTCGCGGCGGCAACCCCCGCCAGAGCTGGCAAGAGCAGCCTCGTGACAACGGCCGGCGCGATCAGCCTCGTGAGGTGCGTCCACGGGACAACTCCGGGCTTCCCCCGCTGCCACCGCCGCCAAGGAGAAACAACGACGGCTAGTGCAATGAGGACGCTGGGGGCTACCAGGAGCCTCACACGGTGGCTTGCATCCTTGGCGGGGCCCATACCCCTCTATCGAACCGCCGGTTCAAGCAGTTTTACCATGAGGTGAATGCCGCCCTCCCGAGGCTGGAAGTCGTGAAGCCCCTCAAGTGGTCCCAGTATGCTATCTCTTTCGACGCCGGGGACAGCCTCAAGTCTTCGGCCGCCGTTGGTGCACTCCCCATGATGTGCACCCCCACGATCAACAATGTCGCCGTCACCAAGACCCTCATCGACGGAGGCGCGGGCCTCAACGTGCTCTCGGTGGAGACCTTCGACACGCTCCAAGTGCCCTACAACCAGCTGATGCCAACCAGGCCATTCTCTGGAGTGACCAGCGGCTCCACCACTCCGCTGGGGCAGATCTGCCTCCCCATCACGTTCGGCATGCGCGACAACTACCATACCGAGCTCATCGACTTCGACGTGGCGCACATCGGCCTCCCGTACAACGCCATCCTGGGATACCCGGCGCTGGCAAAGTTCATGGCAGCAACGCACCACGGCTACAGCGTCCTCAAGATGTCGGGATGCAGCGGCATAATCACCGTCACCTGCAATGAAAAGAACGCAGTCTGCTCCCTAGAGCGTGCCTACAAGCTTGTCGCGGCGGAGCATTCCGGAGACGCGGGGGATGTTGAGCCTCGCGAGGCTGCGCCTCCGAGGAAGAAGCAGCTGTTGCCCGTCCCAAGCCTCGTCAAGACCAACAATGCAGCCCCTGCCGACGTGGGTCTGATACGTCTGCAACGTATCTACTTTTCCTCACTCTTTTGCCCTTGTTTTGGACTCTAATTTGCATGATTTGAATGGAACTAACCCAGACTGACGATGTTTTCAGCAGAACTACCATGGTGTTTTTTTTGTGCAGAAATAAAAGTTCTTGGAATGAAAGGAAACTTTTTGGAGATTTATTTTCGAAAATATAAAAAATACCAGAGCCAGAAACCACCGGAGAGGGGGCCCATGCTAGGCACAAGACACCAGGGCGCGCCAGCCCCCTCCCGGTGCGCCCTGGTGGGTTGTGCTCACCTCGGGGCCCCACTTGCCCTATCTCCGCCACTATAAATTCCTAAATTTGGAGAAGAAAATCAGAGAGAAAGAATTATCACGTTTCACAATACAAAGCCACCGCCACCTCCTGTTCTTCATCGGGAGGCCAGATCTGGAGCCCGTTTGGGGCTCCGGAGAGGGGAATCTTCGGTCTTCGTCATCATCAACCTTTCTCCATCGCCAATTCCATGATGCTCCCCACCGGGAGTGAGTAATTCCTTCGTAGGCTTGCTGGTCGGTGAGGAGTTGGATGAGATTCATCATGTAATCGAGTTAGTTTTGTTTGGGCTTGATCACTAGTACCCATTATGTTCTGAGATTGATGTTGCTATGACTTTGCTATGCCTAATGCTTGTCACTAGGGCCCGAGTGCCATGATTTCAGATCTGAACCGTTTATGTTATCATCTCTATATCTATGTTCTTGATCCGATCTTGCCTAGTCATATGCACCTATTATGTGTTATGATCCGTCAACCCCATAGTGACAATATTTGGGATACTTCGCGGTGATGACCGTAGTTTGAGGAGTTCATGTATTCACCATGTGTTAATGCTTTGTTCCGGTTCTCTATTAAAAGGAGGCCTTAATATCCCTTAGTTTCCTTATGGACCCCGCTGCCACGGGAGGGTAGGACAAAAGATGTCATGCAAGTTCTTTTCCATAAGAACGTATGACTATTTACGAAATACATGCCTACATTACATTGATGAACTGGAGCTAGTTCTGTATTGCCCTAGGTTATGACTGTCACATGATGAATATCATCCAACGAGTTACCGATCCAGTGCCTACGACCTTCCCACTTATTGTTCTTGCTAAGTTACTACTGTTGTTGCTGCTGTTCCAACTGCTACAAAACTATTGCTACTACTGTTACTATTGCTACTGCTATCAAAACTATCATATTACTATGCTACTGATCACTCTACTGTAGATATTTAATCTCCAGGTGTGGTTGAATTGACAACTCAACTGCTAATACTCTCAAGTATTCTTTGGCTCCCCTTGTGTCGAATCTATAAATTTGGGTTGAATACTCTACCCTCGAAAACTGTTGTGATCCCCTATACTTGTGGGTTATCAAGACCTTTTTCTGGCGCCGTTGCCGGGGAGCATAGAAATATTTGTTGAGTCACTTGGGATTTATATCAATCTATCACTATGAAGAATCTGAAGGATACTAAGACCAAGATTTTTCCCTCTACTACAAGGGGAGGTAAGGAACTGCCATCACACTCTGCACTTGATTCACCTTCTGTTATGAGTAAGTTTGCAACACCACCACATGCTAGTAATCCTGATATGTTGCAAGTTATTGATGATGCTACCTCTGCTATGAATTATGCTATTGATGATGCTAGTACCATGCTTGATGATAATGTGTCGCTAGGAGAATTTCTTGATGAACAAATTGCTATAGCTAAAGAGAATGAAACTGTTGAAACTGCTGAAGCTTATGAAACTGATAATGATTGTGAAACACCTATTAGTCCTAGATCTCCTAAATTTGAAATGCCTAAGATACCTGAAGGTTATGTTATGGACGAAGAGATAACTAGATAAATTCTTTCTTGCAAGGATAGAGACGATCTTAAGAAATTACTATGCAAGTATAAGGAAAAGACTTTGAATGCTAGAATGAAATGTGATCCTAAATTTGCTACTTCACCTATCCTTATTACCGATAAGGATTATGAATTCTCTGTCGACCCATAGTTAATCACTTTGGTTGAATCTGATCCTTTTCATGGCTATGAAACTGAAACTGTAGTAGCACACCTTACTAAGCTGAATGATATAGCCACCCTCTTTGCTCATGATGAGAAGATTCGCTACTATTATATCCTTAAGTTATTTATGTTTTCATTAAAGGGTGATGCTAAGACATGGTACAATACTCTTGCTCCTGGTTGTGTGCGTAGTCCCCAGGATATGATCTACTACTTCTCCGAAAAATATTTTCCTGCTCATAAGAAACAAGCTGCCTTACAGAAATATTTAACTTTGTGCAAATTGAAGAAGAGAGTCTCCCACAAGCTTGGGGGAGGCTTCTCCAGTTGCTTAATGCTTTGCCTGATCATCCTCTCAAGAAAAATGAAATACTTGATATCTTTTATAATGGACTAACCGATGCTTCTAGGGACTTCCTAGATAGTTGTGTTGGTTGTGTTTTCAGGGAACGAACTGTTGAACAAGCTGAGGAATTATTGAATAACATATTGAAGAATTATGATGATTGGACTCTTCCTGAACCACCGCCTAAACCCACTCCGAAGAAGAGGGGTATCTTATTTCTCAGTCCTAAAGATATGCAAGAGGCAAAGAAATCTATGAAGGAAAAAGGTATTAAAGCTGAGGATGTTAAGAATTTGCCACCTATTGAAGAAATACATGGCCTTGACACACCACCACCTCCACAGGTGGTAGAGGTAAATTCTTTATTAAAGTTCAATTAAAGTGACATTCCTCACAATAAACATCCTAGTCAATGCTTATATGAGTTTAACAACTATATTATGAAGCAAGATCATTTCAATGCCCATGTTTTGAAACAATTGAAATACAATTCTGATATGATTGCTCGCTTGAGTGACTTGCTATTTAGAATCAGTAATGATGTTAGAGGTGTAGGAAAGCATGCCTCTATGTTTCAAACTCAGTTAGAACAAGTTGCTAAATCTCAAAAAGAATTGCTTGATGAAATGAATAATAATATGCATGATTTTGCTGCTAGAGTAGTAACTAGAGGAGGTAGAATGACCCAAGAACCACTTTATCCTGAGGGTCATCCTAAAAGAATTTAACAAGACTCTCAGAGAATTAATCATGATGCACCTAGTCCTTCTAAGAAGAAAAAGAAAAAGAAAAATGATAGGACTTTGCATACCTCTAGTGAACCCGAGACACAAAAACCTCCTGATAATAATGATTTCTCTATTTCCGATGCTGAAACTCAATCTGGTAGTGAACATCAACCTAGTGATAATGAAAATGATAACGATGATGTTCATGATGATACTCAACCTAAGAATGGTAAAGAACCAGATAATGATGTTGAAATAGAGCCTGCTCCTGATCTTGATAACCCACAACCTAAAAATAAATGGTATGATAAAAGAGACTTTGTGGCTAGGAAACATGGTAAAGAAAGAGAGCCGTGGGTTCAGAAACCTATGCCATTTCCACCTAAGCCATCTAAGAAAAAGGATGATGAAGAATTTGAGCGCTTTGCTGAGATGATTAGGCCAGTCTTTTTGCGTACCCGTTTAACTGATATTTTGAAGACGGCTCCTTATGCAAAGTATATAAAAGACATCATCACCAATAAAAGAAAAATACCTGAAGCTGAAATCTCCACCATGCTTGCTAATTATTCTTTTAAGGATGGTGTACCTAAAAAACTTGGAGATCTGGGAATACCAACTATACCTTGCTCCATTAAGAGAAACTATGTTAAAACTGCTTTGTGTGATTTGGGAGCCAATGTTAGTGTTATGCCTTTATCCTTATATAAAAGACTTGATTTGAATAAACTCACACCTACTGAGATATCATTGCAAATGGATGACAAATCAACAGCCATACCTATTGGTATTTGTGAGAATGTGCCCGTTGTTGTTGCAAATGTTACTATCTTAACGGACTTTGTTATTCTTAGATGCCCGAGGACGACAACATGTCGATTATCCTTGGTAGACCCTTTTTGAATACTGCAGGGGCTATTATTGATTGCAATAAAAGCAAAGTCACTTTTCATATCAATGGTAATGAGCACACGGTGCACTTTCCGAAGAAACAATTCCATGTGAATGGTATAAATGTTATTGAAGAATCTCCGACCATCACTATTGGAAGTTTTCAATTACCTCTACCTACTGCCAAAAAGAAATATGATATACTTATTGTTGGGGATATGCACATCCCCATTGAGGTAACTTAGTATTTTTACGAAAGTTCTTCGGTTTCATGCTAATCGGAAGTGGTTGTTAATAAGACTTGATCAACCTTATTAATGAATCATTTTTGAGAGGTATGACATCGATGAATCTAGTAAGCACAACTCTCTGTTCCCACATTTTATTTTCTGTTCTAGCTAGTTAAATAAAATAAAATGCCATGTTTATCCTGTTTTCTGTTTTTCCGTGCAATAAAAAATGACCCAAAAATAAAAATTCTCAGAATGCCCTGAAAACTTAACATGATTTTTTTCCGAATATTTATGAATTTCTGGTGCAAATAACACCTGACGGGGGTGCACCTGGTGCCCACAAGACACCAGGGCGCGCCCTGGTGGGTTGTGGCCCCCACGTGGGCCCCCTCACTTATCTCTTTAGCCCACATTGTCACCTACCTCCAACAAAAATTTACCACAGCCACCATTTTCGTGTTCTTGCTCTCAAACCCGCAGATTTCGATCTCTTTGCTCGAAGCTCCGTTTCCAAAACTGATTGGAGGGATTGCTTCTTGGTATGTGACTCCTCCATTGCTCCAATTAGTTTTTGTTTTAGTGGGTTATTTTTAGAGTAATTAGCTACTCTTTGTGCTGCTATAGATGAGCTTGCATGTTGAATTCTTAGAGTTCTAAGTAGTTTGAATGCTCAATATGGCCTCTATGCATGCTTGGGAGTAGTTGCTAACAATCTTACAAAGTTTTGTTGACAAATTTTTGTGGACTAAAATTTTTCAGAAATTTTATAGGAATAAAATGCAAATCTTTAGGAAGTTTTCCTCCAAGAAAAATGCCAAGGGAGTCATTGGGGAATCATCGGACGGTGACCTTCATATTCCAAGAAAGGTAGAGGTGCGGCCGTGTGAATGGCCGCATGATGCCTTCATGGAGGAGGCCGGGTTCCATCAAGAGTTCGCTCAGTTTGTCGCAAATACCGGATTAACCGAGTTCCTCGCAGCTAAGTGTGACCAATATCACATCCTTATGAATTCCTTTGTGCAAAGCTTTAATTACCTAGGGAGAAACAATCCTCCTGAAGTGGAATTTCATCTTTATGCTGAAACTCACAGAATGTCGCTAACCGACTTCTGTAATATATGCTTGATTCCTTCTGATGGGGATTTGAGGGAACCTAGGCCATCTGAGTTTGAGGATTTTCTCCTTGCGTTAACCGTGGGTGAGGATAGAGGCGTGTCGAGCGCCACTGCTACTAGTTTACAGTTTCCCTCAGTGCATTATTTCGCTTTGGTCATCACTAAGTGTTTAACTGCTAGGGAGAGGGTCGTCGCACTCAGTGCTCCTGACCTTGCTATTTTACGTCGTGCACTCTATGATGATCACACCTTTAGTATGGGAGCTATTATTGCTCGACGCTTACATCTTAACAAAACCAAGGGAAAGATACATGGTGGTATTTATGCTACTCGTTTAGCGGACCACTTTAGAATCCCATTTCGCCCCCATGATTATCTTTTACCCCGAGTTTACCTTGATCATAAGACATTGCAGGCTCACCAATTCCTTGACGTAACCGAGTCTCCCCGTGATATTCATTATAACTTAGTATTTAGTTAGGAGACACGTGATGTTATTCCGTTGTCTACACCTGCTTTGTTTGATCCTATTGCCAGGAAGGGATACAGGATTATGCCAGATGATATTGTAGCTTACCAGAACAACCTAGCAGCTGCTGAGGAGGAGCCCCAGGGGTGGGATGCTCAGGTGCCGCCTCCGCCTCAGTATGACTTGCGACCGGATGGCTACTACGGATGGTGATTACCAAGCTAGGCCAAGAGCCTAAGCTTGGGGGAGTACGCATTTCCACCGACATTACATTCATGTTCACACATTTCATTCCAGTTGTCGGTGTTCATACTTTTCCATTGTAATATCCATGCTAGATTCGTTTTCTCGCTTTCTTGTGTGTTTGAAAAACTTTGAGAAAACCCAAAAATATTTCCTACTTCTTTTTTTTTAGATTTTCTTTCTAGCTTAGTTTAATTGTAGCATCAAAAGAAAACCCCAAAAAAAGATTTCTCGCTTCTTCTTTTACTTGTTGGGAGCTTTCCCGTGTAAATAGTTTTTCTCGTTTTTGTTTTCTTTAATTTGCTTGTTTCATTTAAAATCAAAAACTCCAAAAATATTTCAGTGTGTTTCTCTGAAATTCTTTTCTTTTTACTTGAGTCGTACCGAAGAGAAGACCACGATGAAATTGTTGAGTGGTTCTCATCGGCATTATCGTTTATCCAACAAAGAGCCCATATTACTTTGTCTTCTCCTCTTGAATAAAATGTTTGCAGATTCCAGCTTAGTCCACAGCACTCTTGCACTATTATTATCTTCTTATCGTTCGGTCCTGCAAGTGAAAGGCTATGATGACGACATTTGATAAATTGACTGTGGCAGAGAAAAGCGGGTATGAACTCAACTTGTTTCTGTTTTTGTAAATATGTTTAACCTAGTATCCCTTTATTCAGCTCATTATGATCAAACAAGTTTGCAATGACCATTAGAGATTATAGTTGTTCATGCCATGCTTAAGTAGCTAGGAGTGGATAATGATTTATATTGGGTGTCAACATGCATTAAAATGGTTGTGATGCGGTATGATGATATGGTATCCTCCTCTGAATGTTTAAGTGGCTTGACTTGGCACATGTTCACGCATGTAGTTGAATCAAAACCAACATAGCCTTCATGATATTTATGTTCATGGTGTCCATATCCTACTCATGCTAGTAGTCAATGTTGATTATATGTAATGCATGTTCATGACTGTCTTCGCTCTCTAGCTGGCCGCTTCTCAATCTAATTGCTAGCCTTCGCCTGTACTAAGCGGGAATACTGCTTGTGCATCAAAACCCTTAAACCAAGTTATGCCAGATGAGTCCACCATATCTACCTATATGCGGTATTACCCTGCCGTTCCAAAGTAAATTTGCGTGTGCCACCTCTAAAAATTCAAATGAACATCTGTTTTGTGTGCCTAGACCGCTCATGGAGCGACAGGGGGCAGTCAGTATCTTCCATGCTAAGCGGGTTATTCTCATGACGATTGTTTATTCACTTGTCCTTACATGAGAGGGGCGGTAATAGGGATTCCCAGTCCCGAAATCAAAAATCAAAAATAATTAAACAAAACTCCCCCAGGAATGTTGTTGGTTTGGACGGTACCCGTGGATACGGCTCGCCGTGGAGTGTGATTGTTGGTGGAGGGGGAGTAAACCTTTACTTTTACCGCTTGGGAACCGCCGCTAATTTGTTTAGCATGGAAGATATTGATAGTTCTCGGTCGTGACGTTGACAGGAAGGGTGTACCTCCCAAAATTATATCTATCTCTGTTTTAAACTTTGAGCTCTAGCACCACTGCAAATCCATGCTTCCCTCTGCGAAGGGACTATCTATTTACTTTTATGTTGAGTCATCATCTTCTCAAATAAGCGCCAGACCTGAGAGCACTACTGTCATCCTCATGCACTGTGTATAGTTGATGTTGGGTGCAGCATGACTGGATCTTTTCTACCATGAATTACAATGTTTAGTCGCTGCTTGAACTTTGTAGGTGCTCTGCATTTATGTTTTGCTGTCTCAGAAAGGGCTAGCGAGATACCACTATTGTCATATTGTATCATGGTTGTTTTGACATAGTGTTAGCATTTGAGATATCTTATTATTGCTCGCTAGTTGCTTATGTTATTGTTATGAGTAAATATAATTCACCATGTGTTAATGCTTTGTTCCGGTTCTCTATTAAAAGGAGGCCTTAATATCCCTTAGTTTCCTTATGGACCCCGCTGCCACGGGAGGGTAGGACAAAAGATGTCATGCAAGTTCTTTTCGATAAGCACGTATGACTATTTACGGAATACATGCCTACATTACATTGATGAACTGGAGCTAGTTCTGTATCGCCCTAGGTTATGACTATCACATGATGAATATCATCCAATGAGTTACCGATCCAGTGCCTACGACCTTTCCACTTATTGTTCTTGCTAAGTTACTACTGTTGTTGCTGTTGTTCCAACTGCTACAAAACTATTGCTACTACTGTTACCGCTACTGTTACTATTGCTACTTCTTTGGCTCCCCTTGTGTCGAATCTATAAATTTGGGTTGAATACTCTACCCTCGAAAACTGTTGCGATCCCCTATACTTGTGAGTTATCAAGGTCCCGCGCCTGTCGCCGGCACCAACCGCCTCCCTGCATAGGAAGGCGCGCCTGACGCCTCCCTCAGGCTAGGCTTGGGGGCTTCCACGTGGGAAGCGTCCGACTTGGCCGGTATGACGAGGGGGGTGCTCGGGCACCACTTGGAGGCGTGCCTCGTGGCGCACCCCCGGAGGGAAGGGACACGGCGCCACGCGCCGGTGTCGCAGGAATTCATCGACCAAGAAGACGGCAGGATGCGGGAGGAGCGTCACCCGGAGCGCGGCGGGACACGCATGTGCGTCGACATCGTGGGCCTTAACCGGGCCGGATCCCAAGGCCTCTTCTGACCGCACGCTGCTCACCCCGTTCGCATGCCCTTTGGCTTGGTGAACACCGGCGTCACCTTCCAAAGGCTGGCGCAGTTCGCGATGGTGCCTCACGTGGCATCGAGGCCCCGCGAGCCTCCACGACCCCCAGGACCTCAGGAGCCGGCCGACCCCTAAGGGCTGACCTCCGCGGCACGACCAACAAGACGGCCAGACACTTCCACAGCAGCGCAACTGCCAGGTGATTTTTTGTTGTTCTATTCAAATTGAGGGCACCCTCCAGGCTGCAACACCCTCAGGCTGGCTTGGGTCCATCCCTGCAGCATTCTCACTTTTTGGAAGTCTAGCGAACCTTATTATTTCTTTCGAAGTTTATGATTTTGGCTTAAGCCTAGCACTCGGTGCCCTGCCACCGCTTGAAACCGCCGCGCTCCTGCGACCCTTCTTTCGAGAATCCCCTAGTCGGTGTTAGGCACGGCGTCTGTGCTTGGGTACGTCCCTGCAACGTTGGTAAATCCAAGCGATCGAGCTCTATCTCGCGGGCTCACTCCCGTGTACGTCACCTCCTGAGGTCCT
The DNA here is from genome assembly GCA_039707655.1 of Elymus sibiricus. Classification (NCBI taxonomy): domain Eukaryota; kingdom Viridiplantae; phylum Streptophyta; class Magnoliopsida; order Poales; family Poaceae; genus Elymus; species Elymus sibiricus. The sequence goes on from CM077667.1 coordinate 372,086,555, forward strand.
TGGTGTCTTGCTCTCGGGGGATTGCCGAGAGTAGGCAAGTGAGGGTGTGGCTTGTTATATTCCATTGCCAGTTGGGGTGCTTTGTTACCTCGGGTGCCACGGATTGGGTGATTTTACCTTGTTCATCTCATGAAGGAACCCGACACGGTGTCTGTGCTCGAGTCCGTCCCTGCAACGTCGCTAAATCCGAGAGACTGAGCTCTGACTGGCGGGTTGCCCCCGAACATGTCACCTCCTCGGGTCCTCGGTGTCGAAACTCTTCGTGTGGTGGCCTTGGGACGACCACCCGGCTCGCGTCGCCCCCCCCCCCCATCACAGGTCCCATATGCACGCAACCGCGTGAAAAGTGAGGCGAACCCGCGTGAAGAATTGAGGAAGGAGCTCCTGAGCCTTGTGCCTGGAGTATCCGACACCTCTTTTAAATCGCCGCCCGTGACCCTCTCACGTAATAATGAGGTTGGGGTTGTACACGCCCCGGAGCCTCCCGAAGGGCTGACCCTCGGCCCCGGGAGGACTCCTGCCACGCCCAGTGGAAGCCCCGTGCTCCGCGCTGGTGGATAAAGAACCGAGGAAGGAGCTCCTGAGCCATGTGCCTAGGGCGTCCGACACCTCTTTTCAAATTGCTGCACGTGACCCTCTCACGTAATAATGTGGTTGGGGTTGTACACGCCCCGGAGCCTCCCGAAGGGCCGCCCCTCGGCCCCGGGAGGACTCCCGCCCACGCCCAGTGGAAGCCCCATGCTCCACGCTGGTGGATAATCGACGGAGCTCCATGCTTGCCAGTTTTCCCTTGTACCTCGCACGAGCGGGGGCTGGACATGGTGCCTGTGCTCGGGTTCGTCCCTGCAGCGCTGATAAACCCAAGCGATCGAGCCCTATCTCGCGGGCATTCTCCCGTGCACATCACCTCCTGAGGTCCTTGGTGTCTAGTCTCTTCGTGCCACACCCAAGTGTAAGCTGGCAAGAGCGCGGCGCTCCAGGCATGGCTTACAATGCGCAGGATTCTTCTTCACGAGAGCTGCTTGCGCGTCAAGGGGGGTTCTTGAGCATCACGTCTCAGGAACCTTCACTAGCGCCCGTAGCCCCTCACCTCCTGGTTCAGCTCAGGCATCGCGACCGGGCGTCCCTACGATGGCTGAGGTATGCACGGGGCTGGGCCCTGCCGACGCAGAGCGTAAGGACTTTCGAGCAGGCCGCTTGCATGTCAAGGGGGGGGGGGGGTTCTTGAGAATCACGTCTCAGGAACCTTCACTAGCGCCCGTAGCCCCTCACCTCCTGGTTCAGCTTAGGCAACACATCCTGGCGTCTCAGCGACGGCTGAGGTATGCGCGGGGTTGGGCCCTGCCGACGCAAAGTGTGCGAACTCTCAAGCCAGACGCTTGCGCGTCAAAGGGTGGCTCTTGAGCAACGCGCCTCAGGAACCTTCACTAGCGCCCGTAGCCCCTCACCTCCTGGTCCGGCTCAGGCATCGCAACCTGGCGCTCCAGCGACGGCTGAGGTATGCGCAGGGCTGGGCCCTGCCGACGCAGAGCGTTAAGACAAGCAAGAGAGAAACCCAACCAAGAAAGGGAAGTCGCGGATCACAAGCAGTTATTACAAAGTCCGAAATATTCCCTACAACTTAAAAATGTCATCTCATGTCTCCTCGAGGCGGACTCAGTTATTGCAGGGTGGTAAAACGAGGCTCCCCGCTAGGCTCTTCGTCGCTGTCGAGGCAGAAGAACTTCTCGAGCAACGCCTTCACGTGGCTCTCCAAAGCTGCCGCCATATCGCCGTGAGACTCTTCAGGAACGGGGCCCGTCACCTCGTCAAACTTGAAGTTGGGGTCACGAAGGAGGAGATGCCTGAATACGGGAGTCGCCGCCACAGAGAGGAGACCACGACTTTCCTCTTCCAGGATGCCATCCACCTCCTGGGCCGCGCCCTCGAGTGCCTTCACAAGCCTGGAAAAAAGCTTGGCGTGGCTAGAGCCCTGAGGAATGAGAGGGACATCGAAACTCGACATGCAAATGGAGGACAGGGCCTCACGGGCCCTGTGTTCGAGGGAGGACAGCGCGGCGTGGTCTGAGGCCGCCCTCACGTCCTCGGCAGCTAGGATCTCCTTCTCCCGGGCGTCCAGGTTGGCGTTGGCCTCGGAGATCCGCTTGGCATGAGCCTCTTGGGCCTTAGCCACCTCGCGCCACAGCACCTCCAGGCGTTCGCACTTCGTTGCCTGCTCGGCCGCCAGCTTCGCGAGCTCAGCATCGCGGCCCGCAAGCTCCGCCTCGCAGGCCTTGATGTCCTCTTCTTGCAGCTGGAGTTGATGCGCTTGCGCGACTGAAAGCACAACATGCTCCCTTGGTGGTTTTGATAATTCATGACAACATACATTGTCTCTTGGACTAATATTTCTACCTAGTGTATTTCAGGTGAAAGTCCATAGAGAGAGATGGGTTGGCAAAAAGGATTGTGAGGAGATACCCCTAGATGCAAGGAAATGGATTGGCAAAGCTTCAAGCAAGAGGACTCTACATTTTACTTTGTGAGAAATCACTTTGAGTCCATAGGAAAGCCAATACTATTAAAAGGGGGTAAGGTACTGTTGGTGAACAAGATGCTCCACGTGCACAAGTGATAGTCACCAAAAACACCCACAAACTCTTCCACAAAAGTCTGTCCAAGCCTTTCATGCAAATCGGTGCTACCAACAATTTCCACTCGGTCCCACCGATTCCCAAACTCAGACAGACCCATGCAAAACCCTAGCCCTTCGGTGCAACCGATTCTGCATCGGTGCCACCGAGTTCAGCTTGCCAACTTTCTGTTACCTCGTTTCCTAAAATCGGTACCACCGAGTTTTTGGGATCGGCGTCACCGAGTTGTGCATTCTGACCGTTGGACACCTGATCGGTACCGCCGAGAGAAATGTATCGGTCTCACCGAGATTCAAAAGTTACTGCCTTTTGGTCACTTCGGTACCACCGAGTTTTATACTTCGGTGTCACCGAGTTGGTCACTTTAGGTGTAACGGTTGGATTTTTGGGGATGCCTATATATACCCCTTCACCACCACCCACTCGAAAGAGAAGCACTCAGAACTATTCCATACTTGCCCCATCCAACTTTCTGAGAGAGAGCCACCTACTCATGTGTTGAGATCAAGCCATTCCACTCTATCCATCTGAATCTTGATCTCTAGCCTCCCCAAGTTGCTTTCCACCAAATCAATCTCTTCCACCAAAGCCAAATCTGTGAGAGAGTGATTGTGTGTTGAGGAGTCTATCATCTTGAAGCACAAGAGCAAGGAGTTCATCGACATTACCGAGCCTATTACCTTTTGGAAGGTGGTGCCTCCTAGATTGGTTAGGTGTCGCTTGGGAGCTTCCTACTTGGTGTTGTGGAGTTGAATCAAGAAGTTTGTACGGGCAAGGGGATCGCCTACTTCGTGAAGATCTACCCATAGTGAGGCTAGTCCTTCGTGGACGGAAGCCGTTATGGAATAGTCAAGGTTGCTACTTCGTGGTCCCATATGGGTGGAGCCCTCCGTGGACTCTCGCGACCGTTACCCTCCATGGGTTGAAGACTCCATAAACGTGGACGTACGATAGCACCACCTATCGGAACCACGGGAAAAATCTTCATGTCCCTCATGCGTTTGATCTCCCTATCTCAACTCCTTACTTCCATGTGCAATGTCTTTACTTTTCGCTGCCATACTTGTTGACATGCATGTGTAGGGTGTACTTGAATAGCTATCATTGCTAAAATCTGCCAACCAATTAACTTGGGAAAGGGTTAGGTTTTAATTTTTGCTAGTAGTCTATTCACCCCCCCCTCTAAACACACACTTCTAGTGATCCTACAAGTGGTATCAGAGCTTTGGTCTCCATTGCATCGGTTTCATCACCGTGGAGGAAGATGGATGTGTCTAGTTTGGGAAGTTTGAGTTGTAGAGTGCCTATTCTTGATGGGGAGTACTATAGTCAATGGAAATATAAGATGCTTGAGCTATTCAATGAATTTCATTTGAGCAAGTATGTTAAGAACCCCTATGTACCTCCCATTGATCCTTTACATCCCACACACGAAGAGGAAATTGATATGCTATGCAATCTTAGAACTGTTAATCTTATCGTTAGAGGATTGCCTAGGATAGTGCTTAATCAAATGAAGAATTTTGAATGTGCTTATACTTTGTGGAATGACTTGGAGAAACGATATCCAAGTTATTCATTGAGTAATCTTGATGAAATTCTTCATAAGACTATTGTCTTTCACAAAATGATGCCTAGTGATCCCAAGTTTGATGACTATCTATTTGAGCTTAGAGACCTCATGCATGCTAAAGGAGATGTCATAACTATCAACAACATCATTGTAGAAGCCATTCGCATTCATAATCTTGAACATTGTCATGATCAAAATCCTAACAAATCTCTTGTTCCTTGTGACGAGGATTTCCCACTTGATGATGACAATGTGGAACATGGCTACTATGATGAGGATGAGTTGTTCGACATCGAGCATGAGAAGATCATGAAGAATCTAAGTCTCATGGCAAACTTCAAGGATTACATGTCTGGAGGAAAAGAGTGGATTCTCGATAGTGGATGCACCGATCATATGACCGGAGATAGAGAGATGTTTGAAGAGATCACACCAAACCATGGACCGCGAAGGTATGTAAATTTTGGAGACAACTCCAAGGGTAAGGTACTTGGTCTTGCTAAGGTGGCCATATCCCATGATAGCTCTATTCAACACGTCATGCTTGTTGAATCCCTTGGCTACAATCTTCTTTCCGTATCTAGACTTGCCGACTTTGGTTTTAATGTGCTATTCACGAAAGTAGATTGCCAAGTGTTTCGTCAAGATAATCATAATATGGTCTTTACCGGTTTCCGTAGAGGTGATCTATATATTGTCGATGCTGGTGCACCTGAGTAAAATGGCGCTGAAGAAAATGCTCAGCCCCAACAAAGTCGTCAACTTGCTCATCCTAGAGTGGCAAATGAAGTGCAGATTGACAAAATCCTCGACGACATTAATGCACCAGGTCCTCTCACTCGCTCAAAAGCTTCACATTTGTCTAAGTTTTGTGGGCACTTTGCCTTTGTCTCTATCACAAAGTCCACCAAAGTTGATGAAGCATTTATGGAGCCTGAGTGGATTCAAACTATGCAACATGAATTACATCGATTCAAGCTTAACAATGTGTGGGAACTTTGCAAGCAGCCAGATCCTCGCAAGCACAACATCATAGGTACCAAGTATATCTACCGCAACAAGCAAGATGAAAATGGCCAAGTGGTGAGGAATAAGGCCCTTCTTGTAGCTCAGGGCTACACACAGGTTGAGGGGATTGACTTTGATGAAACTTTTGCACCTGCTGCTAGACTTGAAGCTATTCACATATTACTTGCTTATGCTAACCATCACAAAATCATATTATATCAAATGGATGTGAAAAGTGTATTCCTCAATTGTAAGCTTGAGGAAGAAGTATATATATGTTGCTCAACCCCTAGATTTTGAAGATCCTAAGCATCCTGACAAAGTCTTCAGACTCAACAAGGCCCTCTATGGCCTCAAGCAGGTCCCTCGGGTGTGGTATGACACTCTGAAGGAATTCCTCATGACGAAAGGCTTCAAACCCGGTTCACATGACCCAACTCTTTTCAAAAAATCTTATGATGATGAATTATTGTATGCCAAATATATGTGGACGATATTATCTTTGGATGCACTGAAAAATGTTACAGTGATGAATTTGGCTACATGATGAGTGAAGAATATCAAATGTCCATGATGGGGGAGTTGAAATTCTTCTTAGTCCTTCAAATTCGACAACAACGCAATGTCACCTTCATATCTCAAGAGAAATACCTCAAGGATGTCCTAAAGAAATTCGGCATGCAAGACTGCAAAGGCGCCAAAACTCCGATGCCTACAAATGGCCACCTCTGCACTAACAAAAATGGTAAAGATTTTGATCGGAGGGTATATCACTCCATGATTGGCTCTTTATTGTACTTATGTGCATCTAGGCCAGATATTATGCTTAGTGTTTTCATGTGTGCCTGATTCCAAGCAACATCGAAGGAATCACACCATAAGGCTGTGAAGCATATTCTTCGATATCTAGATCACACACCAATGCTTGGATTATGGTACCCCAAGGGCTTTGGATTTTGATCTTATTGGATATTCCGACTCTGACTTGCCGGAGATCGCGTGGATCGCAAGTCAACATCAGGCACATGCCATTTCCTCAGACGATCCCTGGTCTGTTGGTCCTCGAAGAAGCATAACTGCGTGTCACTATCCAGTGCTGAAGCTGAGTACATTGTTGTTGGTTCCTATTGCTCACAATTGTTGTGGATGAAGCAAACCCTCAAGGACTACGACATCAAGGTGAAAAATGTCCCACTCTATTGCGACAATGAGAGTACCATCAAGGTTGCTCACAACCCAGTTTAGCACCTAAAGACAAAGCACATTCAGATTCATCATCATTTTCTTCGCGATCATGTGTTGAAGGGCGACATCATCATCGACCACGTGAAGACTGAAGAACAACTGGCTGATATCTTCACTAAGCCCTTGGATGAGAAGAGATTTTGCAATTCGCGGTGTGAGCTAAATATTTTAGAATCTTTGAATGTTCTTTGAAAGGACACACATCCTAACACTTATGCAAAAATTGATGACTTAGATGTGCAACACACAAAGTAACATTTTTCCTCAATCAATGAAGACTAACCCTCTAAGTGTGAAGAAATCAATGAAGAATTTGATTCTCAGAACCCTACGACAATTGTATGCGGTGTCTGAAATCATCATAATTCTTATACGGTGGGTTACGCCACGAACCGTTGTTGAGATTCTTCAAAATTGAGTTTTTCGATTTTTTGCAAGTACCTCAAAATTTTCAATTGATGTTTCTCTTCAAATGGCACACACAGACACAAATATATATATATATATATATATATATATATATATATATATATATATATATATATATATATATATATATATATATGGCAATAGCTGCATGGTGCCTAGGTGCCTGGGAACCCAGGTACCCCAAAACAATTTACCTAGGGTATATATATATATATATATATATATATATATATATATATATATATATATATATTGAGTTTTTCAATGTCCTCAAGAACATTCACTTATAGCTAATTCCTCAAGTTGAGTTTTAATCTAAGTGAATGTGATCGGACCCATTCCCCCTCTATGATAAACTCAACCCAGTCTGTTCTCAAATTCTTCATATGTGTTCTGTTTGACACCCGTTCAAAGTCTTTACTATGTCCTTGTCAGGAGAAGAATCTGCGAACAAAACATTAAAAAAATTCTTATCAAATTTTGGCGTTTGCCACTCGAACCTTTCCCACTTCCACGATTGGAATAAAATATTCACCCACAATCTCCACTACTCTATACGTGGGTGACACATGTCAAGAGGATAACAAGAGGCGGGGGCAATAACGCCCAAAAACTTCGGACCGTTCAGTTTCACCGTCCCCTATAAATACCCCTCCTCTTTCACCGTCTCCCTCTTACTCGCTCGATTCACTCGCGTCGCTCTCAAGCTCAAACCTAGCGCTGTCGTTGGAATCATCGCCACCGGGGAAGAAGAGCTTTGGTGCCTCAACTTCTTCGACAACGTACTCGCGCCGGCCGTGGATCTCTTCCCTCCGCCGATGCCGTAGCTGTGTTCCACCACCAAGTTAGGGCGCGGGAGATCTAAACTACCAGCTTCCTCTTTATGGCTGCTCAGTTCATTGTGTTTTTTGAAAAGGGTATTTAAAAGTTACTTTTACTGCTCGATTTGATCTTTATGGTTCCACAAAATCTTCAAAAATTGTTTGTTCTTCATAGATCCATCTCCTAAACACTTTCAATCTACCCTGTCTTGCTTTATTTCTCTAAGTTATGATTTTCTTCAAGATTCCTCAATTGTGTGAATTGTCAAATCTGCATAACTCTGGAACCTAAGTCAAGAACACTTAGTGAAATTTTTCAAGACAACTATGGTCAAATTCCTCAACCTGAGATATTTTTGAAAAATTTCTGAGAACGCATATGACCTCTCCAAATTCTTTGCAACCATTCTTTGTTCACAGGTACACATGTCTACCGACGAATCTCTAGGTTCTCATCAGCTTACTTCATTTGAAGCGTTCCTCGAAGAAAAATTGCATACATCCTCAGAATCCTCAAAAGTACAAAGTCCTCATGTGAATAAAATGGCAGATGGCAAAAGACCTCAGAAAGTTGGAAAGAAATTAGAAGTCCACACTGCTTTTGAAATCCCTGAGGACATTTATGATGAATATTGCACACCAGATGAAGCCACTCATGGCAAAGAGACCAAGAAGCAGCGCAAGACGCACATGCAAAAGATTGAGAGGAGATGGGCCAAGGAATGGAGGGCTTATCGATATGTAACTCCCAAATACATGAAGAAATTCATAGTAAATCCTCCATGCCCCCGACCTCCATTGGCTCAAGGCCAAGCAGCTGATCCCACAAGCATCAAGCGTGGAAAGGAATTTCGTCAAGAATGGGCAAAGCACCAATCCAAACTGCAGAAACAAGCTGCTGAGGCTGTTGCAAAGTTTAATCAAGACTCACAGGCTTCAGCTAATGGAAAAGAGCCTAAGAAGGCTATGCCGAAGAAATCAGCTATGAAGTCAAAATCCTCAACTTCATTGCCCTCACGACCAATTTCCTCAACTGCAAAGTCCTCAGCTATGAGGCCCACAATCCAAATTCATCAAGCACATTCCTCAAGGGCTGCTCATATGCCCTTTGTGGCTACAACTTCATTTGCCGCTGCCACAAAAGCATCGACACCCGTACATCTTGCAACGTGTCAGCGTACTACCGGATTCTCAATTGCCTCATGGGCATCTGCATCTGCCTCAGCAAGTGGTCACATTTCATCAAGTGCTACTACGCTGAAGGTCAAAGCCATGGATGGATGAGGTCCAAGGCAAGCCCTCACAAGAAGAAAGTGCTCATCAAGGTTCCCTCTGAATTAGAGCATGATGAAGCTGATGATGAAGAACTTGAAGAAATCATCAGAAACAAGCAATAGAGAGTTGCTCAAGCTAATGGCACTCATATCCCTCTCCTTCTAGACCCGAGGATTGTGCTTGACTTCATTGACCTCTGGCATAAAGATCCAAACACACCCATTGATGATTTGAATCTGCCTCGTGGCCCTAATCATCCTTTGAGGGCTTTCCTCCTGGAAGGAAAATGGAAATATGAGACAACTTGTCAACTCAAAAAGTCTCAATACAAGAAAGGGCGCTTTTTGAAGAACAACATTCTCAGCTTGACTCCTAAGCAGTTTTTTGCTATGCAGGCTGAGATCAAAGGCCTCAGTGATGAATATGACTGATACTATGCTGATTGGAAAGGAGCCAAGGTCAGATTTGTCAACAAAGCTAATGCGGTCTTCAATGACCACAACTCAAGGGTTGCAGCAAGATCGCAAGCAAAAATTCCTCAAGCTAGCTCATCTACACCGCCTGCTGAGGAATGTGCCAGAGCAGCTGAAGACATTGCTGCTCCTGAAGAAATTGCCATGGCAACACCCAATGTTGCGCCTCAAGAACCAACTCGGCCAGCTGAAGAATCTGTTGTGCCTGAAGAAGCTAGAACCACCTGGGCAACACCTTAGGTTGCGCCTGAAGAAATACCTAGGGCGACTGCATCAGTTGTGCCTGAAGAAACTGCACCACCTTCATCCTCCACTGCTGTTGCAGCAAAATCCTCAAAGGTGAAGGCAGACACAATTCCTTCTGCATCAGACGCGAAGAAAACCAAGGTAGCAGAAAAACAGGCTGCCAAGAAAAGAAAAGCATCAGAATCTGCAGAAGCCTCAACTGCAAAGAAATTGAGGATCATTCCAATTTCCTCAACGGAACCAATTGATGCACCTCCACTCATTGTTGTGCCTCCATTTGAACTTGTTCCATTTGTAGAAGAATATGTCATTCCAAGTGAAGAGGAAGAAGAAAACCACTCTGCTGCTTCCTCAAAGCAGGTGGATGAAGAAATTGAGGCTGAAACATATGCTTCACCTCATCACGTATCATCGCCCCAGTCGCAGTTTACTGCTGAAGAGGCTGGAGTTGAAGAAATGGAGGAGGATGTGGACATTGGCTCTACCACTCCCTTGATCAATGATGAATATTGGGAAGCAGCGCACCCAAATTCTTGAATGACCACTTCCCTCACTCAAATTCCTCAGTCCCCAGCACAGACTGAAAAATTGTTGACTAGCTCTGAAGGCCATACGACTCCCCTCAAGTCAATCCTTGAAGGAATTCTAGCTGCATTAGCTGAAGAAATCGCAACCCAGGCTGGTGTTGAAGAACCTGCTATTCAAATTCCTCGGCCTGAAGGGTCTGTTCAGTCCACTGATACTGAAACTGTGTCAATTGCTACTGCTGAAGAAATGGCCAAATCTGATGCCATTATAGATAAGAATGACTCAACTGGATCTCCTCGGCCTATTATTGATGTGAGGCCACACAAAGTAAATCTTCAACCAAAGCCCTCACTGCCATTCAAAGGCAAGCTTGCCAGGAGACCCAAGTTTAACAATGCAGATTTCTTCCCTGAGAGACTTTTCTTCACTGGTGAATCACCATATGACTCAACAAGAATTATCCACAAGCGGTTCTGGACTTCAAATTATATCAACTTTTATTCCTCGGTGCTATTTGATAACAACAAATTCTTCCCGCATCGTCACATTCCTCACGTGGATATGGAGTCCATCCCCTGCTTCACACATGTGCTAGCTGTTCTTCATGACGCAGGGCTCCTGGGATTCTGCACTGACATCTGCGACTGGAATGAGGAGCTAATTCTTCAGTTCTTTGCAACCTTGTATATCTCTGGTGAAGTTGAAGACGTCAATACTTGGATTCTGGATTGGATGACTGAGGACACTTATTACAAAGCTCCTGCCAGTGAATTGCTTCAAGATCTTCTGGTTGACCCACCCTCAGATCAATGCCAAACATGTATATGAGGAACCTGAGCTCCGAGATCACATGATGCAAGTGCTGATGAAGCCTTTGGCTGAAGGAGAAGCTCCAAGAACCACCTTCCTAGTGAAGGATCTGCTCAATGTGCCTCGGACTGTGTATCACATTCTGTCCAAAACCCTCAGTCCAATCAAAGGCCACCACTCTGATGAAGAAGATGTTGTTGGTATCATGAATAATTCGTTATTCTATATTATACATGGGATTCCCATCAATATCCATGATTTCTTCTTGAGAACTTTGGCAAATGTTGAACTGTCACCTTTTGACTTGAAGCCTTATGCCCCTTGCTCATGAGATTCTTTAGAACAAGGTCTTCAATCCATTACAAGGCTGACTGTTAGAATCATCTCAGTTATCTGCCTCTAGTTGAAGTTCTTCAACAAACAATTTCCTCAGCTCCTGGAAAGGCAAGGATGTTGTTGATGAAGGCAAACATCCATTGGATGGTCAATTTTGTCAACCTACGTCACATTCCACCAATGATGACTCTGCCTCCCAAGACTCTGCTGCAAATGCCTCAGTTCCAAATCCTCAAGATTCTGCCCCTCGTGTGATGACTGATTGTGAACTTCTCATAAGTCTTCACCAGAAAGTCGATCGTAATCACAAGTGGGTTAAGCGTCAGTTTGCAAGAAGATGTCTGTGACGCAGAACTCTATGAGGAAGAATCATTACTATGCCCATGAAACTTTTGATCACACCTAGGCCATTCTCTCACATCTCAAGACTGATGAGGAACTTGCTGAAATGGAGTTCCAACAAAACTTTGATTGGTCCTGGCCACCGCAGAAGAAATTCAAGAAAGTTAAAGTTCCTCAGCTGGTTGCAAGCTCATATTCTTCATCGTGAAAGACTGATGAGGCCGAGGACCATGACGACACTGCTACTAGCCCTGACAACAACGTTGGCGCTCCTCCACCACCTTCAAGATGAAAGTCTTCAGGGGCGTTAGTCCTTAGGTTTCGCCCCTTTTGGTCATTTGATGACAAAGGGGGAGAAAATTGAGTTAGTCTTCAAGCGGGTCTTTTATATGGGCTATTATTTTGTTTAAGTTTTTTCTGAGGTGTTTAATTGTTGAGTTGTAAACTTAAGTCCGATGGTAGTCTGACTCTTTTGAACTGCTTTCTGCATGCTTATTCTTCAAGTTCATTAATGCACGCATGCTGAATTTTGTCAGACACCATTTTTCATCATGCATTTCAAGTTCTTCATATTGTATGTTAAGTGTGTGAAGGGATTACAAGATATAAGGGGAGGTCTCCAAGATTTTATCCTGCCATGTGCATTCGCAGTGCAAAGCAAATTCCTCAAATATGCACATCTTCAGGGGGAGTTCCTCTATATCTTGCAATCAAATTCCTCAAACTCTGTAATTACACTTCATATGTTTATCCCCATTGAAAACCTAACCTATTTGTCATCAATCACCAAAAAGGGGAGATTGTGAGTGCATCTAGTGCCCCTTAGTGATTTTGGTGTATTGAAGACATATAGGTTAAGGGACTAATGTGTTTGTGAGTGTACACATGTCCTATAAGTCCTTGAGGAGTTTAGTTTAACCGATGGAAGTCGACCCCCAAAAATGTATTTCTTCGAGTGAAGACTTTGATGTTCTTCTTGAAAATTGATGTGAGGATTTCGGTGTGACTCTAAAGATATTGAAGCGAGGACTTTGAAGCTTGAAGACTTTGGTTTCATAGTTTCTTTTCTTCTTTTTGAGTCATAGGAAACATCGTACTGTTATAGGGGTTCGAGGTAAAACTAAGGAGAATTTCCAAGTGATGCTCATCTCAATACCTACACTTACCCAATCCTTCAAGTGAAGCCTTTGGAAATCTCTTGCAGTTTAATCAAAATTTTCAATGACAGAGACGAAGTTCTTCTCGTCTTTGAGGAAATTAATCTGACTAAGGAGTTAAGATTTATCCAGTGTGAATTGCCCACCGTGAGGAATATGATAGCCCTGGGGAATTTGAGAGTTCAAAATTCCGACCGTTGTTGTGCTTAGTGCCAGCTATCCTAAGGATCTTATCCTGCCAATGGTCATATCATTAGGGCATTTATGTCTTATCATGTCGGGTTGCACCGTGACTATAAATAGCCGGGCCCCATAACCACTAGCTGGTTGGCTACTCCGAGAGAGATCGACAAGTGTCATTTAGAGCAACCCATCCTCCGACGATTTTGAGAGAATCGTCCTGAGGAAAAACAAAAAACCCAAACACTCAAACCCAAAAGTGATTGAGCATCACTGAAGAGATTCTCCTATGTGGAACCGATGCTTTTTACCTTTGAAGATTGTGTATCTTCCAGACGGTTAGGCGTCATGGTCTAGAGCATCAAAGAGGAAATTGTGGATCGCCAGGTGACCGAGTTTGTGAAGGTTTGGAAGTCTACCTTGAAGACTCACCACGAGTGATTGGGCGGAGACTGTGTGACTCTAGCTAAAGGAGAATACGGTAAGGACTGTGTGTCCTAAGACTGTGTGTCCTTTTGTTTAGATACCAAGCTGCTCCAAACCAAACATACGACTGGCACAACAGTTAGAACTGGTAGACCAAATCATTGTGTTCACCGAGCAACTGGTTCTATTTCCTCAACCCTTTCATTTCCTTGTTTACTTGTTGATGAAATAGATCGTTACTGTTTGAAGACTTTGACTGAAGACTTTCTCAATTTCCTCAATCCAAATTCTTCAGTCACCTTGTCTTTCGCCTTCTTATCCCGATTACTTGCTACTTGTGCTCTGTGTATGCTTCATTTCATCATGACGATTTTGCTATTTCCATGCACTACTGCAGAATGGTCCAAAGATGACACATCAATCAGAGACCCTTCAACGAAACTATGTGTGATGCACGGATCGCAAACAGTATAGTTCAAGCTCCGTCGCCAATAACGCGAACTGTGTGCGATGGCGGACCCATCAAATATGATTCAGAAAAGACTTACGTGTGCGATTCCTGACATACAGTTGTTCCATATGAACTGTTTGTGATTAGCCAAAATAACACAAACGGTTACACAGATCCAGATGTGTGCGATAGAGGGCACACAGTTCACTAACATAAACTGTGTGTGATGATATAGAAGAACACAAACGATTCAGCATAACAAGATGTGTGCGATATAGGGCACACAGTTCATTACCATAAACTGTGTGCGATGATATAGCAGAACACAAATGATTCGGCATAACAAGATGTGTGCGATAGAGGGCAAACGGGTGAGTAATCAGAATCGTTTGCGAACACCAGGAATAACACAAACGATTGGTGTTAATAACATGTGTGTGTGTGTTGTGGGGAAACGTTTGCTGGTATACAATTTGTCAGTGATTGATGAAATTATCACCGACGGGTTTCGTAGTTTTGTCCGCATGTACTGTGATTTGCTCTGTCTGCACAACATCTATGCTGCTTACAAGTCACTCGGGTGAACTATTTGTGATGAGCCAAAATAACACAAACGGGTGCACATGTCAAGATGTGTGCAACAGACGGCATACCGTGCGTTCGGATGAAATGTGCGAGCCAAAATAACACAAACAATTGGGCGTAACAAGATGTGTGTGATGCCCAACAAACAGGTCAGTAATCTAAATTGTGTGGAAAGATAGAAAATAACATAGACAGATAATAACACAGACGATTACTGGTAATAAGCACCTGATTCAGAAAATGATAGCACAAATTATCGTTCACACTCCTACATAAATGACTAAACAACATAATAGCGACATTACATATCAACAAGGTTCAGAAAACAGCAAAATAGAAATAGCTACCCGTCTGCGTTGTTGCGGGGCTGCCTGTTGGTTCGCCAATGTTGAAATATTGTCTGCACTCATGCAACATCCTCTCTATGGAAGAAGGATCCACTTCCGGGTCGGCGAAGACCTTGTTCATGAACTTTTCATAGGCCCGGCCTTTCCTCTGCTCCTACTGCATCATAGTAGCTCCGGTCTCATGGAAAATCCCGTCCACGGGCATAGGCAGGCGTGCGATTCTCTCATGACGTAGATTTTCAGAGCGGTCATAAACAAGAAACTCAAAAGTGGCGCGCTCTACTAGAGCGGTAGCAGACTCTAAGTAGGCTGCTGCCCTTACTGTGGCCAAATCCGCGCGACCTCCAAGGCAACGATGAACTGATCGGCGCATGTTGCCTTTTTGAAGGCCGCAACCGCGCGTTCCGCGTACGCAACTGGGCATGCCCGCAACCGATCTAATGCAACCTCCATCTTTTCCGCTCTTTCTGCCAAGGCCTCCGGACCCTCAGCAGCACGTACCGCCGCCAAGGCCTCCGGACCCTCACCAGTGCGTACAGCCGCCGCCGCCGCGGGCTCCTCTGCGCATAAGATCTGCCTCAACCGCGCGCTTTCTAAGATGGAGAGGCGTGGCCTAGATTCGGATGACATGTCTAATGTTGAGGATTTTGTGAAGGCGAGGACAGTGGAGAGAAGAAGGCCAGATTTGGGGGTTGCGAGAGGGGAAAGAGACGATGGAGAGCGAAGAGTGGTGATATTTATTTATGACCCTATACACGATTGTAGACAGTTGCTACATTTTTTCCGTGTGCGATTATGTTTGCACCAAAAACGAATCGCCTCCGATGAGTGACGCAACCACACACGGGTTTAAAGTACCAACTGTGTGGCACAACTCGCCGCCCGTCATCGCCATACCCTCACTCACCAATGGTGGCTGGTCATCGCTCATGGGCTCCATTTAGTCTTCCCGCCCTCGAGCCAATGCTTCCCGCGCAAGCGCAAGCGCTAGCCACAGCGGTAAATTGTAAAATCCCCAATCCCCTTGGCCTTGGCAGCAACTAGCTATAAATAACAGAACGATGGCCGGCGGGGGCGAGCTGAATCAACGATCCCCTGTCTAGTTGCCACACATACCGTCAAACCCCCAATGGCCAACGACAGGCTGGAGTTGGGCGACGGCGGAATCCAGGCTACCAGCGCGATGGTCGGCTTGAGGGTCGACGGTCATGTCGCCACCTCTCCTGAAGACAGCCAGAGGAGGTGGGAATCACGACATGAGAAAGCCAGTAGGTTAGCTAGGGTCATCTCTAAAGCAGCTAGGGATCGCGAGCGGGCGCTATTGCGGGCTCGGCGCAGAGTGCGATGGATGGTGAGGGCGGCGGAGCGGGAACCACGACGCCGCAAGGACAACTGCGGCAGTGGTCATCGCACGAGGTGCAGGCTTATGTCCCAAATGGAGGAGGACGCAGCCCCGGATGCCGGGGGAGGCCTGGCGGCCGTTGTTGCAGCACTAGCGATAGCTAGGGTCTCGTCGGCCACCGGGACGATGTACGAAGACCCGACGGACGCCGCAGTCCTGGTGAGAGCCGCGTCCGAGCAGTAGCGGCGATCTCCAATGTCGAGGCTGGCCCTTCCTCGGTCGATCAAGGTGTAGGTCATCGACTTGGCGACCTCTTGTCCTCCCGAGCCAAGGAACGACACGATATCGATGGACGATGACAGCTGTGTGTGATGCGTCGGCGTTAGGGGCAGTTGCACTGTTTTGCGCGCGCAGTTCATATATATTATATTGATGTAAAATAGCGAGCTAATGTTTTGTAAATTACTCCGCCAACTATGCATTGTACCAATTTGAGCATGTAAATGCTCGATTGAATTGTTCATGCCTGATTTGTGCTTGCATTGTGGACACTACGACGGCTTTCTTTCCTCGGGTGATTGACACGGACATACAAACTGCGATAAGGGATGCTCAAATATTTTGCAAAATTAATTACCTGGTTCTACATTAGAAAAAAAGCCCAATCTCACAGAAATCCCCAATCGAGCAGCGTCGAGAAAGTCAGCGCCGATAGGCGTCGGCGAGGGGATGAAACAAAATGCTGTGGCGTTCATCGGCGGCAGCCGGCTGCGACATTCGTCGTCGAGCTCGAAGATTTGGGTGGGCCGAGGTCGAGAACGAGTAACTATACATCAGTGTGAATGAGGACGAAGGGGGAGAGGGCCGGGGTAGAGGGTCCGCGTAGGAAACGGTTCGTAAACATGAACCGTGTGTGATTAATGCCATTAAAGTTTTTGGTAGCTTAATTTAGTGCATGTACGGACTAAAATCCCAACTACAATATACAGGTGTGACGGGAGAAGTGTGGATTGTCGTTCGATCACAGTGCATCCTACGGTGCGCAAGCACGATCCGTGTGGCGGGGTTCTGGCCAATCAGAACACATCGCAGAATGGGGTGAACGCACACGGCATTCGCAAAGTAACTATTTGCCCAAACAAATCACAAAGTTTCAAGTGAAACCCATATTTCCTTGGTCGTTTCTCCATTATTATTTTTCTACTATCAACATATCAGGCTCGTTTACCATATCTAGTCTTTTTTGTGTACTTTTCTAGGCATTTACTGCTTATAATTCAAGTTTGAACGTTCTATACATGAAAATGTGTTCAAAAAGGATTCAAAAATACATAATTATGTCGTTGAATAACTTTTCATGTATTTTACAGGAAATTAGTAGAATTTTAAAGGATATGTATGGGAAGAGGTAACCAGAGATGTGTCGTTTATTTGTTTTGTAACTCTAGAAAAATGGAAAACATGCGTGAAAAACATGTTACCTCGTGTGGTGCCCAAGCATGACCTCAATATGATGCGGTAAATATTTGAGGAGGTATAGATAATGTCGTGATACGCACTCTTCATAAACCGGACCATCACCTATGGAGTTTCATGGTTCGAGGAGCGAAATCACCATGTTTTGAAGGGGAACCCATATTTTATTGGTCCTTTCAACTTAATTTATTTTCTACGATCAACATACCCACTAGAATGCACTGTGTCCAAATTTCACATTTTTCAGGCTCGTTTACCGTATTTAGTCTTTGTGTGTACTTCCTAGGCATTTGCTGCTTATAATTCACGTTTGAACATTCTGTACATGAAAAGGTGTTCAAAAAGGACTCAAAAATTCTTAATTGTGTCGTTCAATAACTTTTCATGTATTTTACAGGAAATTAATAGAATTTTAAAGGATATGTGTGGGAAGAGGCAACCACAGATGTGTCGTTTATTTGTTTTGCAACTCAAGAAAAATGGAAAACATGCCTGAAAAACATTTTACCTCGTGTGGTGCATAGGCATGACCTCAATATGATGCGGTAAATATTTGAGGAGGCATGGATAATGTCACGATACACACTCTTCATATACCGGACCATCACATATGGAGTTTCATGGTCCGGGGAGCGAAATCACCATGTTTTGAAAGGGAACCCATATTTCCTTGGTCCTTTCAACTTGATTTATTTTCTACGATCATCATACCCACTAGAATGCACCGTGTCCAAAATTTGACATTTTTTCAGGCTCGTTTACCGTATTTAGTCCTTTTTGTGTACTTTCTAGGCCTTTTGTGCTTATAATTCAAGTTCGAACGTTATGTACATGAAAAGGTGTTCAAAAAGGACTCGAAAATTTGTAATTGTGTCGTTGAATAACTTTTCATGTGTTTTACAGGAAATTAATAGAATTTTAAAGTGTATGTGTGGGAAGAGGCAACCACAGATGTGTCGTTTATTTGTTTTGTAACTCTAGAAAAAATGGAAAACATGCCTGAAAAACATGTTACCTCGTTTGGTGCCTAGGCATGACCTCAATATGATGCGGTAAATATTTGAGGAGGTATGTATAATGTCGTGATACGCACACTTCATATACCGGACCATCACATATGGAGTTTTATGGTTCGGGGAGCGAAATCACCATGTTTTGAAGGGGAACCCATATTTCCTTGGTCCTGTCAACTTGATTTATTTTCTACGATCATCATACCCACTAGAATGCACCGTGTCCAAAATTTGACATTTTTTCCGGCTCGTTTACCGTATTTAGTCTTTTTTATGTACTTTCTTGGCCTTTTGTGCTTGTACTTCAAGTTCGAACGTTCTGTACATGAAAAGGTGTTCAAAAAGGACTCGAAAATTTGTAATTGTGTTGAATAACTTTTCATGTATTTTACAGGAAATTAATCGAATTTTAAAGGATATGTGTGGGAAGAGGAAACCACAGATGTGTCATTTATTTGTTTTGTAACTCAAGAAAAATGGAAAACATGCCTGAAAAACATGTTACCTCATGCGGTGCCTTGGCATGACCTCAATATGATGCGGTAAATATCTGACGAGGTATGGATAATATCGTCATACACACTCTTCATATACCAGACCATCACCTATGGAGTTTCATGGTCCGGGGAGCGAAATCACCATGTTTTGAAGGGGAACCCATATTTCCTTGGTCCTTTCAACTTGATTTATTTTCTACGATCATCATACCCACTAGAATGCACCGTGTCCAAAATTTGACACTTTTTCCTGGCTCGTTTACTGTATTTAGTCCTTTTTGTGTACTTTCTAGGCCTTTTGTGCTTGTACTTTAATTTAGGCCTGGTGTGGTGTCGTTATACGACACGAGTATGCTTTGGCAAATATTTGAACACCAAGCAAAGTATCATGTACTATCAGTTTTCCAAAAATACAGCTTTAACAACAAACGTTTTCTTACAATAAACCGTTTGCAAAACGTCGGATGGCACGAGAGAGAGAAGGCTTAAAAAATTTCCGACACGGGATCACCAACTTTCTCTTTTCTCACACACGGGTATCTGATGTGCTTCGTCTGTGTTGCGTGTTCCCCTCGTAAGGTTCGAGTTTCGTCGCCAAATTTTCAATAGGCGCGTGATTTCATAAGTTATTCCTCCCACCCCATACCCACCCATCACATTTCCCCCCTATCCCGCACCCCCTTCTAACTGCATCCCAAACCGTCGTCGCCACCACAACCAAATCTACGTTCTGCCCCAGTCTTGCTCGTCGATCTAGTGAGGTAACCTCCGATCTCCATCACCGCCCCGGCCCGATTGCTCAGATGGAGCCTGCGAACCACCCTCATGCCTCCACATCCCCACCCCCTATCGTCGAGCATCCCCGCGTAAGCCCAACCACATATCACACGGAGGTCGAGGAGCTGATCATGGCGGTCGATGGCACAATGGACGCTATGGGTGTCGACCCAGAGGAACACCTTGCCGCTGACGCCTCCAACTTGGTGCGGGCTCTGGCCGAGATGAAGTGCCCCACGCTTCTATCACTTACTTGTTGTTTGTACATGTACATACTGTAGCAGTACTGATCCACACTTTGATCCGCAGGAACACCTCGCCGCCGACTTTGGACGGGCTCTAGTCGAGATGAAATGCCTAAGCAACTACCCCTCTGGATTTACCAA
Source organism: Elymus sibiricus (assembly GCA_039707655.1). Classification (NCBI taxonomy): domain Eukaryota; kingdom Viridiplantae; phylum Streptophyta; class Magnoliopsida; order Poales; family Poaceae; genus Elymus; species Elymus sibiricus. The sequence continues at coordinate 372,106,911 of CM077667.1, forward strand.
GTATGAATAGTCTAGTTCATTTTTACGAATACCAGTTGCAATGTTTAACGGTGTCAATTTCAGTTTCAACGGTACACGTTTAAATTGCCATGTTAGGTTGTCTGTAGTCTGTAGTTAACACGTCCATTGTTCATTTCAGTTATGTGCACTGTGTTGTTCAAGTATGAACTGTCCAGTTCAATTTTCCCAATACCAGTTACAAACTTACAATGCCTATGGTAGGTTGCTGTTAAGCCTGCTGTCACTAGTGCAGCCGCGTGCTATACAAACGGTTTTTAACCCCTTTCCATGACGTAGTCTTAAACCGTCGCCTTGCATGTGTGGGTGATAGGGTGGCCTATCCCACACGACAGGCAAAACCCGTCGGCGATGCCTGCACCTGGTCGTACACGATGGACAAAAACATATTGTTTGCGATTGGAAGGACCATCACAAACAGACATATTGGGGAAGACATGTGAGATGAGCTTAGCATCCCACACAGGGAATCCCAAGGGTACGTTTCCGTTCGTATTGCATATCACACACAATTTTCTGCATCACAGCATTTGTGATAGGTGTGGTCATCACACACGATACTTATAATTCTGTCGTTTGTGTTACACAAAACATCACTCACGGTGTCTAGAAGAAACTGTTTGGCATTGGGCTGCCCATCGCACACACTAGCTATGTGAAAACGTTTCTGATTGGGTGTCCTAAAGCACACAGTTATCGACCAGAATTTGTGTGTGATTGCTCAACGATCCAACACGCCAACTTTCTACAAACCGTGTGGGTTTGTTCAGGTCATCGCCCACGGTGTTGTCTTAGAAACCGTCTGCAATGGGATCCCCAATAATCAGCCTGATTGATCAATTATTTCAAAACCATTTAGTAGTCAAAATTAACATTTCATATCAACCATAGAATATATTTCTTATTCGTAGTACGGCAACAAGGATTTCATAATTGAATTACATCAGGGTACAACAACATATAAGCATATACTGCCTAGCTACCCAATTGCACAACAAGACAAAGTTTCAAATGCAACATCTAAAACCTTTGGAAATTAAGTATCATCATTGACGGTAAATAGACAGATGAATCCCATCTAGAAAACTGTTAAAGCGGACGGCGAATACTGAGCCTTCAATGATGTTAAAGGTCCTGGCAACTTTAGGCCAGTGCATGTGGATGATTGCCCGCCCATCCTTCATCCTCTTAAGGAAGACTTCAAGATTATACCGTGGGTGCTGTATGAATACCTTCATCGCCTCTTGATCATACAGGTGGTTTGAGACGTAATCATCGATGAACTGCCTTGAGAAGGACTGAAAACAAACATACGCATAAATATCTTTTCTAAAATTTGAAATGACGCAAATGGAAAAGGACAAGGTGAAAGAGATGGTACCATCCTATAGTAGACTGATGTCTTTTTCATTGTGCAGACAAACATCTTGTTGTTTTTTGTAGCTAGTTTCTTTATCTTAACAATCTTTCTGAGTTTCTTGATTTGACTGATATTCAAGGACATCTCATTTCCCCACATGCAAAAAGGGTCGAACAGTGGGTCTAAACCTTTTACAGCAGGGCCTACATGTGCAAGAACAAATTATTAATAAAAACATTCATATTACAATGGTTTCTGCAATTGCACAATAATGTGCTATTAGCCAAACGACTATGGATGTGCAAACCTCGATGGTAAACTTCGGTGTCCCCCATTGTTTCCCCATGCAACATATTTAAGACAAATATTGATCAGGTTACAAGTGATATTTGGCATACTATCATTGAAATATGTTAATTCAATATAAACACATTGCGGATCCAACAGATTAGATCGAGCCACATTGAAAATCCAGTTATCTAAACCAAGTGTGCTAAGAACTAGGAAATGTAGCAATTCTATATGTTGCACATGTATTTAGTACATCTAAATTCGATTTATTCGTCACATGCATAACAATACAAAATTGTAGCAACAACAATCGTACATCACATTTCAGAATTGAATTAAATAGTTAAATGATCACCACAACAAATGAACGAAACAGTAACTAAGCACCACATTGCACAATAGAACATACTAGAAGTTCAGGTTGCAGTAGCATTACATTGGACATTTCACTAGAATTTCTAAATGAAAGGCAGTAGCGGCACACGCAACAGCTAAACAAAACGTGCTTAACCGGCATAGCTAGGTGAACATAGGTCCTTAGAGATAAAGGTAAGAAAAACAAGCTATTCCTCATCGTCTGAGATATCGATGATGATGGGCTCCGTCAACTTGGAAGAGGGCGAGGCCTCCACACCGTGGGTGCACCCCTCGTAGTGGTGAGTGGCCTGATCCTGCCCCGGCACCAACATGCCGGCTCTTGAGTTGAGGTAAGCACATGCACGCTGAGAAAACACATCGAAGTCTTCGTCGAACGCACCGGCGGTGCCCTCGAGAAAAGACCACGAGCTGTCGTTTATAGCAGCCAACCGTGTGGCGGCGTCAGCGCGCGAGGCATCGACGATGGCCTCGACGGCGAGGTGCTTCTCCAAGATCTAGGGGTCGGCACGCACGGAAGCCATAGCTTCCTCATCTGCGCGTGCAGCCGTGATTTGCTTCTCCGCAGCCAAATGCTCTTTGAGATCTTGGCTATACTTCATGCACCATGGCTTTCGGTGGCGATTATTTGGAGGATGGGGCGGTGATTTGGGTGGAAGGTGTCGCGCCGGCGGTCGGGCCATGTGGGATGGAGGAGGAGGGGGTGAGGGGGTATTGGGGAGGTGTCGATTACCTGACTAGATGGACGAGGCCGAGCAGCAGGAAGGAGCGTCGCTGGCGAGGAGGCGGTGCTGCAAGCAAGTAATGAAGGTTTGAACTAGGAAATGTAGAGGGAAAGGTCGAAATGTGCCTTTTGATTGGTACCGGGGGGCGAGGGAGGTAGATATTTCCGCGACAGACCAAAATTTTCATTCGGTGCAGCGAAAAACTGGCGCGGAAAGCACCATCGGAAACAGTCCCTTATTTCGGAACCATGTGCGATATCAAAACATCACAAACGAAGCCTGTGTTATACACCGTGTGTGATGAACTTGAACATGCAAATTTTTCAGAATAGTTCTCGATATCAACACATCACAAACGAAACCTGTGATATACCCCGTGTGTGATGAACTTGGACATGCAAATGTTTGTCTCCAATCTTTAGACGTAAGATTGGGTACTACATTGCACACGGTTCATTCCAAAAAAGTGTGTGTGATGAACTTCAATTTCATTTTCAATTGGAAGATGGAATGGGGATATGGCGGCAAATTTTTGGTCTGAATTTCCCTGGTTACAGTGGTCATCCACGTCGTCGCATAATTTAACATCAATTGCTAATTTGGGTACTGCACAAAAGAGCCTACACCACAGCCCACACTTACTTAATCGAGCAATTAAACAGAGCTAGTTGACCTAAACGTTACTCTAACAAAAAACCAGCGCTCTAAGCAACAACTAATGTTCCGCCTGACGCTCGCCGATCTCCGCCACATCCTCCATGACCAGCTCGTGCTCGACGACCTCCAGGGGAAGGGGCTCCATGGCATCCATCGCCACATACTCTGCAAGCATCTCGCCGTCCGTGTCCGCCATCTCTTTGGAAAAGGCCGCCACGAGCTTGGCGTGGGTGGCCATGGTCCGGGCATTGATGGCCTCCATCTTGGCAAGGGAGGCTGCCCACGAATGGACGGCTGCCCGAGCGCTCTCGGCGATTGCCAACTCTTTGGACGTAGGTTGCCGACCATTGTTGGAGAAGGTCGTTGCTATTTGTGCAGTGACCGACACGAGCTGAGCGTGGGCGGCATCGTCATAGGCGTGGGCAGCCGCCATCAGGGCTACGACGGTCGCCGAGGAACGGACAGTTGTTGTGCCGTTCTCGCCATTTGATATCCTGGTCGCGGATGTTGCTGCCGCCATCTCAGATGCAGCAGCTGCCCTTTCGGCGGCCGCAGCCGCCCTGTCGGAGAGTGCGGCCGCGCTCAAGGATGTTGTGAGCGCGTTCATGGCTGATGCAGCCGTGCTCGGGCCGGAGTTGGTCGCCGAAGTTTCCCTCACGACGCGGATCCACGTCCCCATCTTTCACCGGTGACGCTTGAACAGTATAGTGGTCTTGGGGAACAAGTGTGACTATGTGGTTGACGTGCCGGCGGTGGACTGAAGCTTCCGGCATAAGCCATATATGAGGATTGGCCCAAGATATTTTGATACCACACCACACACGTTTCATGATCAAGAACTATTTGCGATGTATTTAATTTTCAAACTGCTTTGAGACGAAAAATCAAATTACATTGACAATTGAAGGTGTTTGGATGGCAATAGCATTTATCCGCAGTGAACTTGCAACTATAGGACTGTGTGTTAAATATGGAATAATTCAGGGTTGTTTAGGCCCTTTAAAACATTTAAAGATATTTTTAGACATTTCATTTGTATAGTTCAAATTTGAACTGCAGTTAATTAAGCACATAGTAGCTAGAGTGCACCTGAATGGGTTGAAAATCAACTATTTGTCACTGGATACATGTTTTGGTCCCATGCAAGAAATGGAAATTAAACGAATTCCAAACCTCACGGTATTTTGGCTCGGCCGTAGACTTTGAGAAGCCGTGTTTTCAAATTCTAGTAAATCCAAATATCTTGAGAAATTCATGAAACTTGGCATGGTGTGATGTCATGGAGCATGTGTGTTGTGGTAAAAACAATGCCTAGTTCCGGACAAGTTTTGGCACAAACCTCTTACAAACCGAAGATTCTCACAAGAAGTCATGTGGTTCCGGTAGGGACAATTCACATTTTATGTGCGAAACAACATCCGATGTCGCTTCTCGCCTTGAATTTATTTCTAGAGTCTCCATAGAGTAACGTGAATGTGTCGTGTGAAACAATGGAATCTTACAGAGTTCGTTTGGCCTTTTAAGTACATTAATTGAATTTTCTAGGCATTCAATGTGCATATATAATTCAAATTTGAACTACAATCACTACACGGTCCAGCTCATGAAAATATGTCGAAAAACCATATACGTTTTCCTGGCTGCATGTTTAATTAGCTCCCACACAATAAATGGGAATTGATTTCAAACATATCATCATCGTCTTGGCTCGACCGCAAACATCGGGAAACTTAGTTTTTAAATTCATGTAAATGCAAACCTCGACAAAAAATCATGAAATTTGGGCATGATGCCATCAATTGCCCTGTGTGTGTTTGTTGTGGTAAAAAAATTGCCCAATTTTGGATAAGTTTTGGCACAAAGCCTCTTACAAACCGAAGGTTCTCACAAGAAAGTCGTGTGTTCCGATAGGGAAAGTTCACATTTTATGTGCGAACCAACATCTGTTGTCTCTTTTGGCCTTGTATTTATTTCTGGAGTCACCATAGAGCAACTTTCTAACAGTCATGCTAAACTGTGGATTTTTTCCAGGGTTCATGAGACCTGTTTAACATATTAATTGAGTTTTCTAGTCTTTTAATGTGCATAATTCAACTTTGACCTACAATCACAAGGTCCAACACATGAAAAATAGGTTGGAAAAATATATGTCTTTCCCTGGATGCATGTTTAGGTACCACGCAAGAAATGGGAATGGATTTCTAACATCTCATTGACTGTTTGCTCGGCCGCAAACATTGAGATGCTTGGTTTTCAAATTCCCGTAAATCCAAAGCACGTCAGAAATTCATGAAACTTGGCATGGTGTCGTGACAAGGGCACACACATGCCGTGGTAAAAATATTGTCCAATTTGGACATGTTCTTGCACAATCCCCTTACAAATCGGAGCTCCTCACAAGAAGCTTTGTGGTTTCGATTGGGAACATTATATATGCATGTCACATATGTGGGCGAAAAGACATATGATGCCTCTTCTCTCCTTGATTTTCTTTATATAAACAACATAGACATGTATGTGCGAAGTGCAAAAATATGATTAAATTAAGGGATCGTCTGGCTTTTAAATACATTAATTGAGTTTTCGATACATAATTTAATGTGCATAATTCAAATTTGATCTACAATCACAAGGTCCGGGGCGGCAAAATGGGTTGAAAAATCATATATGCATCCTTGGATGCATGTGTTAGGTCACATGCAAGAAATGAGAACGAATTTCAAACATCTAAGCATGTTGGCTCGGCCACAAATATCGAGAAACGTTGTTTCCAAATTCTTGTAAATCCAAAATTCTATCAGAAATTCATGAAACTTGGAATGGTGTCATGTGAAGGCACACATATGCCATGGTAAAAAAAAATACCAAGTTGGCCATGTTTTGTCACAAGCCTCTTACAAACATGAGGTTCTCACACAATAAGCTACGTCCAGTGGTTCCGTTAGGGAACATATATATGCATGCCACATCTGCGGGTGAAAAACGACATCGGATGCCTCTTCTCTCCTTGATTTTTTCCTAGAAACAACATAAAACAAATAGGTGTGTACTGCAAACATATTAAATTATTAATGGTTTGTATGGCTTTTTTATACATTAATTGAGTTTTATGTGCATTTAATATACAAAATTCAAACATGAACTACAGTCACAAGGTCTATGTTGGGCAGGGCCTCATCATATAAAGCATAAATATGTTGTGCTATTTTTAATGTCCACTTTGAGAGAAAGAGTAAGCATTTTTAGTGTCCAACAAAGGCATTTTGGAACAATAATCTGTCACATTACCATCGCAAATGGGCGTATTATTTATAATTCGTGGGCGTTCTACAGACCATTTATGTGCGGGCCACGTGTCGCTACGTGTATTGGCAAGGAGGTAGCGTGCGGACAGGTGTTTGAGTAGACGGGTGGCGTGCGAGCAGTGTCCTGCGCACGCTCATCGGGGTGGCATGTCCTTTGCCAGTTGTCAAAGACGTTTCAGACCGAATACCCGTATGCAAACCGAGGGCAATTGTTCCTTCCCTACTAAGCCAAGGGAAATCTGGCGCGAAGGAATTTTTCCATTGCGCCATCGCAAACGGTTGTGAATGATGACCCTTGTGCCCTTCCCGATGCTACAACTTCTACTGTTGCTAACTGCTGAGGTTGCCATGTATGCAAAAAAATCTGATGTGGGAAGGTAATTAAGGAGAGATATGAGTTTGGTGACCACATGAAGAAACAATGCCCAGCGTGTGAACCTTGGCAAAACACTTAAGTGAAGGAACTCACCAATGCATGCAAGAGTTTAGTTGCTAAATCATTAAATGAAGGGACCTTAGCAACAATGCATTGTGGACTTGAGTTGCTAAGACATGTAATACACTAAGCACCCCATGTAAGCACCGATCGATGCATTGGCAGCAGGAGTCACGTAAGATTCGAATATGTCATATTGGGTAAATTTTCATTTGTCAAATTGGAAACACTGAGATTTGTCCAATTTTGCAAGAACAAAATCACTATTACGGTGCAATTTTGCAACTGAAATTCAGTAAACATGGATTTCATTCCTAGATAAGGCATTGGTCTTTGTACAAAATAGTTCAACTCGACAGCAGAATCGAACAAACTTTTCCCCATTTGTTGCCAACCACGTACTGAAATAGGTAGTTCAACTATATATACTAGCTAATTTAAAGTACGTGGTACAGTTCAACCATATCTATAGTAAGATGAACTGAACAAAATAGCCCCTAAATACTACTCCGGAGGGGCTTCGTGCTACTGCCAGCAGCCTTCTCCTCTGCCGAGTGCGTTCAGTAAGAGGCAGAGGTGGAGAAGCCTACCGACGAGTGATTACCCACAAGTATAGGGGATCGCAACAGTTTTCGAGGGTAGAGTATTCAGCCCAAATTTATTGATTCGGCACAAGGGGAGCCAAAGAATATTCTCAAGTATTAGCATCTGAGTTGTCAATTCAACCACACCTGAAAGACTTAATATCTGCAGCAAAATATTTAGTAGCAAAGTAGTATGGAAGTAACGGTAACGATGGCAAAAGTGACAGTAGCAGTTTTGTAGTGATTGTAATAGTAGCAACGAAAAAGTAACTTAGCAAAGATCAATATGTGAAAAGCTCGTAGGCAAAGGATCAGTGATGGATAATTATGTCGGATGAAATTCATCATGCAACAGTTATAACCTAGGGTGACAAAGAACTAGCTCCAATTCATCAATGTAATGTAGGCATGTATTCCGTATATAGTCATACGTGCTTATGGAAAAGAACTTGCATGACATCTTTTGTCCTACCCTCCCATGGCAGCGGGGTCCTAATGGAAACTAAGGGATATTAAGGCCTCCTTTTAATAGAGAACCGGACCAAAGCATTAGCACTTAGTGAATACATGAACTCCTCAAACTATGGTAATCACCGGAAAGAATCCCAATTATTGTCACCTTGGGGTATGCGGATCATAACACATAATAGGTGTCTACAACTTGCATGATAGGATCAAGAACACATATATATTCATGGAAACATAACAAGTTCAGATCTGAAATCATGGCACTCGGGCCCTAGTGACAAGCATTAAGCATAGCAAAGTCATAGCAACATCAATCTTAGAACATAGTGGGTACTAGGGATCAAACCCTAACAAAACTAACTCGATTACATGGTAAATCTCATCCAACCCATCACCGTCCAGCAAGCTTACGATGGAATTACTCATGCACGGCGGTGAGCATCATGAAATTGGTGATGGAGGATGGTTGGTGATGACGACGGCGTCAATTTCCCCTCTCCGGAGCCGAAAACAGACTCCAGATCTGCCCTCCCGAGGAAGAACAGGAGGTGGCGGCGGCTCCGTATCATGAAACGCGATGAACTCTTCTCCTCTATTTTTTTCTCCACAGATGTGAATATATAGAGTTGGAATTAGGGTCGGAGGAGGTCTGTGGGACCCACAAGCCGCTAGGGGGGTGTGCCCATGGGTTGTGGCCAATGGGTGGACCCCCTCTGGTTGATTATTTTGCTAATATTTTTTATTAATTCCAAAAATATTCTCCGTAAATTTTCAGGTCAATCCGAGAACTGTTATTTCTGCACAAAAATAACACCAAGGCAATTCTGCTGAAAACAGCGTCAGTCCGGGTTAGTTCCATTCAAATCATGCAAATTAGAGTCCAAAACAAGGGCAAAAGAGTTTGGAAAAGTAGATACGATGGAGACGTATCAACTCCCCCAAGCTTAACCCATTGCTTGTCCTCAAGCAATTCAGTTAACAAACTGAAAGTGACAAAGAAAAACTTTTACAAACTCTGTTTGATCTTGTTGTTGCAAATATGTATAGCCAGAATTCAGGCTTTCGGCAAAGATTATGAACTAACCATATTCACAATAACATTTAGGTCTCACATTTACTCATATCAATGGCATAATCAACTAGCAAGCAATAATAATAAGTCTCGGATGACAACACTTTTTCAAAACAATCATGATATGATATAACAAAATGGTATCTCGCTAGCCCTTTCTTAGACCGCAAAACATAAATGCAGAGCACCCCTGAAGATCAAGGACTTACTAGACATCGTAATTCATGGTAAAAGAGATCCAGTCACAGTCATACTCAATATCAATTAATAACAAATCATACAAATGATAGTGGTGCTCTCTAACCGGTGCTTTTTACAAGAAGATGATGACTCAACAATAAAGTAAATAGATAGGCCCTTCACAGAGGGAAGCAGGGATTTGCAGAGGTGCCAGAGCTCGAGCTTTTAAAACAGAGATGAATAAAATTTTGAGCGGTATGCTTTCATTGTCAACATAACAACCAAGATATCTCGGTATCTTCCATGCTAGATACATTATAGGTGGTTCCCAAACAGAATGATAAAGTTTTTACTCCCCCTCCACCAATCAAACACACTCCACGGCTAGCCGAATCCACGGGTACCATCCATACAAACAACAATCCTGGGGGAGTTTTGTTTCATTATATTTTGATTTGATTTTTTTAGCATGGAACTGGGCATCCCGAATACCAGCCACTTTCTCGTGAATGACAAGTGAATAAACACTCATCGTGAGAATAACCCACCTAGCATGGAAGATACCGACAGCCCCTAGTCACTACATGAGCGATTCGGGCATACAAAACAGAATATTATTCGAAGGTTTAGAGTTTGGCACATGCAAATTTACTTGGAACGGCAGGTAAATACCGCATATAGGTAGGTATGGTGGACTCATATGGAACAACTTTGGGTTTAAGGAAGCAGATGCACAAGCAGTATTCCCGCTTAGTACAAGTGAAGGCTAGCAAGAGACTGGGAAGCGACCAACTAGAGAGTGACAACAGTCATAAACATGCATTGAGATTAACCAACATTGAATGCAAGCATGAGTAGGATATAAATCACCATGAACATAAATATCGTGGAGGCTATGTTGATTTTGTTTCAACTACATGCGTGAACATGTGCCAAGTCAAGTCACTTGAATCATTAAAAGGAGGATACCATCCTATCATACTACATCACAACCATTTTAAAATGCATGTTGGCACTCAAGACAAACCATTATACACTCTTAGCTAATTAAGCATGGCCCGAGTAACTATAATCTCTAATTGTCATTGCAAACATGTTTCATCCATAATGAGCTGAATCCAGAACGATGAGCTAATCATATTTACAAAAACAAAAATAGGTCGAGTTCGTACCAGCTTTTCTCCATCTCAATCACTTCATCATATATCGTCATTATTGCCTTTCACTTGCACGACCGAACGGTGTGAATAATAATAAGAGTGCACGTGCATTGGACTAAGCTGGAATCTACAAACAATTATTTAAAGAAGAAGACACGGTAATATGGGCTCTCTGTTAGATAAACAACAATGCATATGAGAGCCACTCAACATTTTCATCGTGGTCTTCTCCTCTCGACCCAAAGAAAAGAATTTCAAAACAAGAACGAGAAAAACTATTTACACGGGAAAGCTCCCAACAAGCAAAAGAAGAACGAGAAATCTTTTTGGGTTTTCTTTTAATACTACAACTAAACATACTAGAAAGTAAAACTAGAGCTTTTTTTTCTTAAGGTTTTTCTGACACACAAGAAGAAAGCGAGAAAAAGAAATAAACTAACATGGATAATACAATGAAAAAGTATGAACACTGACAACTAGAATGAGTGTGTGAACATGAATGTAATGTCGGTGAGAAATACGTAGTCCCCCAAGCTTAGGCTTTTGGTCTAAGTTGGTCTATGCCCATGGATCAAACTAGCCCTCTCCTGGGTACTGAGGAGGATCCTGAGGGTTCCACTGGTTAGCCCCCTGGTGTTTTCTCAGTGCCAAATATTCTTAAATATTCTATAAAAAATCATACTAAATTTTCAGGGCATTTGGAGAACTTTTATTTCCAGGTCATTTTTTGTTGTATGGATAATTCAGAAAACAGAAGTATAATAGTATTTTTGCTTTATTTATTCTAAACAACAGAAAGTAAAAGTTGGGTACAGAAGGTTGTGCTTTCTAAATTCATCCATCCCATGCCCGTCAAAAGGAATTCATTAACAAGGTTGATCAAGTCTTATTAACAAACTTCTTTCGAGTAACATGAAACCGGAGAATTTTCGAATAACACTAAGTTACCTCAACGGGGACAGGCATGTCCCCTACCATGATTATTTCATATTTCTTCTTGACAGTAGGGAGAGGGAATTTAAAACCTCCAATAGCAATTGTTGGAATTTCTCCAATAGAGTTGATACTATGAACTTGAGGTTGTTTCTTCGGAAAGTGCACCGTATGCTCATTACCATTAACATGAAAAGTGACATTGCCTTTGTTGCAATCAATAACAGCCCCTGCAGTGTTCAAAAAGGGTCTACCAAGGATGGTCGACATGCTGTCGTCCTCGGGAATATCAAGAATAACAAAGTTTGTTAAGATAGTAACGTTTGCAACCACAACAGGCACATCCTCACAAATACCGATGGGTAAAGCGGTTGATTTATCAGCCATTTGCAAAGAGATTTCAGTAGGTGTCAACTTATTCAAATCAAGTCTACGATATAAAGAGAAAGGCATAACACTAACAACGGCTCCCAAATCACATAAAGCGGTTTTAACATAGTTTCTTTTAATGGAGCATGGTATAGTTGGTATTCCTGGATCTCCTAATTTCTTTGGTACTCCACCCTTAAAAGTATAATTAGCAAGCATGGTGGAAATTTCAGCTTTCGGTATCTTTCTTTTATTAGTCACAATATCCTTCATATACTTAGCATAAGGAGACATTTTCAGAATATCAGTCAAGCGCATACGCAAAAAGACAGGTCTAAGCATTTCAACAAAGTGCTCAAAACCTCATCATCCTTTTTCTTGGATGGCTTAGGAGGAAAGGGCATGGGTTTCTGAACCCAAGGTTCTCTTTCTTTACCATGCTTCCTAGCAACGAAGTCTCTTTTATCATATCTTTTATTCTTAGATTGTGGGTTATCAAGATCAATAGCAGGTTCAATCTCCACATCATTATCATTACTAGGTTGAGCATCAACATGAACATCATCATTAACATTATCACCCAGTTCATGGTCATCACCAGGTTGTGTTTCAGCATCATAAATAGAAATATCATTTGGGTTTTCATGTGTATCTATAACAGGTTCACTAGCAGCATGCAAAGTCCTATCATCATTCTTTTTCCATTTATTACTGGGACGACTAGGTGCATCAGTATTAATTCTCTGAGAATCTTGCTCAATTCTCTTAGGATGGCCCTTAGGATACAAAGGTTCCCGAGTCATTTTACCACCTCTAGTCACAACTCTAACAGAATGATCATTGTTCTTACCATTCATCTCATTAAGCAAATCATTTTGTGCCTTAAGTACTTGTTCTACTTGAGTAGTTACCATGGAAGCATGTTTACTAATAAGCTTAAGATCATTAACAGTTCTACTCATATAATCACCTAAGCGATCAAGCATGTAAGCATTATGTTTCAATTGTCTACTAACATAAGCATTGAAATTTTCTTGTTTAACAATAAAGTTATCAAATTCATCCAAGCATTGACTAGCAGACTTATTATAAGGAATATCACCTTCGTCAAATCTATAGAGAGAATTTACCTCCACTACCTGTGTCGAGTTATCAAGACCATGTATTTCTTCAATAGGTGGTAAATTCTTAACATCTTCAGCTTTAATACCTTTTTCTTTCATAGATTTCTTTGCCTCTTGCATATCTTCAGGACTGAGAAATAGAATACCCCTTTTATTCTGAGTTGGCTTTGGAGGTGGTTCGGGGATGGTCCAATCATTATCATTGCTCAATATATTATTCAATAGTAGTCCAGCTTGTTCATCCGTTCGTTCCCTGAAAACACAACCAACACAACTATCTAGGTGGTCCCTAGAAGCATCGGTTAGTCCATTATAAAAGATATCAAGTATTTCGTTTTTCTTGAGAGGATGATTAGGCAAATCATTAATTAATTGGAGAAGCCTCCCCCAAGCTTGTGGGAGACTCTCTTCTTCAATTTGCACAAAGTTAAATATTTCCTGTAAGGCAGCTTGTTTCTTATGAGCAGGAAAATATTTTTCAGAGAAGTAATATATCATATCCTGGGGACTACGCACACAACCAGGAGCAAGAGATTTAAACCATAGCTTAGCATCACCCTTTAATGAGAAAGGAAACAACTTAAGAATATAGTAGTAGCGAATTTTTTCCTCATGAGCGAATAGGGTGGCTATGTCATTCAATTTAGTAAGATGTGCCACAACAGTTTCAGATTCATAACCATGGAAAGGATCAGATTCAACCAAAGTAATTAACTCAGGATCGACAGAGAATTCATAATCCTTATCAGTAACAAAGATAGGTGAAGTAGCAAACTTAGGATCATATTGCATTCTAGCATTCAAAGATTTTTCTTTCCACTTGCATAGTAATTTCTTAAGATCATCTCTATCTTTACAAGCAAGAAAGTCCCTAGCTACCTCTCCATCCATAACATAACCCTCAGGTATAACAGGCAATTCATATCTAGGAGAGCTAGGTCTAACAGGTGTCTGAAAGTGTTCAGTTTCAATAATTTCACCAGTTTCAGAAATATCATCAGTTTCAGTGATCTCATTCTCTCTAACCCTAGCAAGTTGTTCATCAAGAAATTCACCCAAAGGCACAGTATTATCAAGCATAGCAGAAGTGGCATCATCAATTACTTGCGACATATCAGCATTACTAGCAGGTGGTGGTGTCACAAATTTACTCATAACAGAAGGGAATCAAGTGCAGAGCTAGATGGCAGTTCCTTACCTGTCCTCGTAGTAGAGGGGAAGACCTTGGTTTTAGCATCTTTCAAATTCTTCATAGTGATCAACAGATATAAATCCCAAGTGACTCGGAGAATAAAGCTATGCTCCCCGGCAACGGCGCCAGAAAAAGGTCTTGATAACCCACAAGTATAGGGGATCGCAACAGTTTTCGAGGGTAGAGTATTCAGCCCAAATTTATTGATTCGACACAAGGGGAGCCAAAGAATATTCTCAAGTATTAGCAGCTGAGTTGTCAATTCAACCACACCTGAAAGACTTAATATCTATAGCAAACTATTTAGTAGCAAAGTAGTATGGAAGTAACGGTAACGATGGCAAAAGTGACAGTAGCAGTTTTGTAGTGATTGTAACAGTAGCAACGGAAAAGTAACTTACCAAAGATCAATATGTGAAAAGCTCATAGGCAATGGATCAGTGATGGATAATTATGTCGGATGGCATTCATCATGCAACAGTTATAACCTAGGGTGACACAGAACTAGCTCCAATTCATCAATGTAATGTAGGCATGTATTCCGTATATAGTCATACGTGCTTATGGAAAAGAACTTGCATGACATCTTTTGTCCTACCCTCCCATGGCAGCGGGGTCCTAATGGAAACTAAGGGATATTAAGGCCTCCTTTTAATAGAGAACCGGACCAAAGCATTAGCACTTAGTGAATACATGAACTCCTCAAACTATGGTAATCACCGGAAAGAATCCCAATTATTGTCACCTTGGGGTATGCGGATCATAACACATAATAGGTGTCTACAACTTGCAAGATAGGATCAAGAACACATATATATTCATGGAAACATAACAGGTTCAGATCTGAAATCATGGCACTCGGGCCCTAGTGACAAGCATTAAGCATAGCAAAGTCATAGCAACATCAATCTCAGAACATAGTGGATACTAGGGATCAAACCCTAACAAAACTAACTCGATTACATGGTAAATCTCATCCAACCCATCACCGTCCAGCAAGCCTACGATGGAATTACTCACGCACGGCGGTGAGCATCATGAAATTGGTGATGGAGGATGGTTGGTGATGACGACGGCGTCGATTTCCCCTCTCCGGAGCCGAAAACGGACTCCAGATCTGCCCTCCTGAGGAAGAACAGGAGGTGGCAGCGGCTCCGTATCGTGAAATGCGATGCACTCTTCTCCTCTATTTTTTTCTCCACAGATGTGAATATATAGAGTTGGAATTAGGGTCGGAGGAGGTCTGTGGGACCCACAAGCCGCCAGGGCGCGCCCTAGGGGTGGGGGCGCGCCCCCCTGGCTTGTGGCCATTGGGTGGACCCCCTCTAGTTGATTCTTTCGCCAATATTTTTTATTAATTCCAAAAATATTCTCCATAAATTTTCAGGTCAATCCAAGAACTTTTATTTCTGGACAAAAATAACACCAAGGCAATTCTGCTGAAAACAGCGTCAGTCCGGGTTAGTTCCATTCAAATCATGCAAATTAGAGTCCAAAACAAGGGCAAAAGAGTTTGGAAAAGTAGATACGATGGAGACCTATCAACGAGCTGGAGGAGTCAACTTCATCGGCTACCGCCGCTGCCCTCCGCCGCTCCTGACGCGCCTCCTCGAAGCGGCGGGACTCGGCATAGATCTCCTCATTCCGCGCCATAGCTGCAGCGTCTGCTGCGGCCACGGCGACGGTGAGCCTCAGTGCGTGCTCGACCTGGCGCTCCTCCTCCATGTAGGAAGTTGATGTAGCACGCTAGGCCACTGATGCAAAATCCGAGCGGCTGTGCGGCGGCCTCTTCCTCCCGCCTTCGGGCCACGATGGCGGAGCGGGTGATAGCCCCGGCGGCTAACCGTGGGGTGGCTGCCAAGGAGGACGCTGGTGTGGTGGCGGCCAAGGAGGCAGCTGGCGGGGTGCGAAAACGGCGGTCGGCGATGGGGTGGGGGCGACGGCGGTCGCCGGCAGCAGCTGCCTTCGGGCAAATGTGGAGGAGCGTGTGGTGGGTGCCGTGCGCACATCCAACAAGGACGCCACATGCACTTCATGCTTATGGGTACTGCGCCGCCGACGTGGTGCAGCCTCCCAGCTGGAGCTGCCCTCTGGCGGAGGGGCGGAGCAACGACGACGGACAGGTGGCATTGGCGATTAAGGGAGAAGCAAACTTGGGAAGCTACGGGCAGGGAGGGGATGAATGCGATGTGGAGAGGCGGCCAAGGCGAGCCGGGCAGGAAGCTTGCGCGCGTTCCTGCGCGGGAACTGGAAGCTTGCGCGCGTTCCAGCACGGTTGCGCGGGAATGGGAAGCCCAAAAGAAACGTTGTGCGCTCCCGAAGCATGCACTGGAATCCTCGTGCGGCAACGCGGTGACAAGATGGGACGAAGGTGTGAGAAATGACAAGTACGCAGACGGCTAATAATAAAAAACTGTTTGCGTTTTATTACAAAGCAAGCGGTCGTTCTGTACGCACCGTCGTGAATGAATGTACACATGAGGCGGTTGATGCGGGCTCGGCGCGCTATGCTCGCGTCCGTGCGCGCCCGCTCTGCCAGCGTCCACGCGCGAACGATCAGGCACGTTCGGGAAGCCATATGCAAGCGGTTGTGCCGCTCCCGGTGCCACCATGTAGTTAAGCGCTGCAAAAACTGCCATGAGGTTGATGCGGCCATTTACCTTCGTCTCTTCCACGTTCCGACCGCACCACACAACCCAAGGAGCACACCCACGACGGCAAATAATACAGAGAGGATGCACATCTCTTCATCGCTTCAACCTTCCCGTGTGGATCCAATGGCGGCTGCCGGCGCCGAGCGGCAGTTCGCCAAAATTGTCAAAGTGAACACACACATCAGGAAGACGGACCTCTCGGTGGTGTACACCAACGACCCGGTCGTGGTGGTGAACTCCATTAACACGTTGGAGCAGCTGCTTGCTGAGGATGACAAGTACAAAGTGGTCGGCTTCGACCTCGAGTACACCGGCGGTCGTGACGGGCATGATCAGAAGGTTGTCGTCGCCCAGTTGTGTGTGTGCCATCACGTGCTCGTCTACCACTACTGCCTAGCCACAAGGCCTTGTGAGCGTTTCGTCAGGTTTGTCAACAACCCCGACTACAGGTTCGCAACGGTGGACACCACCAATGATCTAAAGGTGCTCAAGACTTCGGTCTTGTCCTGCCAGAAGCTTGTCAACATCCAAGGTCAGTACAGGGTCTGGGGCGGCGAGAAGAAGAAGCAGAAGGACTCCCTGGTTGACCTCGCCGCGGCCATCATCGACCCCTACTACGGAGTGATGAAGGCTGAGTGCCACAAGGACAAGACTGTCTGGCACACGGCCTAGGTGAACGAACTGGATGAAGAACAAATCAAGTATGCGTCCAAGGACGCGTACACCAGCTACGAGATGTACAGGAGGATCATTGACATAAGGAAGTGCCTCCTTCCTGCACACGGCGAGGGATAGCCACAAGCAGAGCAGTGTCGGCAACCGTCGTCAGAAGAACAGTATGATTTGGTGATCGTCTACTTCTTGTAAATTTATATTGAGGAATGTATATGTGTTGTGTAGTCACTTATGTAACTGTATATTCAAGTTGGTTATACAACAATAATGTTGGTGTTCTGTAGACAGAGCATATAGATGTTGTGCAAACAGAGCAAATCACATCTCATACAATTATTGGCAGCAATCGTGTGTCCACAACACACACAGGTTGTCGGGATGAATCGTTTGGGTTATTGCTGGTCTTCCCACACAGGTCTGATGGATGAACTGTTTGTCGGGTACCCACAACACACACGTTTGTCAGGATGAATCGTTTGGGTTATTATTGGTCTTCCCACACAATTCTGATGAATGAACTGTTTGCCGGGTATCACACACGCCTTCGTAGGCTAACTCGTTTGTGTTCTGCTGGATCAGCGCAAACAGTTTGTCCGAGTGAACCGTATGCCGCACTACGCACACGCATATAGTTTGTTAACCATTTATGTTATCTTCCATAATCACAAACAGTTCATAAGAATAAACTGTATGCAACGCATCACACACGCAACTATTTTTTGGACCGTATTTGCTCGTTCTTCATCGCGCACGGTGTTGGGGATATAACGCCATGGTAAGACCCGCCCAGGAGGGGCCGGGTCGTACCTGGCGGCTCGTAGCCAAGACCTGTAAGGTGGGTCGGAAGATGAAGACCAGGCCGCATGGCGGCTTACCTAATGGGCCACGACGAAGGCCCAGAGACAGAAGATGGTGTGAAGACCCGGGCGGTTAAGCCGCCCGGAGACGGCTTGCCCAAGATAGCAAGGCGGCTTAGAGACAGGATCAACTATGATGTATGAGTCGGTTTAGGACTCATGTAACCCAGAGCCTCGACCTCCTATATAAAGGTGAGGCCCTGGGGCGGCTTAGACAGAAAACCAATCTATCGAGAACTAGGTCAAGCGAATCCGCTCCCTTGTAATCGATACTCCAAGCAATACAACACAAGCAGGACGTAGGATTTTACCTCTTCTGGAGGGGCCGAACCTGGGTAAACTCGTGTCCCTCGTCTCGACCAACCCCTTTGAGTCCACCGCCTTAGCGATGGCCTCGAACCTAAGTCTTCGGACATCTGCTGTGACAAAACCACGACAGTTGGCGCCCACCGTTGGGCCAGCGCTCGGTGGTGTTGAGTTCTCAAAGGGCTCTCTCCCAGGGATCGAGGGGTACGCTGTTGGCAGGATGACCAAGAGTCGCCGCGGTCGGCTCTACATCGACGACGCCGGCTGGGGCCCTGAGGCCGACTCAATTGAGTACGGTTTCCAGGTTCCCTTCGGCGGAATCCACGTCTTCATCGGCAAGATCGGCGGATCTGAACCCGGGCCGGACATCTGCACCGACATCGTCGAGCCGGCCCGTCGCGAGCAACCCGCCCGACGCGTGCAACCCGCCCGTGCTGACCCGGGCAGGAAGCATGTCTTCATCGGTTTCACCCAGGGCATGGAGCTTGAAGGTTCTATGTCACGGGAAGAAACTCGCATATGTTCAGAGGATGGATGCTCGAGCGGAGAGACGGAATCAATCTATCAGCTTCACAACGGTGGGCTCGGGGGGTACGTCGAGCCTTACCCCGAGTCGGAGTATCATGAGCCGGAGGATTGTGAGCCGCCGAACCGCGCTGCCGTCTTCATGGCGGGTTCAGCGGCGGCTCCTGGCAGCTCAGCCGCCGGTGCGACTGGGTCTGGGGCTGGCAGGCCGCCGGCTCAGGTTCTTTTGGATCTGATGAATGAGCTTACAACCCTGATGGCGACTGAGGTCACTGCTGAAAACCAAGCGGCCCGTAATGCGGAGATCGCGAGGTTGAAGAACCAGATGACCGGAGTCCAACAGGAAATCAATACGCTGAAGGCTCAGATGGATGTTGAGGCGGAGCGCCTTAGGGCGGACGCTTTCCGTTTTGAGTTAGAGCAGCAGTCTGCGGCGGCGGTTCAGCGTATGAGGCATCAATCCCGCTTGCCAGATCAGTATGAAGCCAGAAATCTTTTCAACACGCCAGGGACGGGACGGAACGTACCTTTGACCGTGACCCAGACGGCGGAAGTACCTGGAAGCCGAGCGGCGGTTCAGCATCAGCGGCCAGACCCGCCCCGCCGGAACCTGACCCCACCATAGCCTTTTCCGACGACGCCGGGTCATTATTCTAACCCGGCTAAGAACATGGTGGCAGCGGCAACCCGGCTTGGTACAATCCCCATCCCCGATGAGGCGCCTTTTATAGAAGAGGTGCGGAATGCTATTGGATACCTGCAGACGGCGGTGGCCCAGCAGGAGAAGTATACTTACAGCCGGAGCCGTGTGCATTCAACTCCCATCCCCAGCCGCAGCTACAGTCGGCATTATGAGTTGCCGGCAGTTTCTAGCAGTGAACGACATCGGAACCCGCCGCGAGTTGATCGGGCGGCTCTGGATGCTCAGGCGCTGGTGGATCGGGCGAGGGCACAGCGAGAGGCGGCGGCTCTGGCGGCGGCGGCGGCTCATCAGGAACCCACAGTTGCACCTTCCGTCTCAGTAGGGGCAGGAGTAACCTCCAGGGCTGTGGGAGTGCCGTGCTTAGCGCCGGCTCTACGGAATGAGCGTCTGCCGAAGGATTTCAAAGGTCCTCGAAAGGTGCCCAATTATACTGTAGACCTACCTCCAGAGGCTTGGATAGAAAGCTATGAGCTGGCCATGGAGATGTTGGACGTCAGTGATGCAGTATGTGCCAAATATTTCATCATGATGCTGGAAGGGCCGGCTCGCACATGGTTAAAGGGCTTGCCACCCAATACCATTAATTCCTAGGCCGAGTTGAAGGCGAAATTCATCAAAAATTTCCAAGGAACGTGCAAGCAGCCCATGACGATTGTGGATCTGGACCATTGCATGCAGCATAATGATGAGTCGGCTCATCACTGCGTCCGGCGGGTCTCAACCATCATCCACTCTTCGGAACAGATTACGGCGGCTCAAGCAGTTTTGATTCTGCAGAAGAATTACCATTTTACACCGCTGAAACAGAAGCTTGGCCGGCTTAAACGCTCATGCCAAGACATGGGGGAGCTCATGGCGGCTCTCACCAAGTATGCAGACTCTGATAACACGAAAGACACAGGCTCTGATGATGAGAAATCAGGTCACGGGAAGAAAGGTAACAATGGCAAGGGTCAATAGCAAAACGCAGCCGGAAACAGCAACCCGGGCAAACGGAAGAACCCGGACGGCGGGTCAGAATTGGTGGTGAACACCAGCACTGGGAACAATCGTGCTAAGGGCAATGGGAACTTCCGGGCACCCTTTAATAAGGGTAAAGTTCCTTTCAACTTGGAAGAGATGCTCAATAAACCTTGTCCGGAGCACAGCCGGCCTGATAAGCCGGCGGGTCACACTTGGAGGGATTGCAGTATTATGCGGCAGTTCAAGGATTACAGCCTTCAACAGCACCGTAATAACGGTAATGGTCCGTCAGGCGGCTCAGGCCCTGGCGGGTCAGGAGCCGGTTTTGGTGCAGGCGGCTCAGGATCCGGTTACCAGGGTCAAGGCAATCAAGGAGGTCATCATCAACAGCCTGGCGGTGGAGGCCAGCACCAGAATAACCAATCGGGGTACCAGACTAACCTGAAACAGCTCAGTGGGGGTCAGTATCATGTTTTTACAACCAGCCTCGACAAGCGAGACCGGAAGGTGCGCAAGCGGGCGGTTAACGCAGTCATGCCGGCTCTTCCGTAGTATTCGAAGTGGTCCGAGTATGACATAACGTCGAGTAGGGAGGATCACCCGCCGCGTGTTGATAACCCGGGGCAACTGGCTTTGGTAGTTGCCCCCCCAAGTAGGAGGATATGTGTTCACTAAAGTGCTTATGGATGGTGGCAGCAGCATCAACATCCTGTAATATGACACTTTCAGCCGGATGGGTTTGCTTGATAAGGATCTTAAGCCCTCTTCAACAGTTTTTCACGGTGTTGTGCCTGGAAAATTGGCTTATCCAGTGGGGAAGATTTCTTTGGAGGTAGCTTTTGGTGATGAATTTAACTACAGGGTGGAGTCTTTGTGGTTTGAAGTGGTCAAAATCAAAAGCCCATATCACGCTCTGTTTGGACGGCCGGCTTATGCCAAGTTCATGGCTAGGCCTTGCTATGTTTACTTACAGCTCAAGATGCCCGGGTTGAACGGGACGATTACCGTGCATGGTGATCGGAAGACAGCTCTTGAGTGTGAGGAAGGTGACGCAGCCTACGCAGAGTCAAGTTGTGCGGAGGCAGAGCTCAAGTTTTATAAGGAAAATGTTGACCCGGAAGATATGACTCCACTGAAGAAGCCTAACACGGAATCTGAGCTGCCACTCAAGTTTGCGGCGGATGATACCAAGCAGGTAGATTTCACTCCGGGCGACTCATCACAACAGTTCACTATCGGGGCTAACATGGACCCCGCATAGGAAAGCGCGCTCATCGAATTCATCCGTGAGAATCGGGACATCTTTGCATGGAAGCCGTCTGACATGCCAGGTGTACCGAGAGAATTCGCTGAGCACCACCTTAATGTGGATCCTAAGTTCAAGCCGATCAGGCAGTTCCTTCGCCGTTTCAATGAAGAGCGGCGTAAAGCAATTGGGGAAGAGGTGGCCTGGCTCTTAGAAGCAGGGTTCATCGTGGAGGTCTTTCACCCGGAGTGGTTAGCTAACCCGGTGTTGGTGCTTAAGAAGAACGGCACGTGGCGTATGTGTGTGGATTACACGGATCTTAACAAGGCCTGTCCAGTTGACCCGTTTGCTCTCCCTCGTATCGACCAGATTATTGATGCAACGGGGGGTTGTGAGAGTTTATGCTTCTTGGACGCTTATTCAGGTTATCACCAGATCAAGATGGCAGTTCAAGACCAAGAGAAGACGGCTTTCATTACGCCTTTTGGTGCTTTCTGCTATGTGTCTGCCCTTCGGGCTCAAGAGTGCCCAGGCGACTTACCAGCGTTGTGTGCAGAACTGTCTTCATAGTCAAATTGGGCGCAATGTTCATGCTTATGTGGATGATATCGTGGTCAAGTCAAGAAAGAAGGAGACTCTACTTGACGACCTGAGAGAAACATTTGATAATTTACGGGTCTACAAGATGATGCTTAACCCGGCTAAGTGCGTCTTTGGAGTTCCTGTAGGCAAGCTCTTGGGATTTCTAGTCTCTGAGCGTGGCATTGAAGCTAATCCGGACAAGATAAAGGCTATCACCTCCTTGTCTGAGCCGGCGTGTATCAACGACATTCAGCGCCTGGCGGGTCGAATCGCTGCGTTAAGCCGGTTCATAAGCCGCCTGGGTGTGAAGGCTATTCCTCTGTATCAAATGATGAAGAAAACACACAACTTTGTCTGGAGTAAGGCGGCGGGTGAAGCGTTTGAGGCACTCAAGAAACAGCTGTCTGAGCCGCCGGTCTTGGCTGCTCCGGCTGAGAAGGAACCTTTACTCCTCTACGTGGCGGCTAACAATAGGGCAGTCAGCGCCGCGATTGTTGTGGAGCGTAAGGAGGCAGGGAAAGAATATCCGGTTCAGAGGCCGGTTTACTACGTCAGTGAAGTTCTGATAGAGTCCAAGCAGAGGTACCCACATTGGCAGAAACTGATATACGGGGTGTTCATGGAAATCGTAAGTTGAAGCACTACTTCTTGGGACACCAGATCACTGTGGTTAGCTCTGCTCCGTTGGGAGACATAATTCAAAACAGAGAAGCCACTGGCAGGATTGCTAAGTGGGCATTGGAGCTTGGGCCTCTAAATCTAACATATGTGCCCCGCACGGCTGTCAAGTCTCAAGCCTTGGTGGACTTTATTAACGACTGGACAGAGTGTCAGTCGCCCGAGGAGAAGCCGGATAACACATACTGGACAATTCACTTTGATGGATCCAGACAATTGGAAGGATCAGGGGCCGGAGTTGTCTTAACTTCCCCTAGAGGTGACAAGTTTTGTTATGTGTTAAGGTTGATGTTTCCCTGTACTAACAATGCAGCTGAGTATGAGGCTTTACTCCACGGCCTCCGTGTAGCTAAGGAGATGAACCTGAGCCGGGTTAGATGTCTTGGCGACTCCGACCTCGTGGCTCAGCAAGTTTCAGGCACGTGGGATTCCAAGGACCCACGGATGGCGGCTTATCGTTAGGCGGCGGATATCATTGCTGGTCACTTCAAGGGTTATCAGGTGGATCATATTGACCGTCGCAAGAACGAGGCGGCTGATGCATTATCAAGACTTGGCTCTCAGCGTAAGCCGGTGCTGCCTAACGTTTTCTTGGATGTGCTATATCACCCGTCAGTTAAGCTACCTTCAGAGGAGGACCTGGCTATACCTGAGCCGGAGGGGCAGCTGGTGGCGGCTCTGCATGCTATCCCTGACTGGACGTTGCCTTACCTAGCGTACTTGACTTGCGGCGAGTTACCCGAGGACGAGACCTTGGCAAGGCAAATCATAAGGCGATCTAAGTCCATGACGATCGTCAATGGCGAGTTACATAAGCGCAGCGTTACTGGCGTTTTTCAACGTTGTGTTTCACCGAAAGAAGGTAAGGAAATCTTAAATGAGATTCACGCTGGCGATTGTGGTCATCACGCCGGCTCAAAATCTTTGGTGGCCAAGGCTTTTCGGCATAGTTTCTTCTGGCTGACGGCTCATAAGGATGCAGAAGACTTGGTTCTCAAGTGCGATGGATGTCAGAAGTTCGGGCGACGTGCTCACGTGCCGACTCAGGAGTTGCGTATGATTCCAATTACCTGGCCGTTTGCGGTCTGGGGGCTTGATATGGTCGGGCCCTTCAAGAGATCTAAAGACAAGAAGACCCACCTTTTGGTGGCGGTGGATAAGTTTACCAAGTGGGTGGAGGCTGAGCCGGTCGGCAAGTGTGACGCGTCTACGGCGGTTCAGTTTGTCAAAAAATTGATCTACCGCTTTGGTTACCCTCATAGTATCATCACAGATAATGGCACAAACCTATCCAAGGGGGCTATGCAGGCGTTCTGTGAAAGTGAGCACATCTGACTTGACGTTTCTGCTGTTGCTCATCCACAATCCAATGGTCAGGCGGAGCGAGCTAACCAGTAGATCTTGAGAGGTATCAAGCCCCGGCTTATGGTTCCTCTGCAGCGAACGCCGGGTTGTTGGGTGGAAGAGTTGCCATCAGTTTTATGGAGCATCAGAACCACTCCCAACAGGTCAACAGGCTATACGCCTTTCTTCATGGTTTATGGCGCAGAAGCCGTGTTACCAAGTGATATACGTCATGACTCACCGCGGGTGGCGGCTTACGTTGAGACAGACAATGAGACAACGCGTTAGATGCTTTGGATGAAGAGCGCGATCTGGCGGCGGCTCGATCGGCGATTTATCAACAAGACCTGCGTCGCTATCATAGCCGCAGGGTTAAGACCCGGACGTTTCAAGAAGGCGACTTGGTGTTACGTCTAATTCAAGATCAGACGGATGCGCACAAGTTATCTCCTCCATGGGAAGGACCTTTTGTGGTTAGCAGAAACCTCAACAATGGGTCATACTATCTCGTTGACGTACGAGACGAGTCACGCACTTCTGGGCAGGAGACCCACCGGCCGTGGAATATCGCTCATCTGCGACCATACTACACTTGAGTCATCGACTCCCCCCATTGTACATCATCATTGTATATATCACTTATATATATATAATAAAGTTGGCATCCCTGCAAGCCGGGGCCTCTGCCGTTTTACGTATCTCAGATTGTGCAAAGATGGATGCAACCACAAGGTCATTTGGGGGCTTCTAACCCGCCAGGGTTCAGCTTACACACCCTCTTGATCGGCTCTTCAGCCACTGTAAGGCCGGGTTATATACCCAAAAAGTTGACTCCGTCAACAAGGTCATTTGTGGGCTTCTAACCCGCCGGGTTTAGCTTACACACCCTCTTGATCGGCTCTTCAGCCACCACAAGTTTGAGTTAAACCTGCCTGTATGCTGCTGCTGCTCCGCCAGGTGACCCGCCAAACTCTTACCAGTTAATCTCGATTAGAGACCCTGAGCTGTTCAAACATATTTGATAGTCACTCTTGCTAGAGACCCTGTACTAGTCAAGGTTAAACCGGCGGCTCTTGTCACGTGAGGGCCGGCTTATGGAAAGCGAGGATAAACTCACCCATCTGCTGCCGACTCTCCGCTATGTGGCCCGTTCGTACTCTCAAACAGTTACTCTTTGAAAAAAAGACCCTGCACTGTTTAAAGGTTCAAACGACGGATTTATTTCACGTGAGAGGTAGCTTATGGGCCCTGGGGGTACTCATGCCCTGCTGTGTCTCTCTCTGGTTCGTTGCACTCTTATCAGTTAATCTCGCCTAGAGACCCTGAGCCATTCAAAGGAATTGACGCTCACTCTCTTTAGAGACCCTGTGCTGCTAAGAGTTCAAGTAGCGAATCCACCCAGAAGAACCGGCGTATGAGTTTTCGAAAAAGCAAGGTCATGAAAGATTTAACATCTCAGGGTTGTGCTTTTTCAAGCCGCCCTCACAGCAATACAGAGCATATTCTGTCTTGTTTATTTTTGCAGGGTTTATCTCCTAAGATGAGCCGCCGTGAAATCTGATATTATGAGTAGATCACAAGACAGATAAGCATGCATCAAGTTGTGCAAAGATTCATACGTGCGCGATGGCACGGTTCAGGCAAACAAGTTTTTCTATGCCTATTACAAACTCCCCGGGGAGCCCAAAATACCACGGACTTAAAGTTTTTGTACACTGCTAGCCTTGGCGGATCAAGAAGCCGGGTTATCAATTTCAGAAGCAAGATTTCAGCTTGATGGCGGGTCATCCTGCGCCGGGTCTTCGACCTCTTCGATCTGAAGATTGTCCACATCCCAGTTGCAGTTTGGTAAAGCTTCAAACTGAGCCTCGTCAAAGAGGGGGGACGGGTCAATTTCAGGAGCAAAGAGTTGCTTACGGCGTGCAGGAGTCAAGTCCCTGGCTTCGAAGGTTGGGCAGCACACTCGTTTGCTGTCCGCGCTGTAAGCCGCCTGGTAGGTAGTCAGATCAACTTCATCCGCCAGTGTTGATGCGAGTACTCTAGAGGCCTTCATACACTTGGCATAGTCAGCTTCTGTGAAATCTGAGCCGTCATCTTTCTTGGACGGAAAGCCATCCATCATCTCTTCTGCAGTCAATTCAGGGGCAAAGGCCAAAGACCGGCTTAGCGCGGCCATTGCTCCCTTCCTGGCGGCTGATCGTTTGAGCTCTTCGATTTGCTTCGGCAGAGTTGACAGGAGTTCTATCACTCCCTTCATGAATTTGGGGATGCTTCTTTCATCTAGCATTGCTTTGATGGTGCAAAGGGTCCCGCAGTATAGCTGTTCTGTCAAGGTGTATACTGCTTTCACCTTCAACAAGCTGTCAGAAGATAGCTGGCGGCTTCTTTGGCCTGCAAGGAAAGATTTGGTGCTTACCAAACAAGGCAAGGAAATTTGCTAAGTATTCAGTGCTTATCAAAGATAGCAGTAGTCATCCTGGAGATATGGCGCTTGAGGGTTTGCAGCTCATCTGTCGCATACTTGCGTTGCTGGTCAGCATCGTCTGCGCGCTTGGTCAGGGCGGCTTGGGTAGACTCAGCACTCTTTTTGAAGGCATCAAAGTCAGCCTGAACCTTCTCAAGCTCCTGAACGGCAACCCACCATTTTTCTTCCGCCTCAGACCGGGCGGTTTGTTGCGAAGCAAGGCTTTCTTTCACGCCGGTCAGATTAGATTTGGCCACGTCCAAGGCTTCCTGTGTTGCACAAAAACAGAAATAACACAGTTCAGGAGGTTTAAATCGCCAGGATAAGATATTAGTACATGACTGATGAAGCTGCTATGCTACAAGTGTCAAGCAGATCGCAAGCAATGTACTTGACACTTGGGGGCTAATGTCTGTGTTTGCTCTCCAAGTCTACAATGAAGTTCCGGCTCATCTTTGTAAAAATAAGCCAGCACTTGGGGGCTACATACGGCGCTCTCCAAGACTACAATGAAGTTCCGGCTCATCTTCGTAAAAATAAGCCGGCACTTGGGGGCTACACACGGCGCTCTCCAAGACTACAATGAAGTTCCGGCTCATCTTCGTCAAGATAAGCCGGAACTTGGGGGCTACACACGGCGCTCTCCAAGACTACAATGAAGTTCCGGCTCATCTTCGTAAAGATAAGCCGGCACTTGGGGGCTACAATCGGCGATTTGTCAAACAATGAAGATTTTCCGGTTCATTTTCGCAGTGAAGTTCCGGCTCATCATAACTATAATGACCCGGACTTGGGGGCTACAATTGGATCAACTTTTCAGCCCAGTACCGGCTTAATATCTATATTAACCCGATACTTGGGGGCTACAAGCTAAGCAATTTGAATTATGACAAGGATTAGAAGACCCGGTCTACTATCTGCAATACTAAACTAGCTCTTGGGGGCTATATAAGGGTATAAGGAAAATCAAGAGAGGAATACCTCATATTTTTTCTTCATCAGACCAACAAGTTTGAGCTCCATGTTCCGGCTTGTGGAGAGGCGGTTCAGATAACCAGCATGTAACTCATCTGCAGTTAGCTTCTCCAACACGGGGAATTCAAAATCAAGTTTCTCAGGCGAGGAAGCTTCAGCCTTGCTGGTGTGTTTTGTCAATACATGGGGCTCGGGAGATTGATAACCCGTCCCAGTGATGACAACGTCTGGAAGAACTGTGTCTTCGACGGCTGTTGAAGGACTAGGCGGCTTAGGATCGGCCCTTGGAGGACTTTCAGTTGCCATGTCGTGATCAGCCGGTTCAGAGTATTGATGAGTATCTTCAGGCGCATCTTTCATAACGTCAGTGGGCTCAGCATGAGTTAAAGGGGAGTCCGGCTTAGCACTCTCCGGCTCTTGGGCAGTAGGAGCAGCGGTAGACCCGCCTGTCTTCCTTCGTTTTGCTTGAGCCCTGGAAAACAAAAAGATTGTCACATAAAGGACAAGGATGGTAAAAAGGTATGATGCAAATACAAAGGTACGCACTCTGGGTTGATCTTCAGAGGAGGCAGCTTGGTTGCAGTAGAGTCGCCAGACGAAGAAGGCGTCTCCTAAAAGAAGGTTAGGACGATGAAAGCTGAGTAAGGTTACAATGCAAGAACTAAAAACTAGTCTTAGTTAAAAGAGTACCTCATCTGGCCGTTTCCGCGGAGCCGGAGAATTTGATAAGCCGGTCAAGAGCTCTTCAGAGCCGGCGCTCCGGGTCTGGCGTCGGGAGTTGTGCTGTTGCTTTTTCAAAAGAAAATTGGGGTATAAATAAGCAAGAGGATGAGAAAATGGGACTTTTTGGATGACCCGCCGTATTCTCTCTGGTGGAAAGTTTTCTGAGTCAGAGGAAATGTAAGTTACCTCAGGGGCATCTGCGTGGCTTGTCTCCGTTTCCTCCTGTGAATAATTATCGTCAATAAGTTGCATAAAAAGACGTCCAAGAGAGTCAAGTTCTACCTCTGAGTCGTCAAGCTCAGGTGGTTCCTGAGCGGCAGTTTTCTTCTTCTGGGCGCAGGTTTTACCCGCCTTAGGCTTCCTCACAGGAGGGTTATACTTTTTCTTCCAGAAAGAAGAGCCGGCCTGCGCATAAGCCGCCAAAAAGGTTAAAAGGAGCAAGGTGAAAGGTCAGGCAGTAATGACCAATTCTGTGGAAAAATATTTCTTATAGCTGGAGCCGGGTTCTTGACACAGAAAGGTTTCAACCCAACCTTGTTGCAAACTGCTTGCTTTTCACCAAGAAGTGTTTTGACGGAGGACTTGATGTCTTGTTCTGTCAGAGGGGTGGTATTGAAGCAGAGAGTATCATTGGGTTCACCCGTGAATGTGTGCATGAGTCGGTCACGCCGGCTCAGTGGCAAGATCTTCCAACTAACCCAGCAGCGGGTTAAGTCGACGCCGGTTAAGCCGTTAGCCATTAAGGCCCTGATCTTCGCGAAAGCCGGAGCATATTTCGCTCGCTCTGCGGCGGACATACGATCTGGGAGTTCTCCAGTGTTGCAGAGCCGGGTAGGACGGTAACCCGGCAATGGATTCTCTCCTTCAGGAGAAGTGTCTTTGCAGTAAAACCAAGTCTTGTTCCAATCCTTGGGGTGACTTGGTAGGATAGCTGTTGGATAGGGCAAATCTCTCCGTCTCTGGATAGAAACGCCGCCAAGCTCCAAACTTGGTCCAGCCGCCACTTCAGTTTGGCGGTTGACGTAATGGTAGTCACGGAAGAGATCGACGGACGGTTCTTCTTGCAGGTAAACTTCACATAAAACTTGAAACTGACACATGTTGGTGACAGAGTTTGGGCCTATGTCTTGAGGGTGAAGCTTGAAAAAGTGAAGAACGCCCCGGAAGAATTTTGACCCGGGCGGGCTAAACCCACAAAGGAGGTGATCAGTGAATATGACAACTTCTCCTTCCTTGGGAGTAGGTCGTATCTCTGGCCCTGGAACCTGCCAGTTTATAATTTCCTGAGTCGGCAGGATACCCGATTCTACAAAATCGAGTAGAAGTTGCTCAGTGACTCCGGAGCCGACCCAATCGCAGGATGAGGGAGCTCTCGACATAATGGCGGATCAAACTGCGAGAAGGCGCGGAGTATGGCGGGTTAGAAATTTTTTAACTAGTCAAGGCAGCTGTGGTCAACATAATGAGGAGGTGTTAAGCCGCCGAAGTGCTTTTATCAGAGAGCCGCCAATACAATGGCGGATTAGATGGGCAAGGCGATGTTGAAAAATACGGTTAAGTGCAGATAAACAGGTTTCGCATATTACTTCTATAGCTGCAAGATCTACGGGCGAAGGTAAAATGAAATATATTCAAAAACCTAGAAAGACAGAAGAAGAATAGGCGGACAGCACACGGTGGAGATTGGTATACAGATCTAAAATGAGCGGGCATTGACATTAAAAAGACGTCCGCAATGGATAAACACTGAAGAGATTCAAGAGGATGCTCGGTGGTCTGTGCTACGAAGAACTCCTTGACGAACAGCGAAGAACACTAGGGAAAACGATGAGTTCGGGGGACCCTAATGGAGATGAATCCAGATTCAGTGAGATCTGAGGATGATACCTCGCAGATGCGGACGAGCTGGCGAAGTTCTGGTCCAAGTCAGGTCGATGCAGCGGCCAGCGATGGGGACGACGGCGAGGTCCGGTCGCGTGCGGCGGAGCTCCGGAGGTGCGGCTGTTTGAAGGAGGAAGATGAAGACGTGGCAGCAGAGAAAGGAAAGGGGGCCCCTTCGTATCCCTATTTATGAGATGGGATGGCAACAATACGCACAAAAATCGAGGAAGCATAGTGATGATTGACCGAAGAGGGCGCTTCGATTTTCGGGCCGACCCTCCAATGAGAGAATCCGTTGCAGACGTCACATAATCTTTTTAGCATATTCGACATGATGTCACGGCGGGTTATGAGTTTTCTTTTTTCAGGTGATAAAATGTGAGACTCGCCGCCGAATAAGTTTGAAGATTGACATGAGCAGGCTCAAATCAACCTGGGGCCTAATGTTGGGGATATAACCCCGTGGTAAGACCCGCCCAGGAGGGGCCGGGTCGTACCTGGCGGCTCGTAGCCAAGACCTGTAAGGTGGGTCGGAAGATGAAGACCAGGCCGCATGGCGGCTTACCTAATGGGCCACGACGAAGGCCCAGAGACAGAAGATGGTGTGAAGACCCGGGCGGTTAAGCCGCCCGGAGACGGCTTGCCCAAGATAGCAAGGCGGCTTAGAGACAGGATCAACTACGATGTATGAGTCGGTTTAGGACTCATGTAACCTAGAGCCTCGACCTCCTATATAAAGGTGAGGCCCTGGGGCGGCTTAGACAGAAAACCAATCTATCGAGAACTAGGTCAAGCGAATCCGCTCCTTTGTAATCAATACTCCAAGCAATACAACACAAGCAGGACGTAGGCTTTTACCTCTTCTGGAGGGGCCGAACCTGGGTAAACTCGTGTCCCTCATCTCGACCAACCACTTTGAGTCCACCGCCTTAGCGATGGCCTCGAACCTAAGTCTTCGGACATCTGTTGTGACAAAACCACGACACACGGTGTTGGGGATATAACCCCGTGGTGAGACCCGCCCAGGAGGGGCCGGGTCATCAGGTTGGCGGCTTAGCAGTAAGGTTTGGAAGTAGCTTGCCCAATGGGCCTGGAGGCCCAGAGACAGAAGACAATGTGTAACCCGGTGGCGTAAGCCGCCGGTGGCGGCTTGCCAGACAAGGCAAGGGTAGTTAGAGGCAAGGTCGGTTATTGAGTATGACCCGGCCCGGACTCTTGTAAGCCCAGGGTCTCGACCTGTGTATATAAAGGCGGGGTACCTGGGCAGCTTAGGCCACAAAAACCTTTGATCGAGTACTAGGTCAAGCGAATCCGCTCCCTTGTAATCGATACCCAATCAATACAACTCAAAGCAGGACATAGGCTATTACCTCCTTCGAGAGGGGCCGAACCTGGGTAAACCTGTGTCTTTCGTCCCGACCAACCCCTTCGAGTTAACCGCCGTAGCGATGGCTTCACACCTAAGTCCTGGCACTAGGACATCTACCGTGACAAAACCACGACAGTTGGCGCCCACCGCGGGGCAGATGCTCGGTGGTTTGGAGTACTCGAAGGGCTCTCTCCCAGGGATCGAGGGATACGCCGTAGGCAGGATGACCAAGAGTCGCCGCGGCAAGCTCTACATCGACGACGCTGGCTGGGGCCCCGAGGCCGACTCAATCGAGTACGGGTACCGGGTCCCCTTCGGCGGAATTCACGTCTTCATTGGCAAGATCGGCGGATCCAAGCCCGGGCCGGACATCTGCACCGACATCGTCAAGCCGGCCCGGCGCCGCAACCCGCCCGAGTCAACCCGGGCCGGAACCACGTCTTCGTCGGCTTCACCCAAGGCACGGAACTTGAAGGTTCTGTGTCGCGGGAGGAATCCCTCATCTGCTCGGAGGATGGATCCTCGAGCGAGGAGGCGGAATCAATCTACCAGCTTCACAACGGCGGGCTTGGGGGCTACTTCGAGGGCTACCATGACCCGAAATACTATGAGCCGCCGAGCAGAGCCGCTGTCTTCATGGCTGGGTCAGTGCCGGCTTCTGGCAGCACGGCGGCTGGGATAGTAGCCGCTGGCGCAACGGGAGCTGGGTCAGCCAGGCCGCCGACTCAAGTTTTGCTGGATCTGATGAATGAACTTACAACTCTGATGGGAACCGAGGTCACGGCTGAAACCAAGCAGCCCGTAACACGGAGATCGCGAGGTTGAAGGACCAGATGGCCAGTGCCCAAGAGGAAATCAATGCGCTGAAAGCTCAGATGGATGCTGAGTCGAAGCGCCTCAGGGCGGAAGCTTTTCGCCTTGACCTGGATCAACAAACCGCAGATGCAGTCCGTCAGATGAGGCACCAGACCCGCCTGGCGGATCAATATGAGCCTAGAAATCTTTTCAACACGTCGGGGTCAGGACGGAATGCGCCTCTGACCGTGACCCGGACGGCGGAAGTACCTGGGAGTAGGGCGGCAGTTCAGCATCGGCAGCCAGACCCGCCCCGTAGGAACCAGACCCTGCCGCAACATTTTCCAACACCACCCGGTCAATATTCTAACCCGGTGGAGAACATGGTGGCAGCGGCACTCAGACTCGGCGCGCTCCCCATCCCTGATGGAACGCCTTTTGCGGAGGAGGCGCGGAACGCCATTGGATATTTACAGACAGCAGTGGCGCAACAGGAGAAGTATACCTATAGCCGGAGCCGTGTGCACTCGACCCCTATCCCGAGCCGCAGTTATAGCCAGCGTATAGAGTCGGCTGCGATTTCTAGCAGCGAGCGACGTCGGAACCCGGCAAGGGATGACCCGCCTACTGTTGATGCCCAGGCGCTTGTAGATCGTGCAAGAGCACATCGAGAGGCGGCAGCAGCCGCGGCAGCTTACCAAGAATCCCCCAAAGTAGCACCTTCTGTTTCGGTAGGAGCCGGAGTGACCTCCAGGGCAATGGGAGTGCCGTGCTTAGTGCCGGCTCTACGAAACGAACGCCTGCCGAAGGACTTCAAGGGTCCGCGTAAGGTGCCGAATTATACTGCTGATCTGCCTCCTAAATCCTGGATCGAGAGTTATGAGCTAGCCATGGAGATGTTAGATGTCAGTGATGCAGTCTGTGCCAAGTATTTCATCATGATGCTGGAAGGACTGCTTGTACGTGGTTGAAGGGTTTGCCACCCAACACCATTAATTCCTGGGCCGAGTTGAAGGCGAAGTTCATCAAGAATTTTCAAGGAACGTGCAAGCAGCCCATGACAATTGTTGATTTGGATCATTGCGTGCAGTGTGAGGATGAGTCGGCCCACCATTGGGTCCGGCGGGTCTCAACCCTTATCCACTCCTTTGATAATATCACGGCGGCTCAGGCGGTTCTAATTCTGGAGAAGAATTGCCACTTTTTCCCCCTTAAGCAGAAGCTTGGACGGCTCAAGCGTTCATGCCAGGATATGGGGGAGCTTATGGCGGCTCTCACCAAATATGCAGATTCTGACAGTACAAAGGATCCCGGATCTGATGAGGAGAAATCAGCTAAGGGTAGGAAGAATGGCAATGGTAAGGGTCAACAGCAGAACGGGGCAGGACATAATAATACCGGTAACGGTGGTAAACGGAAGCACCCGGATGGCGGGTCAGATCTGGTAGCCAATACTAATGATGGGAGCAACCGCGGCAAGGGCAATGGTAAACCGCCCTTTGGCAAGTCTCAGCCTTTCAATATGGAAGCAATGTTGAATGCTCCTTGCCCGAAACATAGTGTTCCGGATAAACCGTCCACTCACGCCTGGAAGGATTGTTGGGTCATGCGGGAATTCCGGAATTACAGCATTAACCAGCATCAGGGTGGCGGCAATGGACCGTCCGGAGGGTCAGGATCCGTCTCTCCTGGGTCCGGCTTTAGTGCAGGCGGCTCAGGTTCTGGTTATCAAGGCCAGGGAAGCCGTGGAGCTCATAATCAACAGTCTGGCAATGGAGGTCAGCAACAAAACAACCAGTCCGGGTATCAGAGTAACCCGAACCAGCTTAATGGAGGCCAATATCATGTCTTCACAACAAGCCTTGATAAGCGTGATCAGAAAGTGCGCAAGCGGGCGGTTAACACGGTCACGTCGGCTCTCCCACAATACTAGAAGTGGTCTGAGTATGACATAACTTGGAGCAGGGAGGATCACCCTCCGCGCGTAGATAACCCGGGGAATTTAGCCCTGGTAGTAGCCCCCCAAGTAGGAGGCTACGTGTTCACCAAGGTGCTTATGGATGGTGGCAGCAGCATCAACATCCTGTACTATGACACGTTTCGCCGGATGAACTTGCTTGATAAGGATCTCAAGCCATCTTCAACGGTCTTTCACGGTGTGGTGCCCGGTAAATCAGCTTATCCAGTCAGAAAGATTGCCCTGGAAGTAGCCTTTGGTGATGAATTCAACTACAGGGTGGAGACCTTATGGTTCGAGGTGGTCAAAATCAAGAGCCCGTACCATGCTTTGTTTGGACGGCCGGCTTATGCCAAATTCATGGCTAGGCCTTGTTATGTCTACTTGCAGCTCAAGATGCCTGGCTTAAATGAAACGATTACAGTGCATGGTGATCGGAAGATTGCTCTCGAGTGCGAGGAAGGCGATGCTGCGTATGCATAATCAAGTTGTGCTGAGGCAGAGCTCAAGTTTTATAAGGAGAATGTTGACCCGGCAGATATCACCCTGTTGAAGAAGCCTAGCACGAAATCTGAGCCGCCCCTGAAGTTTGTGGCAGAAGATACCAAGCTGGTGGATTTTAATCCTGGTGACTCATCGCAGCTATTCACTATTGGGGCCAACATGGATCCCAAATAGGAAAGCGCGCTCATCGAATTCATCCGTGAGAATCGGGACATCTTTGCATGGAAACCTTCTGACATGCCGGGTGTACCGAGAGAATTCGCTGAGCCCCACCTTAATGTGGATCCTAAGTTTAAGCCGGTTAAACAGTTCCTCCATTGTTTCAATGAGGAGAGGCATAAGGCTATTGGAGAAGAGGTAGCCCGGCTCTTAGCAGCAGGGTTCATCATCGAAGTTTTTCACCCGGAATGGTTAGCTAATCTCGTGCTTGTCCTTAAGAAGAACGACACATGGCGCATGTGTGTAGATTACACCGATCTCAACAAGGCGTGTCCGGTTGATCCATTTGATCTCCCCCGTATCGACCAGATCATTGATGCAACGGCGGGTTGTGAGAGTTTATGTTTCCTAGATGCTTATTCGGGTTATCATCAGATCAAGATGGCAGTCAAAGACCAAGAGAAGACGTCTTTCATTACGCCTTTTGGAGCTTTCTGCTATGTGTCTATGCCTTTTGGACTCAAGAGCGCTCAGGAAACTTATCAGCGCTGTGTGCAGAACTATCTTCATGGTCAAATTGGGCGCAATGTTCATGCTTATGTGGATGATATTGTGGTCAAGTCAAGGAAGAAGGAGACTCTGCTAGAGGATTTGAAGGAAACTTTTGATAATCTACGGGTTTATAAAATGATGCTTAACCCGGCCAAGTGTGTGTTCGGTGTGCCTGCAGGCAAGCTCTTGGGCTTCTTGGTCTCCGAGCGGGGCATTGAGGCTAACCCGGATAAGATAAAGGCCATCACTTCTTTGTCTAAGCCGGCGTGTATTAATGATGTTCAGCGCTTGGCGGGTCGTATTGCCGCTCTGAGTCGGTTCATAAGCTGCCTGGGTGAGAAAGCTATTCCTCTGTATCAAATGATGAAGAAGATAGACGACTTTGTCTGGAGTGATGCGGCTAATGAGGTGTTTGAAGCGCTCAAGAAGCAGTTGGCTGAGCCGCTCATTTTGGCTGCTCCGGTGGAGAAAGAGCCTTTGCTCCTATACGTGGTGGCTAACAACAGAGCCGTCGGTGCTGCAGTTGTGGTGGAATGCAAGGAGGCGGGTAAGGAATACCCAGTCCAGCGGCCGGTTTACTATGTCAGTGAGGTCTTGACAGAATCCAAGCAAAGATACCCGCATTGGCAAAAGCTGGTGTTTGGAGTATTCATGGCCAATCGCAAGCTGAAGCACTACTTCCTTGGGCATCCAATCACAGTGGTCAGCTCTGCTCCTCTGGGAGATATCATTCAAAATAGAGAAGCTACTGGCAGGATTGCTAAGTGGGCAATTGAGCTTGGACCTCTCAATCTGAAACATGTGCCCCGGACGGCTGTGAAATCTCAAGCCCTGGTGGACTTTATCAATGACTGGACAGAATGTCAAGCACCCGAGGAGAAGCCGGACAATACATATTGGACAATTCATTTTGATGGCTCCAGGCAATTGGAAGGCTCGGGGGCTGGAGTTGTTCTAACTTCCTCGCGAGGTGAAAAATTCTGTTATGTTTTGAGGTTAATGTTTCCTTGTACTAACAATGCAGCTGAATATGAGGCTTTGCTTCATGGTTTCCGTGTGGCCAAGGAGATGAATTTGAGCCGGGTCAGATGTCTTGGTGACTCAGACCTGGTGGCTCAGCAAGTCTCTGGCACGTGGGATTCTAAGGACCCTCGCATGGCGGCTTATCGCCAGGCGGTTGATATTATTGCTGGTCACTTCAAGGGCTATCAGGTGGATCATATTGATCGGCGGAAGAATGAGGCGGCTGACGCGTTGTCAAGACTGGGATCTCAGCATAAGCCGGTGCCACCTAATGTGTTTCTGGACGTATTGCATCACCCGTCGGTTAAGTTACCGTCAGAAGAGGATTTAGCTATACCTGACCCGGAAGGACAATTGGTGGCGGTTCTCCGCGCAATCCCTGATTGGACACTGCCTTATCTGGCGTATCTGACCCGCGGCGAGTTACCCCAAGACGAGATTCTGGCGCGACATATTATGAGGCGGTCTAAATCTATGACTATTGTCAATGGAGAGTTACACAGGTGCAGCGTGACTGGCGTTTTTCAGCGATGTGTTTCTCCTGACGAGGGCCGTGAAATCCTGCAAGAGATACATGCCGGTGAATGTGGTCATCACGCCGGGTCAAAGTCGCTGGTGGCTAAGGCTTTTCGACATGGTTTTTACTGGTTGACAGCTCATAAAGATGCAGAGTACTTGGTCAGTAAATGTGACGGGTGTCAAAAATTCGGACGACGTGCCCATGTGCCGGCTCAAGAGTTACGAATGATTCCAATCACCTGGCCATTTGCGGTCTGGGGGCTTGATATGGTGGGACCTTTTAAGAGGTCTAAAGATAAGAAGACCCACCTCTTGGTGGCGGTTGACAAGTTTACTAAGTGGGTTGACGTTGAGCCGGTCAGCAAGTGTGACGCAGCAACAGCAGTTCAGTTTGTCAAGAAGCTGATCTTTCGGTTTGGTTATCCTCATAGTATCATTACTGACAATGGCACAAACCTGTCCAAGGGGGCTATGAAGGAGTTTTCTGATGGTGAACACATCCGGCTCGATGTATCTTCTGTGGCTCACCCACAGTCTAATGGTCAAGCAGAGCGTGCTAACCAGGAATTTTTGAGAGGGATAAAGCCCCGGCTTATGGTTCCTTTGGAGCGCACGTCGGGTTCTTGGGTGGAGGAGTTACCTTTAGTTCTTTGGAGCATAGGAACCACCCCCAACAGGTCAACAGGCTATACGCCTTTCTTCATGGTTTATCGCGCAGAAGCCGTTCTCCCGAGTGATATTCGTCATGACTCGCCCAGAGTGGCGGCTTACGTGGAAGCTGATAATGAGACGGCGCGTCAGGATGCTTTGGATGCCTTAGATGAAGAACGGGATCTTGCAGCAGCACGGTCCGCGATTTACCAGCAAGACCTGCATCGCTATCATAGCCGCAGGGTCAAGACCCGGACGTTCCAAGAAGGCGACTTAGTACTCCGTTTGATTCAAGACCAGTCAGATATGCATAAGTTGTCACCTCCTTGGGAAGGACCGTTTGTGATCAGCAGAAATCTCAACAATGGTTCGTACTATCTCATTGATATACGGGAGAGTGACAAGTCTCGCACTTCTGGTGAAGAGACTGCAAGGCCATGGAATATTGCTCACCTTCGGCCATACTATACTTGAGCCGCCGGCTCTCATCAATGTACATACTTCTGTCATTGTATATACTGCCTTTTATGATATAATAAAGTTGGCATCCCCATAATTCGGGGCCTCTGCCATTTTCCCGCACTAAATTTCGTGCAAAGAGTTGATTCTTCATCAGGTCACTTGGGGGCTTCCAACCCATTGGTTTAGCTTTCATACCCTCTTGGCCAGGCTTTATATGCCATGTTCGAGTTAAACCTGCATGTTTGCAACTTGCTACTCCGCCATGTGACCCGTCGAACTCTTGACAGTCAATCTTGCTCAGAGACCCTGAACTTGAAAAGTCAATCTCGCAATAAGACCCTGAACTTGTCAAGGTTTAAACGGCGGCTTTTGTCACGAGAGAGCCGGCTTACAATGAGCTTGGATAAACTCGCCTTGTCTGCTGTAGTCTCTCCGCTATGTGGCCCGTTCGTACTCTTAGCAACGTCAATCTTTTAAAGACCCTGAACTTGCTAAGGTTTAAATGACGGATTTATGTCACGTGAGAGCCGGCTTACGAGGTTTCAGGCTTTTATGCCTAACTTCTTTTGAGGCAATAGAATTTTTTTTACAAAAATAAGAGCTATCTTGTCTTGTTGTGCCTTTAAAGCCAGCTTATAAGACAAATGTATACCCTATTGCTTGTTTCTTGCAGGTATTTTTCATGATAAGATTCTAAGCTTTTGGGTAACCGCGGCTTAGCATTGCTCATGGAATATAACCCGCCGGGCGAGTCAATGCAGTCAGATGATTATATCAAGACATTCATGCTAAGTCACCGGCGTATGGGCTGAAAGAAGTTTAAAAAGTGCACGAAGGCACAGGAGCAGGCGATCAAGTTTTTTCTACTGCTATTACAAAGCCTCACAGGGCCCAAAATATGTCGCTCAAGTTTTTTCACAAGTTAGAACCCGGCGGCTCAGTTTCGCCCGGGTTAGCATCTTTGAAGACCGGCTCTTCACCTAGCTCGTCGACGGGTCACCGTGCACCGGGTCTTCGGGCTCCTGGATCTGAAGGTTGTCCACATCCCAGTTGTAGTTGAGTAGAGCTTCAAATTGAGCTTCATCATTCAAGATGGGAGACGGGTCAACGTCAGGGGCAAAGATATGCTTACGCCATTGAGGGGTCAGATCCTTCGGCTCAAAAGTAGGCGCCCGTACTCGAGTGTTGTTGTCGTCGTAAGCTGCTTGGTATGTCGCCAGGTCAGCTTCTATGGCTAACCGGCTGGCCAACACTCGAGACTCTCGGTGGCAACAGGCGTAGTCATCCTGAGTGAATTCTGACCCGTCGTCCTTGAGTTGCAGGAAGCCGCCCATCATCTCATCCAGGTGAAGCTCCGGTGCATATGCCAGCGCCCGGCTTAAAGCAGAAATTGCACCCTTCCGGGCGGCCGATCTTTTTATCTCTTCAAAGTGCCTGGGAACGGTGGAGAGATACTTCAACACGTCCTTGATCAGTTTTGGCACACCTTTCTCACCAAAGACTGCCCTGATGGTAAAGAGGCTTCCAGAGTATAGTTGTTCAGTGAAGGCGTATAAAGCCTTCAGCTTCAACAAACAGTCATCCGGAAGTTGGCGAATTCGTTGGCCTGCAAAACAGATTGAACTTGTAAGTCGTCGGGCGAGTCTCCATATGATCATAATCACAAATACAGTCAGCAATACTTACCAAAGACGGCTTCGGTCATCCGGCTTATGTGCCGCTTTAGGCTGGTCAGCTCCTCGATTAAGGGTGAAAGACGGCCCTCGGCGTCTTCTGCACGTTTGGTCAGTGCGGCTTGGCTAGCTTCAGCAGATTTTTTATATGTCTCGAGCTCAGTCTTGATTTTCTCCAGCTCGGTCAAGGCGATCTGCCACTTTGCGTTGGCTTCCGCCCGGCCTTCTTGTTGTAGTGCCAGACTCTTTTTAAGGTCTGTCACGTTAGACTTGGAAACATTTAAAGATTCCTGCACAAGACAAATCATAACAAAGCAAGATTGTCAGTTTTAGGCCGCCAGTCCGGCTCATACTGGTATTTAGAAATTTGGCAGGGAATCATTACAAGTCCCAAGCAGATTGCAAGGAATATACTTGACACTTGGGGGCTAATGTGTATCAGTTCTTTCATATGTCTACAGTACAAATAAGACCCGGATCATCTTCATGAAGATAAGCCAGCCCTTGGGGGCTACACCTTGCTCTTAAAGTCTAGGATCAGGTCTACAAAAAAGTCCCGGTTCATTATTGGTATAATGACCCGGCCCTTGGGGGCTACACTTGGCATTTTTGCATTTATTAAGGCAATAAGTGCCGGCTCATTATTGGTATAATGACCCGGCCCTTGGGGGCTACAACATTGGTCTATTCAAGTCTGTATATTATGGAAGACCCGGCTTATTTTCGAGAATATAAGCCGGCCCTTGGGGGCTACGTAAGGGTATGCAGAGAGCGAAGAAGTGGAATACCTCATATTTCCTCTTCATCATATCCACTAGTCTGGCTTCCATGTCCCGGCTGGCGGCCAGGCGGCTCAAATAGCCCGAGTGCAGCTCGTTAGCGGTCAACTTCTCCAAGTTGGGCAGGTCAAGTTTGTTTTTATCCTTCTCGGGTGAAGGTGTCTCGGCCTTGTTGATATGCTTGGTTAGCACGTTGGAGGGGGCCGGAGCAGCATAGTCTGAGCCGGTAATGGTGACCTCTTCTTCTTGAGCCGACACCTCTTGAGTTGGTGGCAAGGGGTTGGGCGGCTTAGGGCCCGTCTCTAGAGAAGCTTCAGCGATCACAACGTCAGCGTCCACCAGCTCATTGGGCTGGGGAGGGTCGTCATGAGCATCCTGGCCAGCGTCGGATGGTTCCACTTGAGTTTCAGGAGCGTCAAGCTTTGGATCTTCCTGCTCTGAGGTATCCGGACGGGAAGATGACCCACTCAGTTTCCTTTTCTTGGCCTGGGCCCTGCAAAACACGGACTTCATGGTTAGCTATATGCAAAGACAGTGTGATAATAAGCAGGGAAAGGATATAAGAAAGTTACCCCGGGTTGATGACAAGGGGAGGCAGCTTGGAGGCTGTTGAGTCGCCACACGAAGGAGGAGTCTCCTGATAGAATTAGAAGAAGCAGTATGAGTCAGTGACAATGCAAGAGTAATATGCAGCAGTACAGATATAAGTAGGAAGTACCTCGTTGCGACGTTTTCGGCGAGCCGGAGTGTCGGGTAAGCCGGCCACCAGTTCAGAGCCGCCACTCCGGGTCTGACGTCTGGCGTCATGTTGCTGTTTCTTCAAAAGAAAGTCGGGGTCCAAGTGAGCAAGAGGATGTGAAAACTTAACTTTCCGGATGACCCGCCGAATTCTCTCTGTTGGCAGAGGTTCTGAGTCGGAGGATATGATAGTTACCTCTGCAGCCCCGGCTGACCTGGCCTCCGCCTCTTCCTGAGAGGAGTCGGCGTCAATAAGTTGCATAAAAAGACGACCAAGGGAATCAAGTTCTACCTCTGAGTCGTCCAGACCGAATAGTTCTTCGGTTGATTGTTTCTTTCTACGAGCCGGAGCTTTAGCCTTGGTTGTTTTTTTGCTTTTATTTTCTTTTTGGAGGTAATGGTTAACCTCTTGTTCCAGAAGGAAGAGTCGGCCTACGTATAAGTATATGCATTGGCAGAATGGTTAAAATAGAATGCAAGAAATAAAGCATTTAAGGAAAGGGTGAGGATTAGGATGAGAGGATTCACCTCTGGAGCCGGTGAAGTACATGAAAAGGACTTAGCCCCGTCTTGTTGCAGGCGGCTTGAGGTTCTCCCAGCAAGGATTTGACAATTGCATTGAGATCCTGGTCTGTCAAGGGAGTCTGGTTGAAGCGATGAGGGTCGTTCACCTCACCAGTATATTGACACATTAAAGCGTCGCGGCGGCTCAAAGGCAGAATCCTCCAAGAGACCCAGCAGCGGGTTAGATCAACGCATGTTAACCCGTTGGCTAACAGGGCCCTTATCTTCGAAAAGGTTGGACCATACTGGATGCGCTCTGCAGCGGACATCCGGTCTGGGAGCTCGGTGTCGGTGCTGAGCCGGTAAGGACGATAACCCGGCAGTGGATTCTCTCCTTCTGGGGAAGTGTCTTTGCAGTAAAACCAGGTTTTGTTCCAGTCCTTGGGATGACTCGGCAGAACTGCTGCTGGAAAGAGTACATCCCTCCGTCTCTGAAGAGTGACGCCTCCGAGCTCAAGACTTAGTCCATCCGCCATTTCCGTTTGGCGGTTGACGTAGAAATATTCCTTGAAGAGGTCAACAGACGGCTCTTCTTGCAGATAAGCTTCACAGAGAGTTTGGAACTGGCACAGGTTGGTGACAGAATTGGGGCCAATGTCTTGAGGGTGCAGTTTGTACAAGTGTAGGGCGTCCCGGAAAATTTTAGACCAGGGCGGTGAGA
The DNA here is from genome assembly GCA_039707655.1 of Elymus sibiricus. Taxonomy (NCBI): domain Eukaryota; kingdom Viridiplantae; phylum Streptophyta; class Magnoliopsida; order Poales; family Poaceae; genus Elymus; species Elymus sibiricus. Next base: position 372,150,142 of record CM077667.1, read on the forward strand.
AGCCACAGAGAAGATGGTTTGTGAACACAATGACTTACCCATCCTCGGGCTTGGGAGAGGTTTTATTGCCCGGAACCCGCTAGTGGATAACATCCTGAGCCGGCAAAACTCCCATGGTGACGAAATCTTTGAGTGATTCCTCAGTCACCCCGGATCTTACCCAGTCACAGGAAGCAGGGGCTTTAGCCATGGCGGCGGCTTAAAAGACTGCGGAAAGGCATGGTTATATGACGGGTTAAAAACGTGTCATGTCCAAAGCAGCTATGACTCTAAAATGGTAATTGTACTTGGCGGGTTAGTATGAAATTATGAGCCGCCGAAACAGGTCGCGACATGACAACGTGAGCCGGCAGCATGACGGCGGTTCAAGTTTGCCAGCGAGTATTGGAAAAATTGCTAAGTCTAGAAAAACATATTCCAACAGCTACAGCTACCGTTTTAAGATCTACGGACGAGATAAAAGGGAAAATATTCCTAAACCTAAAAAGCCAGAGGAAGAACAGGTAGTTCTTATACGGATGACAGTGAGCCAGTAATCTATAATGAGCAGGGCATACTTATCAAGCGGATGGCCGCATGGTTCGGCCAAACGTTATAAAGCCTAAAGAAGCGTTTTTCTCTGATCTACGAAGAACGCTCCGATGAGCGGTGATGAACACGAAGAAAACCCGATGAACTCGGGGGAAGCCTGAAGAACTAATGCAGATCTAAAGGAGGGGCAAAGATGGAACCTGGGAGATGCAGATGGAGCGGGCGAGCGCGGGAGTGTTCTGGACACGATTAGGGTGATGCAGCGGCCTGAGTTGGGGACGACGACGAGGTCCGGATGGCGCGGAAGGGCTTCGGTGGCGCGGGCGTCTGGAGGAAGAAGAAGAAGGCGGCGGCGGGGAAAGTGAAAATGATGGGACCCCCACGCCTATTTATAAGGAGGTGATGGAATTGCAACAGTCCGGTGCGAGAATCAAAGAGACACAATGACGATTGACCAAGAAAGTGCCTCGATTCTCGGGCTGGTTACATTAATGAAAAAGATCCGTTGTGAAGTCAGGGGAATCTTTTTTATTTTCCTGAGATGACGTCATGGCGGGTCATGTAGATTGATCAAAGACGACGTCACCCATTTTCAGATATGGCGGGTCATGAAGATTTGTCAGAGAATGCAAGATTCGCCAACCAGAAGACTTGAAGATTGACATGAACCGGTCCGAATCAATCTGGGGCCTAATGTTGGGGATATAACCCCGTGATGAGACCCGCCCAGGAGGGGCTGGGTCATGAGGTTGGCGGCTTAGAAGTAAGGTTTGGAAGTAGCTTGCCCATTGGGCCTGGAGGCCCAAAGCCAGAAGACAATGTGTAACCCGGTGGCGTAAGCCGCCGGTGGCGGCTTGCCAGACAAGGCAAGGGTAGTTAGAGGCAAGGTCGGTTATTGAGTATGACCCGGCCCGGACTCTTGTAAGCCCAGGGCCTCGACCTGTGTATATAAAGGCGGGTTACCTGGGCGGCTTAGGCCACAAAAACCTTTGATCGAGTACTAGGTCAAGCGAATCCGCTCCCTTGTAATCGATACCCAATCAATACAACTCAAAGCAGGACGTAGGCTATTACCTCCTTCGAGAGGGGCCGAACCTGGGTAAACATGTGTCTTTCGTCCCGCCCAACCCCTTCGAGTTAACCGCCGTAGCGATGGCTTAACACCTAAGTCCTGGCACTAGGACATCTGCCGTGACAAAACCACGACACACGGTTTTCGTCATTGGCGGCGAAGCTTGAACTATACCGTTTGCGATTGATGGATCGCAAACAATTTCGTCGAAGGGTCTCTAATTGATGTGTCGCGTTTGGACCATTCTATAGTAGTGTGTAGTGAACAGTTATATCCATTTTTTATGCTTTCCATTCGGTACCGTGCTACTTTTCTCAAAGAATATATCACTGGAGATGATGTCCTTCAATTAACATTAGATATTTTTGGTAGATGTTAACCCTGTTGTAATTGACATGCCTTTCCATGTACTTACGCAGTGTCACAATGCACAATGATGTTGTTTACCATCGAGATTAGTAACATCCCAATATCTTATAGTATTTGACATCATTTGTTCAATTGCAGTTTAGCTTCTAACATTGTTGCTTGTAGGTACTTATGTTAGCAGTACTGATCCACGCTGCGACCAGCAGGAACACCTAGCCACCGACTTTGTGCAGGCTCTGGCCGAGTTGAAGTACCCCAGCAACTACCCCTCAGAATTTACCAAGTATGAACTGGCTCGCGATGTTTAACCGTGTCAAATTCAGTTTCACTGGTACAAGTTTTAATGACTATGTTAGGTTGTCTGTACTCTGAAGTTAACACATCCATTGTTTATTTCAATAATGTGCACTGCTGTTCAAGTATGAACTGTCCAGTTTAATTTCACCAATACCTATGCCTTTGTTTCCGTGCTACTCCTCGCAATGAAAATATCACCGGAGATACTGTCATTTAATTAACATTTGCTATTTTTGGTGGATGTCAACCCTGTTGTATTTAACACGCCTTTTTATGTGCTTATGTAGGGCTACGATGCGCGATGATGTTGTTTACCAACGAGGTTAGTCACATCCCATTTTCTTATAATATTTAACATCATTTGTGCAATTGCAGCTTAGGTTGTAACATTTATTTGTTGCTTGTAGGTACATATGTCAGCGTTACTGATTCACGCTTCGACCCCCATTGCATATGGGGCAATGAGATAAACATGAACAAGCATCAAGTGAGGAAACTAAGAAAAATTGTTAGGCAGAAGAGACATCTGATTGGAATTAAAAATCTTTATTTATACTTTATCCAAGACATCAGTGAACGTTAGGATGGTAAGTAATCTGTTGCCTTCTTTTCCAGCCCAAAACAAGTTACTCTATTAGACATGAATACCTGAAGGTTGTCTCTTTTCAATGGTTTCCAAAGGAATTTACTCAAGATTACCTAGCAAACTACCTGACCTAAGTGGAGGCAACGAAGGTTATAGTATATAATTCATGCTACCATGATAATGGTCTAGAAGTCTTCCTGAAGGCGGTGAAGGATGGACGGGCGATCATCACAAGGGGTTGGACAAAAGTTGTGTGCACCTTTGGCATGGAGGAGGGCACATTATGGGTATTCCGCTTCTTCAACACCATCGACAGCCAAAAGCATTTACAATTCTCTTTTCAGCTTTACCACCTCTAGTACTATATAATGTGGTTCATCATATTTAATCTTCTACCGAACTATGTAACCATCGAACATGTACTGAGCTTTTGATTTATGCATTGGCTATTGACCCATTGTAATTAGGGTATATATTGATGGATGTGAAATCCACATTTCATAATTAAAATTTTGAAATTTCTAATTCTAATAATAAATTAACGAAAATAAGCTATTAGGTAATAAATTACAGCGCACACAGTTAGAACGATTAAACCGTGTGCGATGGTGTCATATGTCACACACGATTGTTTGAAGAATAGTGTGTATGATTATCAACTTTATAACACACGGTCCAATATTTTTACGCGTGTGGGATGCACGCACTGTCACACATGCGTTTGCACGTCGTAACCGTGTGCGCTTGCCGTCAATATCATAAACGGTTCCAAACCTGTGTGTGTGTAATGTAGGACGATAAGAAGACGGTTGACATATGTTTCGCGTGAGCGATCCAAATAACTATCGCACACGAATATATCTGTGCCATCGTCTCGGATGTGTGCTTGATCACAAACGTAACGTCAAAGTGTGGCATGTGGGATAGGCTACGACTTCGCATACGTTTACGATAGGCGAATCATCAGCAGGCGCTCGCACCATCGCAGATGATGTTTCAGTGTCGTGTGGGATGACCCCCCCCATCGCCCACACAGGCAAGGCAACGGTTCGGAACTACGTTGCGGAAAGGGGTTAAAAATCGTTTGTATAGCATGTAACGGTACGAGTGATGTTATGTTTGCATTTGAGTACTTTATCCGTTGCATGTATTTCGTCACTCTAAAAAATCTTCAACTAGTAATTCCCCAGTGACGAATTTGTAAAAATCGCCCAATCACCCCCCTCTGGTTGATATAACGCACTTTCAGGAACTTCAGTTGACAGACTAATTGGAAGTCCTTATGTCAAGCCCATACATGATATGTCAGTGGCGGATCCCTTTCCAGAAATATTGAAGTGGCAAAACTAGTTGTAATATCAGCTTGAGCCTCTCATATGTTCATGTTCCGCTAATCAGCGCGGGAGTCTAGAGTTGCATTACAAAGTTTCTGCATAAGCGGGATTTCATTTCTAATATCAGTTTGAACCTTGTAATCTTAGAATTTTAGACTTATAATGCTGGAATTTCAACCTTTGTAATATTTCTATCATTTGTAATACAATCATTCAACTGGCATCGTATGAGACTCGTATGTTGGTAGTACTATTTCTTCCTTAATATGCAATGGATGATTAATATCTGAACCTTAAGAATCACAACCACGACCAAAAATACAGAGAGGGTATTCTGCGCGGTGTCGGTGTCAAAACCAGCGGATCTCGGGTAGGGGGTCCCGAGCTGTGAGACTAGAATCAAGGGTAACAGAAGACGAAGGGGACAACGTTTTACCCAGGTTCGAGCCCTCCTATGGAGGTAATACCCTACGTCCTGCTTGATTATATTGATGGTATAAGGGTTACAGAGTTGATCTACCCCGAGATTGGATGACTAAAACCCTAGATGAGTTCTGTTGGCCTACAACCTAAAACCCTCCAGCTTATATAGACGCCGAGGGTACCTAGGGTTTACACATAGTCGGTTGCACATTAAAGGGAAAAACATGCCTATCTACTGTCGACAACTTGGAGGACACGCCATGACTCCTTGAAACTTCCACCTTGGCGACGGGGCCCCTGATCACCCAATGCTCATCCAGTGGCCCACATAGTCCGGCCTATGAGAAACAGGTCGGCTATCCGAGGACCCCTTAAACCAGGACTCCCTCACGTGGGTCCAATGGCGCTCCCAGCGGTATGTCGATGACGAGTGCCAGTTCACCATGCATGCCATAGTGCACACGCACAAAAGGTTCACGGAGCTCTCGGTGGTGTACATCAACCATCCGATATGGGTGGAGAACTCCATCCATGTTATGGAGTTGTTGCTTGACGCGGACAAGTACAAACTAGTCGGCTTCAACCACGAGTCCCTCCGGCCGCTCTGGTCTTGCGTCCCTCTGGGCGCTCTACTCTCGCGTCCCTTCGTGTGCTCTGCTCTCGCACCCCTCCGCGCGCGCTCTGCCAGCGGTTGGGGCCGGCCCACGATCACGTTTGGGGCGCCATATGCAAGCGGTTGCGCCGTGCACGTCACCACGATGCAGTTATGTGCGCGACAATGGAATCACGCGCTGCAAAAACTGCCATCCGGACGTGCCGATTTTCCAGGACCTCCGACCCTCATTTATACCCGCTGCCATTAACCATAGTCTCTTCAACCTTTCGATCGCTCCCACAACACAATAAGCACACCATGACGACACATACAGAGAGGATGTCCAACGGCGTGATACGTCTCCAACGTATCTATAATTTTTGATTGTTCCATGCTATTATATTATCTGTTTTGGATGTTTTATATGCATTAATATGCTATTTTATATTATTTTTGGGACTAACCTATTAATCTAGAGCCTAGTGCCAGTTTCTGTTTTTTCCTTGTTTTTGAGTATTGCAGATAAGGAATATCAAACGGAGTCCAAACGGAATAAAATCTTCGGGATGATTTTTCTTGGACCAGAAGAAACCTACCAGACTTGGAGATGAAGGCAGGAGACCTGCCGTGGCTTCACAAGCCACCAGGGCACGCCCTGGGGGGTGGTGCGCCCCCCTGGCTTGTGGCCCCACGGCAGCCCTCCTAACCCTATTCTTCGGCCTATAAATTCCCAAATATTCCCTGGATACAAAAGAGAGCCACGAAAATACTTTTCCGCCGCCAGAAGCCTCTGTTCCCGTGAGATCCCATCTTGGAGCCTTTTCCGGTAATCTGCCGGAGGGGGATTCGATCACGGAGGGCATCTACATCAACTCCATTGCCCCTCCGATGATGCGTGAGTAGTTTACCACAGACCTTCGGGTCCATAGCTAGTAGCTAGATGGCTTCTTCTCTCTCTTTGTTCTTCAATACCATGTTCTTCATGATCTTCATGGAGATCTATCAGATGTAATACTCTTTTGCGGTGTGTTTGTCGAGATCCGATGAATTGTGGGTTTATGATCAGCTTATCTATGAATATTATTTGAATCTTCTCTGAATTCTTATATGCATGATTTCATATCTTTGCAAGTCTCTTCAAGTTATTGGTTTGGTTTGGCCAACTAGATTGGTAATTCTTGCAATGGGAGAAGTGCTTAGTTTTGGGTTCAATCTTGCGGTGTCCTCACCCAGTGACAAAGTAGGGGTAGCGAGGCACGTATTTGTATTGTTGCCATCGAGGATAAAAAGATGGGGTTTTCATCATATTGCTTGAGTTTATCCCTCTACATCATGTCATCTTACCTAATGCGTTACTCTGTTCTTCATGAACTTAATACTCTAGATGCAGGCAGGAGTCGGTCGATGTGTGGAGTAATAGTAGTAGATGCAGAATCGTTTCGGTCTACTTGACACGGACGTGATGCCTATATGCATAATCATTGCCTTGGATATCGTCATAACTATGCGCTTTTCTATCAATTGCTCGACAGTAATTTGTTCACCCACCGTATTATTTTCCTTCATGAGAGAAGCCTCTAGTGAAATCTATGGCCCCCAGGTCTATTTTCCATATTATATTTTCAGATCTATAAACCAAAAATACCAAAAATATCTCGCTGCATTACTTTTACTTTTGTTTTACTTTACGTTCTAGCAATCTTTTATATCTATCTCTATCAGATCTCATCCTTGCAAATAACCGTGAAGGGATTGACAACCCCTTTTAGCGTTGGGTGCAAGAGTTTGATTGTTTGTGTAGGTGCGAAGATTGGGGACTTGCTTGTATCTCCTGCTGGATTGATACCTTGGTTCTCAACAACTGAGGGAAATACTTACCTACTTTGCTACATCACCCTTTCCTCTTCAAGGGAAAACCAACGCAAGCTCAAGAAGTAGCAAGAAGGATTTCTGGCGCCGTTGCCGGGGAGATCTACATCAAGCCTACCAAGTACCCATCACAAACTCATCTCTTGCATTTACATTATTTGCCATTTGCCTCTCGTTTTCCTCTCCCCCACTTCTAAAACTATTTTTAGAAAAACCAAAAAGATTTGCCTTTTTATTCGCCCTCTTTTTCGTTTGCCTCTTTCCCACCGGATCTCTTACTTGTTTCTATGACTAGCTTTACTACTTCCCCTTTGTCACCAGATTTTGAAGTTCTATACTTCAAACAAAAACAAGGTGAAATTTTGAAAGATGCCTGGTATAGGCTAATGGAATCTTATCGTATCTCCAACCTAAAAGGAGATGCAAAGGTTTTGCTTAGAAATTTTTACATTGGATTGGCTTTGCATCATAGAGAGCTCTTAGATTTCGCCTCAAAATGGAATTTTATTGAACTGGATACGAACGCTGCTTATGAAGTTTTGGAGGGGATTTTGGGGGGCCCTCCACTAAAAAAGGGGTTTGTTTTCTCAGAAGAGGGAGTTCAAATTCTCGACAAATTGAGTGACTTACATAAGCACTTGGTCGAGTTACAACAATATCACGAACCCCTTAAACATATTAGTGGGAACCTCAATCGCTTGAATACTTTGATTACCCTTTGCAATAAGCGTTTGGATATTTTGGATATTAAGATGGTTTCTTCCCCTACAAACCCGGGGAAGAGGAAAGAGCCCCCCGGATTTGAGAAGGCCCTCACAAAAGTTGCCAATACCAAAGATGACAATACCTAGATCTATTGCGTTATGCCTAGCTAGGGGCGTTAAACAATAGCGCTTGTTGGGAGGCAACCCAATTTTATTTTTATGTTCTTGTTTTTGCTCCTGTTTTTGAGTGTTTTGCACATTATTACCTCTGTAGTAATTGTGTTTTCTTGTTTAAATTAGTGTTTGAGCCAAGTAAGACCTTTCGGATGGTCTACGGTGTTTGTGATTTGCTTTTGCTGAAAAACAGAAACTTTTGCTCTCAGTCCAGGAATTTTGTAAATTCACTGGAACGTGCTTTTGATCTGAAATTTTTACACAAGATTGATATACAAATTTCCATGATTTTCCTAATTTTTCAGAATTTTTGGAGTTACAGAAGTATTCGAAGTCTATAGATTGCTACATACTGTTCTGTTTTAGACAGATTCTGTTTTCTTTGTGTTGTTTGCTTATTTTGATGTATCTATGGGTTGTATCGGGGGGTATGAACCATGGAGAAGTTGGAATACAGTAGATATTACACCAATATAAATAAAGAATGAGTTCACAACAGTACCTAAAGTGGTGATTTATTTTTCTTATACTAACGGATCTCATGAGTTTTCTGTTGAGTTTTGTGTTGTGAAGTTTTCAAGTTTTGGGTAAAGATGTGATGGACTATGGAATAAGGAGTGGCAAGAGCCTAAGCTTGGGGATGCCCAAGGCATCCCAAGCCATATTCAAGGATACCAAAAAGCCTAAGCTTGGGGATGCCCCGGAAGGCATCCCCTCTTTCGTCTTCAATCCATTGGTAAATTTACTTGGGGCTATATTTTTATTCACCACATGATATGTATTTTGCTTGGAGCGTCTTGTATGATATGAGTCTTTGCTTTTTAGTTTGACACAATCATCCTTTCTGCACACATATTTTGATGGGGACACGCATTAATCGTGAATTTATTAGAATACTCTATGTGCTTCACTTATATCTTTTGAGCTAGGCAATGTTGCTCTAGTGCTTCACTTATATCTTTTTAGAGCACGGTGGTGTTTTGTTTTATAGAAATAATTGAACTCTCGTACTTCACTTATATTATTTTGAGAGTCTTTAAACAGCATGGTAATTGGTTTAGGTTATGAATTTAGTCCTAATATAATAGGCATCCAAGAGGGATATAATAAAAACTTTCATATTAAGTGCATTGAATACTATGAGAAGTTTGATTCCTTGCATATAGTTTTGAGATATGAAGATGGTAATATGAGAGTCATGCTAGTGAGTAATTGTGAATGGGAAGAAATACTTGTGTTAAAGTTTGTGATTCCCGTAGCATGCACGTATGGTGAACCGTTATGTAACGAAGTCGGAGCATGATTTGTTTAATGATTGTCAACCTTTGTGTGAGGGTCGGGAGCGCGCGATGGTTAACTCCTACCAACCTGTCCCCTAGGAGCATGCGTCTAATACTTTGCTTCGATAACTAATAGACTTTTGCAATAAGTATGTGAGTTCTTTATGACTAATGTTGAGTCCATGGATTATACGCACTCTCACCCTTCCACCTTTGCTAGCCTCTCTAGTACCGCGCAACTTTCGCCGGTGCATTAAACCCACCTTCCTCAAAACAGCCACCATATACTTTCCTCAAAACAGCCACCATACCTACCTATTATGGCATTTCCATAGCCATTCCGAGATATATTGCCATGCAACTTCCACTGTTCCGTTTTTCATGACACGCACCATCACTTTCATATTGCATATAGAGTCATATTTTGTTCTAGGTATCGAGTTGTAATTTTTGAGTTGTAAGTAAATAAAAGTGTGATGATCTTCATTATTAGAGCATTTTCCCGTGAGAGAAAAGGATGATGGAAGCTATGACTCCCTCACAAGTTGGGATGAGTCTCCGGACTTTACAAATAATAAAAGAGGCCAGCGAAGCCCAAATAAATAAAAAAAGAGGCCAAAGATGCCCACCAAAAAAATGAGAGAAAGAGAGAAGGGACAATGCTACTATCTTTTTCCACACTTGGGATTCAAAGTAGCACCATGATCTTCATGATAGAGAGTCTCCTATTTTGTCACTTTCATATAACTAGTGGAATTTTTCATCTTATGCACAACCACTTAGTTTTCTTTTTGAGCTTTCATACACTTATAGCTCTAGTGCATTCGTTGCATGGCAATCCCTACTCACTCACATTGATATCTATTGATGGGCATCTCCATAGCCCGTTGATACGCCTAGTTGATGTGAGACTATCTTCTCCTTTTTCCTCACAACCTCCACCATATTCTATTCCACCTATAGTGCTATATCCATGGCTCACGCTCATGTATTGCGTGAGAGTTGAAAAGGTTTGAGAACATAAAAGGAGTGAAACAATTGCTTGACTTGTCATCGGGGTTGTGCATGATTTAGATACTTTGTGTGGGGAAGATGGAGCATAGCCAGACCATATGATTTTGTAGGGATAACTTTCTAAGGCCATGTTATTTCGAAAGGACGCAATTGCCTTGTTAGTATGCTTGAAGTATTACTGTGTTTATGTCAATATTAGACTTTTGTTTTGAATCTTATGGATCTAAATATTCATGCCACAATAAAGAATATTACATGGATAAATATGTTAGGTAGCATTCCACATCAAAAATTCTGTTTTTATCATTTACCTACTCGAGGACGAGCAGGAATTAAGCTTGGGGATGCTTGATACGTCTCCAACGTATCTATAACTTTTGATTGTTCCATGCTATTATATTATCTGTTTTGGATGTTTTATATGCATTAATATGCTATTTTATATTATTTTTGGGACTAACCTATTAATCTAGAGCCTAGTGCCAGTTTTTGTTTTTTCCTTGTTTTTGAGTATGGCAGATAAGGAATATTAAACGGAGTCCAAATGGAATAAAATCTTCGGAATAATTTTTCTTGGACCAAAAGAAACCCAGAAGACTTGGAGATGAAGGCAGGAGACCTGTTGTGGCGTCACAAGCCACCAGGGCGCGCCCCCTGGCTTGTGGCCCCACGGCAGCCCTCCTAACCCTATTCTTCGGCCTATAAATTCCCAAATATTCCCTGGATACAAAAGAGAGCCACAAAAATACTTTTCCGCCGCCGGAAGCCTCTGTTCCCGTGAGATCCCATCTTGGAGCCTTTTCCGGTAATCTGGCAGAGGGGGATTCGATCACGGAGGGCATCTACATCAACTCCATTGCCCCTCCGATGATGCGTGAGTAGTTTACCACAGACCTTCGGGTCCATAGCTAGTAGCTAGATGGCTTCTTCTCTCTCTTTGTTCTTCAATACCATGTTCGTCATGATCTTCATGGAGATCTATCCGATGTAATACTCTTTTGCAGTGTGTTTGTCGAGATCTGATGAATTGTGGGTTTATGATCAGCTTGTCTATGAATATTATTTGAATCTTCTCTGAATTCTTATATGCATGATTTCATATCTTTGCAAGTCTCTTGGAGTTATTGGTTTGGTTTGGCCAACTAGATTGGTAATTCTTGCAATGGGAGAAGTGCTTAGTTTTGGGTTCAATCTTGCGGTGTCCTCACCCAGTGACAAAGTAGGGGTAGCGAGGCACGTATTTGTATTGTTGCCATCGAGGATAAAAAGATGGGGTTTTCATCATATTGCTTGAGTCTATCCCTCTACATCATGTCATCTTACCTAATGCGTTACTCTGTTCTTCATGAACTTAATACTCTAGATGCAGGCAGGAGTCGGTCGATGTGTGGAGTAATAGTAGTAGATGCAGAATTGTTTCGGTCTACTTGACACGGACGTGATGCCTATATGCATAATCATTGCCTTGGATATCGTCATAACTATGCGCTTTTCTATCAATTGCTCGACAGTAATTTGTTCACCCACCATATTATTTTCCTTCATGAGAGAAGCCTCTAGTGAAACCTATGGCCCCCGGGTCTATTTTCCATATTATATTTTCAGATCTATAAACCAAAAATACCAAAAATATCTCGCTTCATTATTTTTACTTTTGTTTTACTTTACGTTCTAGCAATCTTTTATATCTATCTCTATCAGATCTCATCCTTGCAAATAACCGTGAAGGGATTGACAACCCCTTTTAGCGTTGGGTGCAAGAGTTTGATTGTTTGTGTAGGTGCGAAGATTGGGGACTTGCTTGTATCTCCTACTGGATTGATACCTTGGTTCTCAACAGCTGAGGGAAATAATTATCTACTTTGCTGCATCACCCTTTCCTCTTCAAGGGAAAACCAACGCAAGCTCAAGAAGTAGCACGGCGCTCCAATGGAGTTCGGCGTGCATCATGTGGACACCCACATCAGGAACACGGACCTCACGGTGGTGTACACCAACAAACCGGTCGTGGTGGTGTAAGGGCATATTTCTACCCTATTAGTTTTGGTGATTGATGACAATGCTTTTGCGGACTAACCGGGTGCAATAATATTCCAAAGATAATCATGTGGCACGAGACGGTTATTTTCCCCTCGATGGTTAAAAATAGAAGATGGGTTGTCTCTATCCATTTTGTGTTGGCGGACCAGAGTCGTAGGAAATCCGTACTATCAAGAAGGGGTCCGCATTTGGAAAGGTTGGGTGGAATCAATCACGTACACATTTGCACCTCTCCCTTTCCCGGAGCGTTTGTTCATTCTCTCTGCCCCCCTTCTGACCTTGATAAGCGGAAGTACCGCTCTGATGGGTGGTAGTACCGCTCCAGTAGTACTGCCGCCCTAAAAGTACCGCGCCCACTTATACTTATATTTTTCTTCTGGCATTCTGGTTTTTCAGCGCGGAAGCATCGCTCTGCCTAGTCCTGAGTCCCTCGCAAGGGACCAGACATGTCCGGTCCCCCGCGCCATTTTAAGCGGAAGTACCGTTGATGGCAGCGGTAGTACCGCTCCGGCGTCACTACCGTCCTCCCCTGACTGTGTCAGTAGCGGGAAACGGCCTTATCTGTGCTGCTAGCGGAAGTACCGCTTTCCTGAGCTGTACTACCGCTTAGGCACGTGTTGTGGGCAGAAAACGGTCTGATTTCTCCCCCCTATATAAGTGAGTCTTCATCCCCATTGAGAATTACCACTTTTCCCCCAAAAGCTCCATTGTTGCTCCTAAGCTCATTCTTGCCTGATATCTCTCCCTAGCCATCGATTCTTGTTGATGCTCTAGGGTTTGGAGGAGAAGGCCTCGATCTACACTTCCACCAAGAGAAATTTGATTCACCCCACTAATCCCTTGCGGATCTTGTTACTCTTGGGTGTTTGAGCACCCTAGATGGAAGAGGTCACCTCGAAGCCATATTCCATTGTGGTGAAGCTTCGTGGTGGTGTTGGGAGCCTCCAATTAAGTTGTGGAGATTGCCCCAACCTTGTTTGTAAAGGTCCGGTTGCGGCCTTCAAGAGCACCACTAGTGGAATCACGGCATCTCGCATTGTGTGAGGGCGTGAGGAGAATACGGTGGCCATAGTGGCATCTTGGGGAGCATTGTGCCTCCACACCGCTCTAACGGAGACATACTTCCCCTCAAAGGGAAGGAACTTCGGTAACACATCCTCATCTCCATCGGTTCCACTTATGGTTACTTCTTACCTTTACTTTGTGCAAGCTTTACCTATCTTGTATCCTTTGCTTTCTTGTGTTGTTATTGTTGTTAGCATCATATAGGTTGCTCACCTAGTTGCATATCTAGACAACCTATTTATTGCTAAACCTAATTTGCTAAAGTAAAGTTAAAAATTGGTAGTTGCCTATTCACCACCCCCCCTCTAGTCAACCATATCGATCCTTTCAGGTGGAGGAATTCATCAACACTATGGAGGATTTGCTTGCTCAGGATGGCAAGTACAAAGTGGCTGGCTTCGACCTCGCGTACACCGCGGTCGTGTCGGGCATGATCAGAAGGTTGTCGTCGCCCAGTTGTGCGTGGGCCATCACATCGTCGTCTACCACTACTTCATGGCCACAAGGCCTTGCGATCGTTTCGCCAGGTTTGTCAACAGCCCCGACTACAGGTTTGCTATGGTAGACACCATCAACGATCTAAAGGTGCTTGAGACTTCGGGCTTGGCCTACTCGAAGCTGACGTGGCTTGAGACTGCGTCGGTATTTCCCCAAAGAGGAAGGGATGATGCAGCACATCGACGGTAAGTATTTCCCTCAGTTATGAAACCAAGGTTATCGAACCAGTAGGAGGATCACCACCACCCAATAAGCAGCACCTGCACACAAACAACAAATACTTGCAACCCGACGCGAAAGAGAGGTTGTCAATCTCTCTACGGTAAAAAGATAGATTAGGTAGTGATAGATAGGAGAGATAGATCTCTCAAGAACACAAAATAAAAAGGGCAAATAAAATATGCAGCAATATGTTTTTGGTTTTTTGGTTTTGTAGATCTGAAAACAAAGATGCAAAAAGATAGATCTGAAAGCAATATGTTGGAAAAGTAGACCCGGGGGCCGTAGGGTTCACTATTGGCTTCTCTCATGAGTATAGCGCATGGTGGGTGAACAAATTACTGTTGGTCAATTGATAGAAAATCGAATAGTCATGACGATATCCAAGGCGATGATCATTATATAGGCATCACGTCCAAGATAAGTAGACCGACTCCTGCCTGCATCTACCACTATTACTCCACACATCGACCGCTATCCAGCATGCATCGATTGTATTAAGTTCATGGAAAAAGGGAGTAATGCAATAAGAAGGATGACATGATGTAGACAAGATCTATTCATGTAGGAATAGACCCCATCTTGTTATCCTTAATAGCAACGATACATGCGTGTCTTGCTGCCCCTTCTGTCACTGGGAAAGAACACCGCAAGATCGAACCCATCACAAAGCACCTCTTCCCATGGCAAGATAAATCGATCTAGTTGGCCTAACTAAACCAAAGATACGAAGAAGAAATACGAGGCTATAAGTAATCATGCATATAAGAGATCAAAGAAGACTCAAATAATATTCATGGATAGAAACTGATCATGAACTCAAAATTCATCGGATACCAACAAACACACCGCAAAAGTTTACATCAAATAGATCTCCAAGAGACCATTGTATTGAGAATCATAAGAGAGAGAGAGAGAGGAAGCCATCAAGCTACTGCCTACGGACCCGTAGGTCTATGGTGGACTACTCACGCATCATCGGAGAGGCACCTACGAGGAAGATGAACCCCTCCGTGATGGTGTTTAGATTGGATCTCGAGGTTCTGGAACTTGCGGCGGCTGGAATTGTGTTTCGTCGACTCCCCTAGGGTTATTGGAATATTTGGGAATTTATAGGCATCAGAGGCGGTGGAGAGGGGCCCCGAGGAGGGCACAACCCATCAGGGCGCGCCGGGGCCCCCCTGGCGCGCCCTGGTGGGTTGTGGTCTCCTCGGCCCACTTCTCCGATACTTCTTTGGCCCACTGGGTGTCTTCTGGTCCAGAAAAAATCTCCAAAAAGTTTCGTCGCGATTGGACTCCGTTTGGTATTGATTTTGTGCGAAGTAAAAAACAAGCAAAAAACAGCAACTGGCACTTTGGCACTATGTCAATAGGTTAGTCCCAAAAAATGATATAAGGTTGTTATAAAATGATTGTAAAACATCCAAGAATGATAATATAATAGCATGGAACAAGCAAAAATTATAGATACATTGGAGACGTATCAGCATCCCCAAGCTTAATTCCTACTCGTCCTCGAGTGGGTAAATGATAAAAAACAGAATTTTTGATGTGGAATGCTGCCTAACATGTTCATCATATTCTTTTCTTTTGTATAGCATGGACATTTGGACTTGTAAATGATTCAAAGCAATAGTCTAGTTTTAACATAATGACTTCAATACTCAAGCATGTCAACAAGCAACCATGTCTTTCAAAATATCAACACTAAAGAAAGTTATCCCTAGCCCATCATGCTCAATCATTGATCCATTCATGAAACACACTCAAATATTAGCTATACCCAATGCTCAAGCACGATCATAGTGCCCCCTAGTTGGTGCTTTATAAGAGGAGATGGAGACTCAAAGTAAAAATAAAAATTGCATACAGTAAATAGATAGGCCCTTCGCAGAGGGAAGTAGGGATTTGTAGAGGTGCCAGAGCTCAAAGTTTTAAATTGAGAGAGAAAAAAAATTGGGTGGCATGCTTTTCCTGTCAACGAAAACGACAAAGTAGCTCAGAATACTTTCCATGCTAGATATATCATAGGCGATTCCCAAACAAAAAATAAAGTTTATTCATTTTTCCACCAAACTTTTCACTTTCCATGGCGGGCCGTATCCACGGTTGCCTTCCATACCAACACTTTCCAAGGAATTTATTATTTGACAACTTAAAGTAAATATTTTTTTTATTTTTCATTTCGGGAATGGGCATCCCTATTACCGCCGCACTCTCGTGCAATGACAAGTGAATAAACACTCATCTTTAGAACAACACATCTAGCATGGAAAAATATTGGACACTCCCCACCGTTTCATGAGCGGTACGAGCACACAAAAGAGAAAATTTATTTTGAAAATTTAGAGATGGCACATACAAATTTGCTTGGAATGGCATGGAAATACCACATATAGGTAGGTATGGTGGACTCATAAGACAAAACTTGGTTTAAGGATTTTGGATGTACAAGTAGTATTTCTACTTAGTACAAATGTAGGCTTGCAAATAGATTGAGAAGCAACCAAACCAAGAAACGAAAATTCACATAAGCGAGCATTGAGCATAACTAACACCGAATAATGCACCATAAGTAGGATGTAACTTCATTGCATAACTATTTAATTTCGTGCATGCATAGGGAATCACAAACCTTAACACCAATATTCCTACTAAGCATAATTACTCACTAGCATGACTCACATATTACTATCATCATGTTTCAAAACTATTACAAGGAATCAAGTTTAATTTGTCCAATGATCTTCATGAAAGTTTTTATTATATCCTCCTTGGATATCTATCACTTTGGGACTAGTTTCATATATTGCCATTGCTTTTTGGCAAGCTCAAACAAATTTAAGTGAAGCACATGAGCATAATGATTTCATCTCTCAAAAAGGTATAAGTGAAGCATGATAGGATTTATTCAAAATTTACTAGCTCTCAAATTAATCTAAGTGAAGCATGAGAGTATTTCTACAAAAATTTCCAAGCACACCGTGCTCAAAAAGATATAAGTGAAGCACTAGAGCAATTCTATAGCTCAAAAAGTTTAAGTGAAGCATAGAGAGAAATTCTAACAAATCAAAGCATAATTTTGGATCTCCCCAATAGGTGTGTACAGAAAGGATACAAAGGAAAAATAAACAAGCAAAGCAAGCAAATATACAAGACGCTCCAAGCAAAACTCATGATATGTGACGAATTAAAATATAGCTCCAAGTAAAATATCGATGGTCGTTAGAAGAAAGAGGGGATGCCACTCGGGGGCATCCCCAAGCTTAGTTGCTTGTTACTCTTTGAATATATCTTGGGGTGCAGTAGCATCCCCAAGCTTAGGCTTTTATCACTCCTTATTCCTTCATCCATCGTGATCTCACCCAAAACTTGAAAACTTCAATCACACAAAACTCAACAAAATCTTCATGAGATCCGTTAGTATAATAAAGCAAATCACTACTTTAGGTGCTGTTGAAAACCTATTCATATTTTATTATTGCATTATACCTACTGTATTTTAACTTTACCATGGCTCATACCCTTCAATATAACCCATAGATTCATCAAAACAAGCACACAATGCAACGAAAACAGAATCTGTCTTAAACAGAATAGTCTGTGGTAATCTGTACTCTAACCATACTTTGGTAACTCTAAAACTTCTTAAAAATTATGAAAACGTAATTAATTTGTATAGAAATACTGTGTCAAAATTTCAGCTCAAGATCACGTTCCAGCAAAAAATGAAAATTCATATACTGGACACAAAGTTTCTGTTTCAGATTCAGCATCACTTCTACTCATCCCATGAATCATCCTAAAGGCTTTACTTGGCACAAACACTAAATAAACCATAAAAAACACAATCATAACAGAGGCATAATCGTGTCCACACTCAAAAACAGAAAGGAAAAAAGCAAAAATTTATTTATTCATTGGGTTGCCTCCCAACAAGCGCTATCGTTTTACGCCCCTAGCTAGGCATAACACATAGATTCAAGTATTGTCATCTTTGGTTTTGGATCCATAGGATGCCCTCATGATTGATTCATATGGTGGATTAATTCTTGTTCTAGGGAAGTGTTCCATACCCTTTCTCAAGGGAAATTGAAAATGAATATTGCCTTCTTTCATATCAATCACGACACCTATAGTGCGTAAAAACGGTCTACCAAGTATAATGGGACAAGATGGATTGCAATCAATATCAAGCACAATAAAATCAATAGGCACATATTTACTATTTGCAAGAATAATAACATCATTAATTCTTCCCAAAGTCTTTTTAATATTAGAATCCGCCAAGTGCAAATTAAGAGAACATTCTTCAATATTGGTAAGACCAAGCACATCACATAAAGATTTCGGAATCGTGGAAACACTAGCACCCAAATCACATAAAGCAAAGCACTCATAATTTTTAATCTTGACCTTAATGGTAGGTTTCCACTCATCATGTAATTTTCTAGGAAGAGAAATCTCCAACTCCAACTTTTCTTCAAAAGATTTCATCATGGCATCAACGATATGTTTAGTAAAAGCTTTATTTTGCTCATAAGCATGGGGTGAATTCAACATAGATTGCAACAAAGAAATACATTCAATCAAAGAGCAACTATCATAATTAAAGTCTTTGCAATCCAAAATAGTGGGCACACCACTAGTTAAAGTTTTGACCTCTTCAAACCCACTTTTATCAAAAATTTCATCAAGATTTTCACCCTCCAAATTATTGGGACGCCTTCTAGCTAAAGTTGACTCTAATTCAGTCCCTTCATTATCAATTTTAATATTACTAAACAGGGAATCAATAGTAGAAACACCAATCACTTTAAGATCTTCATCTTTTTTATGAAGGCAATCACTAGAAAACGATTTTTCTAAGATTTCTCTTTTAGCTCTAAGCATAGCGGTTCTTTTCTTGCTTTCATCCATAGAGACATATAAAGATTTAATATATTCATAAATCTTAGGCACAAAAGCTTTCAACTTGAGATTTTTAACATCATGAGAAATTCTATCAATGCTTCTAGACATATCATCAATCTTATTCAACTTTTCTTCTATCGTAGTATTGAAAGCCTTTTGCGCATTGATAAATTCTTTAATATTACTCTCAAGATCAAAGGTGTTCCTATTATTATTGAAAGAAGAATTACCATAGGAATTACCATAATTATTAGAGGAATTTCTAGGAAAAGGCCTAGGATTAAAATTACCTCTATAAGCATTGTTATTGAAATTGTTTCGCGAGACAAAATTCACATCTACGGAATCACTATTTTGCTCAATCAAGGTAGACAAAGGCACATCATTAAGATCAATAGGAGAATTTTTACTAGCAACCAATTTCATCAAAGCATCAACCTTATCACTCAAAGTACTAATTTCCTCAACCGAATTAACTTTCTTACTGGTAGGTGCTCTTTCGGTATGCCATTGAGAATAATTAGCCATGATATTATCTAGCAATTTAGTAGCTTCACCCAAAGTAATCTCCATAAAAGTACCACCCGCGGCGGAATCTAAAAGATTTCTCGAGACAAAATTCAATCCCACATAAAAAATTTGTATTCTCATCCAAAGATTTAAACCATGAGTAGGACAATTTCTTAGCATCAACTTCATTCTTTCCCAAGATTGTGCAACATGTTCATGCTCAAGTTGCTTAAAATTCATGATTTGCGTCCTAAGGGAAATAATTTTCGCGGGCGGAAAATACTTAGTGATAAAAGCATCCTTGCACTTATTCCAAGAATCGATACTATTGCGAGGCAAAGAAGAAAACCAAACTTTTGCACGATCCTGCAAGGAAAAAGGAAATAACTTCAACTTCACAATATCATTGTCCACATCTTTTTTCTTTTGCATATCACACAATTCTATGAACGTGTTTAGATGGGACGCGACATCCTCATTAGGAGTACCGGCAAATTGATCTTTCATGACAAGATTCAACAAAGCGGCATTAATATCACAACACTCCGCACTAGTGGTGGGAGGAGAAATCGGAGTACTAATAAAATCATTGTTATTAGTATTGGAAAAATCACACAACTTGGTGTTTTCTTGAGTCATCATGACTACGCAAACAAGATTGCAAGCAAGGAAGAGATCCGGCAAGAAAAAGGTAAACGAAAAAGAGGGCGAATAAAACGGCAAATTGGTGAAGTGAGGGAGTGGAAAACGAGAGGCAAATGGCAAATAATGTAATTGCAAGGCGATGAGATTTGTGATGAGGAACCTGGTAGATGATGATGGAGTCCCCTCGGCGCCTACGATAGGCACGTAGAAGAGACTGCTTCCTCCCCGGCAACGGCGCCAGAAATTCCATTGACGTGGCTTGAGACTGCGTCGGTATTTCCCCAAAGAGGAAGGGATGATGCAGCACAGCGATGGTAAGTATTTGTGACACCCCCGATCTCGACCGTACGCTAATCATACACACAATGTGTACGACCAAGATTAGGGACTCACTGATTGATATCACAACACAACACTAGACACAAATTAAAGTCATACAGCTTCATATTACAAGCCAGGGGCCTCGAGGGCTCGAATACAAAGCTCGACAAACACAAGTCAGCGGAAGCAAATAATATCTGAGTACAGACATAAGTTAAACAAGTTTTGCCTTAAGAAGGCTAGCACAAACATAAGCAGCGGATCGAAAGAGGCGAGGCCTCCTGCCTGGGAACCTCCTAACTACTCCTGAGCGTCGGCGTTCTCCACGTAGTAGTAGGCTCCAGCGGTGGTGTAGTAGTCGTCTCTGGCGTACTCCATCTCCTGAACTCCGTCGTCTGAACGCAGAATCGTATCGAGGGGGGAAAGAGAATGCAAAGCAGCGGTGAGTACTCATCCAAAGTACTCGCAAGACTGACATCAGAACTATGCTAAATATGCATCATTATCAAGGGGAGGGGTTATATCTGGACTGACTACAGAAAGCAAGAATAGGGGGAAGGCCTAGTCCTATCGAAGACTAGCATCTTCAGCATCTTGCAGCATTAGAAGAGAGTAGACTGGTATCACATATATAGTCATATTATTGTAGCAATTTTATTAAGTAACCATGCCCAGAGATTCTTCCTCGACTCCCTGCGAGGAAGCAATCTCGGAGCCACATATATTTTAATTTAAAGCCACAATTATAGCTGTATAAGGTCAAGGTACAACTCCAAGTCGTCCTGTTACCGTGGACACGGCTATCCGAATAGATTAATCTTCCCTGCAGGGGTGCACCGCATCTCCAACACGCCTGATCACCTCCGGCCGGACACACTTTCCTGGGTCATGCCCGGCCTCGGGATAGCAGCACGTCGTCGCCCCACCTAGGCTCAACGAAGAGGCCAGCCCGCCGGTCTAAATCCTAAGCGCGCAGGTTCGTGGGCCCACTTGCCCTTGCACTCCTGCACGATGTGAAGGCGGCCGGAAGCAGGCCTAGCACACTCCAGTCCAAGAGCTGTACCGTCCAGTCCAATCCGGCGCGCGCCGCTCCATTGCTGACGTCGGAAGAGCTTCGGCTGATACAACGACGCTGAGTGCCCATAACTTTCCCACGTGATGGTTTGGTGCGCAATAAGGCCAACGACCAACTCAGATCAAATACCCAACCCATTAGCATTTTATTAATGCGGGGCAAGCACGACCCTCAAAGTGCGGTCCCGTCACCCCGACTCGAGGATGTGTGGCAAGGGCCTCTCCTACCCGTCCACGCATCAACATAATCCTTTGGATGCCTTACTGGCGCATCCCACCACATCTCACACACGGGTACCCTTGGGGCCGACCCGTCTCAAGACTGTCGGGAACTCAGGTCCACCTCAACCAGGGTGGTACCGCCTGTCCCTCCAGTCCCGTCTTCCACATGTAAAAAGTATCAAGTTAAAGTAACTGTGTGTTTATACACCAAGTGGAAATCCGAGGAATCACCCTCGATGGATCCCACTCGAGGTAAGTGTATGACAAGAGTCGCTATCGATAAATGGGAAGGAGGAATCACCCTCGATACCCACGACCGATTAGCTACGCTACAGAATTAACACCGGGAGTGCTAAGTGAGGTATCACCCTCGGCACTCGGTAGTAGCTCTGCAGTGCCATACTTAAGGGGTGTGCGGTGATGTGAGGGGCCTGGCTCGTCAGTTGGTTGACCGAGTCTTCGGGTCTTCGAGTCGTCGATGAAGAAGCAGGGGCAACTGGGACTAAGGGGGTCTCAGGGGATTCAGTGATCAACCTATACTAAGCAGTTGATATGATTGCAGGTATAGTAACAGTTTATCAAAAACAGGCTATGCATCATAATAGGAGCTAACTAATATAGTAGCAAAATCTAATGCAAGACTGAGAGGGAAAGGAAATGGGCGATATCGGAATGCTCAAGGGGGATTGCTTGCCTTGCTGCTCTGCGGCAAAGGGCTGATCGTCAACGGTGTAGTCATACCCAGCAGCAGCGTCGGTCTCAGGGTCTACCGGTAAGAAGAGGGGGGAGAAACAATAAATACAAAGCAGACAAATGCATCACGATGCATGACATGGCAATACGCAGTGTTAGGGGTAGTCTAACGCCGTACTACACGTATCAGACGGAGCGGGAGAATATCTGACGATATTTCCCGGGTCTTTGGATTTATCGGACAGACGATCTGGAGGGGAAAAGTTCCATGTTTGCTATGCTAGGAGCATGTGACAGACGAACGGATAGCGTATTCGGATTCGTGGGATTTTTCTGATCAACTTTCATGTATAAATTATTTTCATCCGAGTTACCGATTAATTTCTATGATTTTTCAAAGATTTAATCATTTTCTGGAATTAATTCTATTTATTTAAATCGACATTATCTAGAACAGTGCAGGGGTGACGTCAGCATGAGGTCAGCATTGCATCAGCAGTCAACAGTGGGGCTGACCAGGTCAAACCTGACCTGTGGGACCCACCTGTCATTGACTCATTTTAAATCCAGGGTTTTAAATTAATCTAAACAGAGTTAATTAGTGAGTGGGGGCCACTGTCAGTGAGACATTAGTTTAAACTAATTATTTTCACTAATCTAATTATCCAAATTAGTCGCCTGACAGGGCTGGCCCACTATCATAGGCACAGGAGTGTTGGGCCCCACCTGGCAGTGACTGGTCAAGGCTCAGTCAGCCAGTTGACCAAGTCAACTGGTCAACGGGGTCGGCCTGGCCCACTGGCAGGGTCCCTGGGGGTGGCCCTAGTCCAGCCACGTCGGCGGCGGCCGGCGGCTCAACGCCGGCGACGCCAAAATGCGGCGGTGGGCAAGGGCGAGCTTTGGGTTTCGCCCACAGGGCATCTCCGGGGCTGCGGTTGGGCTCGTTCGAAAGGGGATGCGACGGCGGTTCGAACGGTGGTGGTGGCGGCGCCGGAGGTGGCCGGAATGGTCGGTGGCGACGACGTCAGGCGGCGACGGCTTCGGGCGTGCAACGGGATGGGGGCTACGGCGTGCTAACGGGCAAACGGAGCAGCTGGGGAGCCTCTACGCGACGCGGCGAGCGCGATGGTGGTACGCACGGGACCATTTGGTCACCGGCGGCTCGTCGGCGACGAACTCAGGCGGAGGAACGCTCAGGCGCGCGTCGCAGACGGCGCTAGGAGGCACGAGCGGGGGCGTGCGTGTGCGCGTTGTGCTCCTGGGAGCACCAGGAGCACGGTGCTGCGCTCAGGCGAGCCTGACGGCAACGGTGGCGACGACCACGAGCTCAAAGGCGGCGACCGGAGCTCGGGTGCGGTGGAAGCTAGCTACGGCGGCCTAGGGGAGCAACCAGGGAAAGAGGAGGACGCCGGGGAGCTCACTGTCGTTGCTGACAAGGCCCGGTGTAGTTGGCGTGCAGTGCAGACGGCGGATCGACGGCGGCGAGCTTCGGGTCCAGAGGAAGAAGACGGGTCGATGGCGACTGCGCAGGGGTCCAGGGGCTCGCTCCAGCGGTCGAGGAGGAAGGGCTCGTCGCGGCGGAGCTTATGGACAGGCTACGGAGGCGAGGGGAGGGCTGTGGCCGCAGCTACGAGCCGGCCATGGCGATGGCAGCGCGGGGCCGAGCGAGGAGGAGGAGATCTGGCGGGGGAGGGGGCGAATGGGCGACGGCTAGGGTTTCGGGGCGTCGCGGGGCGACTTGTAGGCGGCGGGGAGGCCGCGGGATGGACGCCAGTGCACCGGCCGTGGCCGCTGGCGCGCATCGGCGCGCCCACGTCTCCCCCCGTGAGCAGGGGAAGACGATGGGGGGGAGAGGGGCTGGGCCTGGCACTGTTGCACTGGGCCTAATTGCACAGGAGCCCTTTTTCTTTTTATTTCATTTTTCCCTTTCTGTTTTCAGCTTCTGTCTTAATTCCTTTTTGCCAATTTTCTTTACTGCAAAAATATGTGACATGGCCCATTAAATACTTTGCAACATTCTGCAAGGCCACACAAGTTTTGAGCATTTTTGGAAACTGTAGGAATTATCCACAGAATTACAAGTGCATTTTAAATGCAAAAATGACTCTGTTTTGATGGTGGGGTCCACACCAACATCAAGGTGATGTTGTTTAGCTAAACAACATTTGTTTTGACAATTTTCACAAGTGTGCAACATTTTTATCTTGCTGTTTGAGGATTTAAATTATCACCATGAAATTCAATGCCCTTTTGAAGTGGAATTTGAATGAGATATGAAATTTCAACTTGATCATATCCTGTTTAGTCAAATGATTAGGCACTGATCATGGTCATTACTGTAGCTTAATTACAATGATCACTGTAGCCAAATTCTAGGGTGTCACAACTCTCCCCTACTAACAAGAATTCTCGTCCCGAGAATTAAGAGGTTGGGTAAGGGAAAAAGTTCTGGTAACGAAGTTCTAACGGATCTTCTGGTCCTTGTTGTTCTTCTCGAAGAAGTTGATCCCTTTCGTCGATGTCTTCAATCCTCTGTTTCAGGTCACCATGAGGAAGTCGTCATCCTTTCTTCGGGATCTTCATCGTCCTACGAGTGAGATTAGAGGGAAAACTCTGGAAGAACGAATCTAAACAAAGTTGAGCATCTGACGGCGAACTCAGGGAGGAACACAAGATTTATCTCTCAAGTTGAGACTCGAGGAACCACTAAGAGCAAAAGGCGACGGTGTAAAAGTTTCAAACGGGTAGGCAATCAATTATTGCCTAATCAGAAGATGGAAGGGTTCAGAGCAAGGAAAATAATTATTGCGTCTGATACTAGAACAGATCATTCCTTGGACGGTGGCTAGGGAAATACATACGAAGCCAAGTGCGAAAGATACCTTGGAATCAAAGTGGTACAGGAGAGTCAGGTTTCGATCCTGTGGAACTATGGGTTATGGGCCCATCATGTGAATTAAGAGTAGGAAGAGCGGTGACTTCTTGCATGGTCATGCTAGCAAGACATGTCAGAGGATAGTCTGTCAACTATGTCGGCAACAACATCGGTACCAAGGGCGGGGGACGAAGAGAACCATCTTCCTGCTCGTTGAAACGAGGCGGACCAATAGGCAAGGTTCTCGTCCACCGGCGGTTACCGGAATGTTATCAACAATAGTAACAGGATCTTACTGACAGACTTGTTCACCGAGGTATTTACCTAAGCAGAGAATTATTACTGCTTAGATCGTATAATCTCAAGAAAGGTCAAACAGACCAATGGAAAGGAAAATGTGATTATTAGATCAACCAGACCAATGGAAAGGAAAATGTGTTCATCACATTAAACAGACTAATGGAAAGGAAAATGTGGTTATACTCAAGTTTTAGGAGTATATCTTTCCCAAGGAAAAACAGAGCATGATATACATGACAGAATAGCAAGTAGATAACCATTTAGGTAAAAGGGGCGAGGAAAATCCATGGCATGCCCATACGATGGGGTTTGGATAATTGATCAAGAAACAATTAGCATTGGGCTTACATTATTCCTTTTGATGATCGATATACCACATCCATGCTTCAGGATAGCAATGATATGGTGTTTCGAGTAAAGGATGGAGTTTGGATACACAAAGAATCCAGTAGGAACAACTTATAAAATAAGCCTTATAATTTCCCCCGGGAAGAATTGCAATTCTTGCTGAACAAGGCATTATAACAATAGGTCATCCGGCCACGTGTGTCCGACATGACATCACATTATCAGGTACCTAGATACCAATGTTATAATTCTTGGAAGATGTTCCAACCATCATATCTGACTGAGATTCAGATATGTTTGGTATTTCGATACCTCAGACATAGCAGGCCTGAGAAGAAAAAGGATGCAACACAGATCTTCGAGATGATGTTGCAAGATTCTCGGGATGAACCACGGAGAAGATAAGGATGTGGCCGATGGGCTCGGTCACAATTTATCGAGATTTCCATAAAGACGGATTTCCAAAATTATGTGGACAAGGTGATAGCATTGGTCAGACCCAATGTTATAGTGGAGTATGCTCGAGGAGAAAATCCACAAATAAACTTGAACGAAAGTGCACCTGGAAATATGGAGCAAGTAGCACGATCAAGGTTAGAATGGTGATTCAACAGCCAGCACACTATAATGAAATTATCACTCATGAACTTCAAAGCATTAAGATTGCTTGAAGTATTGAATTCACAAGTCACAGTTCACTTGCTGGTACCCCGGTTAGAAACAACACGGGGACCAAGAAGTGAATGGTGACTGCGAGGAGTATCACTGGTATCAAGAATTCTTAAGACGTGTGCAACTCTCGCGACATTCTCGACAAAAAGATGGTAATACTC
The DNA here is from genome assembly GCA_039707655.1 of Elymus sibiricus. Lineage (NCBI taxonomy): Eukaryota > Viridiplantae > Streptophyta > Magnoliopsida > Poales > Poaceae > Elymus > Elymus sibiricus. The sequence continues at coordinate 372,176,947 of CM077667.1, forward strand.
CAAGATAGAACATACCACAAGATGGCTAGCAAGGAACTTAAGGTTCAACCAAAACAAGACCAAGTCTGCGTTTGGAGGGAAAGCAAGGATGTTATCGATGATAAAACAAATCATCGAGGGGCAAGGATGGCATTTCTTATTATGAACTCGATTGATACCTGGAAGAGCTCAGAATGTTGATGATGATCAGGACACATATGTCGAGAAGTTTCATGAAGATGTAATCGATCAGCGACGACATCAAGCAAGGGAATGGTGAAGCGAAAGGTTGTCGGAACCACAGACAAGATTGCTAGCTCAGAATCGATGTTGCCTTCTAAGACAACCAACATGATGTTGATAGTTCGATGTAAGCTTAGCGCATTTTTGGAATTGTGTTCCGGGGATGAAGGACATAGATAGCATGGTCAAGCTTTAGCATGACGATGATGATGTAGCCAAACAGCTTGGAAAGACATGATCGAGCACAAACTCATAAGCAAAGAAGATTACTAAGAGTTGTTGAATCGCAATGCAGACTCGATTCAATTATCGGTGTCCTTGAGTGTCCAACAACTCAGAACACGAGGAAACTGGAATCAGTGAAGGAAAACATAGCTGATGAGGAGCTTATAAGAAGATATGTAGCTCCATGATTTTCTCGAGATACCAGGGGTAATACTCGGATGTAGATCAGAATTAAAGCTTGGACCGATATATTGATCCGCAGAAGACAAGTGCTTAAACTGGTCTAAAAATGGGATCAAAGAAGAACAGTCATGGTCGGAACCACGGTTGTAAAGTATCAAATCAGGTTGTAACTTTGAAAGATTATCCGGCAAAACACCAGAAAAGTATGATTCGTGAAAACTGTCGGGTTCACACGAATTAAGGAAGGCATAGGTCCAACCCATCAGGGCATCTTAGGAACATATACCACAAGCTTCAAGAGTAATTAACACATGCTTGACAACAGAGCATGCCCGACAAAAACATAGGATACAACTTATCAGAGGGAGAAGACAAAAATTATCGATAGCATCATGTATCAGGGGAAAACCATCACAAGAATTTTTAATGTGAAGGATGCTAACGGATAATAACCCAACAATGGGTTTGGCGGTCCACAAAGGACCTGATGTGAGTATCGGTACCCAATCAGAGGGAGAAAGAATGCAAGGCATCAGTTTATAGAACATCTGAATAATTTTGATGCTTAATTACCAAAGGAAATAAGATTTCCAAATTGGTGTATCGGAAACAGATGTTCCGATCAAATACAAGTAAGATGAAAGGACTTAGATGGGTAATCAATCAAGGTTGATTTGTCGGGAACCAACTCACGTTTAGAAAAACGTCTGAGCCGGACGAATAATTTATGGTAAACAACTGATGACTGCGTGCATCCACACACAGGTTGAATCAATAAAATCAAATGAAAACCACAAAGGATTTACTTAATACTGTTAGACATATGGAATTAACCATAATGCAAGCAGGTGAGAAAGGTCAAGAGCAAAAGGCTACCGAGGATTACGGAAGATCGAATAGCGTTTCAAAGAATTCTGAGAAACGCATGATCAACCGAGGAAGAACGAATCTCTGGTAAGATAATTCTATTTACCTTGTAATAACAAGAGCAACTGGATATGAAAGTATGAGCGACAATTGCATGTAGTCATCCATAGGGGTTGACGGTGGAAGGGAATCGCAAAAGCGATGAGCACAAGTTCTCGGGAGAACATCAGAGAATATCTTCGAAAGTCTTCTGACGAATCAAGTCATCATCTGGAATGAGGGGCTCTCCGGGAGGAAGTAGTTACGAGAACCTAGAGTTAGAGTTAGTAAAATCTTTAACCCGAAAGAGAAGAGAGATTAGAACCCAGAGTATAGACGAGGAATAAAAGATCCTAATACCACCCGATTGAGATGTGGGCCCATAAGCCACAACATCAGTGTTAGTAAAAGTTTTTCAACATCTAGGCTCAACTTCGGCCAAGGAGTTGGAAAGGGGGCTACCTACAGGCAGTTGGCTCTGATACCAACTTGTGACGCCCCCAATCTCGACCGTACGCTAATCATACACACAATGCGTACGACCAAGATTAGGGACTCACTGATTGATATCACAACACAACACTAGACACAAATTAAAGTCATACAGCTTCATATTACAAGCCAGGGGCCTCGAGGGCTCGAATACAAAGCTCGACAAACACAAGTCAGCGGAAGCAAATAATATCTGAGTACAGACATAAGTTAAACAAGTTTTGCCTTAAGAAGGCTAGCACAAACATAAGCAGCGGATCGAAAGAGGCGAGGCCTCCTGCCTGGGAACCTCCTAACTACTCCTGAGCGTCGGCGTTCTCCACGTAGTAGTAGGCTCCAGCGGTGGTGTAGTAGTCGTCTCCGGCGTACTCCATCTCCTGGACTCCGTCGTCTGAACGCGGAATCGTATCGAGGGGGGAAAGAGAATGCAAAGCAGCGGTGAGTACTCATCCAAAGTACTCGCAAGACTGACATCAGAACTACGCTAAATATGCATCATTATCAAGGGGAGGGGTTATATCTGGACTGACTGCAGAAAGCAAGAATAAGGGGAAGGCCTAGTCCTATCGAAGACTAGCATCTTCAGCATCTTGCAGCATTAGAAGAGAGTAGACTGGTATCACATATATAGTCATATTATTGTAGCAATTTTATTAAGTAACCATGCCCAGAGATTCTTCCTCGACTCCCTGCGAGGAAGCAATCTCGGAGCCACATTCATTTTAATTTAAAGCCACAATTATAGTTGTATAAGGTCAAGGTACAACTCCAAGTCGTCCTGTTACCGTGGACACGGCTATTCGAATAGATTAATCTTCCCTGCAGGGGTGCACCGCATCTCCAACATGCCTGATCACCTCCGGCCGGACACACTTTCCTGGGTCATGCCCGGCCTCGGGATAGCAGCACGTCGTCGCCCCACCTAGGCTCAACGAAGAGGCCAGCCCGCCGGTCTAAATCCTAAGCGCGCAGGTTTGTGGGCCCACTTGCCCTTGCACTCCTGCACGATGCGAAGGCGGCCGGAAGCAGACCTAGCACACTCCAGTCCAAGAGCTGTACCGTCCAGTCCAATCCGGCGCGCGCCGCTCCATTGCTGACGTCCGAAGAGCTTTGGCTGATACAACGACGCTGAGTGCCCATAACTTTCCCACGTGATGGTTTGGTGCGCAATAAGGCCAACGACCAACTCAGATCAAATACCCAACCCATTAGCATTTTATTAATGCGGGGGAAGCGCGACCCTCAAACTGCGGTCCCGTCACCCCGACTCGAGGATGTGTGGCAAGGGCCTCTCCTGCCCGTCCACGCACCAACATAATCCTTTGGATGCCTTACCGGCGCATCCCACCACATCTCACACACGGGTACCCTTGGGGCCGACCCGTCTCAAGACTGTCGGGAACTCAAGTCCACCTGAACCAGGGTGGTACCGCCTGTCCCTCCAGTCCCGTCTTCCACATGTAAAAAGTATCAAGTTAAAGTAACTATGTGTTTATACACCGAGTGGAAATCCGAGGAATCACCCTCGATGGATCCCACTCGAGGTAAGTGTATGACAAGAGTCGCTATGGATAAATGGGAAGGAGGAATCACCCTCGATACCCATGACCGATTAGCTACGCTACAGAATTAACACCGGGAGTGCTAAGTGAGGTATCACCCTCGGCACTCGGTAGTAGCTCTGCAGTGCCATACTTAAGGGTGTGCGGTGATGTGAGGGGCCTGGCTCGTCGGTCGGTTGACCGAGTCTTCGGGTCTTCGAGTCGTCGATGAAGAAGCAGGGGCAACTGGGACTAAGGGGATCTCAGGGGATTCAGTGATCAACCTATACTAAGCAGTTGATATGATTGCAGGTATAGTAACAGTTTATCAAAAACAGGCTATGCATCATAATAGGAGCTAACTAATATAGTAGCAAAATCTAATGCAAGACTGAGAGGGAAAGGAAATGGGCGATATCGGAATGCTCAAGGGGGGTTGCTTGCCTTGCTGCTCTGCGGCAAAGGGCTGATCGTCAACGGTGTAGTCATACCCGGCAGCAGCGTCGGTCTCGGGGTCTACCGGTAAGAAGAGGGGGGAGAAACAATAAATACAAAGCAGACAAATGCATCACGATGCATGACATGGCAATACGCAGTGTTAGGGGTAGTCTAACGCCGTACTACACGTATCAGACGGAGCGGGAGAATATCTGACGATATTTCCCGGGTCTTTGGATTTATCGGACAGACGATCTGGAGGGGAAAAGATCCATGTTTGCTAAGCTAGGTGCATGTCACAGACAAACGGATAGCGTATTCGGATTCGTGGGATTTTTCTGATCAACTTTCATGTATAAATTATTTTCATCCGAGTTACTGATTAATTTCTATGATTTTTCAAAGATTTAATCATTTTCTGGAATTAATTCTATTTATTTAAATCGACATTATCCAGAACAGTGCAGGGGTGACGTCAGCATGAGGTCAGCATTGCATCAGCAGTCAACAGTGGGGCTGACTAGGTCAAACCTGACCTGTGGGACCCACCTGTCATTGACTCATTTTAAATCCAGGGTTTTAAATTAATCTAAACAGAGTTAATTAGTGAGTGGGGGCCACTGTCAGTGAGACATTAGTTTAAACTAATTATTTTCACTAATCTAATTATCCAAATTAGTCGCCTGACAGGGCTGGCCCACTATCATACGCACAGGAGTGTTGGGCCCCACCTGGCAGTGACTGGTCAAGGCCTAGTCAGCCAGTTGACCAAGTCAACTGGTCAACGGGGTCGGCCTGGCCCACTGGCAGGGTCACTGGGGGTGGCCCCAGTCCAGCCACGTCGGCGGCGGCCGGCGGCTCAACGCCGGCGACGCCAAAACGAGGCGGAGGGCACGGGCGAGCTTCGGGTTTCGCCCACAGGGCATCTCCGGGGCTGCGGTTGGGCTCGTTCGAACGGGGACGCGACGGCGGTTCGAACGGTGGTGGTGGCGGTGCCGGAGGTGGCCGGGATGGTCGCCGGCGACGACATCGGGCGGCGACGGCTTCGGGCGTGCAACGGGATGGGGGCTACGGCGTGCTAACGGGCAAACGGAGCGGCTGGGGAGCCTCTATGCGACGCGGCGAGCGCGGTGGTGGTACGCACGGGACCATTTGGTCACCGGCGGCTCGTCGGCGACGAGCTCAGGCGGAGGAACGCTCGGGCGCGCGTCGCAGACGGCGCTAGGAGGCACGAGCGGGGGCGTGCGTGTGCGCGTTGTGTTCCTGGGAGCACCAGGAGCACGGTGCTGCGCTCAGGCGAGCCTGACGGCAACGGTGGCGACTACCACGAGCTCAAAGGCGGCGACCGGAGCTCGGGTGCGGTGGAAGCTAGCTACGGCGGCCTAGGGGAGCAACCAGGGAAAGAGGAGGACGCCGGGGAGCTCACTGTTGTTGCTGAGAGGGCCCGGTGCAGTTGGCGTGCAGTGCAGACGGCGGATCGACGGCGGCGAGCTTCGGGTCCAGAGGAAGAAGACGGGTCGATGGGGACGGCGCAGGGTTCCAGGGGCTCGCTCCAGCGGTCGAGGAGGAAGGGCTCGTCGCGGCGGAGCTTATGGACAGACTACGGAGGCGAGGGGAGGGATGTGGCCGCGGCTACGAGCCGGCCATGGCGATGGCGGCGCGGGGCCGAGCGAGGAGGAGGAGATCTGGTGGGGGAGGGGGCGAATGGGCGACGGCTAGGGTTTCGGGGTGCCGCGGGGCGACTTGTAGGCGGCGGGGAGGCCGGGGGATGGACGCCAGGGCACCGGCCGCGGCCGCTGGCGCGCATCGGCGTGCCCACATCTCCCCCCGTGAGCAGGGGAAGACGATGGGTGGGGAGAGGGGCTGGGCCTGGCACTGTTGCACTGGGCCTAAGTGCACAGGAGCCCTTTTTCTTTTTATTTCATTTTTCCCTTTCTGTTTTCAGCTTCTGTCTTAATTCCTTTTTGCCAATTTTCTTTACTGCAAAAATATGTGACATGGCCCATTAAATACTTTGCAACATTCTGCAAGGCCACACAAGTTTTGAGCATTTTTGGAAACTGTAGGAATTATCCACAGAATTAAAAGTGCATTTTAAATGCAAAAATGACTCTGTTTTGATGGTGGGGTCCACACCAACATCAAGGTGATGTTGTTTTCCTAAACAACATTTGTTTTGACAATTTTCACAAGCGTGCAACATTTTTATCTTGCTGTTTGAGGATTTAAATTATCACCATGAAATTCAATGCCCTTTTGAAGTGGAATTTGAATGAGATATGAAATTTCAACTTGATCATATCCTGTTTAGTCAAATGATTAGGCACTGATCATGGTCATTACTGTAGCTTAATTACAATGATCACTGTAGCCAAATTCCAGGGTGTCACAGTATTTCCCTCAGTTATGAAACCAAGGTTATCGAACCAGTAGGAGGATCACCACCACCCAATAAGCATCACCTGCACATAAACAAAAAATACTTGCAACCCGACGCGAAAGAGAGGTTGTCAATCTCTCTACGGTAAAAAGATAGATTAGGTAGTGATAGATAGGAGAGATAGATCTCTCAAGAACGCAGAATAAAAAGGGCAAATAAAATATGCAGCAATATGTTTTTGGGTTTTTGGTTTTGTAGATCTGAAAACAAAGATGCAAAAAGATAGATCTGAAAGCAATATGTTGGAAAAGTAGGCCCGGGGGCTGTAGGGTTCACTAGTGGATTCTCTCATGAGTATAGCGCACGGTGGGTGAACAAATTACTGTTGGCCAATTGATAGAAAATCAAATATTCATGACGATATCCAAGGCGATGATCATTATATAGGCATCACATCCAAGATAAGTAGACCGACTCCTGCGTGCATCTACCAGTATTACTCCACACATCGACCGCTATCCAGCATGCATCTGGTGTATTAAGTTCATGGAAAAACGGAGTAATGCAATAAGAACGATGACATGATGTAGACAAGATCTATTCACGTAGGAATAGACCCCATCTTCTTATCCTTAATAGCAACGATACATGCGTGTCTTGTTGCCCCTTCTGTCACTGGGAAAGAACACCGCAAGATCGAACCCATCACAACGCACCTCTTCCCATGGCAAGAAAAATCGATCTAGTTGGCCTAACTAAACCAAAGATTCGAAGAAGAAATACGAGGCTATAAGTAATCATGCATATAAGAGGACAAAGAAGACTCAAATAATATTCATGGATAGAAACTGATCATGAACTCAAAATTCATCGGATCCCAACAAACACACCGCAAAATTTTACATCAAATAGATCTCCAAGAGACCATTGTATTGAGAATCATAAGAGAGAGAGAGGAAGCCATCTAGCTACTGCCTACGGACCCGTAGGTCTATGGTGGACTACTCACGCATCATCGGAGAGGCACCTATGAGGAAGATGAACCCCTCCGTGATGGTGTTTAGATTGGATCTCGAGGTTCTGGAACTTGCGGCGGCTGGAATTGTGTTTCGTCGACTCCCCTAGGGTTTTTGGAATATTTGGGAATTTATAGGCATCGGAGGCGGTGGAGAGGGGCCCCGAGGAGGGCACAACCCATCAGGGCGCGCCGGGCCCCCCTGGCGCGCCCTGGTGGGTTGTGGTCTCCTCGGCCCACTTCTCCGGTACTTCTTTGGCCCACTGGGTGTCTTCTGGTCCAGAAAAAATCTCCAAAAAGTTTCGTAGCGATTGGACTCCGTTTGGTATTGATTTTCTGCGAAGTAAAAAACAAGCAAAAACATCAACTGGCACTTTGCCACTATGTCAGTAGGTTAGTCCCAAAAAATGATATAAGGTTGTTATAAAATGATTGTAAAACATCCAAGAATGATAATATAACAGCATGGAACAAGCAAAAATTATAGATACGTTGGAGACGTATGAGAAGCTTGTCGACATCCATCGCCACTATAGAGTCCAGGGCAGCACAAAGGAGAAGGACTCCCTGGTTGACCTCGCCGTGGCGATCATCGAGCCCTACTATAAAAACATGAGGGCTAAGTCCAAGAAGAACAAAGTTATCTGGCACAGGGCCTGGGTGAGCAGACTAGATGAAGATCACCTGCAGTCCGCGCCAAGGACGCAAACCTATACCTTGCACATAGTCCACTTGAGCTAGATGATGACGATCTTGACTTCCTCAAGATGGGCCATCATTCTTGATTGTGTTGGCTCGATGAAGACTAGTTGATTGCTCCCCCATACTCCACTATGGGTGAGCCACTCTTCGGCACATCTTCACAAGTCCATTGTCACCATAATGGACGGCAAGCTTCAAGCATGATCTCTTCGTGATCCTCCACTTGAACTTGCACACCACAATCTTGATGACGATCACCACTTGATGTCATCCTCCATGGGTTGTATGAGATCTTCCTCTTGACACAAGCTCATGGAAACATACCTAACCCCACATAGAACTCTCATGTAGACCATGGGTTAGTACACAAAGCGTAATGGACAATGCTTACCATACCATGGTATCACTTGATCCCTCTCGGTACATCTTGTACGCTTTGTATGTTGATCAACTTGATTCACTCTTTGACTTAGTCTTGATCAACCTTGTATCTTATCTTCTCTCGTCATAAAGATGATGTCTTGAAGGTAAACATGAATGCTCACACAATCTTCTTCTTCAATACATGCTTGCAATAAGCTCAACTCTCACATGACCAATCTTTGGATAAAACCTTGAATACCACCTTGGTCACCATATAAACTCCTTCAAACCAACATATGGACTTCAAGAAGTGCATATGGACAAATTCTTCGAATATAACTCAAGGCAACCATTAGTCCATAGGGATTGTCATCAATTACCAAAACCACACATGGATAAATGTGCTCTTACACTGGATATGATTGGAGTATAAGGGACATGAATTTTTTAACCAGTTCAATCCATTCCTTCAACTTTGCTTCAACAGTAGCCAAAAGTGGTAGACTCTTATATCTCTTTTCCTGCATACCAAGTTCCATATGTTCCTGGAGAGTCATCTTAGAAGAAATGTTTAGCAATATTTTTTCTTTTTGATATAAGAGAAAAACTAAAAGATAAATAACAGCTAACAAAATAAACTATGTGTGCGTGGGAAGGTAATAACCGAGCACTTTTGCTCCCCGACAACGGCGCCAGAAAATCTTGACGACCTGCAAGGGTATAGGGCTATTGCAATTTGTGGTAAGTAGAGTATGTTGATCCCACAGGGAGCGATGTTATACACGTAACTACCAATCCCGCAGCTACGTCGTCACTCACGTGGCTACGTTCACACCCAACACATTAACTAGAAATAGTCTATTCGTTGGTTGCTAATGAAACGATAATAAAGGTGGTTTTGTCTAAACAACTAAGAAAATGTAGAAACATAAATAAAACAACGAATAAAATAAAGGGGCGGCGCTTGAGTAATAAGGGCGTTCTCGAGGTATTCAGAATCATCACTACACGTTCGTTCTACGGATACTTAAGCCACTTTTCATGTAGTTTTTTGTGGGCGGAGCCTGGTACAGATCACGTTCTACTCGTGGTAGACTTCATGCCACACACGCCACCATTATAGTCTCCCCTATAGGGTTACAACTCATGACAATTAAGGGTTTACCCAGTGGACGTGGCCAAAGGGCGGTCTACATTATTCCCCTATCGAATTGGTAGAGATGGGAACTAATGTCACCTTTTCTCCTCTCTCTACTTCATCCAATAGTAATATTCTTGTGTCCAAAATTGGCAAATATTGGATGGTGCACTTCACCCAACATCACGAAGAACATTAACAGTACATGAAAAGGTTGTTTCATATCACGCAAGACAATTGGTACTAGCACATATTAGAGTTCATCTTATTCCCCCAAGAACTAATTAAATTACTCAAACATGATGATGAAGTGCATAGAGGATTGAGACAAGTTACAAGCCAACATGATGTTGGAGATGGAGAGGAGCATGGTGGCGGCGGCAATGAAGAGGGCACCGGCCCTCCGGCCGACGCCGGATGTTGGGGGCGCCTCCTCTCCTCCTCCTTCTTCTTGTCTTGGCCCGCTCTCTATGGTGGAGTTGCTACCATGGTGGTGTGGTGTCTATAGATGAGACTTATGGAGGATGAAGATGAGATGAGACGATTGCTAGGGTTGGAGGTCTTCTTATCAGAGGCCTCCTTGGGGTGTCCTCCGTTGATCTAGCCTCCTCCATTTCATTCAAGGGCTCAAGGGGAGCCAAATCCACGTCCAATACAAGTCTAGGTCATCAAGGATCTCGTAGGGAAAACGGGGACGAAATCGGAGCAAAATTGGAAACTTCTGGTCAATTTTTGTGGCTGTCTGGAGCTCAAACAACCACCCAAACGAGCGGCTCCGGTCGCATGAAAGGTCGTCTTTCTGTTTAGACTTCGGGAGCTCCTTCATATTTTGGTCGCCATTTTTTCATACGAACTCCGATTTTGACGATCTTGGGCTCGTTGGATAGCTAGAAAAAAGCCCGATGTGTCAGTGGACTTGGATATTCGTTGTGGAAATTTTGATAAATGTCAAATCATCAAACTCTCCAAAGGGCCTTGATCTTGTGCCTGGAACTTCTCCGGTTTGACCCCTAGCTTGATTCTTTTGATGTCCCAAGTCCATGAACATGTCAACACACCTACAAAGACCAAAAAATAAAGGAAAACTAAATAAAACTAAATAGAAATAAAAAGTGTGCAACAAACTTGGTAAAACAAGTAAGTACCGAAAACTATGCATTGAAGACAAGAATAAGTGCTAGATGGGTATGGTATGAGGGATTTTTGCACTAGAATATACTCTAAAATGCATGCATAAAATCCACTCATCAGTTGACAAGGTTGTTGACAGAGGCCGCGCTTCGTCGGGTTGGCATGCTTGGAAATGGTAGTGGGGCTAGGTTGCGCTAGGTGTGCCTCCACGTGTGTCGCGTGCTGCCTAGGCTTTATGCTCAATCGCTTGTGGTGGGAAACCGATGGGGAACTTGAGATAAAAGGTGTTGTGTTCCGATAACACCATCAATAGAAAACTTAGGAAAGAAGAAAGCCCAGTAAGGATGTTTTTTTGGGGGATTTCGGTTAGCCGGGCGAACGGGCTCACCGACACGTGGCCAAATGAAACACATGTGCGGTGCTCAAGCGTGCATTGGAATCCTCCGGTTGCAACGCGGTGACAAGACGTGCAAGAGGAGGACGGGATGACGCGCAGGTAGATAGGTAATAATAAAAAAACGTCTGTGATTTTAATACATAGCAAACGGATGTTCCCTACGTAGTGTTGGTAATGATTTCATCGATGGCAGACAATTGTTTACCAGCAAACGTTTTCCCACAACACCCACAGCTTGTTAGCAGGAATTGTCTATGTTACGCTGGATCAGCGCAAACATTTTATCTGAGTGAACTGTATGTCGTACATTACACATATCTGCATTTGGTTAAACGTTTGTGTTAATTTGGCTAATCGCAAGCAGTTCATGAGGATCAACTATATGCCACGTATCACACACATAAGTCTTATCTAAATCGTGCTTGATGGACCAGCCATTACACATAGTTCATTTTACTGGCGACAGATTTAGAACTATACTGTTTGCGATTCATGCATCGCACACAGCTTGGTCAAAGGATCTCTGATTGACGTGTCGTCTTAGGACTTTCTTGCAGTAGTATGGGGAACAACGATGGTGGCATATGTGATACGGGGCTACAATGTGTATGCACGTATCTGTACCGGCTCCGTCCTCAAAGAGAAACATGTAAAGTGACTTAATATCCGTAGAACGTATGGGTAGTGATGGCTCCGAACACCTCGAGAACGCCCTTATTACTCAAGAGTCACCCCTTTATTTTATCCGTTGTTTTATTTACGTTTTCACCTCCGCATAGTTGTTTAGTCAAAAAAAACTTATTATCATTTCTGCTAGCAACCGACAAATATACTATTTCCAGATAACGCTGCCACGTAAATGATGACGTAGCTACGGGGTTTGTAGTTACCTGTGCAACACCACTCCTTGTGGGATCGACATACTCTACCACGAATTGCAATAGCGTTGTGCCCTTGCAGGTCATCAAGCTTTTCTCGCATTGTTGCCAGGGTGCAAAAGCGCTCGGTTATTACTGTCTCGCTCACACATAGTTTTTTTGTTACTTGTTACTTATATTTAAAAATAAATAATAATAATAATAAACATGTCTTCTGAGATTTCTTTCTAGGAACATATGGAACTTGCGATGAAGGAAAATAGATACAATAGTCTACCATTTTTGGCTACCGATGAAGCAAAGTTGAAGGAATGGACTGAAGTGGTAAAAAAATCCACGTCCCTTATACTCCATTCATATCTGGCATCAAGCGCAAATTGTGGATCTAAAGAGCACCTACGATATCAATGTAAGTACAATATTGATCATGTATTAGCAAGATATAATATTCTTAGTAAATCCAATGCTAGTATGGAGGTCTTGCAATTTGTGCTTCTTGCGGGTGCTGATGAGGTTCTACATTATATATTGGGTTTGGAGATAAGAGATGATATCCTTGCTACAATTTACATGAGTTGCAACCTATTCGTACTTTTTTGCCTAGATAATTTTCGTGGTAATGCATTGTTGTCAATGAACAAGAGCGGATTACATCCATCCCAAAAGCATAAAAATTATTGCAAGAATCGCAGAAAGATGAAGGAATGGATGCAAACAATGAAGAGCAAACAACCTCCTATGATGAATGGTTGCGAGAAGTGGTAAGAGATCATGAATTAAATATTTATGAAACTAACCTACAACAAGATAAAGGGGATCACAACGAATAAAAGGAAGGCATCGAGGAAGAAGAAGAGGAGGAAGAAACTCACCCATGCCCACTTTCCACTTCCAAGAGTAACCTCTTGCACACACTTGATAAGTTCTTTGATGATGCAACTCGAAGAAGAGTATTATTTCTATTGATACATTAGAATTGCTAGGAATGTTAAATACATGTGCATCTATGTTATGTTCTATGTATCAAGTTTCTTGTAGAAGTTACGGGTCTCCAGAACACCATGACTTCTAGTGCATGAATACTTATGACGAGGTGGTAGCACACTACAACAATAGTGTGATGAATGCCACCGAGGAGATCATACAGTATATGTTAGCCACAAGTACATGGAAATTATCTGCGGAGATCAAAGTTGTTCAAGATCGAAGGAAGGATGAAATTCTTGACTGAATGTATGCTTTTCTGGATAGCGTAAATTATTATTGTCAAGAATGTCTTTCTGGTAATACAAAGGCACAAGATGATACACACGAACAAGTGAGCTCACAGGAAGAATCCAGCAACGAAGAGGAGGACAAATGGTTTGATCGCCTTCTCACAACTATTGTTTTTATAGTGATTTCTTGCAATTATTTGAAGTGCTCATTGATGAACATATGGCTACTATGGATATGAGGAAATTAATAAACTTGTTGGATAAATGTGCATTTATGTTATGTTCCTCGTATCCAGTTTCTTGCGGAAGTTATAATGGTAAGATCCACCTTGAATTCCAGTGTGCAAATGCTCGTGAAGAGATCATTGCATCTTACAACAATGGTTGTGATAGCGGTGACACTAAGGAAACATTACATGTGTTTTATGCACAACTTCCTAGATGTTACTTCATGAAATTAAACAAGTCCAAGCCAATGAAGAGAGTGCCATACTTACTGTGATGTATCTTGCGGTGACCATCGTAGTAAATTATTATGGTGGGTATCATTGCAATTATGACGTGTTACTATATCAACTACAAGTGCCCGGTTCTACCGGACAATATAAAATGGTTTGATGAAGCGTAGATCCTAGTGGATTTTAAAGGAGAGGTTACTTGCACCTCAACGGTAAAATGGTTTTGTTAACCTTGCTTATATCTAAGCTTGGGGGGTAACCACTTTCCATACTCTCCTTTTATAAACTGCACTTTCTCTTTTTATTTCATAATTTTCTTGAGACTAGTTCTTTCAAACTTCAAAGCTTGGGGAAGTTATTTTTGCATCTGTAGAGTCTTGTGCAATGATCTTCATTTGATGAATACTATGCAATCATGTGTCCCACTGTTTGTTATGTCTGCTTAAGTATGATTGCTCTGTATTTGTATAAAGGAATCACTTGCTCAAGTTAGGCCCCATATTGCCAAGTTGATGTTTTTATGCACTTTGTTCAAGTTTTTTGCTTAGCTTGAGAACAATCTTGTAATCCTCTGAAAGACATTGCCACAATCTCTACTTTTACAAAAAAAGGTGATGATGGTTGAATAAAAAGTTTGACACTTGTTAGAATTATTCTAAAAGAAAAGGTTATGGAGTAGCTCAACCCCGTGGTGTTTGATACAATAGATTCGGTGGTCCTTGCTTTGAGCATTGTTTATGCAGAATCGATGCACCACAACTGAAGTGAGTGCCTGAGAGCCTTGACTTGAGAATGTTAGTGGGCATAAATGAAACAAAATCCATATCTTGACTTTTTGTGACCTCTCTGTGCTCAAGTTTGTTTGAAAGGAAAAACAACAAACAAAAATGAATAAGCTAATAAGTAAGAGGGTCCAAGTACTTGTTTTCATGCTAGACTAAAGTTTGTCAAGGAGCATAGATTTTTTTTACTGAAGCTCTAGTGTTTTGGTGATCAAAATAAATGTTACCTAGCTGAGCATGTGCTACCTTGTACAAATATGCTATATCTTTCTTATAGCTTGCAGAGAAGACAAGGATACGCCAATGGGCAACAATGTTATTTATGAGCTAGATGGATAACTTTGGTTTCTCAACCTTTTTGCTCAAGGATGAGCAAGGTTTGAGCTTGGGGATGTTGATGAGTGTATTTTATGCATAATTTTTAGAGTGTGCCAAAACCCCTCATATCATATCCATCTAGCACTTATTCATGTCTCCAATGCATAGTTTTTTGTATTTACTTGTTTTATCATGTTCGTTGCACACTTTTTATTTTTATTTAATTTTCCTTTGTTTTGTGGTCTTTGTGGGTGTGTTGACATGTTCATGGACTTGGGACGTCAAAAGAGCCAATTTGGGGGTCAAATCGGAGAAGTTCCATGCACGAGATCCAATCACTTTGGAGGGTTAGATGATTTGACAAGTCATGCCACTCGCGGAAGGAAAAAAATAAAACACGTTTTTCTCGTTTCCGAGATCCACGGATGTGTCTCTCGCGGAAGCAAAAAACACATTTTTCACACAATTTTTTTTCGAATTTGTTTTTGTCCAAAAGTTAGGGAAGACAGTTGGAAAACCGAAAAGCCGAAACAAACGAAAAAAATCTAAAAAACTGAAAACATGTGCGGAAAAATAAAATCCGGAGGGAGCGTCCAAAGCGCGACACGTGGCGGACGCTGAGAGCGCGCCAAGTGACGCGCTCTCGGCGTGACCCTTGGGAGGCTCCCGAAGGGGTGCCCCTCCACTAGTTGCTCTCTCTTTATAGTTATGGGTTAGTGTGGGTATGGGGCAGGTCACGAATCATTCATAGGTTGACTCCCCAATTTACCTTTCACTTAACTTATTGCAGGCACATAAAACATTTCACGTTGTGTTGCTCGGGGCGGGGGGGGGGGGGGGGCTATATCTCGCCTTCACAAAGAGGGTAGGAACCCTCACTGGAGGGGAGACCGAGATGGGCTGGCCCAGGAGCGCGTGAGGGCACAACCTCCTTTTTTCAATGTTTTTTGTATTTTCTATTTCGTTGTTTGCTTCTTCTTTTTTTTGCTTTTGTTTATACTTTAAAACAATGTTGAGAATATCGCTTATCATTAGCGTCTCGGTTAGTTGGGGATTAGAGATTAATCGAAAATCGGCCGATTAATCAATTTTATCGGTCGACTATTAATCGGTCATTTTTTATAAATCCCAAGTTCCCAACACTAAAATATGCCATATTCAACACCAAAACAATATAGGAAATAAGTGTTGCCTTGATTCCTAACCTTTCAATACTGATATAATGACAAAAATAGGACAAAAGTACATATTGCATAACAAGGTCCACAAAACACAAATAAACATAGTTTTTTGCAAACATAGTGCTATGAATAAGCCCGGTTTATCGGTAGATTTCCAATAAATCACTTGTCACAGCGATAAATCGGCCCAAATGATAAACGGTGAAGATAAGGCATAATCTTATCAGTCATCCCACGAGTAGCGATAAATCGGATAATAAATCCTTGAATTGGACGATTTTTCAAACAGTGCTTTAAATATCTAACTATATATATTACAAAAAGAACTCTATAAAAAACATTTGAATTTTTTTACCATGCAATTGAAAAATGTTAAATGTGTATAGAGAAAATATCTATCACGTATACGAAAAATGTATTTTATAGTTTCAATCATGTCTTTAAAATATGGTAATCATGCATTTCAAATGATTTTGAAGAAGTATTTGAAAAATCTTGACCAAGAATTTGAAAATTGTTAAATGTTTATAGAAAAATTCTTGACCATGTATTAAAAAATTATGATTTTTTTTATCATGTATATAAAAATGTTAGTCAAGCATTTGAAAAATGTTGAACAAGTATTTTAAAATGTTCTTCAAGAATTTAAAATATGTTAAATGTGAATAGAAAAAATGTTGACCATGTATTAAAAATTGTCGATTTTTTCATGTATATAAAAACGTTAATCAAGCGTTTGAAAATAATGTTGAACAAGTATTTGAGAAATGTTGATCAAGCATTGGAAAAATGTTAAATGTGTATAGAAAGAATGTTGACCATATATCAAAATGATGAAAAGTTTGATCATGCATATAAAATGTTAATAAATCTTTTGAAAAAAAAATTGAACAAGTGTTTGAATAATGTTAATCAAGCGTTTGAAAATATTAAATGTGTATAGAAAATATATTGACATGTATTCAAAAAATATATATTTTCATTTGAAAAATGTTAATCAAGTATTTGAAAAAGTTAAAAAGTGTGTATAGGAAAAATGTTGACCAATTATTCAAAGAATGTTAATCTTGAAAAAAACAAAAACCCGAAGAAAAACGAAGAAAACGGAAAGAAATAAAAAACCTAGTGAAAACCCAAAAAGAAATAAATAAAACTGAACAAAAACAACGAAAAAAAAAGAAAAAAAAGGAGAAAACCCAGTAAACCCACAGAAGAAAACGTGAAGAAACAGAAAAAAGGCAAACCGGTGAAAAAAGAAAAATCGGCTCAATTCACCTCAAGTGTGTGGCGCCCCTACTATTTATCACGAAGAGGAAGTGGATTCCGTGGCTAGCAGCGGTGGTTGTTTACCTGGAGACCAGAGTTTGATCCTGCTAGCGCTCCCTTTTGTCCTTCTCTATTTTATTTTAAGTAACTCTGCTTGAATGGGCCGGGCCGGTGACTGCCTTCGCGCTTTAGCGTGATGGCGTTACTCTCTATCTGCATGCACATTTGAGATTTGAAAGGGTGCATCCTTACAATTACTAAGCTCGGTAGAGGCTTGGGAGAGCTAAAATATTTATTCGAAGTGTATCCATCTGTAAGGGTGTGGTCAGGTCATGGCTCCCGCATAACAGTATCGGAACCAACATTGTATTAAAACAACTTCTGAATAAAACATTCCATCTATTTTTGTAAATGCTCACAATGTTCATAAATTTAGAAATTCTTCATGAATATGAAAAAATGTTCACGAGTTTTATAATTTTTCATGAGTTTTCAAAATAGTCACGAGTTTTAAATAATTCTCACGAGTTAAAGAAATGTTTGGAAATTTATAATGTTCATGAATATGAAAAATATAAATGGATTTTTTTAAAAATACTCACAATTTTAAATAAAACATTTGTCAATATACATATTCAATTTTTTTAATTATATTTTCGGTTTTAATAAATAATCATAAATTTGGAAAATATTTATGAATTAAAAAACAAATATAAATACGAACAGGAAAATTAAACATGAAAAAAATGATAGAGAAAAGTAAAAGAAAAAATAATCGAAATTTCCCCAAAAGCGGAAGGACCAGCCTACATGGCCAGTCCAATAGCGCCCGTGGGAATCAGCATTTGCTAGACCGTCTCTGCGCTATGAATGGAATGTGAATTAGCATAATAACTCTTACGAGAATAACATAATTAAGTCCGAAAACGGCACGACAAAGCGTGTGTTCCCCTTTAGTACCTATTTTCGGTCTGATGGCGAAAACGATTCTCGTTAACCCTTCAGCTGTGTTCCATGGTTGAATTTGCTGCATGAAAACATTAACGTCACTGTGTTTCCCACAAGTATTTGCGAAAACGTGTGTCTCATGCCATGGCCTCTTTGAACCATTTGAAATAAATTGAGTGAATTATAAAAAACCATCACATTTTAAGTTCACATTCAGATTTGCCACCACATTCCTTGAGCGCCCCAAAAATCTATCGATTTTCTTGCAATTTTTCTCAATAAACACCGATGATCGTTTTGGACGATTCTAATCCAATTTCTGACATGCCCGGCCCGCTGGTCAGGTCCACGTGTCAACAAAATTTGCGTTGTCCGTTAAATCAGATGTGAGGCCCACCCGTCAGAGTTAATACTACTCTATTACTCGGTTCTTCTTTGTGGCATTTCTTCGAACTATTTGTGTGCAGAGGACGCCGGGAGGAGTACACTGTGCACCGGCCGGAGCACCATGCCACAGTCACCACTCGGACCCCCTGGCCATGTCGAGCGTCCCGTCGGACATGCCCTTGCCTCCTTTGCTCCAGTGAGCTGCGGCTCTCTCCCCTCCACTCCGAGCCACACCGTCTCCCTCCATGCAGCGCGACGTAAACCGTGGTGAGCGCGTCGCCGAGCTCGTTGGGGGAGAAGACCAGGCGGGACTCGGGTTCCTTCAATCCACGCGCGTCGGCTGCACCTGCATGGAGGTGACACTATGTCGGCCATTGACGGCGCCGGCGGCCGCCTAGCGCGGGCGCAGGGACACGACCGCCACCTCTCCCTCGTCAGCACGGCTCGCGCATCGATGGAGCTCTTCAAGGTCGGGCTTCCCATTGTTTCCCCACACACGGTGTCATCGGTTCCTGGCGGCCGCCATGGCCATCTCGAGCTCGACCTGCTCTGCACATGAGCGCGCACACACGAGGACATGCACGCGCGGGTGCATTCCGCAACACACTGCCCCTGCGTCTCTTCCGGGGGTCGCCGGTGGCTTCCTGTGACCGCTGGACAGGCCCGCGAGCTCACGGTCAGGCTGGAGTTCTCGAGCGCGTGGTTCCCCTGGGCGCTGCCGCGGGTGGGTGCTGCAGGTGTGCGTGCTCGCGCACGGCGCAGAGGGCGCGCCACTCAACCTAGCCTCCTCGCTGCTCTCTGCTCGCTCCGACGAGCTTCACCAAGAGTCAGGTCGCTGCCTCCATGTGACCCGCTCGCCCATGATGCCGCTGTCCTGTTCGATGGAATGCCTGCAAAGGGGAGAAGAAAGTTTGGGAGAGACAAGGCTGCTAACGGGTGGACCCTCCATCCAACCTAACGGTCAACAAACCGTGCTGACTGTTTAGGGCCACATCAGCGCTTACAGGTGGGCCTTTCTGTCAGAAATAAGATTAAATCGTCCCAAATTGATCATTAGTGTTTATTGCGAAAATTTACAAGAAAACTGGTAGATTTTGGGGGCGCTCAAGGAATGTGGTGGTAAATCTGGATGTGGACTTTAAATGTGATGGTTTTTTGTAATTCATTCTTTAAAATGAGAGAAATGCTCGGATCTTTCGTCACAAAAGTGCTCCCTCACAATTTTGCTCAACATGATCGTCTAGAAAATGAAGCTTTGGGTAACCACAGGCACGAAGTATTTAGGGGCTTTTTTTTTTGAAACAAGATTTAGGGGCTTTTATGTTGGGAAAGTAATTGTGTTGGTGCTTGTGGGTCACCTGTAACAGAAAGTCTATTCTCCTCTTATTTGTCATACGGAGGCAAATCTTTTGATCCGTTTCATTAAAAAAAGAAGCACAATGTGCTTGGTGTGGTTTGTTTCTAGAAGTGCTGTGCTGGCTGTTCTGTAAACAAGGCCATGTTGATTCAACCCGACTTGGTGGAGGAACAATAAACAGAAGAAACAATGTTTTGTTTTTCAACGAAGCATGCTCAGTTTGGATAGGGTGTTGTCATCCAAGCTAGGGAGATTCAGAGTACTAGATCGGCTGGGCAGCGGGTGAGATCAAGTATCGATATTCTTCTCGGCAAGTGGCCTGTTCACTAACCAGTAGTAACAGCCGAATGGTGCATGTTGTCCATGCAACTGATGCAAGTGGCTCCATTCTGACTGAAATTCTGGCGGTGCAAGATTAGCCTAAATTCCACGAATCAGAGACGACAGCTGTGTTTTGTTTTTAACTAACAAGGGCGGTGATTTAGGCGGTGCATGTCTGCCGATACGATCATACGAACGTTCCTGGAGATAAGATTCTGATCTGATCGTCCTCGATCATGTGGCCGCTTTTCAGGGATGAACACACAGAACTCACAGGACGGCAAAAGGGATTTGCAGTCGCACGGCTGTGTTAATTCCTGTCTGATGCGTTCTCCCCCTGTACAGTTTATGTAAACTTCAAGTCCATCTATAAGATACCGTCACGTACTCTAGCTGCACATGTCCCGTGCAAGCTTTCGCGGGTCTTATCGTGTCGCTTTGAACGACAATTTGTGCCGAAAACAATGAAAAACTGCATGCATGCAAGTGTGTAGTGGTACCTGCCAGATAATTTAATTCACCAAGTGGAGTCGAGTCTTATAAGAGCATCTACAACCGGACCCTTCATATCCGTCTCGAACGTTCGGGCAGGCCACCCGGTCACTGACTGGTCACGAAATTTCGACCCAGGCGGACGTCTCAAACGGGCATCAAATGATCGGGTTGACCGGCACCCCTCATATCCAGCCTAAATATAGGATGGATATGGGGCGCCCGGGCACGCCCGCCACGTCGATCTGACGGCGTGGGCCCACGCGGAATTGCCCGGAAACCCGGTGGTCAAACGGACGCCTCCTCCGTCGCCGCAGTGTGAACGCCGCGTTGCGCCGCACCGGCGGACCGCGTAACCCCTAGCACGGCTATTTAAGCCGACCGCCGGCACCAAAACCATACCCCTCCACATTTTCTTCCTCCCGTCTGTCGCAGCCATCAATAAGCCATGCCCCCACGCCGCCGCCACTTCATGCCGGAGCACCGGCTTTGGCTCCTTGAGCAGATCTGGATCCGGAGGAACACGCGCTACCTCTGGTGTGACGCCCCCATTTTGATCGTACGCTAATCATACACGCAAATGCGTACGACCAAGATTAGGGACTCACGGGAAGATATCACAACACAACTCTACATACAAATTAAAGTCATACAGCTTCATATTACAAGCCAGGGGCCTCGAGGGCTCGAATACAAAGGTCGACATACACACGAGTCAGCAGAAGCAAATAATATCTGAGTACAGACATAAGTTAAACAAGTTTTGCCTTAAGAAGGCTAGCACAAACATAAACAGCGGATCGAAAGAGGCAAGGCCTCCTGCCTGGGAGCCAACCTAACTACTCCTGAGCGTCGGAACTCTCCACGTAGTAGTAGGCTCCAGCGGTGGTGTAGTAGTCGTCGGCGGGGTACTCCATCTCCTGGGCTCCGACATCTGAACGCAGCAATCGTATCGAGGGGAAAGAGGGAAGTAAAGCAGCGGTGAGTACTCATCCAAAGTACTCGCAAGACTTACACCAGAACTATACTAAAATATGCGTCAGTATCAAAGGAATGGGGTTATATCTTTGGACTGACTGCAGAAAAGCAAGAATAAGGGGAAGGCCTAGTCCTATCGAAGACTAGCATCTTCAACATCTTGCAGCATTAGAAGAGTGTAGATTGGTATCTCATATGTAACAATAATATTGTATCAATTTTATTAAGTAACCACGCTCAGAGATTCTTCCTCTACTCCCTGCGAGAAAGCAATCTCGGAGCCAACATTCATTTCAATTTTAAGTCACAATTATAGTTGTAGTAGATTGAGGTACAACTCCAAGTCGTCCTGTTACCGTGGACACGGCTATTCGAATAGTTGAATTCATCCCTGCAGGGGTGCACCACATTTTCCAACACGCTTGATAACCTTTGGTCGGACACACTTTCCTGGATCATGCCTGGCCTCGAGAAATCAACACGTCGTCGCCCCACCTAGGCTCAACAGAGAGGCCAGCCCGCCGGCCTAAATCCTATGCGTGTAGGAGTCATGGGCCCACTCACCCTTTGCACTCCTGCACGATGCGAGGACGGCCGAGGTCAGTCCTAGCACCTCTAAAACAAGATCAATGCCGTCGCGGACCACTCGGGCGCGCGCCGCTCCATTGCTGACGTCCGAAGAGCTTCGGTTGATACAACGACGCCGAGTACCCATAACGTGTCCCACGTGAAGGTTAGTGCGTAAAAAGGTCAATCGACCAACTCAGATCAAATACCAACCCATTAGCATTTTATTAATGCGGTGACGAGCGCGACCCACGATGTGCGGTCCCGTCGCCCCATCTCGAGGTCTTGTGGCAAGGGCCTCACCTGCCCGGCCACGCCTCGTCGTCATTAATCCGTGGGTACCCTTCAAGGCCGACCCATCACCAACATCTTTCTGTAACCAAGTCATAGTAACCGTGTGTATAAAACATCAAGGCGGAACCTGAGGAATCACCCTCAATGGTTCCCGCTCGATGTAACCGTCAAGGTGGACTTAGAGGAATCACCCTCGGGGGTCCCACACTTGAGGGGGTTGTACAACAGAGACGATACAGGGTGTCCGGCAAGGCAGGGCGGCCACGCGTACGAGGTGGTCGTCCGGTATAGGGTTTAGGTTTTATTTCTTATTTTTTTAGTTAAACGGTCGAAATATCAATATTTTTATGTAAATTATCTTCGAACTTGAATGATATCCGCCCTTTTAATTGAATTTCGTGAGGTTGATTCGAATTGTTGGGCGGACGTATGCGACTACGGTTGGATATCGTCCTCTCGCATCTGTGTCCGCAGACTGGTCCCCCCTGTCCGCGGACGGATGCAGGAGAAAATTTGCGGGTTGCCGTTGAGATGCCCTAACAAAACTAGTTGCTACTTGCTACTTGCTTGCTATAGCTACAAAGCAAAGTGTGTCTGAAACTTCATCGAAACTGCACCACTGTAATGGTATGTATCAAGTTAGGGCAACTCTAACCTATCCCCTATAAATATAGGAGGATCCAACCGAGTAAGTCTTAGTGGTGTGTTTTTATTACATTAAGTTTTGTACGGACCTAACCGATCTCCTATATATAATGGATTAATTTTTATTTTTAAAAACTTGTGCAATTCTATTATACATTACAACTACATGTTAGCACACATATAGAAACTAAACATAGATATGAATGTGCAAGCAAATCACGAATATAGTTTACAAATAGAATTCAAAATTTACAAAGCGAATTATTCAAATTTAAACACGTCGAATGGTCTGAATGTAGCAAATAGCAGGTGAGTGAACAACTAGGAAGCACTATGACGTTGCCAATGATGCTCAATACGATCATCTTGGAGCCGAGAATGAATTTGTCGGTTCTCGATCTTGCGATGCTCTTCAAGGAATACAAGGATCCTATTCGAATCACACTCTGGATCAATCATAGTCCTGTTGGTGATGTCCCTAAAGTTCTCAGGCATCTCCCTCTTGTCTTCAATGATCATGTAATGCAATATGATGCAACAATTCATGATCTGTCATAGAACCTTGGAGCTCCAGTACTCGGTAGGGCCAAGGACAATTGCAAAGCGCTTCTGAAGCACATCGAAGGCTCTCCCCACATCTTTCCTAGCAACTTCTTGACATTGGGCAAAGTGAATATTTTTATTAACTTTTGGATGCATGATCGTTTTGACTAATGTGGGCCATGGGGTTAGATGACATCCACAAGGTAGTAATCCATTGAGTAGTCGTGCCCATTGACCGAGTAGTTGCAAGCAGGAGCATCTTTTGTAATAAGCCTAGAAAACAGTGGTGATCTCGACAACACATTCACGTCATTGTGGGAGCCATGCAAACCAAAGAATGAATGCCATATCCAAAGATCCTTCGATGCAACTGCCTCAAGAATGATCTTTGGATCATTGCAGTGGCCTTTGTATTGGCCCTTCCACCTTGCAAGACAATTCATCCATGTCCAGTGCATACAATCAAGTGATCCAAGCATCCCGGCCATTCTCTTGCTTTACTCTCTGTCATCAGCCTCTGTGTGTCTTCCTCGATGGGTGCTCTCAAGTACTCTGATCCAAAAACATCGATCACTTCTTTAGTGAACCTTCCTACGACCTTCAAGATTGTGTCTTCACCAATGCGGACGTAGTCGTCAACAGCATCGGTCGAACAACCATATGCCAAGACTCGAATAGTCGCAATGCACATCATTAGAGGGCTTGCACTTATCTCTCCACTTGCATTTCTTTAGAGCTTCAACCAGTCATCATACTTCTCAACGGCTTTTACAATGGTCAAAAGAAGACTTGCGCGCATCCGAAAGTGCCGGCGAAAGTACTTCTCCGAATAGGTTTGCTTTGGAGCAAAGTAGTATCCCACGATCTTGGCATGGTACTCCACTCTATCACGATTGATGTGTATGCGGCCGAGTTGTGATCCTCTCCTAGCGCGCCGAATATCATCATTGAAAATCATGACTAAAATGGTTTCAAAGTCTTCTTCTTCTTCCTCTTCGGATGGCGACGAGTCTTCAAAAACAATCTGCATCAACCTCTTCGTCTACAATTCAAACGGCTAGGTTCAATCCAAATGGCTCGGTTCAAAAAGAAACGTGCGAAAAAACTCACCTAGGCAATCCGTTGAACACTTGCGGTGCGGTGGTGATGCACCGGCCAACCACCGTCGTTTTGGCCAAACCGGCGTGTGGCGAAGTGTCGAAATGACATGCAGAGGCACGGAAGCAAGGTCATGAGCGGTGGCCGCCAAAGAGGAAGAAAAATTGAATCAATCCGATGAATCGATTATGGTGATGACGATGGAGTTTCACCTTGATTCCGACGATGGCGACGGTGGATGAACAGGCTAGCCTTCAGG
Organism: Elymus sibiricus; assembly: GCA_039707655.1. Classification (NCBI taxonomy): domain Eukaryota; kingdom Viridiplantae; phylum Streptophyta; class Magnoliopsida; order Poales; family Poaceae; genus Elymus; species Elymus sibiricus. The sequence continues at coordinate 372,202,069 of CM077667.1, forward strand.
CAGAAGGGCGGCGAGGGCCAAGGTAGGCAACATGGTAGCGATGGGGGCTGGCGGGTGTTCGCCGACGAAGAGGCAGTGGCGGGGGAGAGGTGGCGGAGAGGCGACAGAGGGGCGCGAGAGGCGATAGAGAGGCGCGAGATTTGTGCTCCAAGCAGTAGCGGCGGAGTAAAAAATAAGGATGGGATAGGCGCCGAAGGATAATTTATCCTCCGCTAACGTCTATTGGGGATCGGCTAGGTGTGCATTAGAGGAGGAAAACCTAAATTATCCTACTCTAACGTCGGATAGGGGATCGGTTAGAGTTGTCCTTAGGCCATCTCCTACGGCGAACCGTAAATTTCGTCTTGCATCTGTTCGTGGACAGGGGGGACCAGTCCGCGGACACGGATGTGGAAGGCTACCATCCAACGCTATCCGCATACATTTCAACAATTTTCTTTGCCCAACTGGACGAAATTCGTGCAAACACGAAGGATTTCATACAAACTGGACGAAAACATTTATATTTTGGACATAACTAAAAAGGTAAAACTATGTGCACGTACGGCCGCGTGGAGCTCACTCCCATGACACGGCTACTCTACACTAGTCTATGGCCGGCCGCGACGGATCCCTTTGCCTTCCGCATGTCCGACAACCCGCTCATCGGACTGCCGGGAGCCCAGGAGGCATATTCTTCACATGTATCTTCCCCATGTCCGGCATCGCCGCTTGCTGGAGTGGCAAAGCGGGTGCTTCAGGCGAAGGGGAAGGGAGAGCTCCTCTGCTTCCATGGAGCCCAGACGGGGGTCGTCGATGGTCTAAGATAAAGACCGGACAGGTCACTCGCTGTACAAGCCAGCGATGCACCGGCGGTGGCCTCCCATGTTCTACTTTCCCTTGATGTTGGCGGCTGACGCGGACGCGTTGGCCACCAACTCGTTGATCTCCATGCAGCCGGCTTGTTTCTCTGCCGGCAGGGCACGATTACACGCGTTTTGACGGCGGATGTCGCGGTCGCAGGCATGAGAGGTGCGGTATGACGCGGCGTTGCCCACAATGGCCGCTCCGCCATGCTCCCCCACGTACCTCCATGGAGCAACTCGCCACTCCTCTGCGAGCTGGCTTGGAGTGGCGAGTTGTTGAACCACGAACTGGCTTGGAGCGACAACTTGCTCCATCGGGCTAGGCGAGGGAGGTGGAGCAGCGAGCTGCCTCGCTCGTATCCGGCGGGCTCGGCGGGCCACCCAGCCGCCATTTATGTCGGAGAACTGCTCTTCTTACTCGTCGGATGCCATCGAAAGGTTGGGGAAAATTGTGGAAGGAGGAGATGGGCAGCGGCGGAGTGGTGCGATTCTTACCCGACATCTGGCCTCCTTTAAATAGCGGGCGGACGGGGGAAGATTGTCCGACCTTGTGTTTAATGCCGCCCGCTCGGGAACGGACGTGTGGCCGAAGTTTCTCGGCTTCCATGCGAGTTTAATGGAGGCATTTGAATGCGTCGAGGAGGCGTGTTCAGCCAGGCGTGCAATGGGCGGCGCTCTGCTTCAATGGCGGAGGCAGCAGGTCGCGTCCGTCCTGGGCCGTCTTTAATGTGGAGTGGCGCGCTCTACAGCGGCATGAATGCGGGCAACTGGCATACGATGAAAACGCACGCAGGCGAGGGAGAAGGGATTTTGATGGGCCAGGGCGGTCAGACGCGGGATTGGGTGATGCCCGGACGCCTGCAAAGCCTCCAACATTTGTCTCCAGTTTACGGAAGAAAGTATGTCTGAATCGCCCTATGGATCGATATAGACCCGCGTTGGAGAGATTCCGCGGTTTGGACAGCATGATCCAGACTGATGCATACGGTTTATGGGTCGCCCTTGGAGACGTCCTTAGCATGGAGCTAAGCTAGCATCACTGCATCAGCATCAACGAACAGATCAAAAGGGTCTGTTTGTTTACCAAAACGAGAGAAATGGCGGCTTAATTATAAGCCGCTAGATCATCCATCCAATTACACGAGTACGCGCCTCGAGGACGAAACTCGCCACGATCTCATGATCAGCATCAGTTTGTTCCCGTTCCACCGTATCTCACCGCACTAGCTAGCTAGCTAGCTAGCAGCAGCAGCACTAGCTCATTCATGTGGAGATGGATGGATCGATCCTCTGCGCGATCGTCGTTCGATACGCACCAGATAAAAACACGCCCTTTTCCGCCCTTTTCCGCTCAGTTCCGTCTTTCCGCGGCGCCAATCGGGAACTCGGTTCGTGGATGCGGCGATCGTCACGAGATCGCGCGCTTTCCTTGCCTCCATTGGTCGATGGGAAGGCGAGAGGAGGCGCAGGTCGATGGATCACGCGCGTGCCCGATAAAATATAAGCGTATGTGGCGCTTTGTCAGGTGTGTGCCGTGTGCGTTGTTGCGGCCAGATTGCCGGCGCCCAGGACCCGCGAGCATGTTGTCGATCGCCTCTCCACTGCGTCGCGCTCCACGCCACACCACGCTGACAACACGACTCCAACTTTTCGGACAAGATCGATCTTCCCATTGCTGTATCTTCCTTGGTACTTTCAACATATAAAGCCCATCCATTTGCTGATCAGTTTTGTTTGTCCTAAACCTGTTTCACACACCCAGGCCCGCTGTGTGGTCTTATGTTATGATGCCTGCGTCTACTCGGACTGCTCACAATTTTTCTTTTTCTTTGTGAAACACAATACAAACGTAGACGCTCACTTCATGCATATTCCCATAAGCATTCCTGAGAGATTGAATTCACAACTCCTGAGATTGACGTAGTCACTACAATCCATAAGCGCCTTGTTGTCGAGGTACAAAGCGCTTACCACTAAAAGAATAAAACTGTTAAAATATGAAGTAAATAGTGGAAAGCGTGAACATCCATACAAAATTTAGGACTTGAACTCGCGCAAATTCCACCAGAAAGTACCAAACCAATTGAGCTATTCTCAGTTTGCTTGGTCGGCCAGCTACGGAGTTTCCCTTAACGATCCAATGTGTTGTCTCTATTTCTATAACTAGATGATGCCTCTCACATTATTTGGAGAACATTGTTAAAATAAATGTATAAATAAGTGCTACAAAACAATTAAAACTATTGCAAAAGCAAATATAAGGATGCCCTTGATTTATATTCTAAGAGAAAAAACATATTTTTCGTGAACAAACATGTGACAGAATATTGTATAAACAGTTTTTTTTATTAAAGTTGATGAGAAGCCCTTTTAACAAAAAAATGAAATATTAACTACATAAATTTGCTCCAACCGTCCAACACATATGCTCTTCATGATCATACAAAAAATAATACAAAAAATTAACTTTTGACTGACATGCATGATTATGAGGTGGCATGTTTGCATGGATGGATTACTGCAAAAATATACTAACTTATGACCACATGCATGCCTCCTTAAAGATATCTATACCACTATATAGTGTATGAGTTTTGAATGGGTCCAGAGCATCAATCCTGATCGTTGCTATCCTCAATCGGACGGTTGAAAGGAATGGGATTCGCATGAACAGTACCATCAGGTGCTTGCAGTGTATTCTAGAACCATCGCTTTATAAAGAGGTGCATGCCGCTCAGGCCTTGCTGCGGCAGCAGAGGACGTGCTGGGTGGCTTGAGATTGGTCTAGAAAGAGAACGGGAGAAAGAAGAAATCTAAATTAAAGAATTAATGAATATGGATCCCGCTGGTTATTTTCTTTTGTTTTATATGACTATCGCAAGTCAGTAGAAATTGCACATTTCTACTCCCTCCGTTCCTAAATATAAGTCTTTTTAAAGATTGCATTACGGACTACATACGGATGTATGTAGATATACTTTAGAGTGTAGATTCACTCATTTTGTTTTGTATGTAGTCTATAATGAAATCTTTAAAAAGACTTATATTTAGGAACGTAGGAAGTAATATTTAATTTTTAGAACAATGATATTCCTCATTGCATTCATACATATAGCGTATTATTTTGCATTTCCTTTTTGCAGCGGAGCCTAATGTTTTTTCCTTTCACCAAAAACACTTATGTTGACGTGCATGGCACGTGCCTACATACTAGTAAAATAATAGTTGGTGAGTTGCAACTATTTAGAAATCAAGTTGTATATCTCATATGTTGAAGAAGAAGTGCATTGCTGAAATAATTACAACGATGCAGTAACAACAACAACCATATTGTAAGGAGGAGGAGTAAAAAATGGGTTTGTGTAAGGACACGCAGTTTCTACAACCGAACACACATGTATCTGGATGAACAAAAAAATACAAATAAATAATTAAATTTTGTAGGAATTTCCATTTTTTTTGTGATAAACATTGATGTTGTTTCACCTGTGTGCAAATTTCATGATGAAACAACATTTCTGAAGGTCTGGGCAAAATCAACAACATCAACGTCTCCAAAAAGACTTGTTTTGGAAGCATTTTGGAGAATCAATTTGTTTTTTGTCTAGGCCTCCACGAATGTCATTTGACTCACAAAAAAATTGGACGCAGATGAAACACTCGTCAGTGTTTTGTTGTCAATTTTTTTATAGCAATTGGACGATAGTTTTGACTTCTCTCTATATCATTCTGTTGATCTCCGGTCAGTAATACATATCTTTTTTTTTCCACGCCCCAAAGCAGCAACCACATTCCATACATATCCCTGCTGAGCTTTCGGCGTGGCACAGACGAGACGGTCATGCAACTTGACGGATCCCCATCAGAAACTGTACTTGTGCTCCCAAAATGGGCAGATAGACGCCCGAGACAGACAGATAAGGCCTGCTCCAAAAGCTAGCAGAGCAGCCACACACACCTCCCTCGATCTCTCCCGCGATGCGAAGATCGACAATGATATCGTATCCCTCCGTCCATCTAACGGATCTCATCTCCACTCTGATCGCATCGCCCATCAGCTCATGCCCCGGACATTTGATCCTGTCTTTTGAGGAAAGACCAGACTGTTGTTCCATTGGATAGGCTCAACCTCAACGCACGCACACCGATCGATCTCCATGGCCATGGCCAGTGGGTAGGCAAAGGATATATACGATGCGGCTTCTGCCGATCTATCTATCTAGTAGTATATCTATGTAGGTCGGCAAGACGGCAAGTACGTACGTGCCTGATCAGATCGGCCACCCAAAGGCAGCGGCAACACTACCACCTTTGGTACGAACCAATAGCAATGCATGTGGCGAGAATCCTGTTGCCAAATCTTGGGCGGAAAAGCTCTTTTGGCTGGGATTTGGTTCCTCGCGACCGAATTTTTATCAAGTGGCGCCCCACGACCCCGAGGCGCCACCGTGACCCGTGAGATATCATGCATGATCTAGAACTCGCAGCATGAATGGATAGATGCCAGGTCGAACGGGCTGCATGCATGCGACACAGCAGCGGCACGCGCCCCTTTGGCCCTACTCATATATGCATGCATGCATGCATGGCGGTTGATGAAAGCACGAGCGAGCATGCGGACGCGGAGGGTCGGAGCTTTTGACGCGACGATCGACCTTATCGCCATCGGATATGGTGGCCGGCGCCGCGGTGGGCCGCGCGCGCGTTCGATCCGGATCGTGCCTGCTCCGGTCCGGCCACGTGCCTGCGTGCGCCCGGCACGGTTTGGCACCGGCCGATCGGCCGAGCCAGGGTAGCTCGTGACGTCGTCGTCGGCCGGCAGCTAGCTGCTGTCGCCTGCCAAGAACCGTCGGCCTCATCGCGTCGTAGCGAGCGGTCATGGAGATCAACGCACGCGGGAGCCGACGACACTGCTAACAAGTTATTAATTAACAACAATTAACGTGGTGTACGTTTTTGGTGGCAGGCAGGCAGGGGCGTTGCAACTTGCAAGTGACGCCTGCCTTCCGGCCACCATCAGGAGCGTTGACCTGGAGTCAACGAGCAGCTTAGCTTGCCACGCACGCAGAGGACGAACCGGAGACCGCAGATATCGACGCATCGCAGCGTGGACTCTTTGACCTGTTTTGTTTATTTGTTTGGAATATATATCTTTTGACCGGCCTGGAATATGCATGCATGCATGCGGTCGGGGACTTGGGACGACCCGGTCATGATAGTGACTTATCTGTGGCTAAACACATTCTTCGCATGATTTTTTATTGAGAACATGATTAAATTTACTTAGAAGTAGGCACAGCCACCCAAGAAACTTTGCCTCATATTGTCTCACGATGGGCAGTTTGGATACGCTGAGCGGGTAAATCTTAACTCGCTAGCTAGGCCTAGCTGCTGCTTGTTGACGTGGGTATGTATATGAAGTTACTTTTGGAAACTTGGGCAAAATCATGGTAGTACTTTAAGATTTGGATAATTGTGAAAAGGTTCATGCGAGTTGAGAATGGTTAGTAGCTTGTCCTTGTGAATTTCGTTTCTACTCATAGCAAAAACGACAATTATAATGCAAAAGTAGTCGCTTTTGTTTTCCTTTTGCCTTCATCTGCATTGTAGCCGTTCTTCGGTGTTGTATCGGGTATCTTGCCTTTTCTTCTATGCTACTTCTGCGCCCAGCTTTGCGTGTATCCTTGGGGAGAAAATGCAGAAGTGCACATGAGTTACTTAACTTACTGTGCATATTTTTCCATTCCTACGTATAGCATAAATGACTATTAATTTAAATAAATCTTATCATGATAAGTTCCTATCTATCCTCAAAACTCATGAATACTTTTGTAAATTTTAAAAGTATGCAGTTTAATGACCAGAAAGGTTGTTGATTAAGTAATGTGCTTAGACTCACTGGCAACCCAATCCTGCGTGTGTGGGCTCAATTATACTATACTGCTTAGCTTGATTGGTTTTGTCATTAGGTAATGATGATCTTGCAAATCTTAAAAGGCAGTCAATTTTGGCCAGTTGTCACATTTCTTTGGTACGAGAGGCAAAAAGAAAGGGGGAACAGGTACGCTGGGAATACCTTTCGTGCAGTTTGGTCAAATTAAATATGTGCTTAGCCACGCAATTATCAGCACACAACTAAGATCGCAAGCTAATCAGCGGGGATCCAAATTAAGAAGGAACCCTAATTCGTCTGAGAGCACACACCATCATATGCTCGATGAGATTCAGGTGCGAGCTACTCAAGCAAGTGGAGTGTTAAAGCTGGAGCTTTGCTTTGTTTGACTTGTTCTTTTTTGCACGTTACTGGCGCATTGATCAGCAGATGGTCCTGCTACAGTGATGCATTGTGCATTTGCTCGATCGCTAGTTGTTCTTTGTTCCGTAGCGCTGGCTGGCTGGCATCACGTACGAGTCCATGAGCTGGCCGGCCGTCCGAAGAGATCTCGGTTCCAGCCTTCCAGGTGTGTGTGGCAAGTACACTCATTTAGATTTCTGGCGAGTACAATATTGGGTTGTTGCAATCCACAATAATTTCCTAGTCGTTCCAGCTGCAAACCTCCGTGCCGCTAGCTATTCGAATCGAATCCATGTACTGATAAAGTTCTTGGTGGATATAAAGAAAATGGTGTGCCTAGGGCACATCCAGATATGTCATAGTTATTGCACATCTAATTGACTTAGTTAAGCATAAAAACAAAGAGAAAAAGAAGAAGAAAAATACACAGACGAATCACCACGTAAGATCAATGATATAGGACTTAGATGTGCGATACTTATGACACATCTATATGTGTTTTAGCAAAACTGTAAAGAAAACCAGAGTGCTTCCCTGCTGTATTCTAATCGAAAATACGGAGTAATGGTTGTAGTATACGGTATGTACGAGGGATGCACCCGTGGCAGCATATAGCAGTGGCGGCACTACTCTTTTGAAATCGAAGAACTCAATGGCGGCAGTATATATACCTACCAAAAGAAATATATACAAGGGAGGAAGTCGTTTTCTAGAGCCTAGACTTTGTCTTGTTTCTTAGTTCCGCGGGGAGCAAGGTGTTCCCTGCCTGCCTAGTTGAGCAAACCAAACCACGCATATCTGGAGCCGTAGAAAAACGAGGCGGCAGTACAGTCATGCAACACCGAGCTAGCTAGCAAGAGGGCCGGGTCTACTACTACGATCGAGCTTTTAAATTAGGTCACGCGAGGCACTGGCCAACCGAATCGCGCATTCATGGCACCTCCCAAGATCTCCCAGAAAACGATTGAAGTGTGCAGCGTCACAAAAATAACCTTGTCCAGGATTCTCTCAGATAAAGGGAAAACGAGGATGAGTGTTTGTCTTGCCCAGGTAGCTGCTCCCTCCTTTCCGGTTTAAAATGCACACGAGTATTGCAGTAACTATCAGTCTATGTCTATCACACACCATGCAAATGGCCGCTTCATTGTCTCCCTGCGTGACTTTCATCGAACAGTGGCGACTTTGTCCATGTGTGTGGAGCCGGGATATGGAGCTGCGCGTGCCGTTGAATGCGTGCAGTGGAGGTAGCGCGATCGCTGTCCGGCAGGCACCGATCGAGGGGACTGTGTGTCTGGTTGGCTGGCCGGGTCATCGTCCCAGAGTTAAGTAAAGTAAAATCTAGATATATTTTGTGGGTTCATTGTTAGCCACCCATGAACACATGCATGAAGCATGATTACTGCTGAATAAAATGGTCCGGAACTCCGGATAGCGCAGTGAAGTTTCTATCCGACAGCATACGCGGAGCGGAAAATGACGCATCCTTTTGCGTATCTATAGCTAATCAAAGCGGGCGGACAAGGTAGCATCGATCGGCGGAGACCGTGACGTGCAAGTTGGAGCAAGAGACCAAAGCAGACGTGACATGGTGAAATCAGGAAGCCCGATCTCGCGACACCCTTGGTACGCAGGGTGACGCCCCGCGCGTGGGGCGACGCGCCAAAAGTGCTCGTCTCACCCCTGGGTTTGGATCTGGCCGTTGAAACGTGCGGGGACGGGTGACGTCCTTTGCCGGAGAGTTTCGGCAAGAGATCGACTGGCGCAGGCGCACCGACGACGTCACATGTGCACACTTGCTCTGCAGGCTGAGGCGCAACCCTGGTGACATACCACTACATAGGAAATATTCATCCATCCACATGCGTAAGGTGGCATGTCACATGTTTGTTTTTCCATGCATGCATCCATGCTGAGGCAAGTGTTACGTACGACCAGCGTGCGTGTATCCACCGCCGTGCATGCATGCATGCATGGCACCTTGTCAGTCGATGCACACCGCACGGGCACGGCCGATGAAGCTCGTGCGTGCGTGACGGGCTGGGAAAGAGAAAAACGTTTTGCTTCTGGCACAAGGTTGCTAGCTACGAGCCTACGACGATTTTAGTTATTACTCCCTCCGTTCCTAAATATATGACCTTTTAGAGATTCCAATATGCACTACATACGGAGTAAAATGAGCGAATGTATACTTTAAAATACGTCGATATACATCCGTATGTAGTTCATACTGAAATCTTTAAAAGGTCTTATATTTAGGAACGGAGGGAGTAGGAGTGAAGATGACCATGTAACCGACCGAATCCAATGCCCTTGGCTTCCAATTGGCTACGCCGTGGAAAACGTACGTAGCGCGCGCGGGCGAGGGACCGTTTATTGTTCCACATGCATTGCACGTACGGGCACCGAACCTCGCCGTCCGGCCGGATCTCGCACGATCTGTCTGCGCTCCTCCCGGACGTCGTCGTCGCCGTTGTAGTGATCAACACGTAATGGACGTACGTACCGCCATAATTGTTTGACAACTCAAGCAGGCAATTTTCCACCAAGGCGGCGCTGCGAACTCACCATAAAAATGTGTTACAAATCCTTGTTATACTACTCCTACTATGTTTAGTTGTATGGTACTGACTGGTAAGGACACAAGTATCTGTCACGCCCGTTGGACACCAAATTTTGCTTTGTGCCGTTTTGAGAATTCATGCGGTAATTGGGCTCTTCTGTGAAACCATTCCACGAATTCAACGCGACGTACGACAGAGCGCGAGCTAAGCGGCGACGACGCAAGCTATTAACTCAGGAGAGCGCCAGCCAAACGTACGCGTACCTACCTGCGCCGCTCGGCACGGCGCGGGCACGGGCACGGGCACGGGCACGGCGGCGTCGGCACATCACTAGCAAGCGAGAATTTCTCCGATCGAATCGCGCGGGGGATCCCGAGGGATGGCGTATCCCGGGGGATCCGGTCGCGCTCGCCACGCAAACGCCCCAATCCCAATCTGGGTTGGACCACACCAGCAGCGTGATCGGACCGGACCGGTGGGTGGGTCAGCTTGTCAACCGCATGCAATGCATATGTGTTCGTTTGCTGCTGGTCCGATGGGCGATCGGGTGGTCCAGAGCCCGCAGCGCAATAACTAGTTCCTGCTAGCCTTGCACTTGCAGAATGTGATCGATTCGGTTGCAGGAACACGGCAATTAATGCCTTGCTTCTGCTGTCTGATCGCCATGTTTTACTTGTGGCATCCGGTACTCTCACAACTCACCGACGCGGATGTTGAAAAGAAAAAAAAAATCCCCGACTGAATAGAAAGGTCATAAATCGTGTCCCAGTCAGGCTCCTCGTATGAGTCCTATACGTCCGGGTTAACCGACACCACTCATATACATCTCATATATAGGACGGATATAAGGAGGCCCGGTCACGTTCGTCACGATCGACGAACGGGACCCACATGGACACACATCTAATAAACACAACGGTTCGATGAGGATGCATTCATGTCGCCGCTCTGTGCGTCGTCCGAAACTTCAAATCCTGCTATTTAAGCCACATGGTGACACCCAACCCTAACCAGGCCCATTTCCACCCTCTCCCTCCGCTCTACACGGTCACCGTCCAATACGCCCGAGCTCGTCGTCCGTCGATAGTCATGTCTCGACAGTGGATCACCCCGTACACGATGCCCACTCTAGAGCAACAGATGAAGCTCCTGGAGGAGATCCGGGCAATGCCTCCTCATATCCACCCCAGTCGATGTATACCCCATGCTCACCATAATGTATGGAGCAACGCCCCTTAGTCGCCATATATGGCACTTCAAGGCTGTATTTTGGAGCATGCTCCATATGACAGTTGCAAGTAATCTAAATCCAGCACGAAGCAAACTTCAGGCGTTCCCCACCTCACATGAAACGTGAGGGAAGATTGAGAAAATGGGTGGTCCAATCACGAGTGAGTCCCACGATTATGGAGACAACAAATATGGAGATTGACTTTGCGTGTTGTCTTTGAGGCCTCCATAATGCATATGGAGTGAACTCCGTACATATATGGATTGTTAAAACTTCGCTAGAGTTGCCCTAAGAGCAACTATAGTAAAGTTGCCAAAAAGGAATCCTCCATGATTGTTATGGAGTGTACTCGGAAAATCTATGTAGACGCAAGAGGGTATGCGCAAACACAAAAACTTCATATTTGTTGCCTACATAGTTGTGGGACTCGGGCCCACTCGTCAGTGAGAGTGAGAGTGTGAGACACCGTTTTTCCTTAACCTCCCAGTCACCCACGTGTGGTGGGCGGGTGGAGGCATTTGAAGTTTCCTTCTCGCCACATGCCATTTAAACGTAACTCACATATGAATGCACTCCAAATGGCAGCCGATGAGACACTATATATGATGATTGGGCGGCCAGATATGGACCGCGCTTCATAAATGACGACGGTTCGGAGGCATAAGACTTATGCTACAATATGTATTTTTATTATCAAAATCGCTATCATAACAGTTATCCTTAGGATTAGCTCGATACGACGATTCTATTGTAGTTGCTCTAAGAACCATAACACACGGTCGTCGAGCACAACCCTTTACTCAATCGACAATGTTTGGATACCTCCTCTATGCACTATTTTTTTCACTATGGTGGCAGTGGGCTTAATTTCAGATCGCTTTTCACCTGCCTGCTAGGGCATCTCCAACGCTATTTATCAAATCAAACCGGAGGCTAACCTAGGGCGGTTTGCGGGCGTCCGACATCATCGATATAGGCATTTGACTACCCGGTCCCACACATAGTCCTCGTCGCGTGTCTCGCGCCAAATCCTTCTCCGCGCATTCATGATGGTCTGCCACTCCAGAGCAGACGTGACTGGACGATGCAGTGAGACAGACATGACCGGACGGGAGGGCTGCACCACTTTAATGCTCGCACGGCGGTCGAGAAGCCCACTCTGTCCGCTACGCCTCACTGAAACAACGTCGGTCCGCCTGCCCCGGTTATTTGAGCAGGCAGCCGACACCGACCGAACCCATCCTCGCCTCGCCTCTCATCTCCTCTCTTCTCCGCAGACCATCATCGACCCTTTCCTCTCCTCTATTCGAGCAAGCGATGGGCAAGTCCGAAGGTACTGGTTCTCGGTATCGACCGTTGGAGGAAGCTACAGATCGTGGTGTCGTCGTCGCCCAAAATCTCTGGGGTCGTCGACAACGAAGGGCAGCAGCTGTCGCACCGGCTCACTGAGGCAACACAGACCCAAGAGGTGTTCAATCGGATGATAGACCTCATATCATGAGTGTGTCATATGATAGGTCAAGAAGGCGTCATCCTCCCTGCGCCACCGTGGCGTCCAAAATATACAACGCGTCAAGGAGAATCCCTACTCGCCGCGTGAAGGAGGCTCCGTCGTTGCCGCCCGATTTGGCTCGAGGTGAAGGAAGATGAGGCCGACAATGTCGACGCAAATGCAGGCGGCCACATCCGCCACTACCTTGTGCGCGACGGCGACCCTCATCCTCGTGAGGGCATACTTCGGCGGCCGACAGGGCGACTGCCGAGAAAGAGTGCCAAGATCTCCGAAACGTGGCACGTCGGGTGTCCGTCGTCGCGTCGGACTAGATCCTCACCGACCCGGTCTTAGAATCAATCTAGAATCACCGCTGAAACGTCAACCCAAAGTCGGTGCCTGCTACTTGTGAGCTGCGTTGGGATTTTCCTCGAAGAGGAGAGGAGAGGCAGCACAGTAGAGATAAGTACTTCCCTCAGTGAGAACCAAGGTTATCGAACCAATAGGAGAACCAAGCAAACTCCTTTCAACAACACCTACACACACAAAACCATACACTTGCACCCAACGGGGGCAAGAGGGTTGTCAAGCCCCTTGAACTCGTTACTTGCAAGGATTAAATCTTGATAGGGATTGATGATATAAAATACAAATAAAATAAGAGTAAATAAATTGCAGCAAAGTATATTTAGGGTTTTAGTATTTATGATTAAGTAGACCCGAGGGCCATAGTTTTCGCTAGAGGCTTCTCTCTTGAACATAACATATGGTGGGTAGACAAATTATTGTTGGGCAATTGAAAAAAATAGCACATAGTTATGACATGTTATTCACGGCAATGATCATGTATATAGGCATCACATCCATAAACAAGTAGATCGAAACGATCCTGCATCTACTACTATTACTCCACTTCGAGAGCGCTTCTATGCTTGCCTCTCTAGGTATTAAATTCATGACAAACAGAGTAATGCTTGGAGCAAGGTGACATGATGTAGACAAAGTATGACAAGCAATATGTTCAGAACTCGTCGTTTTCTCCTTAGTGGCAACAATACAAATGCATGTCTGATACATCTCCGTCGTATCTATAATTTTTATTGCTTCATGCCAATATTCTACAACTTTCATATACTTTTGGCAAAATTTTATATTATTTTTGGGACTAACTTACTTATCCAGTGCCCAGTGCCAGTTCCTATTTTTTGTGTGTTTTTCGTTTCGCAGAAATTCCATATCAAACAAAGTCCAAACGCGATAAAAAATTACGGAGATTTTTTTGGAATATATGTGAATTTTGGGAGTTGGAATCAACAGGGCGCGGCCGGGGGGGGGGGCACCCTGATGGCTTGTGCCTCCCCCTTAAGTCGCTTGGGGCTCTCCTTCCACCGCAAGAAAGATATTTTCGCGATAAAAATCCCCTCAGAATTTCAGCCCGATCGGAGTTACGGATCTCCGGATATTGAAGAAACGGTGAAGGGGTCAGAAACCAGTCGCGAAAACAGCAGATAAACAGAGAGAGAGATCCAATCTCGGAGGGCATCCTGCCCTCCGGGATCCATGGCAGCCATGGACCAGAGGGGAAACCCTCGTCCCACCTAGGGAGGAGGCCAAGGAAGAAGAAGAAGGAGGGGGGCTCTCTCCCCCTCTCTCCCGGTGGCGTCGGAGTGCCACTGGGGCATCCATCGTGACGGCGATCTACACCAACAACTTCGCCGCCGTCACCACCAACTCTCTCCCCGTCTATGCAGCGGTGTAAAACCTCTCTTTCCCGCTGTAATCTCTACTTAAACATGGTGCTTAATGCTATATATTATTATCCATTGATGTGTGGCCACTGGTGCAGCGACGCGCTATACAAATGGTTTTTAACCCCTTTCCGCGACGTAGTTTTAAACCGTCGCCTTGCCTGTGTGGGCGATAGGGGGGTCCATCCCACATGACACAACAAAATCGTCGGCGATGGTGGCCAACGAACGCAAACGTTTAGCAAAACTAAGCTTATGGGATTTCCGTATCTATCACAAACGAGAGTCACCTGTCAACCGTTTGAGATATGGCATCCTTCCCATACGGCCCATCCTTGCAACTCGTGTGAGATCACACTAACATCGCACGCGCTATTCTGTAGTGCACCGTTTACGATGTGTGCCGAATCGCTAACAGTTCATAATTGCGAAGCGTGTATGATAAGGGGACAATCACACACATTTTGTCCTACAGCGTCATTTGCGATATACCAAGATTCGCAAATGCTCCAACTGTCATACTCGTGTTGGATGCATACAACATAACACACAGTTAAACATTATAAATCGTGTATGATAAGGAGACTGACACAAAACATTTAGGTCTGCTTAACTGTTTCTGATATTGTCTAACATCACACACGGTTTGTAGACGGCAATTGTGTGCATTGTCGCACACAGTTTGTCTCTCTAAAACGTGTCGAATCATGAGGTATATCACACACGTTCTGCTTTACAAACCGTGTGCGGTGTAATGACCTGCAGAGCTTATTTTTCTGCTATTTTAATCGCCACAATTTAAAATTCTACAGGATTTGAATTTGATAGTAGGCTATAACATTTTTCATATCCATCTTATATAGACATAGGTTCAACAACCAATGCATTATTCCATTCACAGGTACATATGTTCAAGAATTACATCAAGAAATAATAATTACATTAGGACCAGATAAATAATGATGAACCACGATTGCATACTTGTATTAAATACGGTAAAGGAAGAGGTGAAAGACACTCTGGCAGCTGTACAAGGTGAAGCGGAATGCCCATATTGTGTCCTCCTCCATGCAGAATGCACGAACGACTCTAGGCCAGCCCCTTGTGATGGCGGACCGCCCATCCTTCTCTGTGTTGATGAGGACATCTAGGTAGTCATCGTGGCCTGGTAGATATACTTTAACGTTTGCACGTCCACCAATCATGTAGTTTGAGAGGTAATCATGAGTAAACTGCTTTGAGAACCACTACAAACAAAATAGATTCAGACATTGTAAATTTGTAAGCTAACAACTCATTATGGACAGTAAAAAGAAGGGTACAGAGTTCGTAGTTACCATCGTGGAGTTCACTGTTGTCTTGGATAAGGTGTAAAGAAATAATTTAATTGCCATATTTTGTCCCATTTTATTAACAACCTTTATAAGTTTCCTCACTTGATGCTGGTTCATGAATATCTCATTGCCCCATACGCAAAAAGGGTCGACACGCGGATCTTTACCAGTGACATATGTACCTACAAGCAACAAGTTAGTATTAGAAGGTAAACTGGAATTAAACAATGACATATTTCAGTATTCCCTGTCCAAGTATATAAGATCTTATTACATCCAAAATACTCACATATTTGATGTATTAACATCTTATACTTTGGGGTGGATGGAGTATATATGTATATATAAGCCATGTGATGAAACTAACCTCGATGAAAAACAACAACTGTTCCCGATATTGTCCTGGGTAAGTACATCGAAATGCATGTTAAGTACTGAGAGGCTAAACATCAACCAAATATATGCATGGTAAACAACATGATCACAAAATGATAGCTTTAGTGTGCAGGTTTAAGCACGCTAGCTAAGCTAATAATAAGTGGAGATGTGTGTTAACTGCAATAGGCTTAGCATTTAACAACAACAAAATATAGTCATTCAAACTGGTATTGTGCACGTTTAAGCACACTAGTTATTGTTACATAAAAATGGAAAGGCTTGTGCTCACTACAACAAGCTTAACTACAATCAAATATAGTCATTCATAGTGGTACCGTTGAAATTGCATAGAATGTAGCTGGTGCTTACATATTAAATTGTATAACTGAACATCATATTGTGAAAAAAAACAGAAATAAATAGTGGGCGTGTTAACTGGTATGATGAAATGGAACAGGAAAGTACATACTTGCAGATATAGAACTTCACAATGTGAATAACTGAAATAAACAAGGCATACTATATAGCAATTGAATTAGGACATATGCCCAGTACAAACAACCAAGCTAGGAAAAACAGTTAAACAAGGCATATGCTCGCTACAACAGGCTTGATAGCAACCAAAAATAGTCATTCGTACAGTACTGTTCAAATTGCATAGAACGTAGCCGGTGCTTAAACATGAAATTGTATAACTGAACATCACATGCGAAAGAACTGAAATAAAGAGTGCACATGTTAACTGCACCAGGTTTAACAGGAACCATATATGGCTCTTGAAACAGGTATTGATGAAATTCAACTGCAGAGTCCATACATTTAGCATGATTGAAGTAATTTAACATGAGATGGGTTTCCTCACCTGTCACAGATGGGCTTATTCCCATTAGAAGAGCGCGGATTATGGGTGTGCTCCCTGTTGTCACATATGGGATCCTTCCCTTGGAAGAGCAGGGATGCAGGGTGCCCTACCTGATGTCACGAATGGGCTCTTTCCCCTTGGAAAAGACGGATAGGGTGCCGTTGTCGGCGTCGGCGTCGTCGATGAGGTTTGACTTGGCAGCTGACGATGTTGAGCCACCATCATAGAACGTGTCCTTCAGAAATGACAAAAGAGGCTCCATGGAGATGAAGGAAGGCAAATTCTTGAGAGCGAAGCAGAGTAGATCAGCGTCTGGGCCTTGCATGAGGTCGACGGGGGTTGAACCCGAGGGGTCGGGGTTGGGCCACTTAACCTGTGACATAGCCCGCGACAAGCCGTCATTGTCGACGAGCTCGACATCGTAGCCGGCTGCGTCGATATGCATCCATACGGGAAACCGCTATCTTACAGCCTCGCAGTCGTTAGATTTCCCGGCGGCCTCAGAGGCCACCTCGTCATCGTAGTCAGCTTCCCCGGTGGCCTCGCGGCCACCTCGTCATCATAGAAAGCTTCCCCGGCGGCCTCGACGGCCACCTCGTCATCGTAGTCAGCTTTCCGGCGATCCCGGCGGGCACCTCGTCATCGTAGTCAGCTTCCCCGGCAGCCTCGGCGGCCACCTCAGCATCGTCCAGCGGAAAGGCCGTGATATACCTCCTTTTGGCCATTCGCTCCTCGATCTCCCCTGCAAGTGTAGCTGGGATTAGGCTGTGACGGTCTGCGGTGGGGGTCAGTGCGGATCTGTGAGGAAGGGGGGGTGTTTAGCAGGCGCCATCTAAGAAATTCAGGGCGGTGAGGGTACGGAGATGGGTTCGTAACCTGGATGGGGAGAGCAGGAGAGGTTGACTGTGGAACGCGGAGCGGGATCGGGGGCGGCGGCGGCGACGGCGAGGTAGCTAGGGTTCGAGCGAGGGAGTTGTGTGGGGGGTGACGTGGCTTGAGACCGCGTCGGTATTTCCCCAAAGAGGAAGGGATGATGCAGCACAACTACGGTAAGTATTTCCCTCAGTTATGAAACCAAGGTTATCGAACCAGTAGGAGAACCACGCAACACTATGTAAATGGTACCTGCACACAAAGAACAAATACTTGCAACCCGACGCGTAAGAGAGGTTGTCAATCTCTCCATGGTAAAAAGATAGATTAGATTGTATTAGATTGGATAGATAGATCGCACAAGAACACAAAATAAAAGAGGCAAATAAAAAGTGCAGCAAGGTATTTTTGGATTTTTGGAATAATAGATCTGAAAACAAAAGGCGGCAAAAGATAGATCGGAAAGCAATATGTTGGAAAAGTATACCCGGGGGCCGTAGGTTTCACTAGTGGCTTCTCTCATGAGTATAGCACACGGTGGGTCAACAAATTATTGTTGGGCAATTGATAGAAGAGCAAACCATGACGATATCCAAGGCGATGATTATTATATAGGCATCACGTCCAAGATTAGTAGACCGAAACGATTCTGCATCTACTACTATTACTCCACACATCGACCGCTATCCAGCATGCATCTAGTGTATTAAGTTCATGGAAAAAACGGAGTAATGCAATAAGAACGATGACATGATGTAGACAAGATCTATTCATGTAGGAATATACCCCATCTTGTTATCCTTAATAGCAACGATACATGCGTGCCTCGCTGCCCCTTCTGTCACTGGGAGAGGACACCGCAAGATCGAACCCATCACAAAGCACCTCTTCCCATGGTAAGAAAAATCGATCTAGTTGGTCTAAATAAACCAAAGATTCAAAGAAGAAATACGAGGCTATAAGTAATCATGCATATAAGAGATCAAAGAAGACTCAAATAATATTCATGGATAGAAACTGATCATGAACTCAAAATTGACCGGATCCCAACAAACACACCGCAAAAAGTCATTACATCAAATAGATCTCCAAGATACCATTGTATTGAGAATCAAAAGAGAGAGACAAAGCCATCTAGCTACTGACTACGGACCCGTAGGTCTATGGTGGACTACTCACGCATCATCGAAGAGGCACCAATGAGGATGATGAACCCCTCCGTGATGGTGTTAGATTGGATCTCGTGGTTCTAGAACTTGCGGCGGCTGGAAGTATTTTTCATCGACTTCTTTAGGGTTTCTTGAATATTTGGGTATTTATAGAGCTCAGAGGCGGTGGAGGGGGGGGGGGTCCTGAGGCCACCACAACCCACCAGGGCGCGTCGGGGGCCTCTGGCATGCCCTGGTGTCTTCTGGGCCGCCTCGGCCTCCTCCCGGGTGCTTCTTTCGCTCACTGGCTTTCTTCTGGTCCAAAAAAATCTCCCAAAAGTTTCATCGCGATTGGTCTCCGTTTGGTATTGATATTCTGCGAAGTAAAAAACAAGCAAAAAACAGCAAGTGGCACTTGGCACTCTGTCAATAGGTTAGTCCCAAAAAATGATATAAAGTTGTTATAAAATGATTATAAAACATCCAAGAATGGTAATATAACATCATGGAACAATAAAAAATTATAGATACGTTGGAGATGTATCAGGGGGTGGGGGTGGGAGGGGCCTAGGTGGTGTTTGAGGAAATGTCGCGGCTACTTTAAATTTTACTTGGAGGGAATGAAAAGCCGGGCCAAACTGAAATTTTTATGAAGGGTTTGAAGTGGCGCCGGATGAACAAACATTGCACACGGCCCGAACATAATACCCGTGTGCAATTCAAAGGATAAACCCGCGGAACCATCAATTTTTAACTTGATCAATGCGGGTAGCTATTTTTAAGATTTCTCTATGCGGGTTGGTGCAAGGTGGTCTGTAGTTACGTGACAACCACGGGCCGGGCGTGGCACACAGTTAGCATGCGGGAACCGTGTCTAATGCGTACACAATCGCACACAGTTGTCTCCTTCGACTCGTCTGCTATTTAAGTTTCAAAAAAAGACTACCCTTCCATTTATCTAACAACATTGGAAAATAAACACGATAAATCTAGGGTCATAGCATAAAAAACCCTGCTTGTGGACCAAATGTATGTATGGAAAGGTTATTGTGGTGTTCAAATACGGAATGCATAACTTTCATGTCACACACAATGTCTTGCAGAGCACACGGTAATGTTGGCTTATGGCCCCCTCCCCCCCACACACACCTTCGAGTCGGCGGGAAGATGGTAGCTACAGTATATATATGAACGTACGAACTTATACTACGACTGTAAATTCACCCAACCGTAACACAAAACCAATAGAAATCCATCATGATCACCCCCTCCCCCATGTTTTAGTTCTGAGGGTAGACTGTGTGGGCCCACTGATGGGCGCGTCTCAGAAACTTCACAAGATGGGTGAGACCGCAACCACATATGTGTGGCTCAACTAATTAATTAAGGTGGTGTGATATTTTGTGCGTGCATAAATTTTTGATGTGGCTCAAAAGTCGAACGGTATGTAGTACCTGACCTCATAAATAGATTTCGTGTATACGTACTATTGTGTTGCCCCTCCCCTGCCCCCACCCCGCCCCACGCACAGACATGCTTCGAACAGACACCACGACTTATATATATGTATGCGCTCAAACTTCTGTCTCGTATCTCACCATGAACTATATCGTAACAAATAACGAGAAGACTATATATCTACCTTGGTCAAATTAACCTGTAGTATATATGGGTCGGTTTAAGTGAGAGACCACACAGGTCCACAAATTTGGCATGTCATCCATAACCACGCGAGGGAGTGTCTGTAGACAACACCAACGCACATGCATGCCCCCAGGCACATATGTATATATGAAAGTGATACGTATCCATCGTATCTACTTTTCCAAACTCTTTTGCCCTTGTTTTGGACTCTAATTTGCATGATTTGAATGGAACTAACCCGGATTGATGCTGTTTTCAGCAGAATTGCCTTGGTGTTATTTTTGTGCAGAAATAAAAGTTCTCGGATTGACCTAAAAATTTACGGAGAATATTTTTAGAATTAATAAAAAATACTGGCGAAAGAATCAACCGGAGGGGGTCCACCCATTGGCCACAAGCCAGGGGGGGCGCCCCCCTAGGGCGCGCCCAGGTGGCTTGTGGGCCCCCTGCAACTCCTCCGACCTCAACTCCAACTCCATATAAACCTATTCGGGGAGGAAAAAATCCGAGAGAAGAGTTCATCGCGTTTCACGATACGGAGCCGCCGCCACCTCCTGTTCTTCCTCGGGAGGGCAGATCTGGAGTGTGTTTTGGGCTCCGGAGAAGGGAAATCGACACCGTCGTCATCACCAACCATCCTTCATCACCAATTTCATGATGCTCTCCGCCGTTCGTGAGTAATTCCATCGTAGGCTTGCTGGACGGTGATGGGTTGGATGAGATTTACCATGTAATCGACTTAGTTTGGTTAGGGTTTGATCCCTAGTATCCACTATGTTCTGAGATTGATGTTGCTATGACTTTGGTATGCTTAATGCTTGTCACTAGGGCCCGAGTGCCATGATTTCAGATCTGAACCTATTATGTTTTCATGAATATATATGTGTTCTTGATCCTATCTTGCAAGTTGTAGACACCTATTACGAGTTATGATCCGCATCCCCCAGGGTGACAATAACTGGGATTCTTTCCGGTGATTACCGTAGTTTGAGGAGTTCATGTATTCACTAAGTGCTAATTCTTTGGTCCGGTTCTCTATTAAAAGGAGGCCTTAATATCCCTTAGTTTCCATTAGGACCCCGCTGCCATGGGAGGGTAGGACAAAAGATGTCATGCAAGTTCTTTTCCATAAGCACGTATGACTATATATGGAATACATGCCTACATTATATTGATGAATTGGAGCTAGTTCTGTGTCACCCTATGTTATAACCGTTGCATGATGAATGCCATCCGACATAATTATCCATCACTGATCCATTGCCTACGAGCTTTTCATATATTGATCTTTGCTAAGTTACTTTTTTGTTGCTACTGTTACAATCACTACGAAACTGCTACTGCACTTTTGCCATCGTTACCGTTACTTCCATACTACTTTGCTACTAAATACTTTGCTGCAGATATTAAGTCTTTCAGGTGTGGTTAAATTGACAACTCAGCTGCTAATACTCGAGAATATTCTTTGGCTCCCCTTGTGTCGAATCAATAAATTTGGGTTGGATACTCTACCCTCGAAAACTGTTGCGATCCCCTATACTTGTGGGTTATCAAGACCATTTTCTGGCGCCGTTACCGGGGAGCATAGCTCTATTCTCTGAGTCACTTGGGATTTATATCTGTTGATCTCTATGAAGAATCTGAAAGACCCAAAAACCAAGATCTATCCCTCTATTACGAGGGGAGGTAAGGAACTGCCATCTAGCTCTGCACTTGATTCACCTTTTGTTATGAGTAAATTTGCGACACCACCACCTGCTATTTATTCTGATGTGTCGCAAGTAATTGATGATGCCACTTCTGCTATGCATGATGCTTGTGATGATACTTTCCTTGATAATACTGTGCCACTGGGTGAATTTCTGGATGAACAAATTGCTAGAGTCAATGTTGAAACTGATGATATTTCTGAAACTGATGAAATTATAAACTGAACACTATGAGACACCTGCTATACCTAGCTCTCCTAGATATGAATTGCCTAATATACCTACGGGTTATGTTATGGAGGGAGAAGTAGCTAGGGACTTTCTTGCTTGTAAGGATAGAGATGATCTTAAGAAACCGCTATGCAAGTGGAAGGAAAAATCTTTGAATGCTAGAATGCAATATGATCCTAAGTTTGCTACTTCACCTATCTTTGTTACTGATAAGGATTATGAATTCTCTGTCGATCCTGAGTTAATTACTTTGGTTGAATCTGATCCTTTCCATGGTTATGAATCTGAAACTGTTGTGGCACATCTTACTAAATTGAATGATATAGCCACCCTATTTACTCATGAGGAAAAAATTCGTTATTACTATATTCTTAAGTTGTTTCCTTTCTCATTAAAGGGTGATGCTAAGCTATGGTTTAATTCTCTTGCTCCTGGTTGTGTGCGTAGTCCCCAGGATATGATATATTACTTCTCTGAAAAATATTTTCCTACCCATAAGAAACAAGCTGCCTTGCAGGAAATATTTAACTTTGTGCAAATTGAAGAAGAGAGTCTCCCACAAGCTTGGGGGAGGCTTCTCCAATAACTTAATGCTTTGCCTGATCATCCTCTCAGGAAAAACGAAATACTTGATATCTTTTATAATGGACTAACCGATGCTTCTAGGGACCACCTAGATAGTTGTGCTGGTTGTGTTTTCAGGGAACGAACTGTTGAACAAGCTGAACTACTATTGAATAATATATTGAGCAATGATAATGATTGGACTATTCCGGAACCACCTCCAAAGCCAACTCCGAAGAAAAGAGGTATTCTATTTCTCAGTCCTGAAGATATGCAAGAGGCAAAGAAATCTATGAAAGAAAAAGGTATTAAAGCTGAAGAGGTTAAGAATTTACCACCTATTGAAGAAATACATGGTTTTGACACCCCGACACAGGTAGTAGAGGTAAATTCTCTCCGTAGATTTGATGAAGGTGATATTCCTTATAATAAGTCTGCTAGCCAATGCTTGGATGAGTTTGATAACTTTATTGTTAATCAAGAAAATTTCAATGCTTATGTTAGTAGACAATTGAAACATAATGCTTACATGCTTGATCGCTTAGGTGATTATATGAGTAGAACTATCAATGATCTTAAGCTTATTAGTAAACATGCTTCCATGGTAACTACTCAAGTAGAACAAGTACTTAAGGCACAAAATGATTTACTTAATGAGATGAATGGTAAGAACAATGATCATTCTGTTAGAGTTGTGACTAGAGGTGGTAAAATGACTTAGGAACCTTTGTATCCTGAGGGCCATCCTAAGAGAATTGAGCAAGATTCTCAGAGAATTAATACTGATGCACCTAGACGTCCCAGTAATAAAAGGAAAAAGAATGATGATAGGACTTTGCATGCTGCTAGTGAACCTGTTATAGATACACCTGAGAATCCAAATGATATTTCTATTTCTGATGCTGAGACACAATCTGGTAATGAACATGAGCCTAGTGATAATATTAATGATGATGTTCATGTTGATGCTCAACCCAGTAATGATAATGATGTGAAGATTGAACCTGCTGTTGATCTTGATAACCCACAACCTAAGAATAAAAGATATGATAAAAGGGACTTTGTTGCTAGGAAGCATGGTAAAGAAAGAGAACCATGGGTTCAGAAACCCTGCCCTTTCCTCCTAAACCATCCAAGACAAAGGATGATGATGATTTTGAGCGCTTTGTTGAAATGCTTAGACCTGTCTTTTTGCGTATGCACTTGGCTGATATTCTAAAAATGTCTCCTTATGCTAAGTATATGAAGGATATTGTGACTAATAAAAGAAAGATACCGGAAGCTGAGATTTCCACCATGCTTGCTAATTATACGTTTAAGGGTGGAATACCAAAGAAACTAGGAGATCCTGGAGTACCTACTATACCATGCTCTATTAAAAGAAACTATGTTAAAACTGCTTTATGTGACCTTGGAGCTGGTGTTAGTGTTATGCCTTTCTCTTTGTATCGTAGACTTGATTTGAATAAGCTGACACCTACTGAAATCTCTTTGCAAATGGCTGATAAATCAACTGCTTTACCCATCGGTATTTGTGAGGATGTGCCTGTCATAGTTGCAAATGTTACTATCCTAACGGACTTTGTTATTCTTGATATTTCCGAGGATGACAGTATGTCGATCATCCTTGGTAGACCTTTTTTGAATACTGCAGGGGCTGTTATTAATTGCAACAAGGGCAATGTCACTTTTCATGTTAATGGTAATGAGCATACGGTACACTTTCCGAAGAAACAACCTCAAGTTCATAGTATCAACTCCATTGGAAAAATTTCAACGATTATTATTGGAGATTTTGAATTCCCTCTCCCTACTGCCAAAAAGAAATATGATATACTTATTGTTGGGGACATGCATATCCCCATTGAGGTAACCTAGTGTTATTCAAAAATTCTCCGGTTCCATGTCATTCGAAAAAAGTTTATCAATAAGACTTGATCAACCTTATTGATGGATTCTTTTTGATGAGCATGAGATGGATGAATTTAGGAGGCACAACCTTCTCTACCCAACTTTTACTTTCTGTTATTTAGATTAAATAAAGTAAAAATGCTATTATTTTTCTGTTTTCTGAATTATCCGTGCAATAAAAAAATGACCTGAAAATAAAAGTTCTCCAAATGCCCTGAAAATGTAGTATGATTTTTTCTAGAATATTTAAGAATTTCTGGCACTGAGAACACATCAGGGGGCTGCACCAGTGGGCCACAAGCCCACAGGGCGCGCCCACCCCCCTGGGCGTGCCCCCTGGCTTGTGGGTCCCACGTAGGCCCCCCTCACTTATTCCAGCACCCATCCACTTCGTCTTCCTCCAGAAAAATCCCACCATTGCTTAAGCCCGTGTTCTAGCTCATTTTGCTGCCATTTTCGATCTCCTTGTGCAAAGCTCCATTTGCAAAACTGTTTTGGGGGACTGATCTTCGGTATGTGACTCCTCCAATGGTCCGATTAGTTTTTGTTTTAGTGCTCTATATATTGCAAATTTTGGCTGCTGTGGTGACCTTGTTCTTGAGCTTGCATGTCAAATTTGTATGGTCCCAAGTAGTTTTGATGCATGATATAGTCTCTAGGCACTTGTGGGAGTAGTTGCTATAAGTTTTGTTGAGTTTTGTTCACCTTTATTTTGAGTCACTAAAAATTTCAGAAATTTTTTAGAGAAAGAAAGATGTTGAGGAGAATATACTAAGGTGGTTCCTCGAGCAAGAAGACCCCGAGACTTGCGATACGTGAGCCCGACTTTGCACCACCGAGGGAAGCTCAAGTGCGGCCTTGTGAATGGTCGTCGGATCAATTCATGGTTCATGCCGGTTTCAAGGAAGAATTTTACGCATACACACGAAATGCTGGCCTTGAAGATTTCGTTTCAGACCAATGCAAGCAATATTATCAACTCACTGATTCCTTCGTGCGGAGGTTTGAATTTTCATCCAGACGTAATAGGCATTCTGTTCTAGTAAATCTTTATGATGAATCTTACACTATGGACCTAGAAGATTTTAACCGTGCATGCAAAATTCCACAATGGGGCAGCCATAGTGATCCTCACAAAACTGAATATAATGATTTTCTTGCTAGCATCACTGTGGGAGAAACTAGAAACATTACACAGGCTACCTTAGGGAGCATTCACTTTCCTGCTATACATTATTTTGCTCTCTTCATTGGTAGATGTATTAACGGTAAACATGATCATAGCCACCTTTGTGTACCTGATCTTAGTATTCTTAAGAGTGCGGTAATGGGTGATAGACGATATAACTTGGGGGCTATTATTGCTAGGAGGCTACATAAAAATGCTAAGGAAGGAGATTTCTTTGGCGGGATTTATGCCACTCATGTAGCTAATTATCTTGGGGTACCCATAAGGGGGAATGATATTGAGTTACCACCTGCTTTTCTTGATTATGAGGCTATGGTGCGCTACCAGTTTCTTGAGAGGAACGAACAGTCCTTCCTGTACCGACTAATTTTTGATAGACAGCGTGCTGTCCATATTACCCTTCCTGCTCCTGCCTTCTTTAACTTTCAGGAAAAACGGAGACACTTTATAACCAGAGAGGAGGCAAACGAGTACGAGAGAGAGGCGGAAGTCGCCCGCCTCCGCGCTACAGCCGTTCAGGCGGTAGCCGCCGCAGCCCAGTACAACCCCAACTATGACTTTGGACATTATCCGGGCCAGCCATGGCCCTAGACCAACTTAGGCCAAAAGCCTAAGCTTGGGGGAGTACGTATTTCTCACCAACATTACATTCATGTTCACACACTCATCTTAGTAGTCGGTGCTTATACTTTTTCATTGTATCATCCATGGTATTTTATTTCTTCTTTCCGCTTTCTTCTTGCGTGCTTAATTAACCTTGAGAAAATAAAAAAATATAGTTCTAGCTTTACCTTTTAGTTTGTTTAGTTGTATCATTAAAAGAAAACCCAAAAAGATTTCTCGTTCTTCTTTTGCTTGTTGGGAGCTTTCCCGTGTAAATAGTTTTTCTCGTTCTTGTTTTGAAATTTATTTTCTTTGGGTCGTAAGGAGAAGACCACAATTAAAATGTTGAGTGGCTCTCATATGCATTATTGTTTATCTATCAGAGAGCCCATATTACCTTGCCTTCTCCTTTGAGTTATTGTTTGCAGATTCTAGCTTAGTCCAATGCACGTGCACTCTTATTATTATTTACACCGTTCGGTCGTGCGAGTGAAAGGCAATAATGACGATATATGATGAAGTGATTGAGATGGAGAAAAGCTGGTATGAACTCGACCTATTTTGTTTTTGTAAATATGATTAGCTCATCGTTCTGAATTCAGCTCATTATGGATGAAATATGTTTGCAATGAAAATTAGAGATTATAGTTACTTATGCCATGCTTAATTAGCTAAGAGTGTATAATAGTTTGTCTTGAGTGCCAACATGCATTTTAAAATGGCTGTGATGTAGTATGATAGGATGGTATCCTCCTCTGAATGATTCAAGTGGCTTGACTTGGCACATGTTCACGCATGTAGTTGAAACAGAATCAACATAGCCTCTACGATATTTATGTTCATGGTGATTTATATCCTACTCATGCTTGCATTCAATGTTGGTTAATCTCACTGCATGTTTATGACTGTTGTCGCTCTCTAGTTGGTCGCTTCCCAGTCTCTTGCTAGCCTTCACCTGTACTAAGCGGGAATACTGCTTGTGCATCCATTTCCATAAACCCAAAGTTGTTCCATATGAGTCCACCATACCTACCTATATGCGGTACTTACCTGCCATTCCAAGTAAATTTGCATGTGCCAAACTCTAAACCTTCAAATAATATTCTGTTTTGTATGCCCGAATCGCTCATATAGTGACTAGGGGCTGTCAGTATCTTCCATGCTAGGTGGGTTATTCTCACGATATGTGTTGATTCACTATCATTCACGAGAAAGTGGCTGGTATTCGGGATGCCTAGTTCCATGCTCAAAAATCAAATCAAAATATAATGAAACAAAACTCCCCCAGGATTGTTGTTTGTATGGACGGTACCCGTGGATTCGGCTCGCCGTGGAGTGTGATTGGTTGGTGGAGGGGGAGTAAAAACTTTACCATTCTGTTTGGGAACCGCCTATAATGTGTCTATCATGGAAGATACCGAGATCTCTCTGTTCTTATGTTGACAATGAAAGCATACCGCTCAAAATTATTATTCATCTCTGTTTTAAAAGCTCGAGCTATGGCAGCTCTACAAATCAATGCTTCCCTCTGCGAAGGGCCTATCTATTTTACTTTACTGTTGAGTCATCCTCCTCTTATAAAAAGCACCGGTTAGAGAGCACTACCGTCATTTGTATGCTTTGCTATTAATTGATATTGAGTGTGATTGTGACTGGATCTCCTTTACCATGAATTACAATGTCTAGTCAGTCCTTGTTCCTTAGAGGTGCTCTGCATTTATGTTTTGCGGTCTCAGAAAGGGCTAGCGAGATACCATTATATCATATTGTATCATGATTGTTTTGATAAAATTATTGTCATCCGAGATTTGTTATTATTGCTCGCTAGTTGATTATGCCATTGATATGAGTAAATGTGAGACCTCAATGTTATTGTGAATGTGGTTAGTCCATAATCTTTGCTGAAAACCTGAACATCAGTTAGACATATTTACAACAACAAGATCAAACGGAGTTTGTAAAAGTTTTTCTTTGTCACTTTCAGTTTGTCAACTGAATTGCTTGAGGACAAGCAATGGGTTAAGCTTGGGGGAGTTGATACGTCTCCATCGTATCTACTTTTACAAACTGTTTTGCCCTTGTTTTGGACTCTAATTTGTATGATTTGAATGGAACTAACCCGGACTGACGCTGTTTTCAGCAGAATTGCCTTGGTGTTATTTTTGTGCAGAAATAAAAGTTCTCGGATTGACCTGAAAATTTACGAAGAATATTTTTGGAATTAATAAAAAATACTGGCGAAAGAATCAACCGGAGGGGGTCCACCCATTGGCCACAAGCCAGGGGGGCGCACCCAGGTGGCCTGTAGGCCCCCGGCAACTCCTCCGACCTCAACTCCAACTCCATATAACCCTATTCGGGGAGGAAAAAATCAGAGAGAAGAGTTCATCGTGTTTCACGAGAGCCTCCGCCACTGATGACCCCCAAGTATAGGGGATCTATCGTAGTCCTTTCGATAAGTAAGAGTGTCGAACCCAACGAGGAGCAGAAGGAAATGACAAGCGGTTTTCAGTAAGGTATTCTCTGCAAGCACTGAAATTATCGGTAACAGATAGTTTTGTGATAGGATAATTCGTAACGGGTAGCAAGTAACAAGTGTAACAAAGGTGCAGCAAGGTGGCCCAATCCTTTTTATAGCAAAGGACAAGCCTGGACAAACTCTTATATAAAACAAAGCGCTCCCGAGGACACATGGGAATTACTGTCAAGCTAGTTTTCATCATGCTCATATGATTCGCGTTCGTTACTTTGATAATTTGATATGTGGGTGGACCGGTGCTTGGGTGCTGCCCTTACTTGGACAAGCCTCCCACTTATGATTAACCCCTCTCGCAAGCATCCGCAACTACGAAAGAAGAATTAAGATAAATCTAACCATAGCATGAAACATGTGGATCCAAATCAGCCCCTTACGAAGCAACGCATAAACTAGGGTTTAAGCTTCTGTCACTCTAGCAACCCATCATCTACTTATTACTTCCCAATGCCTTCCTCTAGGCCCAAATAATGGTGAAGTGTCATGTAGTCGACGTTCACATAACACCACTAGAGGAGAGACAACATACATCTCATCAAAATATCGAACGAATACCAATTTCACATGATTACTTATAACAAGACTTATCCCATGTCCTCAGGAACAAACGTAATTACTCACAAAGCATATTCATGTTCATGATCAGAGGAGTATTAATTATCATTAAGGATCTGAACATATGATCTTCCACCAAGTAAACCAACTAGCATCAACTACAAGGAGTAATCAACACTACTAGCAACCCACAGGTACCAATCTGAGGTTTTGAGACAAAGATCGGATACAAGAGATGAACTAGGGTTTGGAGAGGAGATGGTGCTGGTGAAGATGTTGATGGAGATTGACCCCCTCTCGATGAGAGGATCGTTGGTGATGACGATGGCTTTGATTTCCCCCTCCAGGAGGGAAGTTTCCCCGGCAGAACAGCTCCGCCGGAGCCCTAGATTGGTTCTGCCCAAGTTCCGCCTCGAGACGGCGGCGCTTCGCCCCGAAAGCTCTGTTATGATTTTTTCCAGGTCAAAACCCTCCATATAGCATAAGATGGGCACCGGAGGCCTGCCAGGTGGGCCACAAGCCACAGGGGCGCGCCCAGGGGGGTAGGGCGCACCCCCTGGCTTGTGACTGCTTGGTGGGTCCCCTGATGTATTTCTTGTTGGGGAACATTGCATGGGAAACAAAAATTTTCCTACGCACACGCAACATCTATCCATGGAGATGAGCATCTACGAGAGGGAGAGTGGATCTACGTACCCTTGTAGATCGCTAAGCGGAAGCGTTAAGAAACACGGTTGATGTAGTCGAACGTCTTCGCGATCCAAATCGCAAGTCGTCTCTCGATCCAATCATGATCTAGCGCCGAACGGACGGCACCTCCGCGTTCAACACACGTACAGCTTAATGACGCCTTCACCTCCTCGATCCAGCAAGCAATGGTGAAGTAGTAGATGAGTTCCGGCAGCACGACGGCGTGGTGACGGTGGTGGTGAAGAACAATCTCCGCAGGGCTTCGCCCAGCACTATGGAAACTACGACGTAGGATGAACTAGAGGGGCGGGGTTGCCGGCACACGGCTTGGGGATTTCTTGATGTGTTCCGGGTGCTAGCCCTGCCCCTCTATTTATATGTTGAGCCCTGGGGTCGAAAGTTGTAGAAAGAGCCTCCTCAAAGTCGGTTTGGCCCGCAAGGCAAGAGTCCTGCTCGGACTCCAGGACCAGACGCCAGGGTCCTCGGCGTCTGGCCCCAGACGCCAGGGTCCCTGGCGTCTGGCCCCTGGCTTCCGCAAAACTTCCTTTTGCACCTTCCTAAAGCCTCGTGGGCTTTACCCCTTGGCCCAAATAAAGTGTTCTCGTACCCGAACATTTCGGGAAACATCCGAAACCCCTTCCGGTGAATTCCGGAACCCTTCCGGAGACCAAACACTATTATCCCATATATCAATCTTTACCTCCGGACTATTCCGGAGCTCCTTGTCATGTCCGGGATCTCATCCAGGACTCCGAACAACCTTCGGTCACCAACATAACAACTCAACTATACTTCTATCGTCACCAAACGTTAAGTGTGTAGACCCTGCGGGTTCGAGAACTATGTAGACATGACCGAGACACCTCTACGGTCAATAACCAATAGCGGGACCTGGATGCCCATATTGGTTCCTACATATTCTACGAAGATCTTTATCGGTTGAACCTCTATGTCAAGGATTCAGTTAATCCCGTATGATGTTCCCTTTGTTCTTCGGTATGTTACTTGCCCGAGATTCGATCGTCGGTATCTCCATACCTAGTTCAATCTCGTTACCCGCAAGTCTCTTTACTCGTTCCGTAATACAAGATCCCGTGGCTAACACTTTAGTCACATTGCTTGCAAGGCTTATAGTGATGTTGTATTACCGAGTGGGCCCTGAGATACCTCTCCGTCACACGGAGTAACAAATCCCAGTCTCGATCCATGCCAACTCAACAGACACCCTCGGAGATACTTGTAGAGCATCTTTATAGTCACCCAGTTACGTTGCGACGTTTGATACACACAAGGCACTCCTACGGTGTCAGTGAGTTGCATGATCTCATGGTCATAGGAACAGATACTTGACATGCAGAAAACAATAGCAATAAACTGACACGATCATATGCTACGTTCATAGTTTGGGTCTTGTCCATCACATCATTCTCCTAATGATGTGATCCTGTTATCAAATGACATCTCATGTCCATGGCTAGGAAATCTTGACCATCTTTGATCAACGAGCTAGTCCACTAGAGGCATACTAGGGACACAGTGTTGTCTATGTACCCACACATGTATTAGTGTTTCCAATTAATACAATTATAGCATGGATTATAAACGATTATCATGAACAAGGAAATATAATAATAACTACTTTTATTATTGCCTCTAGGGCATATTTCCAACAGTCTCCCACTTGCACTAGAGTCAATAATCTAGCTCACATCACTATGTGATTTACATTGTAATGAATCTAACACCCATACAGTTCTGGTGTTGATCATGTTTAGCCCTTGGAAGAGGTTTAGTCATCGGATCTGCAACATTCAGATCCGTGTGCACTTTGCAAATATTTATGTCGTCCTCCTTGATGTAATCGCGGATGGAATTGAAACGTCGTTTTATGTGTCTGGTCCTCTTGTGAAACCTTGGTTCCTTGGCTAGAGCAATGGCACCAGTGTTGTCACAGAACAGAGTCATTGGGTTTAGTGCACTAGGCACTACTCCAAGATCTGTCATGAACTCCTTCATCCAGACACCTTCCTTCGCCGCCTCCGAGGCAGCGATATACTCCGCTTCGCATGTAGAATCAGCTACTACGCTTTGCTTGGAACTGCACCAGCTAACCGCACCCCCATTGAGAATAAATAAGTATCCGGTTTGCGACTTAGAATCATCCGGATTAGTGTCAAAGCTTGCATCGACGTAACCCTTTATGACGAGCTCTTGATCACCTCCATAAACGAGAAACATGTCCTTAGTCCTTTTCAGGTACTTCAGGATATTCTTGATCGCCGTCCAGTGTTCCATTCCTGGATCACTTTGAAACCTTCCGGCCATACTTATGGCAAGGCTGACATCGGATCTTGTGCACAGCATTGCATACATGATAGAGCCTATGGCTGAAGCATAGGGGACGACACTCATCTTTTCTCTATCTTCTGCAGTCACTGGGCATTGAGTCTTACTCAACTTCACACCTTGCAACACAGGCAAGAACCCCTTCTTGGACTGATCCATTTTGAACTTCTTCAAAACTTTGTCAAGGTATGTGCTATGTGAAAGTCCTATTAAGCGTCTCAATCTATCTCTATAGATCTTGATGCCTAATATGAAAGCAGCTTCTCCTAGGTCCTTCATTGAAAAACTCTTGTTCAAATATTCCTTCACGCTTTCCAACATTTCTATATTGTTTCCAATCAGTAATATGTCATCCACATATAATATTAGAAATGCTATAGAGCTCCCACTCACTTTCTTGTAAATACAAGCTTCTCCGTAAACTTGTATAAACCCGAACGCTTTGATCACCTCATCAAAGCGAAGATTCCAACTCCGAGATGCTTGCACCAGTCCATAAATGGATCGCTGGAGTTTGCAAACTTTGTCAGCATTCTCTGGATCGACAAAACCTTCTGGTTGCATCATATACAACTCTTCCTTAAGGAAACCGTTAAGGAACGTTGTTTTGACATCCATCTGCCAAATTTCATAATCGAAAAAGGCAGCTATTGCTAACATGATTCTGACGGACTTAAGCATCGCTACGGGTGAGAAGGTCTCATCGTAGTCAACTCCTTGAACTTGTGAAAAACCTTTTGCCACAAGTCGAACTTTATAGACGGTGACATTACCATCCACGTCCGTCTTCCTCTTAAAGATCCATTTGTTCTGAATGGCCTTACGCTCTTCAGGTAATACTTCCAAAGCCCATACTTTGTTTTCATACATGGATCCCATCTCAGATTTCATGGCCTCTAACCATTTCTCGGAATCCAGGCCCATCATCGCTTCTCCATAGCTCGTAGGTTCATCGTTGTCCAACAACATGACCTCTAAGACAGGGTTGCCGTACCACCCAGGAGCAGTACGCGTCCTTGTCGACCTACGAGGTTCGATAGCAACTTGATCCGAAGATTCATGATCATCATCATTAACTTCCTCTTCAACTGATGTAGGCTCTACAGAAACATCTTTCTACGCTGCGCTACTCTCAGGTTGAAGTAAAGGTTCAACAACCTCATCAAGTTCTATCTTCCTCCCACTCAATTCTTTCGAGAGAAACTCTTTCTCAAGAAATGTTCCGTTTTTAGCGACAAACACTTTGCCTTCAGATCTGAGGTAGAAGGTATACCCAACCGTCTCTTTTGGGTATCCTATGAAGACGCATTTCTCCGCTTTGGGTTCCAGCTTTTCAGGCTGAAGCTTTTTGACATAAGCATCGCATCCCCAAACTTTAAGAAACGACAGCTTTGGCTTCTTGCCAAACCAAAGTTCATATGGCGTCATCTCAACGGATTTCGATGGTGCCCTATTTAAAGTGAATGCAGCTGTCTCTAATGCATAACCCCAAAACGATAGTGGCAAATCGGCAAGAGACATCATAGATCGCACCATGTCCAATAAGGTTCGATTACGACGTTCGGACACACCATTACGCTGTGGTGTTCCAGGCGGTGTCAATTGTGAAACAATTCCACACTGTCTTAAGTGACTGCCAAACTCATAACTCAGATATTCTCCTCCTCGATCAGATCGTAGGAATTTAATCTTCTTGTTACGATGATTCTCAACTTCACTCTGAAATTGCTTGAACTTTTCAAACGTTTCAGACTTGTGTTTCATTAAGTAAATATACCCATATCTACTTAAGTCATCAGTGAAGGTGAGAAAGTAACGATAACCACCGCACGCCTCAATGCTCATCGGACCGCACACATCAGTATGTATGATTTCCAACAAGTCACTTGTCCGTTCCATTGTTCCAGAGAACGGCGTTTTAGTCATCTTGCCCATGAGGCATGGCTCACATGTGTCAAGTGATTCAAAATCAAGTGACTCCAAAAGTCCATCAGCATGGAGCTTCTTCATGCGTTTTACGCCAATATGACCTAAACGGCAGTGCCACAAGAAAGTGGTATTATCATTATCAATTCTACATCTTTTGGCATCAATGCTATGAACATGTGTATCATCACTATCGAGATTCAATAAGAATAAACCCCTCACATTGGGTGCATGACCATAAAAGATATTACTCATATAAATAGAACAACCATTATTCTCTGATTTAAATGAGTAACCGTCTCGCAATAAACAAGATCCAGATATAATATTCATGCTTAACGCAGGCACTAAATAACAATTATTCAGGTTCATCACTAATCCCGATGGTAATCGAAGAGCGAGCGTGCCGACGGCGATCACAGCAACCTTGGAACCATTTCCCACGCGCATCGTCACTTCGTCCTTTGCCAGCCTCCGTCTATTCCGCAGTTCCTATTTTGAGTTGCAAATGTGAGCAACCGCACCGGTATCAAATACCCAGGCACTACAACGAGAGTTGGTAAGGTACACATCAATAACATGTATATCATATATACCTTGTTTGTTGTTGGCCGCCTTCTTGTCAACCAAATACTTGGGGCAGTTCCGCTTCCAGTGACCAGTTCCCTTGCAATGAAAGCACTCAGTTTCTGGCTTGGGTCCAGCCTTGGGTTTCTTCACGGGAGGGGCAACTGCTTTGCCACTCTTCTTGGAGTTACCCTTCTTACCCTTGCCATTCTTCTTGAAACTAGTGGTTTTATTGACCATCAACACTTGATGCTCCTTCTGAATCTCAGACTCAGCGACTTTCAACATCGCAAACAGCTCGGCGACTGACTTGTTCATCCCGTGCATGTTATTGTTCAACATGAAGCTCTTGTAGCTAGGTGGCAATGATTGAAGAACTCTGTCAGTGATAGCCTCTGGCGAAAGGGGCATCCCTAATTCAGCCAGACGGGTGGAGTACCCAGACATTCTGAGTATGTGATCACTGACAGACCCGTTCTCCTCCATCTTGCAAGCATAGAACTTATCAGAGGTCTCATACCTCTCGATCCGGGCATTCTTCTGAAAGATAAACTTCAACTCCTGGAACATATCATATGCTCCATGACGTTCAAAACGTCTTTGAAGTCCCGGTTCTAAGCCATACAACATTGCACATTGAACTATTGAGTAATCATCAGAACGAGCCTGCCAGGCGTTCACAACGTCTGGAGACTCAACTGGAGCGGGTGGATCACCAAGCGGTGCATCAAGGACATAAGCCTTCTGGGAAGCCGTAAGGATAATCCTTAGATTACGGGCCCAGTCCACAAAGTTACTTCCATCATCTTTCAACTGAGCTTTCTCTAGGAACGCATT
Source organism: Elymus sibiricus (assembly GCA_039707655.1). NCBI lineage: Eukaryota > Viridiplantae > Streptophyta > Magnoliopsida > Poales > Poaceae > Elymus > Elymus sibiricus. The sequence continues at coordinate 372,238,144 of CM077667.1, forward strand.
AAAATTCAGGGGTGCTACTGCGCGAGCCATGATCTACAACATAAATATTGCAAAGACAACTTAGACTATTGTTCAAGATAATGAGTTTAGTTAATCATATTACTTAAAAAACTCCCACTCAAATTGACATCCCTCCGGTCATTCGAGTGTCACATGATCCAAATCCACCAACTCAAGTCCGATCATCACATGAGTTGAGGTGGTTTCAATGGTGAACATCTTCATGTTTATCATATCTACTATATGACTCATGTTCGACCTTTCGGTCTCTTGTGTTCCGAGGCCATGTCTGTACATGCTAGGCTCATCAAGTTTAACCCGAGTGTTCCGTATGTGCAATACTGGCTTGCACCCGTTGTATGCGAACGTAGAGTCTATCACACCCGATCATCACGTGGTGTCTCGAAACGACGAACTTTCGCAACGGTGCACACTCGGGGAGAACACAATTTTATCTTGAAATTTAAGTGAGGGATCACCTTATAATGCTACCGTCGTCCTAAGCAAAATAAGATGCATAAAAGGATTAACATCACATGCAAATCATAAGTGACATGATATGGCCACGAACTTGTGCTTTTGATCTCTATCTCCAAAGCACCGTCATGATCTCCATCGTCACCGGCATGACACCATGATCTCCATCAACGTGTCGCCATGAGGTTGTCGCGCCGACTGTTGCTTCCACGACTATTGCTAACTCATAGCGATAAAGTAAAGCAAAACGGTGAAAATAATTAAAGACAACCCTATGGCTCCTGCCGGTTGCCGTACTCATCGACATGCAAGTCATGATATTCTATACAATACATGATCATCTCATACATCACATATATCTCATCATGTAATTGGCCATATCACATCACAACATACCCTGCAAAAACAAGTTAGACGTCCTCTAATTGTTGTTGCATGTTTTACGTGGCTGCTACGGGTATCTAGCAAGAACAATTCTTACCTACGCAAAAACCACAACGGTGATACAAAAATTGCTATTCAACCTTCTCAAGGACCGCCTTTGTCAAATCCGATCCGACTAAAGTGGGAGAAACAGACACCCGCCAGCCATCTTTATGCAACGAAGTTACATGTCAGTTGATGGAACCGGTCTCTCGTAAGCATACGAGTAATGTTGGTCCGGGCCGCTTCATACCACAATACCGCTGAATCAAGAAAAGACTAAGGGAGGAAGCAATCTAAGCATCAACGCCCACAAACTCCTTTGTGTTCTACTCGTGATCTCATCTACACATAAACTTGCCTCTGATACCACTGTTGGGGAACGTTGCATGGGAAACAAAAAATTTCCTACGCACACGCAAGATCTATCCATGGTGATGAGCATCTACGAGAGGGAGAGTGGATCTACGTACCCTTGTAGATCGCTAAGCGGAAGCGTTAAGAAACGCGGTTGATGTAGTCGAACGTCTTCGCGATCCAAATCGCAAGTCGTCCCTCGATCCAATCACGATCTAGCGCCGAACGGACGGCACCTCCGCGTTCAACACACGTACAGCTTGATGACGCCTTCACCTCCTCGATCCAGCGAGCGATGGTGAAGTAGTAGATGAGTTCCGGCAGCACGACGGCGTGGTGACGGTGGTGGTGAAGAACAATCTCCGCAGGGCTTCGCCAAGCACTACGAAAACTACGACGTAGGATGAACTAGAGGGGCGGGGTTGCCGGCACACGGCTTGGGGATTTCTTGATGTGTTCCGGGAGCTAGCCCTGCCCCTCTATTTATATGTTGAGCCCTGGGGTCGAAACTTGGAGAAAGAGCCTCCTCAAAGTCGGTTTGGCCCGCAAGGCAAGAGTCCTGCTCGGACTCCAGGACCAGACGCCAGGGTCCTCGGCGTCTGGCCCCAGACGCCAGGGTCCCTGGCGTCTGGCCCCTGGCCTCCGCAAAACTTACTTTTGCACCTTCCTAAAGCCTCGTGGGCTTTACCCCTTGGCCCAAATAAAGTGTTCTCGTACCCGAACATTTCGGGAAACATCCGAAACCCCTTCCGGTGAATTCCGGAACCCTTCCGGAGACCAAACACTATGATCCCATATATCAATCTTTACCTCCGGACTATTCCGGAGCTCCTTGTCATGTCCGGGATCTCATCCAGGACTCCGAACAACCTTCGGTCACCAACATAACAACTCAACTATACTTATATCGTCACCAAACGTTAAGTGTGTAGACCCTGCGGGTTCGAGAACTATGTAGACATGACCGAGACACCTCTACGGTCAATAACCAATAGCGGGACCTGGATGCCCATATTGGTTCCTACATATTCTACGAAGATCTTTATCGGTTGAACCTCTATGTCAAGGATTCAGTTAATCCCGTATGATGTTCCCTTTGTTCTTCGGTATGTTACTTGCCCGAGATTCGATCGTCGGTATCTCCATACCTAGTTCAATCTCGTTACCCGCAAGTCTCTTTACTCGTTCCGTAATACAAGATCCTGTGGCTAACACTTTAGTCACATTGCTTGCAAGGCTTATAGTGATGTTGTATTACCGAGTGGGCCCTGAGATACCTCTCCATCACACGGAGTAACAAATCCCAGTCTCGATCCATGCCAACTCAATAGACACCCTCGGAGATACCTGTAGAGCATCTTTATAGTCACCCAGTTACGTTGCGACGTTTGATACACACAAGGCACTCGTACGGTGTCAGTGAGTTGCATGATCTCATGGTCATAGGAACAGATACTTGACATGCAGAAAACAATAGCAATAAACTGACACGATCATATGCTACGTTCATAGTTTGGGTCTTGTCCATCACATCATTCTCCTAATGATGTGATCCCGTTATCAAATGACATCTCATGTCCATGGCTAGGAAATCTTGACCATCTTTGATCAACGAGCTAGTCCACTAGAGGCATACTAGGGACAAAGTGTTGTCTATGTATCCACACATGTATTAGTGTTTCCAATTAATACAATTATAGCATGGATAATAAACGATTATCATGAACAAGGAAATATAATAATAACTACTTTTATTATTGCCTCTAGGGCCAATTTGCAACATTTCTTTCGCCCAATATTTTTTTATATATTCCAAAATAATTCTCCGTAGATTTTTAGGACTTTTGGAGTTGTGCAGAATAGGTATCTCAGATTTGCTCCTTTTCCAGTCCAGAATTCCAGCTGCCGGCATTCTCCCTCTTCATGTAAACCATGTAAAATAAGAGAGAAAAGGCATAAGTATTGTACCATAATGTGTAATAACAGCCCATAATGCAATAAATATCGATATAAAAGCATGATGCAAAATGGACGTATCAACTCCCCCAAACTTAGACCTCGCTTGTCCTCAAGCGAAAGCCGAAATCGATAAATATGCCCACATGTTTAGAGATAGAGGTGTCGATAAAATAAAATACGGACATGAGGGCATCATGATCATCTTTAGAACAGCAACATATATTGACATATGATTTCTTATGCTAGAGTAACAATTCATTCACAAGGTGAAGTATGAATCAAGAACTCTATTGAGAACCAACAAACTATGATCTCAGTCATTGAAGCAATTCCAATTTATCATAACATAGGAAAGAGTCAATATAAGAGCTTGTAAAGCAAATCCACATACTCAATCATCTTTTAGTCTTTCACAATTGCTAACACTCACGAGGTACCTATGAGGTCAAAGCTTCAATCGGACACAGAGAAAGATAGGGGCTTATAGTATTGCCTCCCAACTATTTACCTCAAGGGTAATGTGAACAGAAATAACTCATGCTCACCCACCTCCGAGTGGATATATGTGTCTAGATCATTCCCCAACACATGACGCTTGCCAAAAGATAGAGGCAAAATAAAGGAAGTGATGAAGATCACCACGACTCTAGCATAAAGGTAAGTACTAGAAAATAAAAGTAACAGATAGGCCCTTCGCAGAGGGAAGCAGAGGTTGTCATGCGCTTTTATAGTTGGATGCACAATCCCTTAATGCAAAATAACGTCACTTTATATTGCCCCTTGTGATAGGGAACTTTATTATGCAGTCTGTCGCTTTTATTTCTTCCATATCACAAGTTCGTATAAAGTTTATTTTCTTCACACTAATAGATCACACATATTTAGAGAGCAATTATTTATTGCTTGCACCGATGACAACTTACTTGAAGTATCTTACTCAATCCATAGGTAGGTATGGTGGACTCTCATGGCAAAACTGGGTTAAGGGTGTTTGGATGCACAAGTAGTATCTCTACTTGGTGCGGAAGTTTTGGCTGATATGAGGTGGAAGCAAGCGACACATGTTGAAGGATCTATAACCATATAACTTCTATTCGGAAGTAAGCAAACATAACCCATTATGTTGTCTTCCTTGTCCATCATCAACTTCTTAACATATAATATTTTAATGAGTGCTCACAATCATAAAAGATGTCCAAGATAATATATTTATATATGCACCTCTCTTTCTTTATTACTTCCTTTTAATTGCCACAATGACCAATAGCTATGTTTGTCAACCCACAACAAGTTTCAATCGACATACTTCTTATATGTGAAGTCATCACTCCCCATAAGATTATCATATATACTCTTTGCTTTTATTCTATACTTCTTTCTATTTCCTTTTCTCAAGACCATAGCAAACAAGCAAAGCCCTCAACTTAAAACTACTCTTTATTATATAGCTCTCGAACTTGCTTACATAGGGGGAACATAAAGCAAAACTGAAAACAATATCACACTAAAAATTTATTCTACTAGATCAAGATAAAACCAAAAGGATCGGACTAAGAAAAAACGATAAAAGTAAAAGGTGTGATGGTGATACGATACCAGGGCACCTCCCCCAAGCTTGGCACAAGCCAAGGGGAGTGCCCATACCCATGTGTTTAGTTGTCTTGCTTCGGAGGTGGTGATGTTGGAGTTGTTGATGAGGTTGGAAGCTTGTCTAGTTTCCTCCTAAGCATAACATTCTGTTCCCTCAGATCATCCACTTCCTGCTCTAGCTTCAATATCCTTTGACATAATTCTTGCTTGCTCTCCTGCAGGAATCGAGAAGGGATAAATAGAACCTTGGGTTTTTTCCTTGTGTTTGGAAGGCTCGATCTCCTGAACTCCATGTGCATATCTTTTGGTCGAGGCAGGGGGATCTCCTCTCCATCCGAGCTTCCTTCCTCATACTTGCTTTCTTGTTCCTCCTCCGAGAACAATCCATAAGGATCTAAGTCTCCATAGAGCTTGGGATTGGCAAGATAATGAGATATATAGCTCTCCCCATCGGAATCTTGGGACGACATCTTGCTCTAAATCTACTGCAGAAACAACTCAAAACGAAAACAGGAGATATTGTCGTGATACGAGGGTCAGAACCTTCGGGAGATTATATAATGAATTTTAACCGACCCGAAGGAGTATACCACAAGAAAACGGAGTCCGGAGGGTACACGAGGTAGCTACAAGCCACAGGGGCGCGCCCAGGGGGTAGGGCGCGCCCCCCTGGCTTGTCGCCTCCTCGTGCACTCGTCGGACTACTTTAAATTTTCCTAAATTTTTAAATATTCCAAAACGGATAAAAATTGCCTTTGAGAAAGTTTTGGAGTTGTTTTACTTACCGTACCACATACCTATTCCTTTTCGGAGTCTGAAACGTTCTGGTAGGTTTCCCTAACGTACTCCTCCGGAGTTATGGTATTAATAATATTGGTTTCAACATTTATGGGAGTACCTGAGATGTAATGTTTGATTCTTTGATCGTTTACCACCTTCAGGTTTGTGCCTTCGGCGTTGTTGATCTTGATGGCACCAGAACGGTATACTTCCTCGATAATGTAAGGCCGTTCCCATTTAGAGAGAAGTTTTCCTGCAAAAAATCTTAAACGAGAATTGTATAGCAAGACATGACCACCTACATTGAATTCACGCTTTTGTATCCTTCTATCATGCCATCTCTTAACCTTTTCTTTAAACAACTTAGCATTCTCATAGGCCTGGTTTCTCCATTCATCAAGTGAGCTAATGTCAAATAACCTCTTCTCACCAGCAAGTTTAAAATCATAGTTGAGCTCTTTAATTGCCCAATAAGCTTTATGTTCTAGTTCAAGAGGTAAGTGACATGCTTTACCATAAACCATTTTATACGGAGACATACCCATAGGGTTTTTATAAGCAGTTCTATAAGCCCATAATGCATCATCAAGTTTCTTAGACCAATTCTTCCTGGATCTATTAACCGTCTTCTGCAAGATCAATTTAATTTCTCCATTGCTCAATTCTACTTGACCACTAGACTGAGGATGATAAGGAGATGCAATTCTATGATTAACATCATACTTAGCAAGCAATTTACGGAATGCACCATGAATAAAGTGTGAACCACCATCAGTCATTAAATATCTAGGGACTCCAAATCTAGGGAAAATAACTTCTTTGAGCATTTTAATAGAAGTGTTATGATCAGCGCTACTAGTTGGAATAGCTTCTACCCACTTAGTAACATAATCAACAGCAACTAGAATATGAGTATACCCGTTAGATTGTGGAAAAGGTCCCATATAATCAAATCCCCAAACATCAAATGGTTCAATAACAAGAGAGTAATTCATAGGCATTTCCTGACGTCTACTAATATTACCAATTCTTTGACATTCATCACAAGACAAGACAAACTTACGAGCATCCTTGAAGAGAGTATGCCAATAAAAACCGGATTGTAATACCTTGTGTGTAGTTCTATCTCCAGCATGGTGTCCTCCGTAGGCCTCGGAATGACACTTGCGTAGGATCTGTTCCTGTTCATGCTCAGGTACACAATGTCTAATAACACCATCTACTCCTTCTTTATAAAGGTGTGGATCATCCCAAAAGTAATGCCTTAAATCATAGAAGAACTTTTTCTTTTGTTGGTATGTGAAACTAGGAGGTATAAATTTAGCAACAATGTAATTAGCATAATCAGCATACCATGGAGCATTACACGAAGCATTTATGACAGCTAATTGTTCATCAGGAAAGCTATCATCAATAGGTAGTGGGTCATCAAGAACATTTTCTAACCTAGACAAGTTGTCTGCTACAGGGTTGTCAGCACCCTTTCTATCAATAATATGCAAATCAAATTCTTGTAGCAGAAGAACCCATCTAATAAGTCTAGGTTTAGCATCTTTCTTTTCCATCAGGTACTTAATAGCAGCATGATCGGTGTGAACAATTACTTTGGAATCAACAATATAAGGTCTGAACTTATCACAAGCAAACACAACTGCTAAAAATTCCTTTTCAGTAGTAGCATAATTTCTTTGAGCACTGTCTAGAGTTTTACTAGCATAATGAATAACATTTAGTTTCTTATCAACTGTTTGTCCTAGAACAGCACCAATAGCATAATCACTAGCATCACACATTATTTCAAAGGGTAGGTTCCAATCAGGTGGTTGAACAACAGGTGCGGAAATCAAGGCATTCTTAAGAATTTCAAATGCTTCTACACAATCATCATCAAAAACGAAGGGAACATCTTTTTGTAAAAGATTAGTGAGAGGCCTAGAAATCTTAGAGAAATCTTTAATAAACCTCCTATAGAAACCAACATGACCAAGGAAACTTCTTATACCTCTGATATCCGTGGGACACGGCATTTTTTCAATAGCATCAACCTTAGCTTTATCCACCTCAATACCTCTTTCAGAGATTTTGTGTCCCAAGAAAATGCCCTCATTAACCATAAAGTGGCACTTTTCCCAATTCAAGACAAGATTAGTTTCTTCGTATCTCTGCAAAACTCGATCAAGGTTGCTCAAGCAATCATCAAAAGAAGTTCCGTAAACGGAAAAATCATCCATGAAAACCTCAAGAATCTTTTCACAAAAGTCAGAGAATATAGAACATAGCCATCATACATCTTTGAAAGGTAGCAGGTGCATTGCATAAACCAAAAGGCATACGTCTATAAGCAAAGGTACCGAAAGGGCAAGTAAAAGTGGTTTTTTCTTGATCCTCTTTTGACACAGGTATTTGAGAGAAACCAGAGTAACCATCTAGAAAGCAAAAATGAGTATGTTTGGATAGTCTTTCTAGCATTTGATCAATAAAAGGTAGAGGGTAATGATCTTTCCTAGTAGCTTTATTTAATTTCCTAAAATCAATTACCATTCTATATCATGTAACAATTCTTTGCGGGATCAATTCATTTTTATCATTAGGAACAACGGTAATACCTCCCTTCTTAGGGACACAATGAACGGGACTAACCCATCTACTATCAGCAACAGGATAAATTATACCTGCCTCCAGAAGCTTTAGTATTTCATTTCTTACCACTTCTTTCATCTTAGGATTCAACCGTCGTTGGTGATCAACAACTGGTTTAGCATCAGGCTCCATATTAATTTTGTGCTGACATAGAGTGGGACTAATGCCCTTAAGATCATCCAGAGTATATCCAATAGCAGCACGATGCTTCCTCAGAGTTTTCAATAATCTCTTTTCTTCATGCTCTGAAAGGTTAGCACTAATAATAACAGGATATATCTCCTTTTCATCAAGATGAGCATATTTCAAAGTATTGGGTAATTGTTTAAGCTCAAACACGGGATCGCCCTTGGGTGGAGGAGGATCCCCAAGTATTTCAACAGGTAAGTTGTGTTTTAAAATGGGCTGCTGATCAAAGAAAATATTATCTATTTCATTCCTCTCATTCATATGCATAACATTTAATTTCTTATCAACTCTTTGTCCTAGAACAGCACCAACAGCATAATCACTAGCATCACACATAATTTCAAAGGGTAGGTTCCAATCAGGTGGTTGAACAACAGGTGCAGTGATCAAGGCTCTCTTAAGAATTTCAAATGCTTCTACACAATCATCATCAAAAATGAATGGAACATCCTTTTGCAAAAAATTAGTGAGAGACCTAGAAATCTTAGAGAAGTCTTTAATAAACCTCCTATAGAAACCAGCATGACCAAGGAAACTTCTTATACCTTTGATATCCGTAGGGCACTGCATTTTTTCAATAGCATCAACTTTAGCTTTATCAACTTCAATACCTCTTTCGGAGATTTTGTGTCCCAAGACAATGCCTTCATTAACCATAAAGTGGCACTTCTCCCAATTCAAGACAAAATTAGTTTCTTCACATCTCTGCAAAACTCGATCAAGGTTGCTCAAGTGATGAGGACATCCCTACTATTGTTCCATCTCCACCTCATGATGTCGCACAACCAATTGCTGCAAAGAAGAAGTCCAATGATGAAATCAGAATTGGACCTATTACAAGAGCCCGTGCAAAGCTAATAGAACAACAGGTGAATTTGCTCCTAATAGAATCTGATTACTTTCTTAATGAGAATTGTTTACTGCCTAAGTCTTTATATGTTTGTATGATCAGATTCATTGGAGAAGAAGGCATAGCACAAGGGAGCGAGGAGAAGCAAGAAGGGAGGGCGAGGGAGGAGAGGGAGGCCGGCGCTCAAGCTTGCAAGGAGAACACCACGTGAGGAGCACCTGGCACGCCACCACATATGCTGCCGTGTGCCATAGTGTATTGGGCCTGCGTGTCCATATGGCTGAACCCAACATGGGTTAGTTTGTATCTTAATTAGTTGGGTCGAACCAAGTTGAGTACTTGTCCAGGTCGGCTGCTCCAAGGCCAGCCGCACCTCACCCCTTTAAATACCTCTCGAGGCGCATAGGAGAGATCAGACCACGTTAAAATTAAACCCTAGTTTCGTTGAACTTGCTATCAAGCATTCATCTGAAATTGCATCTCCAATTCGTATCGATCTGGAGATTTGAACTACAAGTTGAGTGTAATCTGCTGTTCCATTGGGAATTAGTGAATTGCAATTATACCGTTTCGTGGTCGACGGCTACGTTGCGCAAGTGTGTGAAGTCGTGAATATCCGAAGGGTAGAGAGCTATTGCACTGGCATCAGGGATCTAGCGAGGAGAGATCATCGGCGACACCCATTTATCTATCATCATCATCATACCACTGCCAGCTTACTGAGAAGATCGGGCCACCCCATATCATCAAGCAATCATCAAAAGAAGTTCCGTAAACAGAGAAATCATCCATGAAAACCTCAATAATCTTTTCACAAAAGTCAGAGAATATAGCCATCATACATCTTTGAAAGGTAGCAGGTGCATTGCATAAACCAAAGGGCATATGTCTATAAGCAAAGGTACCGAAAGGACAAGTTAAAGTGGTCTTCTCTTGATCCTCTTTTGACACAGGTATTTGAGAGAAACCAGAATAACCATCTAGAAAGCAGAAGTGTGTGTGTTTGGATAGTCTTTCTAGCATTTGATCAATAAAAGGTAGAGGATAATGATCTTTTCTAGTAGCTTTATTTAATTTCCTAAAATCAATTACCATTCTATATCCTGTAACAATTCTTTGCGGGATCAATTCATTTTTATCATTAGGAACAACGGTAATACCTCCCTTCTTAGGGACACAATGAACGGGACTAACCCATCTACTATTAGCAATAGGATAAATTATACCTGCCTCCAGAAGCTTTAATATTTCATTTCTTACCACTTCTTTCATTTTAGGATTTAACCGTCGTTGGTGATCAACAACTGGTTTAGCATCAGGCTCCATATTAATTTTATGCTGACATAGAGTGGGACTAATGCCCTTAAGATCATCAAGAGTATATCCAATAGCAGCACGGTGCTTCCTCAGAGTTTTCAATAATCTCTTTTCTTCATGCTCTGAAAGGTTAGCACTAATAATAACAGGATATATCTTCTTTTCATCAAGATAGGCATATTTCAAAGTATCCGGTAATTGCTTGAGCTCAAACACAGGATCACCCTTGGGTGGAGGAGGATCCCCAAGTATTTCAACAGGCAGGTTGTGTTTCAAAATAGGATGTTGATCAAAGAAAATCTTATCTATTCATTCCTTTCATTCATATGCATATCGTTTTCATGGTCTAGCAAATATTTTTCTAAAGGATCAGTAGGAGGCACAGCAATAGAAGCAAGACCAATAATTTCATCATTACTAGGCAATTCTTTATCATGGGGTTGTCTACGAAATTTAGAGAAATTAAACTCATGAGACACATCCCCAAAACTTACAGTAACAGTTTCTTTCTCACAATCTATCTTAGCGTTAACAATATTCAAGAAAGGTCTACCAAATATAATGGGACAAAAATCATCTTGTGGGGAACCAAGAACAAGAAAATCAGTAGGATATTTTATTTTCCCACACAAAACTTCAACATCTCTAACAATCCCAACTAGTGCTATAGTATCTCTATTAGCAAGCTTAATGGTGACATCAATTTCCTCTAATTCAGCTGGTGCAATATCATTCATAACTTCTTGGTATAAGGTAAATGGAATTGCACTCACACTAGCACCCACATCACATAAGCCATGATAACAATGATCTCCTATTTTAACAGAAACAACAGGCATGTCAACAATAGGTCTATGTTTATCTTTAGTATCAGGTCTAGCAATTCTAGTAGCTTCATCACAGAAATGAATAACATGCCCATCAATATTATCAACCAAGAGATCTTCAACTTTGATTTGTTCAGGGGGTGTAGGTGTTCTAGTATAACTCTTACGAACCACAGTTGAAGCTTTAGCATGTTCCTTTATTCTAACAGGGAAAGGTGGTTTCTCAATATAAGCAGCTGGAATAACAGGATCAACATTATATATAATAGTTTCTTCTTCAACTTTAATAGGTTCAACTACTTTCACTTCAATGGGAGAATGATATTTAAACCACTTCTCCTTAGGGAGATCAACATGAGCAGCAAAAGATTCACAGAAAGAAGCTACTATCTCAGAGTCAAGTCTATATTTAGTGCTAAATTCACGAAAAGCATCGATGTCTATAAAGGATTTAACACAATCAAACTTAAGGTTTATACCTGACTCCTTACCTTCGTCGAGTTCCCAATCTTCAGAGTTGCGTTTAATTCTTTCCAATAAGTCCCATTTGAATTCAATATCTTTCTTCATAAAGGAAACAATACAAGAAGTATCGAGCATGGATTGATCATTACGAGAAAGCCGAGCATGAAAATTCTGAATAATAATTTCTCTTGGGAGCTCATGATTGGGGCATGAATATAACATTGACTTAAGCCTCCCCCAAGCTTGAGCGATACTTTCTCCTTCACGAGGCCAAAAATTATAAATATAATTCTGATCACGATGAACCAAATGCATAGGATAAAACTTCTGATGAAATTCCAATTTCAATCGGTTGTAGTTCCATGATCCAATATCATCACATAGCCTATACCATGTCAATGCCTTCTCCTTCAAATATAAAGGAAAGACCTTCTTCTTGACATCATCCTCGGACAAACCTGCAAGCTTAAATAATCCGCAAACTTCATCCACATAGATTAGATGCAAATCAGGATGTAGTGTTCCATCTCCTGCATAAGGATTAGCTAGCAGTTTCTCTATCATACCCGAAGGAATTTCATAATAAATATTTTCAGTAGGTTCAGTAGGTTGAGGAGCAACTCTTTGTGCTTCCGGTCGAGGTGAAGATACCCCGAACAAGCCCTTCAAAGGATTATTTTCCATAGTAACAAGTGACAGTAAATTTCAGCACACTATATAAATTTTTCCTTACAAAATTCCACTCACCAAAGGCGCTTCACTCCCCGACAACGGCGCCAGAAAAGAGTCTTGATGACCCACAAGTATAGGGGATCTATCATAGTCCTTTCGATAAGTAAGAGTGTCGAACCCAACGAGGAGCAGAAGGAAATGACAAGCGGTTTTCAGTAAGGTATTCTCTGCAAGCACTGAAATTATCGGTAACAGATAGTTTTGTGATAAGATAATTCATAACAGATAGCAAGTAACAAATGTAGCAAAGGTGCAGCAAGGTGGCCCAATCCTTTTTGTAGCAAAGGACAAGCCTGGACAAACTCTTATATAAAGCAAAGCGCTCCCGAGGACACATGGGAATTTCTGTCAAGCTAGTTTTCATCATGCCCATATGATTCGCGTTCGTTACTTTGATAATTTGATATGTGGGTGGACCGGTGCTTGGGTGCTGCCCTTACTTGGACAAGCCTCCCACTTATGATTAACCTCTATCGCAAGCATCCGCAACTACGAAAGAAGAATTAAGATAAATCTAACCATAGCATGAAACATATGGATCCAAATCAGCCCCTTACGAAGCAACGCATAAACTAGGGTTTAAGCTTCTGTCACTCTAGCAACCCATCATCTACTTATTACTTCCCAATGCCTTCCCCTAGGCCCAAATAATGGTGAAGTGTCATGTAGTCAACGTTCACATAACACCACTAGAGGAGAGACAACATACATCTCATCAAAATATCGAACGAATACCAAATTCACATGATTACTTATAACAAGACTTATCCCATGTCCTCAGGAACAAACGTAACTACTCACAAAGCATATTCATGTTCATAATCAGAGGAGTATTAATTATCATTAAGGATCTAAACATATGATCTTCCACCAAGTAAACCAACTAGCATCAACTACAAGGAGTAATCAACACTACTAGCAACCCACAGGTACCAATCTGAGGTTTTGAGACAAAGATCGGATACAAGGGATGAACTAGGGTTTGGAGAGGAGATGGTGCTGGTGAAGATGTTGATGGAGATTGACCCCCTCTCGATGAGAGTATCGTTGGTGATGACGATGGCTTCGATTTCCGCCTCCGGGAGGGAAGTTTCCCCGGCAGAACAGCTCCGCCGGAGCCCTAGATTGCTTCTGCCCAGGTTCCGCCTCGAGACGGCGGCGCTTCGTCCCGAAAGCTCTCTTCTGATTTTTCCAGGTCAAAACCCTCCATATAGCAGAAGACGGGCACCGGAGGCCTGCCAGGGGGCCCACAAGCCACAGGGGCGCGCCCAGGGGGTAGGGCGCGCCCCCCTGTCTTGTGACCTCCTGGTGGGTCCCCTCTGGTATTTATTTCGCCCAATATTTTTTATATATTCCAAAATAATTCTCCGTAACTTTTCAGGACTTTTGTAGTTGTGTAGAATAGGTCTCTCATATTTGCTCCTTTTCCAGTCCAGAATTCCACCTGCCGGCATTCTCCCTCTTCATATAAACCTTATAAAATAAGAGAGAAAAGGCATAAGTATTGTACCATAATGTGTAATAATAGCCCATAATGCAATAAATATCAATATAAAAGCATGATGCAAAATGGACGTATCAGCGGCCACCACCGGAAACACCACTTCGAGGCGCATCAAACTATTTTTATGCAGAAAACACGTGACACATCAGTCCGTGTTATAATTATAAAATGTTCATATATCATTCGAAAAATATGCAATAATTGAGTTTTCAGGAATTCATTGGGGGAAATCATATGTACCCTTGGGTTCATGTTTAGTCGCCATGCAATAAACGGTAAGGAACCTCAAACCTCTTGGCGTCGTGGAAAACATTGAAAATCTTAGTTTTTAGACAGCTCGGCCTCAAACCTCGAAAAAATCATTTTAAATTGAAGTAAATCCAAAAATCAACTAAAAATCATGAAACTTGGGATTCCGTTTCATGATATATATATATATATATATATATATATATATATATATATATATATATATATATATATATATATATATAGTGCTAATTTTTGGCCTAATTGGAGGCAAGTTTTTGATATACTTTTCTTACAAACGGGAGCTTATTAAAGGTTGGTACTTGGTACACACACTTGCCACGTTACCATCACGAACGGTTACAGTATTTAACCGTGTGCGTTGGTCCCAACAAAATATTACGTACCACCACGAGCCTCGTGTGCCGTCTGAGCGGACGTGAGTTGACGGGACGCATGCGAGCAGTCCGCTGCTCAGGCTGACCATGAGGTGTGCGAGGCTGCGAGCAGGTGTGTAAATTGACGGGACGCATGCGAGCAGGCCGCTCTGGCCCATCGAGAGACATGCGAGCTGGTGTGTGAATTGAAGGGACGCGTGCGAGCAGTCCTCTGTGCAGGCTAACTGGGAGACATGCGAGCAGTCCTCTGCGCAGGCTAACCGGGAGACGTGCGAGCAGGGGTGAGGCATGCCAGAAGACCGCTGCGCAGGCTCACCGGGAGGCGAGCCGGTTAACCGCCTCCCGCCTAGCTCCCAACCACTCTATATTAATCGCGCCTGTGCCGCTGGTTATAGCAGGCGGCCGCACTCCCCTCTCTCCACACACCGCGCCTGCATCCTCGCCGCTGTTCCCAGTCGTAAACACTCTCGGAAGTGTATCAGATGGTGACCAAGCGCACCATTGGAGGGAGTGGTGACGCGGGGTTCGAAGCCGAGGCCGGCGAAGCAACTAACCATCTCTTGATGTTGGGCGACGAGGTTGCCCTCCCCGTCGATGAGGTCTCGCGCGGACAGAAGCACGACCATGACGTCGTAAGCCCCGTCGTGCCTCCCCAGCAGGAGGCGATGCTGCACAGAGACTACTACGACCTCTCTGATGACCACTCCACCGACGATGACTCCGACGGTGACAACTCCGACGATGACGAAGAACAGGTTAGACCCCCCTATTTAGGTAACTATATCATAGGGTATCTCTGATTAGTTCTGTTTCCACCTTTTTTTGGAATTCGCCCGGGGTTCATGTGATTTCAATCCATGTAATCAGAGTAAGATTCGATAGATCCGTGTTAGTGTGTACGTATTGATTGTTTGTTAGGTAAATGATAAGTGACTTGGATAAGTGACATCCGTACATATGATTATGCTAATATTATGTCTAAGGTTTTATAGTGATTTAATGGTTGACCTGTACAAATGATCATTTTGCTAATAATCCGTCTACATAGATGATTGTACATGTACCCATTTGTAGATAAACACTGTATAAGAGCATGTAGATCACTACTTTAGTGATAATGGGGAGTAGTACTTACTTCTAAGTTCCTTGTTTCTTTGACAATAATCGGTTCATGCATTTAAAGTCATTAGATAATAATTTTGTTGCACTAAGTTGTTTGTGACATCATTTTATGGATTTTATTCATCAATGTCATGATTTTTTATTATATGTATAAGTGCTTTCTGATGACGTTGGCGCGATAAATACGACCAGAGAAGGTACAAGAAACAAAAGCTCAGGGAGCTCTATGCGGGAACACATAATCGTCGTATCAGGACCCGCAATGGGGGCTTCGGATGCCCGTTCTGCGCCCAAAGGCTTAACCCCGCGGTTGCAAGTGTTCTGGCGCATGCTATAGGATGAGCCGTTGGCTCCTTCAGGCAGAAGTATTCTCGGAGGGTGGCGCACGCCACGTACGCGGAGTACCTGGAGAAAGTTTACGTTGTTGGTGGGTATGATTAGGATTGATTTATATATACATGTCCTGATGCCAGCACTACCCTAGCTATCTATAGTTTGTGCGTCATATATCACTGCTTGAGTCATGTTTATTATATGTTGATCTAGATGTCGGTGAGACTTTGTTTTATGAACTAATACATAGAGCAATGTAATTGCAGTCTTGAGCTACAATCAGTTTGGTTGATGGAATATTTATGCTTATCTTAGAGTCCCCACACAATCTACTACTAGCAACTGTTTGCCCACAGCACGCACAACTACGTTTGAGTGTTGGCAGTTTTTTTACACTATGCATATTACGGTAAAAAACGCTTGACTTACCTGCAAATTTGTTGAATGCGGTAAAAAATTCAGGTGTCACACGTAAGATGAAATTTGGAACCCACAAACTTGGTTAGTTTCCCGGATTGAAACCGGGTGCGAGGACTAACATTGTGCCGCGACGCGCGTGTGTCCTGATTGTCCAGAACACATTCCCACGGACCACGACAGTCGACTTACACCGTACTGACACTTATCACAAACAGTTGTGTCTACTGAACCGTCGCCTCCGAAGCGCATTATTATTCTGGCTGAGAAAACCCTCACCATCGTCCCCGCTTAACAAAACCCTCACCGTCCTTCCCAGTCGCACCCGCACTGCATATGTCACACCGCTGCTTAGTGTTGAACGTGTATACTGCTTTAAGTCATTGCACACGCATTATTTTGCTAACCGTTTGCCATTTAACGCCCCCAATAATGGGAGCTTCTTCCAACCGACGCGTGGCCAACCGAGCCGGGCAGGAGGCTGTGCGCGGTTGCGCGCGGGAACGGGCTCACCAATGATACGTTGGCGGCACTTCGAGCCGCCGCGTGGCCAAACGAACCGCTGGAACGCTTGTTCGTGCGCTGGTCAAGCTTGCACAGCAATCCTCTGCCGAGAACGCGGTGACAAGACGTGCCAATTATAGCCCGTCCAGCCCCCATTTACTCCACCGCTCATTTAACCTACTGTCTCTCTTCAACCTTTCCCCACAATGCAATTAGTGTTGGAAATATGCCCTAGAGGCAATTAATAAAGTGTTTATTATCATATTTCTCCGTTCATGATAATGGTTTATTATTCATGCTAGAATTGTATTGACCGGAAACTTAATACATGTGTGGATAATAGACAAATACTGAGTCCCTAGTAAGCCTCTACTAGACTAGCTCGTTGATCAAAAGATGGTCAAGATTTCCTGACCATGGACATGAGTTGTCATTTGATAACGGGATCACATCATTAGGAGAATGATGTGATGGACTTGACCCAACCGTTAGCATAGCAAATGACCGTTCAGTTTATTGCTATTGCTTTCACTATGTCAAATACACGTTCCTCTGACCATGAGATCATGCAACTCCCGGATACCGTAGGAATACTTTGGGTGTATCAAACATCACAACGTAACTGGGTGATTATAAAGGTGCACTACAGGTATCTCCGAAAGTGTTTGTTGAGTTGGCATGGATGCCAAAAGATGCAAAATTGATAATGATAGTACCACATATTTGTGGCACTGCCGCTAAGGTCATATTGGTGTTAAACGCATGAAGGAACTCCATGCAGATGGACTTTTGGAATCACTTGATTTTGAATCATTTGAGACGTGCGAACCATGCCTCTTGGGCAAGATGACTAAAACTCCGTTCTTCGGAACAATGGAGCGAGCAACAGACTTGTTGGAAATAATACATACCGATGTATGCGGTCCGATGAGTGTTGAGGCGCGCGGTGGATATCATTATGTTCTCACGGTCACAGATGATTTGAGTAGATATGGTTATGTCTACTTGATGAAGCATAAGTCTGAAACATTTGAAAAGTTCAAAGAATTTCAGAGTGAAGTAGAGAATCATTGTAACAAGAAAATAAAGTTCTTACGATTTGATCGAAGAAGAGAATATTTGAGTTACAAGTTTGGCACATACTTAAGACAATGTGAAATTGTTTCACAGCTCACGCCACCTGGAACACCATAGCGTAATGGTGTGTCCGAACGTCGTAATCGCACTCTATTGGATATGGTGCGTTCTATGATGTCTCTTACCGATTTGCCACTATCATTTTGGGGTTATGCATTAGAGACAGCTGCATTCACTTTAAACAGGGCACCGTCTAAATCCGTTGAGACGACACCGTATGAACTGTGGTTTGGTAAGAAACCTAAGCTGTCGTTTCTGAAAGTTTGGGGATGCGATGCTTATGTCAAAAGGCTTCAGCCAGATAAGCTCGAACCCAAAGCGGATAAGTGCGTCTTCATAGGATACCCAAAAGAGACCATTGGGTACACCTTCTACCACAGATCCAAAGGCAAAGTATTCGTTGCTAAGAATGGATCCTTTCTAGAGAAGGAGTTTCTCTCGAAAGAAGTGAGTGGGAGGAAAGTAGAACTTGATGAGGTAATTGTACCTCCTCTGGATAGTAGTACGTCACGGGAAGAAATTTCTGTGACACCGACACAGACCAGAGAAGAAGTTGATGATGATGATCATGATACTTCGGATCAAGTTACTACAGAACTTCGAAGGTCAACCAGGACACGTTCCGCACCAGAGTTGTACGGAAATCCAGTCTTGGAGGTCATGTTGCTAGACAACGGTGAACCTTCGAACTATGAAGAAGCGATGGCAAGCCCGGATTCCAACAAATGGCTTGAGGCCATGAAATCCGAGATTGGATCCATGTATAAGAACAAAGTGTGGACTTTGGTAGACTTGCCCGATGAACGGCGAGCTATTGAAAATAAATGGATCTTTAAGAAGAAGACGGATGCTGATGGTAATATCACCGTCTATAAAGCTCGACTTGTTGCTAAAGGTTATCACCAAGTTCAAGGAGCTGACTACGGTGAGACTTTCTCACCCATAGCGATGCTAAAGTCTGTCAGAATTATGTTAGCAATTGCCGCGTTTTATGATTATGAAATCTGGCAAATGGACGTCAAAACAGCATTCCTTTACGGATTCCTTAAGGAAGAATTGTATATGATACAGCCAGAAGGTTTTGTCGATCCTAAAGGTGCTAACAAAGTGTGCAAGCTCCAGCGATCCATCTATGGACTGGTGCAAGCATCTCGGAGCTGGAATACTCGCTTTGATGAGTTGATCAAAGTGTTTGGGTTTATACAAACTTATGGAGAAGCTTGTATTTACAAGAAAGTGAGTGGGAGCTCTATAGCATTTCTAATGGTATATGTGGATGACATATTGTTGATTGGAAATGATGTAGAATTTCTGGAAAGCATAAAGAATTAATTGAAAGGAGTTTTTCAATAAAACCTGTTTTAAGTTATCCACAGATTGGGCATCGAGATCTATAGAGATAGATCAAGACGCCTGATAAAAGTTCACACATCTTGATGAGATTTTGAAGAAGTTCAAAATAGGATCAAGTCAAAGAAATGAGTTCTTGCCTGGTGTGAAGTGGAGTAAGACTTAATGAAATAGGTAAAGGTTGTTTACATGTTAAGCATCAAAATCTATAAAGATAGATTGAGAAGCTTCATAGAACTTTCACAAAACACATAGCTTGACAAGTATTTTGAAGAAAGTTCAAAATGGATCAGTCAAAGAAGGAGTTCTTGACTGTGGTACAAGATGTGAAGTTGAGTAAGACTCAAATCTCGACCACGGCAGAAGAAATAGAATGGATGAAGGTCATCCCCTATGCCCCGGCCATAGGTTCTATAAAGTATGCTATGTTGTGTGCTTTGCCATGTATCTGGCAAAGAGTGATCCAGGAGTAGATCACTAGACAACGGTCAAAATATCCTTAAGATGACTAAGGAAGAATTTCTCGGGAATAGAGGTAATAAAGAGTTCATCGTAAAGAGTTACGTCGATGCAAGCTTTAAACACCGATCCGGAAGACTATGAGTCTCAAACCGGATAAGTAAAGTGGGGCAGTCGTTTTTGGAGTAGCTTCAAGCAGAATGTGGTAGCAGCATCTACATATGACATAGAGATTTGCAAAGAACACACGAATCTGAATTGTACAGACTCGTTGACTAAAACCTCTCTCACAAGCAAAACATGATCAGTCCTAGAGCTGATTGGATGTTAATTACATGGAGATGTAAACTAGATTATTGACTCTAGTGCAAGTGGGAGACTGTTGGAAATATGCCCTAGAGGCAATTAATAAAGTGTTTATTATCATATTTCTCCGTTCATGATAATGGTTTATTATTCATGCTAGAATTGTATTGACCGGAAACTTAATACATGTGTGGATAATAGACAAATACTGAGTCCCTAGTAAGCCTCTACTAGACTAGCTCGTTGATCAAAAGATGGTCAAGATTTCCTGACCATGGACATGAGTTGTCATTTGATAACGGGATCACATCATTAGGAGAATGATGTGATGGACTTGACCCAACCGTTAGCATAGCAAATGATCGTTCAGTTTATTGCTATTGCTTTCACTATGTCAAATACACGTTCCTCTGACCATGAGATCATGCAACTCCCGGATACCGTAGGAATACTTTGGGTGTATCAAACGTCACAACATAACTGGGTGATTATAAAGGTGCACTACAGGTATCTCCGAAAGTGTTTGTTGAGTTGGCATGGATCGAGATTGGGATTTGTCACTCCGACTATCGGAGAGGTATCTCTGGGCCCTCTCGGTAATACAACATCACAGAAGCCTTGCAAGCACCGTGACTAAAGAGTTAAGTACAAAATGATGTATTACGGAACGAGTAAAGAGACTTGCCGGTAACGAGATTGAACTAGGTATTGGATACCGACGATCGAATCTCGGGCAAGTAACATACCGCCAGACAAAGGGAACAACGTATGTTGACATATGAGGTTCACCGATAAAGATCTTCGTGGAATATGTAGGAACCAATATGAGCATCCAGGTTCCGCTGTTGGTTATTGACCGGAGAGTCGTCTCGGTCATGTCTACATCATTCCCGAACCCGTAGGGTCCGCACACTTAAGGTTCGATGACGATATAGTATTATATGAGTTATGTGATTGGTGACTGAAGTTTGTTCGGAGTCCCGGATGAGATCGTGGACATGACGAGGAGTCTCGAAATGGTCGAGAGGTAAAGATTCATATATTGGAAGGCTATATTCGGACGTCGAAAAGGTTCCGAGTGATTCGGGTATTTTTCGGAGTACCGGGGAGTTACGGGAATTCACCGGGAGAAGTAATGGGCCTTATTGGGCCATGCGGGAAAAGGAGAGGCAGGCCACGTGAGGAGGCGCGCGCCCCCCCTTGGCCAAACCGAATTGGACTAGGGGAGGGGGCGCAGCCCCCTCTTTCCTTTCCCTCTCCCTTCCCCCTTTCCTACTCCGTATGGGAGATGGAATCCTACTAGGACTAGGGAGTCCTAGTAGGACTCCCCTCTCTTGGTGCAGCCCCTAGGGCCAGCCTCCTCCCCTCTCCCTCCTTTATATACGGAGGAGGGGCACCCCTTGGAGACACACAATTGTCCCATAGCCGTGTGCGATGCCCCGATCTCCGTTTTCCACCTCGGTCATATTTTCGGAGAGCTTAGGCGAAGCCCTGCCGGAATCACTTCACCGTCACCGTCGCCACGCCGTCGTGCTGACAGAACTCATCTACTTCCTCGACGTCTTGCTGGATCAAGAAGGCGAGGAACGTCACCGAGCTGCACGTGTGTAGAACTCGGAGGTGCCGTACGTTCGGTACTCGATCGGTGGAGCTCGAAGGATTGTTCGACTACATCAACCGCGTTGTGAGACGCTTCTGCTAAACGGTCTACGAGGGTACGTAGACACACTCTCCCCTCTCGTAGCGATGCATCTCCATGGATAGATCTTGCGTGAGCGTAGGAAATTTTTTGAAATTCATGCTCCGTTCCCCAACAATTAGCACACCCACACTCCAAATACAGAGAGGATATCCTGCTCGGCTCCAATGGCGGAGCTCGCAGCGGCTGCCGACGACGAGCTTCAGTTCACCATTCGTGCCTACATGGACACCCAAGTAAGGTTCAAGAACCTCACGGTGGTGTACACCAATGACCCGATCTGGGTGGATAACTCCATCCACACCATGGAGCAGTTACTTCCCTATGACAAGTACAAAGTGCTCGACTTCGACCTCGAGTACACCGGCGGTCGTGCCGGGCATGATCAGAAGGTTGTCGTCGCCCAGCTGTGCGTGGGCCATTACGTCCTCGTCTACCACTACTGCCTAGCCAGAAAGACTTGCGATCGATTCGCCAGGTTTGTCAATAGCCCCGACTACATATTCGGTACGGTGGACACCACGAACGATGAAAAGGTGCTCAAGGCCACGGTCTTGGCCTGCCGGCATCTTGTGGACATCCAATGCATGTACAAGATCTTGGGCGGTGAGGAGAAGCATAAGGACTCCCTGGTTGACCTCGCCTTGGCCATCATCGACCCCTACTACAGAGGCATGACGGATGTCTGCAAGAAGAAGAAGGTTGCCTGGCACCGCGCCTGGGTCCGAAGACTGGATGAAGATCACGTCAAGTACGCGGCCAAGGATGCATACGTAAGCTACGAGATGTGCAGGCGGATCGTTGACATGAGGAAGTGCCTCTGTCCCGCGCCGACCGGCACCCCTCATCACAAGAAGAATAGATGAATGATTTGATGATCGTTACTACTAGTTTAGTATGCCTGTACTTGTTAATTGATGTATGCAAATGTTATCTGTAGTCAGTAATGTAATTGGTTGTTTATTTAGGTTATGCAATCATGATGTTGTTCTGTAGTAGCATCTTTTCCTTAGTATGCATTATGCAATGGACGATTAATATCTGGAAATTAATATGCAATTGACGATTAATATCCGGACCTTAAGAAGCAGAACCACGGCCGAGGGTATCCTACGCGGCTCCAATGGCGCTCCCAGCAGCTGCCGACGACGAGCGCCAGTTCACCATGCATGCCGTAGTGGACACGCACAAAGTGGTCTGGTTCGACCTCGCGTCCCACAGCGTGCTCTTCTCTCGCGTCCCTCCGCGTGCTCTGCTCTCACGCCCCTCCGCGCGCGCTCTGCCAGCGGTTGGGGCCGACCCACGATCATGTTCGGGGATCCATATGCATGCGGTTGCGCCACGCGCGTCACCCCATGCAGTTACGTGCTTCCTCGACTGAATCACGCGCTACAAAAACTGCCATCCGGAAGTGTCGGTTTTACAGGACGTCCGGCCCCATTTATACACACGGCCATTAACCATAGTCTCTTCATGCTTTCGATCGCGCCCACAACACAATAAGCACACCCTCGACGACGCATACAGAGAGGATGTCCAGCGGCGCTCCAATGGAGTACGGCGAGCATCATGTGTAGACCCACATGAGGAAGACGGACCTCACGGTGGTGTACACCAACGACCCGGGCATGGTGGAGGACTCCATCGGCACTATGGAGCGGTTGCTTGATGCGGATGACAAGTACACAGTGGTCGGCTTCGACCTCGCTTACACCGGCGGTCGTGCCGGGCATGATTATAAGGTTGCCGTCGCCCAGTTGTGCGTCGGCCATCACGTCCTCCTCTACCACTACTGCCTGGCCACAGTGCGTTGCGAGCGTTTCATCAGGTTTGTCAACAGCCCCAACTACAGGTTTGCTACGGTGGATACCACCAACGATCCAAAGGTGCTCAAGACTTCGGGCTTGGCCTACCAGAAGCTTGTCGACATCCGCGACCACTACAAGGTCTGGGGCAGCAACAAGAACATCGAATCCCATGTTGACCTGGCCGAGGCCATCATCGACCCCTACTACAGAGACATGAAGGCTGAGTGCGACAAGAACAAGCCTGTCTGGCACAGGGGCTGGGTGAAGAAACTGGATGAATATCACCTCCAAACCGCGGCCAAGCAAGCATACACTTGCTACGAGATGTTCAGGCGGATCGTTGACATGAGGAAGTGCCTCCTACCTGAAGACGACGCGGGATCGAGCCACAAGCAGAGCGGTGGCGGCAAGCATCATAGGAAGTAGATGATTTGATGATCGTTGCTCATACTCCCTCTACGCTGAAATATTTATAGTTTTAGAGGGATAAGTTTATTATGCATGTAATAGTTTATTGAGGTGTGTGCGCCAATGTTATGTGTGTTGTCACTTATGTATTTGGATGCTTAATTAGGTTATGGCAATCATGTTGTTATGTGTGTAATTATTTATTTAGGTGTGCCAATGTTATGTGTGTAGTCACTTATGTATTTGGATGTTTAATTTGGTTCCGCAATCATGTTGTTCTAAACAGAAGCATAGATGTTTGTAGGCAGATTGAGCAAATCACATCGCATGTGGAATAAACAACCATATCCGTCGGTGATGAATTCATCAGTCCGTGACAGTTCTTTATCCGGAACTGTTTGCCCACAACACATCCGAATGGCCTGTGTATGCTGTACATCACACACATCTTGATTTGAGCAACCGTTTGTGTTATTTTTGCTTATCGCACACAGTTCATCCCAGTGGCATGTATGCTGTCTATCACACACATCTTGATCTATGTAACCGTTTATGTTATCTTATCTCATCACAAACAGTTCATCCGAGTGACCTGTATGCCATCTATCGCACACGTAATCATCTGCACAATCGCTTGTGTTCTGCTGTATCAGCGCAAACAGTTTGTCAGGGTGAACTGTATGCCGTACATCGCACACACTTGCATTTTTCTAACCATTTGCGTTATATTGTCCAATCGCGAACAGTTTATCTGGGCCAACTGTTTGCCACAGATCGCACATGAAACTTTTTTTCGGATCGTATTTGATGGACCCGTCATCGCACACAGTTCACGTCATTAGCGACGGAGCTATAACTATACCGTTTGCGATTTGGTCATTGCACACAGTTTCGTTGAAGGGTCTCTGATTGTTGTGTCGTCTTTGGACCATCCTACAGTAGTGGGCTATCCTATGATGTTTGAGTAGATTTCTTTTGTCCTATGGGTTAATTGATGATCGTGATTGGTTTGAGATGTATGTTCTATTTTGGTGTTGTCCTATGGTGCCCGCCGTGTCGCGCAAGTGTGTGGGATCACCGCTGTAAGGTGTTGAAATATGATTATGATTCACTTATAGTGGGTGGCTATAGTGACAGAAGCTTACACCCGAGTAAGGGGATTGTTTATGTATGGGATAAAGGGGACTTGATGTTTAATGCTATGGTTGGGTTTACCTTAATGATTTCTAGTAGTTGCGGATGCTTGCTAGAGGTCCAATCATAAGTGCATATGATCCAAGTACGGAAAGTATGTTAGCGTATGCCTCTCCCTCATATAAAACTGCAACAATGATACCGGTCTAGTTATCGATTGCCTAGGGACAAATCTTTCTCTTGTGCTACAAAAAGCTTTCTACTAAACAACTAACTAAATTAATATTTATCTAAACAACCCCTAACTTTTATTTACTTGTTCTTTATTACCTTGCAAAACTATCTTTACACCTACTAAGTACTTCTAGTTTCTTTCCCGCAAAGTAGTTTCATACTTGTTCTAGTTAAAGTAAGCGTTAGCGTGCGTAGAGTTGTATCGGTGGACGATAGAACTTGAGAGAATATGAATTCTACCTTTAGCTCCTCGTTGGGTTCGACACTCTTACTTATCGAAAAAGCCTACAAACAATCCCCTACACTTGTGGGTTATCAAGACCTTTTTCTTGCGCCGTTGCTGGGGAGCAATAGCATAGTGGTTGATATTCTCGTTTGTGCTTGTTTGCTTTATAACTAAGTAATTTTTATTTTATGTTTTTAGTTGTTTTATTTTCTGTTATTAGTTGTTTTATATCTTTAGTTATGGATATGGAACACGAAACACCAAAAAAATTATGGAGATGGGGAACCTCCTAAAACCCTCGATGCTGGTTATGTGAAACACATTAAATACTACTTTGATAATCCTGAGAAATCACCATTCTACTTGATAATGGGAGACACGTTGGATCAACGTGAGTACTTTAGGGATTATCGCTTGACTCAAAAAGGGAAACACTTATGGGATCAAGTTAAAATGTTGCGTTGGTATGCTTGGGATTTATGCTTGAGATGTGATTATACTTGTTGCTCTAAGATGGATGCTTCACACCTTCCCTTTCAATGTGAATTTAATGATAATAAAACATTGGCTTCTTATGCTAATGGTATATATGATTACTATGATGTGGAACAAACAGAAGAATTTGTTGCTTTTAAGGGTGCTTATGAAATTGAATCGTTGTTTGAAAAGTATGATAAGTATGATGATGATGTTTACATACCTAATTTTTTTGCCATACTTAAATATTGCTATGAGAATTATGAATACAATGATGATATTATTGAATTTATGGTGAGAATGTCTGCTGCCTTGGAAGAGACTAATATTTTGCAGGAATCTATGGATGAAGAAATTGCTGAAACTGTGAGCTCATTAGATGAAAAAGATGAGGAGGAGAGCGAAGAACAAAAGGAGGAAGAGCGGACTGATCACCTGTGCCCACCTTCTAATAAGAGTAACTCTTCAACTCATACATTGTTTAATTTTCCTTCGCACATACCGAAGGATGAATGCTATGATGATTGCTATGATCCCTTGGATTCGTTTGAAATATCCCTTTTTAGTGAATTTGATGCTTGCTATGCTTGTGGCCTTGATGCCAATTTGAATTATGCTTATGAAGATGAACTTGCTATAGTTCCATATGTTAAGCATGAAATTGTTTCTATTGCACCCGCACATGATAGTCCTATTATCTTTTTGAATTCTCACAACTACACTATATCAGAGAAGTTTGCGCTTATTAAGGATTATATTGATGGGTTGCGTTTTACCACTACACATGATGATTTTGATGAATATAATATGCATGTGCTTGTGGCTCCTACTTGCAATTATTATGAGAGAGAAACCAAATCTTCACCTCTTTATGTTTCCAATACGATAAAATTGTAAGAAAATACTTATGCTATGAATTGGCCTTTACTTTGTGTGAATGAATTGTTCTTGTATGACATGCCAATGCATAGGACGAGAGTTAGACTTCGTTGTCACATGATATATATCACTTTATGCTCATTACTTAATTACAAATCTATACTTATACTAATTAGGCACTTCCTAGAAATTCCTACGTTAATTAGAAATTAAGAGCCGTTTATCTGGTGGGACCAAATTATAACGGGGTAGATCTGTTTTTGCTATTTTTTTCTAATTAGGCACTTCCTAGAAATTCCTACGTTAATTAGAAATTAAGAGCCATTTATCTGATGGGACCAAATTATAATGGTGTAGATCTGTTTTTGCTATTATTTTTTTCAAATTAGGGACTTCCTAAAAATTCCTATGTTTTAGGCACTTTCTAAAAATTCTTACGTTATTTAGAAATTAAGAGCCGTTTATCTGGTGGGACCAAATTATAACGGTTCTTTCTTTCTAGCTAAATCTCTCACGTTAAAAGCTAGAGCAAAACTGATCCCAGAAAAACACGTGCACATACAGACTAATCAACTGTCAAAATAATGATCCATCAACTCTCTCCCTCTCTTTAATGGCTCCGCCAATATCTCATGTTTCTCTTTATTTTCTTCCTGATCAATCTCTCACACCTCTTTTTAAAGCGAGAGCAAGACTCCAAAAAATATTTTTTTCTCTTTCTGGCTCAATATCTCACGCCTGTTTTAAAAGCTAGGGATTTTTTTCCTTTCTTGCTCAATCTCTCACGCCTCTTTTAAAAGCTAGAGCAAAACTCCAAATAAAACGTTGATTCATCGGCCCATCATTTTGGCTAAGAAAACACACATGCACGTATAGACTGATCAACTGTCAAAAAACCATCCATGAAGTGGGTCCTGATTTCTACTAATTCGAAACAGCTTGATTGAACGTACTCGTATATAAGACAGAAGCAAGCTACTGGATCAATCTGTGTGGAAGCCAGATCGAGTCGCTGGCAGGAAGCACATACGGAAGATGATTGGACGTTTTCTCTCGCAATCCTTCTTTGTGTCGCTGCTCTTCCAAGATTGTCCTCTCAACAACCCTCTCCTCCACGCCATATCACACAAGTCTTTCTTTCTGCCCCTCGGCCAGGCCGATCTGCGTGGATATGCTACTACGTACTATACGTGTGTTTGGTCGTTCCCTGATGCATCCCTTCATAGAAGCAAGGCTGGTGGAAACGCCATCACCACGGCTGTTGAGGCGACTCTCTCCATGCTTAACATCAACATCTTTGGCGGCTTCACATCCTGGCTCTTATAACAGCAACGCCAACAAGTTTTTGTTTGTTCCGAGGACTAGACAAGAATTGTCGTCGCTGGCTATGGCCGAATGGTGAAATGAATCTCTGCTAATCTGCATACTCGGTGGTAAGCACATGATAGTTGTCCCTTACTACTGTAGATTCTTAATCTCCCTCTTACTCTTCCTGAGTTCAAATAATAGAAAACGTTCTAAATTAGAATAGTAGACTATAATTAGTTTCAACTGAGATTTTTCTAGGTTTTACGATAATCTGTATCTTATGATTTTTGTCTGGCAGATCCGCGTGTGAATTGTTTCACACATCTGTAGCTCCTACAGATATGCTATTAGTCAAGTAAAATCTACCATATGGTGCTATTAAAACATCATTATTTACCTTCATACGTAAACAAGTTTTGGGATAATTCTTGAATTACTACATTACAACGACTAAGATAAATTAGCATTTGGGGACTGTTAACTATGCTAGCACTATGTATTTCGGTGATCTGCCAACTATCATTTTTGGTCCTTTTTTGTGTTTGGCCGACAAAAACTTAACTATTATGTACTTATTTTGATTGAAATGTTGAACTATACTGGTAAACAGGTTTTGATAAAGGCAAATTATTAGCATTTCAGAATAGTAGATTAAAAGTAATTGTGTAATCCCATTACATTGCTTCACGGTTTTAATTAGTTTTTTCCCATTACAATTCTATTCATAAGCCCTATTTGAGTGAAAATGGTTAATCCCTCGAGTTCTAACATGACAATTTAACAAGAATTATTTTAAAAAATAGACCACTAGCACATTTACCTTTGCGTTGTTGCATGTGGAGTTCAAAGTATATGTAGTAACATGGTTAAAGCTTGATCATGCCTTCAAAGTTTAGATAAACTTCTATGTTTTTTGTCTTATAAGTCAAATTAATGAAATGTGCCTAAATGCTATTGGGTTACAAATTACAATGAACAAACCGTTGGCCCTGCGTGCAAGGAAAATCTTCTTATAAAACAAGAAGTGAACAATATTAACTTACTAGACCGTGCAATAGCACGGGTTGACGACTAGTCATTGTTAATTAAAATTGGCTTTGATATACCTTGGGATCCGGATGGATCAATTACTTGAGCACTATATGCCTAGCTTAATGGCTTTACGGAAAGCGCTGCCAGGGAGACAACCGGGAAGTTTTAGAGATTCATTTATTTCTGTTGTGTGTTTTTAAAATAATAAAACATAAAAAATAAAGTGGAGAACTTAAAACCTTTTAAAAAAGAGAAGTGAAAGTGAGAAAGATGAGCACCATTGAAGTGGGGGACGTCCTTGAACTTTTGTTCATGCCCATGGAAACTTTGTGAATTTTGATTACATCATCTTTTCAACAAAAATAATTATTCCCTTGTACAAATCAATTGTATTATAAATATAATGTGCCAAGAATTATCTTTAGGATGTTTGAATTGCTTGTTTGATATGTGCCGTGTAAAAACAGGAACTTTTGCTGTAGTGTTTGAATTTTCATATTTTACTGGAGCGTGGAAAAAATCTGAAATTTTTACACAATACTGTTATGGAAATTCTTTATTATGTCCTAATCTTTCAGAATTGTTTGAGTTACATAAGTATACAGTCCATCTGCATCTTTACAGACTGTCCTGTTTTTCATAGATTGTCGTTATAGTTGCTTTTCTTGTTTATATTCGAATTCTTGTTGAGCCCCAATGACTTGGGAGCCATAGAATTGTGATAGCATACAGTGGGTAATGTTAGATTATAATTATGCAATAATGTTATGGCAGGACATGATGAGATTTTATGATCATGTACTAACGTTTCTAATAAAAGTTCTGTCAAGTTTTGTGTGGATGAAGTGTTCGAAGATCGAGGAGGTATCGATACGAGAAGAATAAGGAGAGACAAGAGTTCAAGCTTGGGGATGCCCAAGGCACCCCAAGTAAATATTCAAGGAGACTCAAGCGTCCAAGCTTGGGGATGCCCCGGAAGGCATCCCATCTTTGTTCAACAACTATCGGTATGTCTCGGATTTTGTTTTGTTCACATGATATGCGTAAATTCTTGGAGCGTCGTGTGCCTTTTATTTTCCTTTTGGCAATGCACCATGCTGGTTTGGGAAAGTCCATGGTTGTTTTATAGAATGCTCTTTGCACTTCACTTATATATTTTGAGTATGGCTTTATAGAATGCTTCATGTGCTTCACTTATATCATTTGAAGTTGGATGCCTGTTTCTCTGCATATAGAAAACCGTTATTTTGGAGAATGCTCTTTTTCTTCACTTATATTTATTAGAGCATGTCCAGGTATTTTTTAGAAAGAAATTAAAATCTCATGCTTCACTTTTACCTATTTAGAGAGTCAACAGGAATTAGTCATTTACATGGTTAGTCATAAAATCCTACATAAAACTTGTAGATCACTGAATATGATATGTTTGATTCCCTGCAATAGTTTTGCGACATTAAGATAGTAATATGTGGGTGCACTAGTTGATGATTGTGGATTAGTAAGAATATTGATGTTAAGGTTTGTGATTCCCGAAGCATGCACGTATAGTCTCTAGTTATGCGATGAAGTTGGAGCACAATTTATCCTTAATTGAAATCCTTTGTGCTATTATAATCGGGGGGGGGGGGCGCGATGGTTAACTCCTACCAACCTCCTCCCTAGGAGCATGCGAGTAGTACTTTGCTTCGAGAGAGCTAATAAAACCTTGCAATAAGTAGGTGAGTTATTTATGACTAATGTTAATCCATGGATATACGCACTCTCACCTCCACATATTTGCTAGCCTCTTCGGTACCGTGCATTGCCCATTCTCACCTCGAGGATCGGTGCAACTTTCGCCGGTGCATCCAAACCCCGTGACATGATACACTTTGTTACACATAAGCCTCATTATATCTTCCTCAAAACAGCCACCATACCTACCTATCATGGCATTTCCATAGACATTCCGAGATATATTGCCATGCAACTTCCATCGTCACTTCATATGACTTGTATTTCGATCGTCTTATTGCTTTGCATGATCGTAAGATAGCTAGCATGATATTTACATGGCTTGTCCATTTTCTGATATCTTTCGCTATGCTAGATCATTGCACATCCTGGTACACTGCCAGAGGCTTTATATAGAGTTATATCATCCTATCAGTTTTTCATATCGAGTTGTAAGTAAATAAAAGTGTGATGATTATCATTATTAGAGCATTGTCCCAGTGAGGAAAGGATGATGGAGACTATGATTCCCCCACAATTCGGGATGAGACTCCGGACAAAAAATGAAAAATGGGGGAGGCCAAATGATCCCACCACAAAAAAAGTGAAATGGGGGAGGCGAAAAAAAGGACCCACCATGAAAAAAAACAAATAAATGAGAGAAAAAGATAGAAGGGACTTTGCTACTATCGTTTACCACACTTGTGCCTCAAAGTAGCACCATGTTCGTCATATAGAGAGTCTCTTGTTTTGTCACTTCCATATGCTAGTGAGAATTTTTCATTATAGAACTTGGCTTGTATACTCCGATGACGGGCGTCCTCAAATTCCCGAGGTCTTCATGAGGAAGCAAGTTGGATGCACACCCACTTAGCTTCAGTCGAGCTTTCATACACTTATAGCTCTAGTGCATCCGTTGCATGGCAATCCCTACTCCTCGCATTGATATCTATTGATGGGCATCTCCATAGCCCGTTGATACGCCGAGTTGATGCGAGACTTTCTTCTCCACTTTTACTCCTTTGAAACCTACCACCATATTCTATTCCACCTTTATGCTATATCCATGGTTCATGCTCATATATTGCGTGAGTAATAAAAAGTTGGAGCACGTTAAAAAGTACAATCCAATTGCTTGGTTTGACACCGGGGTGCTCATGATTTATACTTTATGCTAGGAAGACCAAGCATGACAGGCTATATGATTTTAGCATTCTCTGGCATTGTTATTTTGAAAGGACATGATTGTTTGCTAGTAAACCTGAGTATGGATGTCATTTTTGTCAAATGATAGACTATTGCCTTGAATCACTTGTATCTTAATATTCATGCCATGATTAGACATTTGTTCAAGATTATGTTAGGTAGCATTCGACATCAAAAATTATCTTTTTATCATTTACCTACTCGAGGACGAGCAGGAATTAAGCTTGGGGATGCTGATACGTCTCCATCGTATCTATAATTTTTGATTGCTCCACGCCAATATTCTACAACTTTCATATACTTTTGGCAACATTTTATATTATTTTTGGGACTAACTTGCTTATCCAGTGCCCAGTGTCAGTTCCTGTTTTTGTGTTTTTTTTGTTTCGCAGAAATTCCATATCAAACAAATTCCAAACACGATAAAAAATTATGGAGATTTTTTTGGAATATACTTGAATTTTGGGAGTCGGAATCAACGCACGACGGTGCCCGAGGGAGGCACAAGCCAACAGGGTGCGGTCTGGGGGGGGGGGCGCCTTGATGGCTTGTGCCTCCCCCTTAAGTCGCTTGGGGCTCTCCTTCCGCCGCAAGAAAGATATTTTCGTGATAAAAATCCCCTCAAAATTTCAGCCCGATCGGAGTTACGGATCTCCGAATATTTAAGAAACGGTGAAGGGGTCAGAAACCAGTCGCAAAAACAGAAGAAAAACTGAGAGAGAGATCCAATCTCGGAGGGGCTCCTACTCTCCGGGAGCCATGGTGGCCATGGACCAGAGGGGAAACCCTCCTCCCACCTAGGGAGGAGGCCAAGGAAGAAGAAGAAGGAGGGGGGCTCTCCCCCCCTCTCCCGGTGGCGCCGGAGTGGCGCCGGGGCATCCATCGTGACTTCGATCTACTCCAACAACTTCGCCGCCGTCATCACCGATTCTCTACCCCTCTATGCAGCGGTGTAAAACCTCTCTTCCCTGCTGTAATCTCTACTTAAACATGGTTCTTAATGCTATATATTATTATCCAATGATGTGTGGCTATCCTATGATGTTTGAGTAGATTTCTTTTGTCCTATGGGTTGATTGATGATCGTGATTGGTTTGAGATGTATGTTCTATTTTGGTGCTGTCCTATGGTGCCCGCCATGTCGCGCAAGCGTGTGGGATCCCCGCTGTAAGGTGTTGCCATATGATTATGATTCACTTATAGTGGGTGGCTAGAGTGACAGAAGCTTACACCCGAGTAAGGGGATTGTTTATTTATGGGATAAAGGGAACTTGATGTTTAATGCTATGGTTGGGTTTACCTTAATGATTTCTAGTAGTTGCGGATGCTTGCTAGAGGTCCAATCATAAGTGCATATGAGCCAAGTACGGAAAGTATGTTAGGATATGCCTCTCCCTCATATAAAACTGCAACAATGATACCGGTCTAGTTACTGATTGCCTAGGGACAAATCTTTCTCTTGTGCTACAAAAAGCTTTCTACTAAACAACTAACTAAATTAATATTTATCTAAACAGACCCTAACTTTTATTTATTTGTTCTTTATTACCTTGCAAAACAATCTTTACACCTACTATGTACTTCTAGTTTCTTTCCCGCAAACCAATTTCATACTTGTTCTAGTTAAAGTAAGCGTTAGCATGCATAGAGTTGTATCTGTGGACGATAGAACTTGAGACAACATTAATTCTACCTTTAGATCCTCGTTGGCTTCGACACTCTTACTTATCAAAAAAGGCTACAAACGATCCCCTACACCTGTGGGTTATCAATGTCTTGTCCCTTTCTGTCACTAGGATATAGAGCACTGCAAGATTGAACCCATTACAATGCACCACTCCCGCTAAAGATAAATCAATCTAGTTGGCCAAACCAAACCGATAGATCAGACAGAATACGAAGCTATAACAATCATGCATAATATAATTCAGAAAAGACTCAATTACTTTCAATGAATAATCTGATCATAAACCCACAATTCACCGGATCCCAACAAACACACCGCAAAAGAGGATTACATCGGATACATCACCGCGAGGATCACAGTGAACATGGTATTGAAGATCAAAGAGAGAGATATAAATCCATCTAAGTACTAGCTATGGACCCGTAGGTCTGTGGTGGACTACTGACACATCATCATGGAGGCATCAAGGTTGATGAAGAAGGCCTCCGTGATCGATTCCCCCTCCGGCAGAGTACCGAAAAATGTCTGCAGATGGGCTCCCGTTGGAACAAAGACTTGCGGCAATGAAAAAAGTGTTTCGGGTGGCTCTCTGTTGGTTTCCCGGTTTTAGAGAATTTATGGAGGTGGAATTAGGTCAGACGGAGCCACGAGGGGCCCACAAGGTAATAGGGCATGCCCTGTTGCCTTGCTGTCTCCTCGCTTCATGTATAGTCTCCTCCCGAAGCTTTCAGGGTCTCTTTTGTCCAAAAAAGTCAAAAAGTTTCATAGCGTTTGGACTTCATTTGGTACGGATTTCCTGGAAAACCAAAAACAGGCAGAAACCAGCAACTGGCACTAGGCACTGGATTAATAGGTTAGTTCCCAAAAATGATATAGAATAGCATATAATTGCATATAAAGCATCCAAGATTGATAATATAATAGCATAGAACAATAAAGAATTATCGATACATTCGAGACGTATCGGCATCCCCAAGCTTAATCCCTGCTCGTCCTCGAGTAGGTTAATGATAAAAACGAAATTTTTGATGCGACATGCTACCCAACATGTAATCTCTTTTAGGTATGATCATTGAGAAACAATGAACTAATTGCTATCAACATAACAATACCCATAAACATAAACAACATAATCATTACTTTTCAAAATATACGATCCTAAAGAATGTTATTCCCTACTGATTTTATCATATCAAGAATGGCATGACTCCGTCTTCACCGCATAAGTGTAAATCATGAGCACCCCGGTGTCAAACCAGGCAATTGGATCGTACTTCTAACACGCTTCAGCATTTTCAAGTCCACTCAATACATGAGCATGAACCATGGATATAGCATATGGGTGGAATTGAGTATGGTGGTCGAGATCAAAAGGAGTCAAAGTGGAAAGAAAGTCTCGCATCAACTAGGTGGATCAACGAGCTATGGAGATGACCATCAATCGATATCAATGCGAGGAGTAGGGATTTCCATGTAATGGATGCACTAGAGGTATAAGTGTATGAAAGCTTAACGGAAGCTAAGTGGGTGTGCATCCAACTTGCTTGCTCATGAAGAACTTGGGCATTTGAGGAAGCCCGGCGTCAGAATATACAAGCCAAGTTCTATAACGTAAAATTCCCACTAGCATATGAAAATGACAACTTAGGAGACTTTCTATATGAAGAACATGGTGCCACTTTGAGGCACAAGTGTGGTAAATGGATATTAACACCGCCCCTTCTCTCTTTTCTCTCATTTTTTCATGGTGGGCTTTTCTCTTTTTTTCCGCCTCCCCCATTTCTTTTTTTATTTCTTTTTTCATCCGGAGTCTCATCCAGACTTGTGGGGGAATCATAGTCTACATCATCCTTTCCTCACTCGGACAGTGCTCTTATAATGATGAGCATCACACTTTTATTTACTTACAACTCAATATTGCAACTCAACGAAGAACAATATGACTCTATATGAATGCCTCTGGCAGTGTACTGACGTGGCTTGAGACTGCGTCGGTATTTCCCCAAAAAGGAAGGGATGATGCAGCACAGCGACGGTAAGTATTTCCCTCAGTTATGAAACTAAGGTTATTGAACCAGTAGGAGGATCACCACCACCCAATAAGCACCACCTGCACACAAATAACAAATGCTTGCAACCCGACGCGAAAGAGAGGTTGTCAATCTCTCTACGGTAAAAAGATAGATTAGGTAGTGATGGATAGGAGAGAGAGATCTCTCAAGAACACAAAATAAAAAGGGCAAATAAAAAGTGCAGCAATATAGTTTTTGGTTTTTGGTTTTGTAGATCTAAAAGCAACGAGGCAAAAAGATAGATCGGAAAGCAATATGTTGGAAAAGTAGACCCGGGGGCCGTAGGATTCACTAGTGGCTTCTCTCATGAGTATAGCGCATGGTGGGTGAACAAATTACTGTTGGGCAATTGATAGAAAATCGAATAGTCATGACGATATCCAAGGCGATGATCATTATATAGGCATCACGTCCAAGATAAGTAGACCGACTCCTGCCTGCATCTACCACTATTACTCCACACATTGACCGCTATCCAGCATGCATCTAGTGTATTAAGTTCATCGAAAAACGGAGTAATGCAATAAGAACGATGACATGATGTAGACAAGATCTATTCATGTAGGAATAGACCCCATCTTGTTATCCTTAATGGAAATGATACATGCGTGCCTTGCTGCCCCTTCTGTCACTGGGAAAGGACACCGCAAGATCGAACCCATCACAAAGCACCTCTTCCCATGGCAAGAAAAATCGATCTAGTCGGCCTAACTAAACCAAAGATTCGAAGAAGAAATACGAGGCTATAAGCAATCATGCATATAAGAGATCAAAGAAGACTCAAATAATATTCATGGATAGAAACTGATCATGAACTCAAAATTCATCGGATCCCAACAAACACACCGCAAAAGTTTACATCAAATAGATCTCCAAGAGACCATTGTATTGAGAATCATAGAGAGAGAGAGGAAACCATCTAGCTACTGCCTACAGACCCGTAGGTCTATGGTGGACTACTCACGCATGATCGGAGAGGCACCTATGAAGAAGATGAACCCCTCCTTGATGGTGTTTAGATTGGATCTCGAGGTTCTGGAACTTGCGGCGGCTGGAATTGTGTTTCGTTGACTCCCCTAGGGTTTTCCGAATATTTGGGAATTTATAGGCATCACAGGCGGTGGAGGGGGGCGCCATGGAGGGCACAACCCATCAGGGCGCGCCCTGGTGGGTTGTGCTCTCCACAGCCCACCTTCTTGGCACTTCTTTGGCCCATTGGGTGTCTTCTGGTCCAGAAAAAATCTCCAAAATGTTTCGTCGCGATTGGACTCTGTTTGGTACTGATATTCTGCGAAGTAAAAAACAAGCAAAAACAGCAACTGGCACTATTTCAATAGGTTAGTCCCAAAAAATGATATAAAGTTGTAATAAAATGATTGTAAAACATCCAAGAATGATAATATAACAGCATGGAACAAGCAAAAATTATAGATACGTTGGAGACGTATCAACATCCCCAAGCTTAATTCCTACTCGTCCTTGAGTAGGTAAATGATAAAAACATAATTTTTGATGTGGAATGCTGCCTAACATGTTCATCTCATATTCTTTTCTATAGCATGGACATTTGGACTTATAAACGATTCAAAGCAATAGTCTAGTTTTAACATAATGACTTCAATACTCAAGCATGCCAACAAGCAACAATGTCTTTCAAAATATCAACACTAAAGAAAGTTATCCCTAGCCCATTATGCTCAATCATTGATCCATTCATGAAACACACTCAAATATTAGCTATGCCCAATGCTCAAGTACGATCATAGTGCCCCCTAGTTTGTGCTTTGTAAGAGATGATGGAGACTCAAAGTAAAAATGAAAATTACATAAAGTAAATAGATAGGCCCTTCACAGAGGGAAGTAGGGATTTGTAGAGGTGCCAGAGCTCAAAGTTTTAAATTGAGAGAGAAAAATATTTTGGGTGGCATGCCTTTCCTGTCAACGAAAACGACAAAGTAGCTCACAATACTTTCCATGCTAGATATATCATAGGCGGTTCCCAAACATAAAATATAGTTTATTCCTTTTTCCACCAAACTTTCACTTTCCATGGCGGGCCGTATCCACGGTTGCCTTCCATACCAACACTTTCCAAGTAATTTATTATTTGACAACATAAAGTAAATATTTTTTTCTTTTTCATTTCGGGAATGAGCATCCCTATTACCGCTGCACTCTCGTGCAATGACAAGTGAATAAACACTCATCTTGAGAATAACACATCTAGCATGGAAAAATATTGGACACTCCCCACCTTTTAATGAGCGGTACGAGCACACAAAAGAGAAAATTTATTTTGAAAATTTAGAGATGGCACATACAAATTTGCTTGGAACGGCATGGAAATACCGCATATAGGTAGGTATGGTGGACTCATAAGGCAAAACTTGGTTTAAGGTTTTGGATGCACAAGTAGTATTTCTACTTAGTACAAATGGAGGCTAGCAAATAGATTCAGAAGCAACCAAACCAAGAAACGAAAATTCACATAAGCGAGCATTGAGCATAACTAACACTGAATAATGCACCACGAGTAGGATGTAATTTCATTGCATAACTATTGACTTTCGTACTTGCATAGGGAATCACAAACCTTAACACCAATATTCCTACTAAAGCATAATTACTCACCAACATGGCCCAGATATTACTATCATCATGTTTCAAAACTATTACAAAGAATCAAGTTTAATTTGCCCAATGATCTTCATGAAAGTTTTTATTATATCC
This sequence comes from Elymus sibiricus, assembly GCA_039707655.1. Lineage (NCBI taxonomy): Eukaryota > Viridiplantae > Streptophyta > Magnoliopsida > Poales > Poaceae > Elymus > Elymus sibiricus. The sequence goes on from CM077667.1 coordinate 372,277,142, forward strand.
TCCTTGGATATCTATCACTTTGGGACTAGTTTCATATATTGCCATTGCTTTTTGACAAGCTCAAACAAATTTAAGTGAAGCACATGAGCATAAATATTTCATCTCTCAAAAAGGTATAAGTGAAGCATGAGAGGATTTCTTCAAAATTTACTAACTCTCAAATTAGTCTAAGTGAAGCATGAGAGTATTTCTACAAAAATTTCCAAGCACACCATGCTCAAAAAGATATAAGTGAAGCACTAGAGCGATTCTATAGCTCAAAAAGTTTAACTAAAGCATAGAGAGCAATTCTAACAAATCATAGCATAATTTTGGCTATGCAAAGTAGGTGTGTACAGCAAGGATACAAATGACAAACTAACAAGCAAAGCAATCAAAGATACAAGACGCTCCAAGCAAAACTCATGATATGTGACGAATGAAAATATAGCTCCAAGTGAAATACCGATGGTTGTTAGAAGAAAGAGGGGATGCCACTCGGGGGCATCCCCAAGCTTAGTTGCTTGTTTATCTTTGGATATATCTTGGGGGTGCTGTAGCATCCCCAAGATCAGGTTCTTTTCACTCCTTATTCCTTCATCCATCGTGATCTCACCCAAAACTTGAAAACTTCAATCACACAAAACTCAACAAAATCTTCGTGAGATCCGTTAGTATAATAAAGCAAATCACTACTTTAGGTGCTGTTTCAAACCCATTCATATTTTATTATTGCATCATACCTACTGTATTTTAACTTTACCATGGCTCATACCCTTCAATATAACCCATAGATTCATCAAAACAAGCACACAATGCAACGAAAACAGAATCTGTCTTAAACAGAACAGTCTGTAGTAATATGTACTCTAACCATACTTCTGTAACTCTAAAAATTCTGAAACATTAGTAAAGCATAAAGAATTTGTATAGCAACACTGTGTTAAAATTTCAGCTCAATATCACGTTCCAGTAAAAAATGAAAATTCAAATATTGGATGCCAAGTTTCTGTTTCAGATTCAACATCGCTTCTACTCATCTTATGAATCATCCTAAAGGCTCTACTTGGCACAAACACTAAATAAACCATAAAAACAAGCGCTATCGTGTCATCACTCAAAAACAGAAAGGAAAAAGAAAAATTTATTTATTCATTGGGTTGCCTCCCAACAAGCGCTATCGTTTTACGCCCCTAGCTAGGCATAACGTATAGATTCAAGTATTGTCATCTTTGGTTTTCAACTCTTCAATCACACAACTATATTTCTTCAAGCTTAGGTTCTTTTCACTCCTTATTCTCCTCATATCGGTGTCTCACCCAAAACTTGAAAACTTCAATCACACAAAACTTAATGGAACTTTGTGAGAAGGGTTAGTGTAATAAAGATAAATCATTCACTTAGGTACTGTCAAGACTAGATTCATAATTGTTCCCACATGATACCTACTGTATTATACCATTCCCATAATTTATACCACTAAATATAAGCTATGGAAACACTAAAACAAGCAAACTATGCATGCAAAACAGAATCTGTCAGAAACAGAACAGTCTGTGAAGATCTGTAGTGTAGCCATACTTCCCTGTCTCTAAAAATTCTGAAACATTAGGAAAGCCTGAAGAATTTGTATTTGAAGGCTGTGAAAAAAATTCAGATCATTATCACGCTCCAGTAAAAAATGAAAATTCCTGTACTTGAGTCAAAAGTTTCTGTTTTGGTTCAGCATCAATTCTACTCATCTTGTGAGTCATCCCAAAGGTTTTACTTGGCACTTTATTGAAATAAAAGATACGAAACATTATTAATACAGTAGCTTAATCATATGAACACACAAAAACAGAAAGGAAAAGTGTTGGGTTGTTTCCCAACAAGCGCTTTTCTTGAATGCCTTTTAGCTAGGCATGATGATTTCAATGATGCTCACATAGGAATAATAATTGAAACATGCAAAAGAGCATCATGAATCTCATGACAAGCACATTTAAGTCTAACCCACTAGGGATTTTGTGAGCAAACAATTTATGGGAGCAAGAATCAACTAGCATAGGAAGGCAAAACAAGCATAACTTCAAAACTTTGAACACATAGAGAGGAAACTTGATATTATTGCAATTCCTACAAGCATATGTTCCTCCCTCATAATAATTTTCAGTAGCATCATGAAGGAATTTCACAATATAACTATCACATAAAGCATTCTTTTCATGATCCACAAGCATAGAAAATTTATTACTCTCCACACAAGCAATTTTCTTCTCATTCATAATAGTGGGAGCATCAAATGAAACTCGAATACTATAAATTGTTTCCACATTAAAAGAGTAATGTTCAGTAAAAGGATATTCAAAATTATGACAATAATTATCACTACTTTTTATAACATAAGTATCATCACAATAATCATCATAAGTAGCAACTTTGTTCTCATCATAGTCAAGTGAAACCTCTTCCGAAATAGTGGAATCATTACTAAATAAAGTCATGACCTCTCCAAATCCACTTTTATCATTATAATAAAATTCAACACCCTCCAAAATAGTGGGATAATAATTATTTAGAGTTGACACTCTCTCAAACCCACTTTCATAAATATCACAATCATCATAAATAGGAGGCATGCAATCATCATAACAAATTTGATCATTCAAAGTAGGGGAACTAAAAAGATCATCTTCATTAGGCATAACATCCCCAAGCTTGGGACAAACATTAATTGCAGCAAATAAATTCTCAAACATGTCATTCTCATCAAACATAGCATCCCCAAGCTTGTGGCTTGGCATATCATAAGCATAATCACTCTCATCATTAATAATGTGAATAGCACCAATAACATAACAATTATTATCATCATAATTTACCAAGTTGGTGCCAAAAATATTTTCAAGATTATAAGAAGTATCATTATCTTCCCAATCATAGTCATCACAAGAAGCAATAGGCATAACAAAATCATCATCAAGTGTATCATCTTCCACAATTATTTTTGATTCATCCTCGTGAGGGACAACAATAATAGGAGCAACATCATTTGGGAGAGATACCTTTTTTCCTCTACTCTTTCTTCTTTTCTTCTTCTTCACCACATCATGTGTGGGTTTAATTAATCTTTTTGAGCTTCTTATTGATGAGATTGGTTGAATAGGGAGCTCCTCCTCGTCACCTATTACATCATGAGAGACCATAGGAGGGAAAGTGGAAGTCTTTACCCTTTCATTAGTATTCCTTTTATATTCTATTGGTTTTCCCGTCTTTCTATAGTTGGCAACATAAGCATTCTCATTGCAATTTATCATGCAAAACATATAGATATTTTTTGGATTAGTTTCAATTTCGTACGTGAGAATGAATACTTCAAACCAACTATTTTTATGTGTCAATTATTCACTCCCCAAAAATAGAAAAAGCTCATCATAAAGTTCAAGGGTGATCAAGTCATTACAATATTTGGCCATGATTTGATCATGAAAAAGTTTGCATTGAAAATTAAGATGACCAACTTTATTGCAAAGTTCACAAGTAATAGGACAAAGAGAACATAATTTTGTAGCAAATTCATCTATCATATTGGGCAAAAAATTGGTTCTATCATGTTTATGCTTCTTGCAAAATCTATCATCCCTATAAGGCACGTCTTCACAAACTTTATGCACTCCACAAAAATTGACATGCTTATAAGAAACATTTTTATCATGACTAGTGCAATCATCATTAGTATTTTGTATATTCATATAATTCATACTAACAACATTGCAATCATGCTCATCATTCAAAGAATTCTCATTGCGTATTTTCATAATTTCTTCCTCTACCAATTGAGCACAATTTTCTGAATCCTTATTTTCACGAAAGACATTATAAAGACGAAACAAATGATGCAACCTAAACTCCTTTTTTTGTAGTTTTCGTTTATAAAACCAAACTAGTGATAAACATGAAACTAAAAGATTTAATTTCAAGATCTAAAGATATACCTTCAAGCACTCACTTCCCCAACAACGGCGCCAGAAAGGAGCTTGGTGTCTACTACGCAACTTTATTCTTGTAGACTTTGTTGGGCCTCCAAGCGCAGAGTTTTGTAGGACAGTAGCAATTTCCCCTCAAGTGGATGACCTAAGGTTTATCAATCCATGGGAGGTGTAGGATGAACATGGTTTCTCTCAAGCAACCCTGCAATCAAATACAAGAAATCTCTTGTGTCCCCAACACACCCAATACAATGGCAAATTGTATAGGTGCACTAGTTCGGCGAAGAGATGGTGCTACAAGTGCAATATGGATGGTAGATATAGGTTTTGGTAATCTGAAAATATAAAAACAGCACGGTAACAAATAGTAAACAACGAGCAAAACGTTGTATAAATGCTTGGAAACAAGGCCTAGGTTCCGTACTTTCGCTAGTGAAATCTCTCAACAATGCTAATATAATTGGATCACATAACCATCCCTCAATGTGCAACGAAGAATCACTCTAAAGTTCTTATCTAGCGGAGAACATAAGAAGAAATTTTTTGTAGGGTACGAAACCACCTTAAAGTTATTCTTCCCGATCGATCTATTCAAGAGTTCGTACTAAGATAACATCAAGTTATCCTTTCCGATCGATCTATCTAAGAGTTCGTACTAGAATAACACCATATGATATGCATCAACCAACTCTAATGTCACCTAGATACTCCAATGTCACCACAAGTATCCATGAGTTAATTATACGATACACATCAAACAATTTCAGATTCATAATACTCAATCCAACACAAAGAACCTCAAAGAGCACCCCAAGATTTCTATCGAAGAAAGTAGGACAAGAACGTGTATCAACCCCTATGCATAGATTACCCCAATGTCACCGCGGGTGTCCACATGCAATAGAACACCCCATTGTGACCACGGGTGTCCACATGCAAGACATATATCAAGTGTTCTCAAATCCAATATTCAATCCAACATACGATATCTCAAAGGGAAAGATTCAATTCATCAGAAGATGATAGCAAGGGAATAACATTGATGAGGGGAGGATATCTATTGCTCCTATAATTTTGCCACCTCCTGATATTCTGAAGTTTGGATCCTTTTGTTTTGCAATTCCTCATACAGATGCAGTGAAGCCCACCTTCAGAACACCTCCAGAGGCCTTGCAGCAGGGAGAGGAGGAAGACCTGGAAGACCTGCAGGGTTCCCAGGGCGGTAGTACCGCCCTCCAGAGCGGTAGTACCGCTTGAAGCGGTAGTACCGCTTGCTACTACCGTTCCTAGTACCGCTTACGAAATAACTTCTGGAGTCCCGGCGTCCCCAAGCGGAAGTGGTACGGAAGTGGTGCGGTAGTACCGCTTATAGCGGTAGTACCGCTTTCTATAGCGGTAGTACCGCTTATCTGCCTGCGCGCAGGATTTGGGCTTTGCAGCCCGTGTACCCTTCGTTTCGTGTTAGGCTATAAATACTTTTCCCCTACCTCCGTTTTAGGGTTAGACAAGAAACATAAGATAAGAGTTATCAACAGGTTCCTCCCGGATGGGCGGCCTATTGCGAGTATCGATTGGTGTTTGTGCTTGCTGATCGTGTTGATCTGATGTGTTGCTGTGCGTGGGAGTTGATCTAGGTCAGTTCCAGTGCAAGATATTGAGGGAAATCAGTTTGATCTATTTCAGATTGAGTTCTCTTGTTTGTGATCCTGCTGTTGTTCTTTGATTGCCGTGAAAGATCGGGCCTAAACCCCTTTGGATCACCTTGATCCATATCAAACACCATATGATCCGACTATATTAACAAAGCTCGTGATACATCAAGATCGTGGCATCTCAAGAACACGAGAGAGAGAGAGATTGAACACATAGCTGCTGGTACATACCCTCAGCCTCGAGGATGGACTACTCCCTCCTCGTCATGGCCTCCGCCGGGATGATGAAGATGGCCACCGGAGATGGATTCCCCTCTCCGACAGGGTACTGGAACGTCTCCAGGTTGGTTTTTCGTCGATACAGAGAGTTGCGGGGGCGGAGCGGAGAGTCTCGGGTTATTATTTTGGGGTTTCCGAATATTTGGGAATTTATAAGCATCGGAGGCGGTGGAGGGGGTGCCCAGCACCCACCAGGCCGCGCCAGGGGGCCTCTGGCGCCCTGGTGGGGGCTGGCCACCCTGGGCCGCCTCTTCTGGTGATCTTTGGCCCATCTGGTTTCTTCTGGTCCGTAAAAAATCCACAAAAATCCCCGCAGCGTTTTATCTCCGTTTGGTACTGATTTTCTGCAAAGTAAAAAAACAAGAAAAAACAGCAACTGGCACTTTGGCACTATGTCAATATGTTAGTCCCAAAAAATGATATAAAGTTGTAATAAAATGATTGTAAAACATCCAAGAATGATAATATAACAGCATGGAACAAGCAAAAATTATAGATACGTTGGAGACGTATCATTCGGCAATTGACAGAATAGCGCATAGTCATGACATGTTATTCACGGCAATGATTATGTATCTACTACTATTACTCCACTTCGAGAGCGCTTCTGTGCTTGCCTCTCTAGGTATTAAGTTCATGACAAGGAGAGTAATGCTTGGAGCAAGGTGACATGATGTAGACAAAGTATGACAAGCAATATGTTCAGAACCCGTCGTTTTCTCCTTTACAAATACGTGTCTTGCTTTTCTGTCATTGTGACATAGAGCACCGCAAGATTGAAACCATTACAATGCGGCACTCCCGTGGAAGATAAATCAATCTAGTTGGCCAAACCAAACAGATAGATCGGAGAGAAATACGAAGCTATAACAATCATGCATAATAGAATTCAAGAAAGACTCAGTTACTTTCAATGAATAATCCGATCATAAACCCACAATTTATCGGATCCCAAGAAACACAACGCAAAAGAGGATTACATCGGATAGATCACCGCGAGGATCGCGGTGAACATGATATTGAATATCAAAGAGAGAGGGAGAGAGAAATCCATCTAGGTACTAGGTATGGACCCGTAGGTCTGTGGTGGACTACTCTCACATCATCATGGAGGCAGCAAGGTTGAGGAAGAAGGCCTCCGTGATCGATTCCCCCTTCGGCAGAGTACCAGAAAAGGTCTCCAGATGGGCTCCCATCGGAATAGAGACTTGCGGCGGCGAAAAAAGAGTTTTGGATGGCTCTCTGTAGGTTTCCCTATTTTAGAGAATTTATGGAGGTGGAATTAGGTCAGAAGGAGCCACGAGGGGCACACAAGGTAACATGGCGCGCCTACCTCCCTGGGTGCGCCCTATTGCCTTGTTGTCTCCTTGCTTCGCGTATGGTCTCCTTCCAAAGCTTCGAGGGTCTCTTTTGTCTAGATTATTTTTTGAAAAGTTTCGTTGTGTTTGGATTTCGTTTGGTACTGATTTCCTGGAAAATCAAAAACACGCAGAAAAACGCAACTGGCACTAGGCACTGGGTTAATAGGTTAGTTCCCAAAAATGATATAAAATAGCATATAATTGCATATAAAGCATTCAAGATTGATAATATAATAGCATGGAACGATCAAAAATTATCGATACGTTGGAGACGTATCAGTGCCGCCTGAACGACCATCTCATCAAAATCGGGATTGTTGAGCCCCTACACGTCTCTCGTCTCCGCGGTGGCCTAGCAAACACCGAGTGGTGGACGGGACGGGGCAACGTCTGAGGCTGACATGCCCTAGTGCCATGCGGCGGAGGAAGTTGAGCGGTTGCGCTGCGAGAGGCGGGTGGCCGACAATTAGGGCTTATGCGGCCCCTACGGGCCCTTCAGTCGCTGGAAGGACTACGATGCCAAGGACGATGACTCTGATGGCGAGAGTGTTGGGGTACACGAACATGGGTGTTCATTTCCCCCTGACTTGTGCACGGACAATGGGCCTCCGACCCGATGACCTGAGCCTACCGGGAACAGCTACTGCCGCTTCAACACCAACCCAAGACAAAGGAGCCGCTCTACGTGAGATCAAGGAGCGCATCAAGAAGATAAATTCAACATCCAAGACCAAGACCCCGGTAGAGGCAGCCTACCCAGGCTAGCAACGCCGGCAAGCTCAATGCAACAGCCCAAGGCGGGCCCAAGCCGCGCCAGGCACGTCCCCGATGCCTGGTGGGGACTGAGGCGCGCGCACCCTCAAGAAGACCCGGCAAGCCGTCCCCCGACAGGCGCGAGCCAAGCAGCCACCGCTCCACCGCATCACAACGCCAGTCAATTGTCGATGCGGTGTCGAGCCCTCAGATGGCTAAGTGACTCTCGCTAAGCACGTGGCAACGCACCGAAAGACAGATTATGCCCAGTTGACACCCGTCCAAAGGCGTGTCGAGACACTAAGGAAAACCAACTAAGCTGTGGAAAGAGCTTGCCGGGGATGCATCCCCACGCGCCACCTAGACTAGCAATCATGGTATTTTGTCCTAAATGCCAGAGTTAGGTATGATAGCTCTGTTAGCTATCTAATCACTAGATAATGACTGTTTTGCCACTGTGGTTGCCCCTTTCCCTATAAAAGGAGGCCAAGGCAACCTAGCTCAAGACTCGGACCTTTGGACACTTGTACTAGCGTAGCAGCTCAACCGAAGGCAACCCTTGCCGGGTTTGAGCGTTGTGTGTGCTTCGTGTTCCCTAAGATCAATCCACCAAAGCAGGAGTAGGGTTTTACGCTTCTCAGCGGCCCGAACCTGCGTAAAGCACCAGCGTCCCATCGCAGTGCTGTCCCATGACCTCTGCTCTTTGTGCAACGTGACCTCCCCCCGCCGAACCATAAGGGACCGACAGTCCCATAGGTGATCTGGTGCATCCCGCACCGACAGATAGCAATGGAGGTGTCATCGACCAGGAAGACCAGATGCATGAGGTCACCGTCCGGTTCCATGTGTAGTTTAGTTTAGTTTTCTTTTATTTAGTTTGATTTTTCCCATTCCATCCGCTTTGCATGTAATATATCAAAGTTTTTTTTGTAATTCTTCTGGTTCTTCCTATTTTTGTTTGAAATGTTACGGACATTTCATGCATGTGGTTGGATGGTCAACTCCGCTATCGCTATCCAAGGACACGTGAAGCGTGTCCGCAAACTTTTTATGTGGCCATCGAAAAAGCATGGTGCCCCCATGTTTGGTTTTGGTAATTTATAATAATCCCTGTTGACTAATGGTTGCTTTGAGTTATACTTTAAGGTTTTACCATAGGCATGGCTTGAAGAACATATGTTGGTTTCATGGTTATAATAAGAAGATTATTTGTTTACGAAGGTGTTATTCATGGAGTCATCCAAAGATTGATCATGTGAGAGTTGAGCCTATTGCAAGCATGTCTTGAAGAAGAAGATTGTGTGAACATTCAAGTTTACCTTGAAGACATCATCTTTATGAAGAGAGAAGATAAGATACAAGGTTGATCAAGACTAAAAGTTTAGAGTGGATTCATGTTGATCAACATACAGAGCGTAGAAGTTGTACCGAGTGGGATCAAGTGATCCCATGGTATGATAAGCATTGTCCATTATGCTTTGTGTACTAAACCATCATCTATGTGGGATTATGTATCTTTTCATGGGTTTGCATCAAAAGTAAGATCTTATATAACCCATGGAGGATGGCATAAAGTGACGATCGTCATCAAGATTGAAGGGCGCAAGTTCAATAGGAGCATGACGAAGAGCATATGCATGATGATTGCCGACCATTTGGTGTTAATAGTCCTGTGAAGATGTCGTAAGAGTGACTCTCCCATAGCGGAGTATTGATACATCTCCAACGTATCTATATTTTTTATTGTTATATGCTATTATATTATCATTCTAGGCTACATTTTAAGCATTTACTTGCTGATATATATTATTTTTAAGAACTAACCTATTAACCCAATGCCAAGTGCCAGTTGCTGTTTTCTGCATGTTTTTCGATTTTCAGGAATATTGTACCAAGCGAAGTCCAAATACCCCGAAACTTTTTGATGATTTTTTCTGGACCAAAATAAGACCTGGAAGCTTCGGAGGAAGACCGGAGGGCACACGAGGTGCCCCCAAGCCAACAGGGCGCGCCTAGGGGGGTGGACACGCCCTAATGGCATGGGGCCACCTTCCTGCTCCTCTGGCCCTGATCTCTTCGCTATAAATTCACATATATCCCAAAAACCCTAGAGAGCATACTTAAACACTTTTTCCCCGTCGAAAGTCTCTGTTCCGCAGTGTGCCCATCTGGAGTCCCGTTCCGATGCCCTACCGGAGGGGGGATCGATCACAGAGAGCCTCTACATCAACCTTGCTGCTCCCATGGTGATGTGTGAGTAGTTCACCACAGACCTATGGGTCCGTAGTTACTACCTAGATGGCTATCTCTCTCTATGTTCTTCAATGCCTAGATCATCGCGATTCCCGCGGTGATCTATCTTATGTAATCAATCTTTGCGGTGTGTTTGTTAGGATATGATGAATTGTGGGCTTATATACATATTATTTATGAATATATATTGAATATTTGTTGGTTATTTATATTCATGATTGTTACAGCTTCGTAATGCTCACCGATCTATCGGTTTGGTTTGGCCAGCTAGATTGATTTATCTTCAGCGGGAGTGGCGCGTTGTAGTGGGTTCAATCTTGCGGTGCTCAATCCCAGTGACAGAAAGGGACATGAAACGTATTGTATTGCTTCCACTAAGTGTAAAATGATGGGGTTCATTTCATATTAATTGGATTTACTTTGTCAACATCATGTCATCATCCTCCAAGCATTACTCTATTTTTACTTAATACTTTAGATGCATGTTGGATAGCGGTTGATGGGTGGAGTACTAGTAGTAGATGCAGGCAGGAGTCAGTCCACTTGTTTATGGATGTGATGCCTATATACATGATAATTTCCGTGAATAAATATTGCATAACTATGCGCTTTTCTATCAATTACTCAACAGTAATTTGTTTACCCAGCGCATGCCTTCTTCGAGAGAGAAGCCTCTAGCGAACACTATGGCCCCCGGGTCTCCTCACAAATATATTTACAAAAACTCTAAATACTTTGCTGTCATTATTTACTTTCTTTTTATTTTCAATTTATATTTATCAAATTATCTATCTATCACTACTTATCGCTTGCAAGTAAAGAGTTCAAGGGGATTGACAACCCTCTTGCCCGCGTTGGGTGCAAGTGTTTGCTCTTTTGTGTGTAGGCACTGAAGATGGGAGTTTGCGTGGTTCTCCTATTGGTTTGATAACCTCTACCATGCTGCATCATCCCCTCCTCTTTGAGGAAACTCCCAATGGAGTTCACAAGTATCATGAAGGATTTCTGGCGCCGATGCCGGGGAGCATCATCAAATTCCTATCAAGTACATACTCACAAATTATCATTCACTTGTTCTACTTTTTATTTGCTGTTATATTTTGCTTGCTATAAAAAACAAAATAAAAAAAATATTTACTTTGCTAGTTAACTTGTTTGCTTGCTTGATGTTGCTATCGTGTCTGATTTTATCATTGAGAAGGATGATGAAGGTAAAACCCCAAAAGAGGTAACTCCCCCACAGTGAGACGTAAAAGTATTTGTTGTGGGAAGGGTAATATCATAGGGAAAAGCATTATCCAAGAATTCTTTAACTGTACGGGTGCTTTGGCTTGCAAGGATACGCCAATCCTTAAAAGAACCAAAAGTTACGTCGATGCTATTTACGCTCTTGTTCTTAAATTTGAAAGAAGATTTATGCGTACACAACCTACTTTGCAAAGGCTTTTCTATGAATCGCCGGTCATAAAAGACCCTAGGGCTAAGAAGATTGCCACTCTTATCCTCATGCATGAATTGGACTATATAGTGCGAGAAGCCCGAGATATCTTTGATCACTATAAGATGAGTCGTGAACATCCTGTGATAGATGAAATTTTATATAATGAGGACTATATGATGAGGTATGTGTTTCGACATAACCATACTTTTGATGAAAATACCCAAAAAGAAGTTCCTTCGGTTCATATTATCCAACAAGTTTTCAATTCCATCAATAAATAATATTCTTGGATAGTAAGAGAGAATACAGAGGGTTTTAAGGAAAGTAGCATTGAGAATGCCAAGATATTACTAGATGATGTGTTTCCTATTGTCTTTGAAAAACATCCTCATGAACACACATCCCAAGATGTGAGTGTCAAAGATGACAACACTTGAAACTTTGCATTATGCCTAGCTAGGGGCATAAAACGATAGTGCTTGTGGCGAGGCAACCCAATAGTTATCTTTAATTTTTTTTTTACTTTATGTTATTTTGTGATAACATGATTATTGCTAATGTAATGATTGTGTTTTCAGGTTTAAATTAGTGTTGATGCCAAGTAAAACCTTTGGGATTACTTGAATGATAAGTAGAATTGATATGGTGCAAAAACAAAAATGTTTGCGTCGAGTGCAGAATTTCTCTGATTTTACTGGAACGTATTTTTGATCTGAATGTTTTACACAGTATTAGCATACAAATTCCCCAGGTTTTCCTAAATTTTCATAATTTTTGGAGTTACATATGTATGGTGTTGCGCAGATCATTACATACTGTTCTTTTTTAGACAGATTCTATTTTTTTTGCTTGCATAGTTTGCTTGGTTTGATGATGCTATGGATTGTATCAGGGGGTACAAGCCATGGAGAAGTTACAATATGATACCTTATGCAATAACAAAATATGAATCAATTTATAACAGTACCTAAAGTTTTTTATTTACCTTTCATACTACCGGAGCTCACGAGTTTTCTGTTGAGTTTTGTGTGCTGAAGTGTTCAAGTTTTGGGTGCTATCACGATGGATGAAGGAATATGGAGCGGCAAAGAGCCTAAGATTGGGGATGCCGAACAACCCAAGGTAAATTCTAGGAAGACTCTAGCGTCTAAGCTTGGGGGTGCCCCAGAAGGCATCCCCTCTTTCGTCTCAATCCATCGGTATGTCACTTGGAGCTATATTTTTATTCATCACATGACATGAGTTTTGCTTGGAGCGTCGTGTGTTATAGTTTGGTTTTTGTTTTAGTTTTCCACAATCATTGTTTTCTGGACACACCTTATTGAGAGAGACACATGTTCACCATGATTTGTCATAATACTGTTTGTGCTTTCTTATATCTTTTGAACTAAGCAGTTGCTCTAGTTCCTCACTTATATCTTTTAGATTTTATAGAAATAATTGCACTCTCGTTCTTCACTTAATTTTTGAGAGTTTAATATCTAGTGACGGTAATTTGCATGGGTTATAAGACTAGTATAAAAATAATAGGTATTCAAGGAGTGCATAATCAAAACCTTCATGTAGCACATAAAAGAGAAATTGTGGGTTAATGATATGGATGTGGTAATATGAAAGGGCGTGAGTGCATGGTTGTTGGTTAGTAAAAATATTGATAGTTAAAGGGTATTAATTTGTTGTTCATCTGAATATTGGTTATGGCATGGTGGTGATGTGTGAGCATTCTTATTCCTTGTTGAAATCCTAGTGTTGTTTAGGTCGGGGGCGCGCGATGGTTAACTCCTACCAACCTCCTCCCTAGGGGCATGCGAGTAGTACTTTGCTAGGACAGAGCTAATAAAGCTTTGCAATAAGTATGTGAGTTCTTTACGACTAATGTGAATCCATGGATGTACGAGCACACTCACCTTTTCATATTTGCTAGCCTCTTCGGTGATACGTCTCAAACGTATCTACTTTTCCAAACACTTTTGCTCTAGTTTTGGACTCTAATTTGCATGATTTGAATGAAACTAACCCGGACTGACGCTAGTTTCAGCAGAACGTCTATGGTGTTGTCTTTGTGTAGAAATAAAAGTTCTCGGAATCGGACGACACTTTTTGTGGATTTTATCTAGAATATACAAAAAATAATGGAGCGAAGACCCACCAGAGGGGGGCCACTTGTTGGTGCCAAGCCAACAGGGCGCGCCCACCCCCTGGGCGCGTCCTGGTGGCTTGGGGCCACTGCGTGGATCCTCCGATCCTAATTCCGGTCCTATAAATTTCTAATTCCCTAGAAAAAAACTGGAGAGAAGTTTTCATCACATTTCACGAGACGGAGCCACCACCACCTCCTGTTCTTCCTTGGGAGGGCTGATCTGGAGTCCGTTTGGGGCTCTGGAGAGGGGGATTCATCGCCATCGTCATCACCAACCCTTCTTCATCAACAACGCCATGATGCTCACCCCCGGGAGTGAGTAATTCCTTTGTAGGCTTGCTGGACGGTGATGAGATTGGATGCGATTGATCATTTGATTGAGTTATTTTGATAGGGCTTGATCCCTAGTATCCACTATGTTCTGAGATTGATGTTGCTATGACTTTGTTATGCTTAATGCTTGTCACTAGGACCGAGTGCCATGATTTCAGATCTGAACCTACTATGTTTTCATGAATATGAGAGTGTTTTAGATCCTATCTTGCAAGTTGTATGCACCTATTACGTGTCATGATCCGCATACCCCAAGGTGACAATAATTGGGATTCTTTCCGGTGATTATCGTAGTTTGAGGAGTTCATGTATTCACCATGTGTTAATGCTTTGTTCCGGTTCTCTATTAAAAGGAGGCCTTAATATCCCTTAGATTTCCTTATGGACCCCACTGCCATGGGAGGGTAGGACAAAACATGTCATGCAAGTTCTTATTATAAGCACGTATGACTATATACGGAATACATACTGACATTACATTGATGAATCGGAGCTAGTTCTGTGTCACTCTAGTGTGTAACTGTTACATGATTGATGTTATCTAAATCATTATCCATCACCAATCCATGGCCGATGATTTTCATATATTGAATCTTACTAAGTTACTATTGCTGCTACTACTATTATAATCACTATAAAATTGTTGATGTTACCATTAGTGTTACTACTACTATTTTGCTATGCTACTAAAACTTTTGCTACAGATAGATAACCTAGGTGTTGTTGAATTGACAACTCAACTGCCAAGACAAATCAATATACTTTGGCTCCCCTTGTGTCGAATCAACAAAATTGGGGAAAATAATTCCCTCGAAGACTGTTACGAACCCCTATACTTGTGGGTTATCATTCGGTACCGTGCATTGCTCATTCTCACATCGAGGATCGGTGCAAACTTTGTCGGTGCACCCAAACCCCACGACATCATACGCTCTGTTGCACATAATCCTCCTTATATCTTCCTCAAAACAGCCACCATACTTACCTATTATGGCATTTCCATAGCCATTCCGAGATATATTGCCATGCAACTTCCACCGTTACATCATAAGACTTGTGCACTCTTCGTCATATTACTTTGCATGATCATGTAGCGGACATAGTATTTGCGCCAAAGCTACCGTTCATCGTTGTTTACATGTTACGCTAGATCATTGCACATCCTGGTACACTACCAGAGGCATACATATAGAGTCATATTGTTTAGTCGTTTTTCATATCGAGTTGTAAGTAAATAAAAGTGTGATGATTTTCATTATTAGAGCACTGTCTCAGTGAGGAAAGGATGATGGAGACAATGATTCCCCCACAAGTCAGGATGAGACTCTGGACGAAAAATAAAGAAAAAAAGAGAAAGAAAAAAAGAAAGGGAAAAAGGAAAAAAAAGAAAAAAAAGAAAAGGAATAAATAAATAAATGAGAGAAATAGAAGGGATAGTGCTACTACCTCTTTTACCACACTTGTGCTTATAGAAAGCACCATGTTTTTCATATAGAGAGTCTCATGTTTTATCATTTTCATTTGCTAGTGGGAATTTTCATTATAGAACTTGGCTTGTATATTCCGATGACAAGCTAATGCCCGAGGTCTTCTTGAGCATGCAAGTTGGATGCACACCCACTTAGCTTCATTTGAGATTTCATACACTTATAGCTCTAGTGCACCCGTTGCATGGCAATCCCTACTCCTCGAATTGATATTGATTGATGGGCATCTCCATAGCACGTTGATTTGCCTAGTTGATGTGAGACTTTCTTCTCCACTTTTACCCCTTTGAAACCTACCGCCATATTCTATTCCACCTATATGCTATGTCCATGGTTCACGGGTCATGTATTGATTGAGGTATAAAAAGCTGAAGCGCGTGAAAAAGTACGATCCAATTGCTTGGCTTAACACCGTGGTGCTTGACATTTGTATTTATGTGGTGAAGACGGAACCAAGCCATGCTAATATGATAAAATGAATGGGGGGTAAACATTCTTTAAGGATCGTATATTTTGAAAGTCGATGATTGTATTACTTATGTTTATGGATATTACTATGTTAATGTTTGTTAATTTATCGTTTCTCAATGATCATACCTGAAAGAGATTACATGTTGGGTAGCATGTCACATCAAAAATTCTGTTTTTACCATTTACGTACTCGAGGACGAGCAGGAATTCAGCTTGGGGATGATGATACGTATCCAACATATCTATAATTTTTGATTGTTCCATGCTATTATATTATCATTCTAGGATACTTTTTAAGCATTTACTTGCTGATTTATATTATTTTTGAGCACTAACCTATTAACCCAGTGCCAAGTGCCAAGTGTTGTTTTCTGCATGTTTTTGGCTTTTCAGGAATACTGTACGAAACAAAGTCCAAATACCCCAAAACTTTTTGATGATTTTTTTGGACCAAAATAAGACCTGGAAGCTTCGGAGGAAGACCGGAGGGCACACAAGGTGCCCCCGAGCCAATAGGGCGTGCCGAGGGGGGTGGCCGCGCCCTGGTGGCTTGGGGACACCTCCCAGCTCCTCTGCCCCTGATCTCTTTGTTATAAAATCACATATATCCCCAAAACCCTATAGAGCCTACCAAAACACTTTCTCCGTCGCCACAAGTCTCTGTTCCGCCCTGTGCCCATCTGGAGCCCAGTTCCGGTGCCCTACAGGAGGGGGGATCGATCACGGAGGGCCTCTACATCAACCTTGCTGCTCCCATGGTGATGTGTGAGTAGTTCTCCATAGACCTACGGGTCCATAGTTAGTACCTAGATGTTTATCTGTCTATATATTCTTCAATGCCAAGATCATCGCGATTCCCACGGTGATCTATCTTATGTAATCAATCTTTGTGGTGTGTTTGTTGGGATCCGATGAATTGTGGGTTTATGTTTAGATTATTCATGAAAATATATTGAATCCTTGCTGGTCATTTATATGCATGATTGTTTTAGCTTCGTAATGCTCTTCGATCTATCGGTTGGTTTGGCCAACTAGATTGATTTATCTTCAGCGGGAGTGGTGCGTTGTAGTGGGTTCAATCTTGCGGTGCTCAATCCTAGTGACAGAAAGGGACATGACACGTATTGTATTGCTGCTACTAAGGGTAAAACGACAGGGTTCATTCGTATTAATTGGATTTACTTTGTCTACTTCATGTCATCATCCTCCAAGCATTAGTCTATTTACTTAATACTCTAGATGCATGCTGGATAGCGGTCGATGGGTGAAGTAATAGTAGTAGATGCAGACAGGAGTCGGTCTACTTGTTTATCGACGTGATGCCTATATACATGATCATTGTCGTGAATAAATATTGTATAACTATGCGCTTTTCTATCAATTGCCCAACAGTAATTTGTTTACCCACCTTATGCCTTCTTCAAGAGTGAAGCCTCTAGCGAACACTATGGCCCCCGTGTCTCCTCGCAAATATATTTACAAATCTCTAAACACTTTGCTGTCATTATTTACTTTCATTTTATTTTCTATTTATATTTATCAAATTATCTATCTATCACTACTTATCGCTTGCAAGTAACGAGTTCAAGGGGATTGACAACCCTCTTGCTCGCGTTGGGTGCAAATGTTTGCTCTTTTGTGTATAGGCGCTTCATACTTGTGATATGCGTTGGGTTTTCTGCGAAGAGGAGCGGGTGATGCACCAAAGTATAGATAAGTATTTCCCTCAGTGAGAACCAAGGTTATCGAACCAATAGGAGTAGCATGCAACCCCCGTCTTCAGCGAATGCACACAAAGAAGCAAACAATTGCACCCAACGCGGGCAAGAGGGTTGTCAATCCCCTTGGAATCGTTATTTGCAAACAAATGAAGTGTGTAGATGATAGTGGAATAATGTAAATTGAAAAATAAATAGAAAACAAATAAATGGCAGCAAGGTAATGAAATTTTTTATAAATATATAAGTGAATAGGCCCGGGGGCCATAGTTTTCCCTAATGGCATCTCTCATGTAGTAGGCATACGGTGGGTAAACAAATTACTTTGGGCAATTGATAGCAAAGCGCATAGTTATGCAATATTTATTCAAGGCGATGATCATGTATATATGGGCATCACGTCCATAAGCAAATAGGCCGACTCCTGCCTTCACCTATTACTATTACTCCACGTCGAGAGCGCTTCTATGCTTGCCTCTCTAAGTATTAAGTTCATGACAAACAAAGTAATGCTTGGAGAACGATGACATGATGTAGACAAAGAAAACTCAATCAATATGAATTAAGCCCATCGTTTTATCCTTAGTGGCAACAATACAAAGACGTGTCTTGTCCCTTTCTGTCACTAGGATATAGAGCACCACCAGATTGAACCCACTACAACGCACCCCTCTCACTGAAGAAATATCAATCTAGTTGGCCAAACTATTTCAATAGATCGGAGAGATTTACGAAGCTATGATAATCATGCAAACAAGAATAATAATAGAATTCAGAGAAGACTCAAATCTTTTTCATGAATAATCTGAACATAAACCCACAATTCATCGGATCTCGACAAAAGCACTGCACAAAGTGATTACATCGAATAGATCACCGCAAAGATGCGGTGAACTTTGTATTGAAGATAAAGAGAGAGAGAGAGATAGCCATATAGGTACTAACTACGGACCCATAGTTCTGTAGGGAACTACTCACACATCACCATGGGAGCAGCAAGGTTGATGTAGAGGCCCTCCGTGATCGATCCCCCCTCCGACAGGGCAACAGAACAGGGCTCCAGATGGGCACATGGAGGAACAGAGACTTGCGGCGACGCAAAAAGTGTTTCGTGAGGCTCTCTAGGGTTTTTGGAAAATATTTGAATTTATAGGACAGAGAGGGGGATCGGGAGACGCCAGGGGGAGCCACCACGTAACAGGGCGTGGCCACCCCACCTGGGCGTGCCCTATTGTGTGGTCCCTCCCTTGTGCAGCCTTTGCTCTCCTCCCAAAGCTTCCATGTCTTCTTTTGGTCCAGAAAAAATCATAAAAAAGTTTTGGGGCAATTGGACTTCGTTTGGTACTGCAAAACTTTAAAGCCAAAAACATGCAGAAAACATCAACTGACACTGGGCACTGGGTTAATAGGTTAGTCCTCAAAAATAATATGAATTGGTAAATAAATACCCAAAAGCATACTATAATGATAATATTATAGAATGGAACAATAAAAAATTATAGATACTTTGGAGACGTCTCATCGCTGAAGACGAGAGTTTGCGTGGTTCTCCTATTGGTTTGATAACCTTGGTTCTCATTGAGGGAAATACTTACCTCTACTGTGCCGCATCATCCCCTCCTCTTCGGGGAAAATCCCAACGCAGTTTACAAGTATCAAGTATGGGGTGCAAATTACGAGTCTTCACCAAGTGTGCACTAACAAGAAAGGGTGTTCCGACTTGAGGCGGGCATGATCGTCATCATCTAGCTCAACTGGATTATGCACAAGGTAAATGTTTGATCTTGACAGGTTTTTTATTTTATCGGTCTCATGGTGTTAGTTCAGAGGCGCTCTTATAGGATTGATTGTCGTACTATCACGGGTGGTTCTCGAGTGAGTAGGTTGATCGTATTGTTCGTAGAGAGCTCAGACCATTGCATCATTAACATCATCTTTATTGGTTCTTATTTGGTTTCTGTGTATGTGAGGTTTTAGAGTTTGTGTTTGTCTTCTTGTCAAACTCAAGTTCATCAAAAACGGTGTTCGTATGCATCATCTTTGTGCTTTCGGTGTTGGAAATTTTGCCGGTTCATATTAAGGGAATGTTCTCTTCCTTATCCTATTGGAATTTGTTCTCCATTCCTAGTTCTTACTATATCCAACAAGCTTGAGTTTGCTGATTTCGGAGTTTGTTTGCGGAAGTAATGGCCGTTTTGGTCTTACTAGTTTCCACTATTGTTTCTCGCATTCCTAATGGTAATTGGTGGTAGTACCGCTGGCCACCACGGTAGTACGCTTGGGAGGTACTCCAGCTGATGTGTCGCGGTTACTACCGGGAAGGGCTCTGTTACCCTTCGGGATTTACGGCAGTACTGCTTGCTCCTAGCGGTAGTACTGTTTGTGCGACACTTGTGCTGGAGTACCGCGCTCACTATCGTGGATTTCTCTGTTACCCTTCTGGAATTCGCGGTTGTACCACTTTCTCCTAGCGGTATACCGCTTGTGTTGTACTTCCGCTGGAGTACCGGGAACTCGAACATGGAAATCCCTGTTACCCACCGACTAATTCATGTTAGTAGCACTTATCTAAGGAGGTAGTACCACTCGGGCAGTACTACCGCGCCCGTTCTATGCTGGTCATCAGTGGGTCTCGGTGACTACCCTGTACTTAGCATTAGTACCGCTCCCTCGAGCGGTTGTACCGCTAAAGACGGTTTTAGAATATAACGGTTGGATTCATGGAGTCCTATAAAAGGAAGTCTTCTTCCCCAATGACCCAATGGTTTTTTGACCAAGCTTTATCCTCCATTCTTGACCTCCAAAACATTTTACTTCTCTCAATTTTCCTCCAATAAATCTTGCATATATTTAAGGGAAAAGAGAGAGGAGATCTAGATCTACATTTCCACCAACCCACATCTCGTGTAAGTGAGCGGAACCTTGTGGATCTAGATCTTGGAGTTCTTTTGTGTTCTCCTACGTTCTTCCTCTCATATTCGTCCATAGCTTCGTTGCTTTGGTGGGATTTGAGAGTGAAGGACTTGAGCACTTCTTGGGGTCTTGCGAGTGCATTAGTTGCATCGGTTTGAGTTCTCCATGGTGATACGTGGAAGAGAAAGTTGACAAGCTTATTACTCTTGGGTGTTTGCGCACCCTAGAGCTTGTGCATCTTGGGTGCCCTAGACCGTTGGTGGTGCCATGGGGCTCAATCATTGTGGTGTAAAAGCACAGGGAAAGCTTCGGGGTCTCCAATTAATCTGTGGAGATTGCCTTCAGCAATTTGTACGGGTTCGGTGACTGATGACCCACAAGTATAGGGGGTCAATCGCAGTCCTTTCGATAAGTAAGAGTGTCGAACCCAACGAGGAGTAGAAGGAAATGACAAGCGGTTTTCAACAAGGTAATTTCGACAAGCACTGAAATTGTAGGTAACAGGTAGTTTGATAGCAAGTAATGGTAACGGTAAATAAAGTGCAGCAAGATAGCCCAATCCTT
The DNA here is from genome assembly GCA_039707655.1 of Elymus sibiricus. NCBI lineage: Eukaryota > Viridiplantae > Streptophyta > Magnoliopsida > Poales > Poaceae > Elymus > Elymus sibiricus. The sequence continues at coordinate 372,298,457 of CM077667.1, forward strand.
TTGTGGCAAAGGATAGGCCAAAACTGTCTCTTATAATAAGCAAAGCGTTCTTGAGGGTACACGGGAATTTCATCTAGTCACTTTCATCATGTTGGTTTGATTTGCGTTCGCTACTTTGATAATTTGATATGTGGGTGGACCGGTGCTTGGGTTCTGTTATTACTTGAACAAACCTCCCACTTATGACAAACCCCCTCGCAAGCATCTGCAACTATGAGAAAAGTATTAAGATAAAATCTAACCATAGCATGAAACATTTGGATCCAAATCAGCCCCTTTCGGAATAGCGCATAAACTAGGGTTTAAGATTCTGTCACTCTAGCAACCCATCCTCTAATAACTACTCCACAATGCATTCCCTTAGGCCCAAATATGGTGAAGTGTCATGTAGTCGATGTTCACATGACACCACTAAGGGAATCACAACATTCATATCATCAAAATATCGAACACATATCAAATTCACATGATTACTTGCACCATGACTTCTCCCGTGACCTCAAGAATAAAAGTAACTACTCACAAATAATATTCATGCTCAAGTTCAGAGGGGTATTAAATAGCATAATGGATCAGAACATATAATCTTCCACCAAATAAACCATATAGTAATCAACTAAGAGATGTAATCAACACTACTAGTCACCCACAGGTACCAATCTGAGGCTCCGGTGCAAAGATTGAACACAAGAGATGAACTAGGGTTTGAGAGGAGATGGTGCTGTTGAAGATGTTGATGAAGATTGGCCTCCCAAAGATGAGAGGGGTGTTGGTGATGACGATGGCTTCGATTTCCCCCTCCGGGAGGGAAGTTCCCCCGGCGGAATTGCTCTTCCGGAGGGCAAAAGTGCTCCTGCCCAAGTTCTGCCTCGAGACGGCGGTGTTCCATCCCGAAAGTCCTCTCCTTATTTTTTCTAGGTCAATATACCTTAAGTACCATAAGATGGGCACCGGAGGTGGGCTGGATTGGCCACAACCCACCAGGGCGCGCCTGGGGGGCCTATCGCGCCCTGGTGTCTTATGGTCATGAGGTAGGCCCCCCTCCGATAGTTATTTGTTCCAGTATTTTTCATATATTCCAAAATAATTCACCGTGAAGTTTCAGCTCCATTAGAGATGTGCAGAATAGGTATCTCTGATATGCTTTTTCAGGTCGAGAATTCCAGCTGCCGGCATTCTCCCTCTTTGTGTAAACCTTGCATATTATGAGAAAAAAGCCATTAGAATTACTCCATAAAACATTATTATGCATAAAAACATTATAAATAACAGTAGGAAATCATGATGCAAAATGGACGTATCAACTCCCCCAAGCTTAGACCTCGCTTGTCCTCAAGCGAAAGCCGATATCGAAAAACATGTCCACATGGTTTGAGAGAGAGGTGTCGATAAAAACAAAATACGGACATAGTAGCATCATGCTTATTATCATAGCAGCAACAAACTTTATCATAGAACTTATTCATATAACTTTTATTATATAACTTCATCATATAACTTCTCATGAACAAGTAACAATTCATCACAACATAGAAGTATAAAGCATAAACCTTACTGAAAACCAACAAACTTTGTTCTCAGTCAACTTTGCAACTGCAATTCATCATATTTTCAGGAAGGGTCTCATGTCGGAGCCTTTTGGCAAGTCCACATACTCAACCATTATTTAATCTTCTCTGATTGCTAACACTCACAGCATACCCATGAGCAAAAAGTTTCAACCGGACACATAGGAAGTTAGGGGCTTATAGTTTCGCCTCCCAACGTATTCACCTCAAGGGTGATGTCAACAATAATAACTCATGCTCACTCATATCCAACTGGATATATGTTCTTAGATCTTTCCTCACCACATGATTCTTGCAAAAAGAAAAAGTAAAAGGAATAGGGAAGAATACTTTGACTCTTGCCTAAAAGTAAATACATAAAAGTAAAAGATAGGCCCTTCGCAGAGGAAGCAAAGGTTGTCATGCGCTTTTTGGTTTGTATGCCAAATCCCTTAATGCAAAAGAACTTCACGTTATATTGCCCCTTATGATAGTAACCTTTATTATGCAGTCCGTTGCTTTTATTACTTTGCCATCATAAGTTCGTACAACGCTCAATTTTCTCTTACACTAATTGATCAAACACATTTAGTAGAATTTTTTTTATTGCCTTAGTGCACCGATGACAACTTACTTGAAGGATCTTACTCAATCCGTAGGTAGGTATGGTGGACTCTCAAAACATGTGTTTGGGTTTAGGGTTTTTTGATGCACAAGTAGTATCTCTACTTAGTGCGGAATTTTTAGCTAGCAAAGATACTAAACAAGCACCACATGTTGAAGGATCTATGACAATATAACTTCTATGTGAATATGAACAAACATAAATCATTACATTGTCTTCCTTGTCCAATGTCAACAATTTTGGCATATAATATTTAATGGGGGCTCACAATCATAAAAGATGTCCAAGATAGTGTATTTGCATGTGAATCTTCTCTTCCCTTATTAATTCTTTCATTAATTGCATCATTGACCAATGCTATGTTTGTCAATCTCCAATAAATTTTACCACTTATACTTTTCCTTATGTGATGTCATTACTTACCATAAGATTAGCATATGATTCTTTTCATTTATTTCCCTTTTATTTTGATTGCAACAAGAAAGTAAAGGAAAGCAGAAGCTCAACTAAACTTTATTATATAACTCTCACTCAATTACATAGATAGATAGATCACGAAACTAGCACTCGAAAATAGATTATACTAAACTTTTATTCAACTAGATCATGAAAGAGCTAAGGATCGAACTAAAATAGGTAAAGGTAAATAAAAGTGATGGTGATATGATACCGGGGCATCTCCCCCAAGCTTGGCACAAGCCAAGGGGAGTGCCCATACCTATGTACTCAAGTCTCCTTTGGTGGTGAAGATGATGAAGGTGGTGGTGATGGGTCACACTTTAGCCTCAATAGGTACTCCAATTTACGGATGATGATCCGAAGGGTGATGATGTGCTCCTCTAGCAAAATATTTTCACGGGTGAGAAATTTATTCTGAACATGAACCGCTTCTAAAGCCCTAAAAGCTTCAATTTCAAAGGGGGTGAGAAGATTGTAATAAGGTCGAAGGATATCTTCTTCTTCCTCCTCTTCTGTTGGCATGGATTGCCCTCCTTCTTGAGCTTGATCCCTCATAGCTTCCTTGCCCTTGTCTTAATCGTTGGATTCTTTTGGCTCCTCTCTCTTCAGCTCCATCTTCATCAACCAAGCATCTTCTTCTACGTTATCGTAGGAGGGAGAAGACATGATGCCTGGCTTGATAGATCTGATAGGAAAACAGCACGAAACAAGAACAGGGGATTTTTCTACGACGCGGTGGTCAAAACAATCGGGGGTATATATAAAGATTTTTTATCTTGGGAAGCAAGAATATGGAAGGAAAACGGAGTCGGGAATGTGCCCGAGGGGGGTACAACCCACCAGGGCGAGCCAGGCAGGGCAGGCACGCCCTGGTGTATCGTGCTCACCTCGGTTGCTTTCCTGTTTATTTCTTATTTTCCTAATTTTTGTAATATTCCAAAACTAACAGAAACTATTTTTGTGGATTTTTCGGAGTCTGTTAACTTACCGTATCACGTACCTCCTCTTTTTCAGGATTCTGGAGTGTTCCGGATGGTTTCTTTTATGTGTTCCTCCGGTGTCATGGTTTGGATAATATTGCTTTCAACATTAATAGGCATACCTGAGATATAGTGTTTAATTCTTTGTCCATTGACCACCTTCGGGTTAGTACCTTCGTCAATATTAATCTTGATAGCTCCAGAACAATAAACCTCTTTGATAACATATGGTCCTTCCCATTTGGAAACAATCTTTCCTGCAAAAAATCAAACACGAGAGTTGTACAAAAGAACATATTCTCCAACTTTGACTTCCCGCTTTTGGATTCTTTTGTCGTGCCATCTTCTAACTTTTTCTTTGAATAGCTTGGCAATTTCATAAGCTTGGGTTCTCCATTCATCTAGTGAGCTAATATCGAATAACCTCTTTTCACCGGCAAGTTTGAAATCATAATTGAGTTCTTTAATTGCCCAAAATGCTTTATGTTCTAACTCTAGAGGCAAATGACAAGTCTTTCCATATACCATTTTGTATGGAGACATACCCATAGGATTTTTATAAACAATTCTATAGGCCCAAAGTGCATCATCTAGTTTCTTAGACCAATTCTTTCGAGACCTATTGACAGTTTTTTGTAATATTAATTTTATTTCTCTATTGCTAAGTTCAACATGACCACTATATTGAGGATGATAGGGTGATGAAATTCTATGGTTAACATCATATTTTGCAAGCATTTTACGGAAAGCACCATGAATAAAGTGTGAACCACCATCAGTCTTTAAATATCTAGGGACTCCAAACCTCGGGAAGATAACTTCTTTAAGCATTTTAATGGAGGTGTTGTGATCAGCACTACTAGTTGGAATATCTTCTACCCATTTAGTAACATAATCAACAGCAACCAAAATATGAGTATACCCATTAGAGGAAGGAAAAGGTCCCATATAATCAATACCCCAAACATCAAATGGTTCAACAACAAGTGAATAATTCATAGGCATTTCCTGACGCTTACCGATATTACCAATTCTTTGACATTCATCACAAGACAAGACAAACTTACGAGCCTCCTTGAAGAGAGTAGGCCAATAAAACCAGATTGCAATACCTTCTGAGCAGTTCTATCTCCCGCATGATGTCCTCCATAGGCTTCAGAATGACTTTTCCGTAGGATTTGTTCCTGTTCATGCTCAGGTACACAACGTCTAATAATACCATCTACCCCTTCTTTATGAAGATGTGGGTCATCCAAAAGTAATGTCTTAAATCATATGTTGGGGCACGGATGCACACGATTACCTACGGGACCAGAGGCCCCTTGAGGTTCGGCAAAGGGGGATCACGTTGCACAAAGAGCGGAGAGCATGAGACACCGCGACGATCAGGATGCTGGCATTTTTACCCAGGTTCGGGCCGCTGTGAAGCATAAAACCCTACTCCTGCTTTTGGTGGATTGATCGAAGGAACACGAAGAACACGCAGCACTCAACCCCGGCAAGGGTTGCTGTTGGGGTGAGCTACTACGCGAGTACAAGTGTCCAAGCTTCCGAATCTTGAGCTAGGTTGCCTTGGGCCTCCTTTTATAGAGCAAGGGGCAACCACAATGGCAAAACAGTCATTATCTATCGATTAGATAGCTTAGCACAGCTATCATACCTAACTCCGGCACTTAATACAAAATACCATGATTACTAGATTAGGTGGCGCTCGGGGGTGCATTCCCGGCAAGTTCTTGCCACCGCTTATCTGGCTGTTGCTTAGGGTCTTGACACGCTGCTGGACGGGTGTCAACTGGGTATAATCTGCCTTCCGGTGCTTCACCATGTGCTTAGCGAGAGCTACCCAGCCGCTTGAGGCTTCGACACCGCATCGACAAGTGACTGGCGTCGCGGTGCGGTGGAGCGGTGGCTGGTTGGCTCGTGCCAGCCGGGGGATGGCTTGCCGGGTCTTCCTGGGATGTGCGCGCCTCAGTCCCCAGCAGGCTCCGGGGATGCGGCTAGCGTGCTTTGGGCCCCTCCTAGGCCATTTGTTGGTGTTGCCGGTGTCTGGTTCTTTAATGCTGCTTGGTGGTGTGGTAGCTTTTCCCGACGGGCTCAGGTCATGAAGGCCGGAGGTTTGCTGTCTGTGCACAAGTCAGGGGGAAAGAACACCCCTGTTTGTATACCCCGACATCATAGAGGAATTTTTTTATTTTGTTGGTATGCGAAACTAGGTGGTATATATTTAGCAAAAATGTAGTTAGAATAATTAGCATACCAAGGAGTGTTTTGAGAAACATTTATTGCAGCTAACTGTTCATCAGGAAAACTATCATCAATAGGTAGTGGGTCATCAAGAATATTTTCTAACCTAGACAAGTTATCAGCTACGGGGTTCTCAGCTCCTTTCCTATCAGTGATATGTAAATCAAATTCTTGAAGCAAGAGAACCCACCTAATGAGTCTAGGTTTAGCATCTTTCTTTTCCATAAGATATTTTATAGCAACATGATCGGTGTGAACAATAACTTTGGAATCAACAATGTAAGATCTAAATTTATCACAAACAAACACAACTGCTAAAAAGTCTTTTTCAGTAGTAGCATAATTTCTTTGGGCATTGTCTAGAGTTTTGCTAGCATAATGGCTAACATTTAATTTCTAAGCAACTCTTTGTCCTAGAACATCACCAATAGCATAATCACTAGCATCACACATAATTTCAAATGGCAAGTACCAGTCAGGTGGTTCAACAATAGGTGCAGAAGTCAAGGCTTTCTTGAGTGTTTCAAAGGCTTCTACACAATCATCGTAAAAAACAAATGGAATATCCTTTTGTAAAAGATTAGTAAGAGGCCTAGAAATTTTACAGAAGTCTTTAATAAACCTCCTATAGAAACCAGCATGACCAAGGAAACTTCAAATACCTTTAATATCTTTAGGACATGGCATTTTCTCAATTTCATCAACTTTAGCTTTATCCACCTCAATACCTTGTTCAGATATTTTATGCCCCAAGACAATACCTTCATTAACCATAAAGTGACACTTCTCCCAATTCAAGACGAGATTAGTTTGTTCACATCTCTGCAAAACTCGATCAAGGTTGCTTAAGCAATCATCAAAAGAAGTTCCGTAAACGGAGAAATCATTCATGAAAACCTCCACAATCTTTACAAAAAAATCAGAGAATATAGCAGTCATACATCTTTGAAAGGTAGCAGGCACATTGCATAAACCAAAATGCATATGTCTATAAGCATAGGTTCCAAAAGGACAAGTAAAGGTGGTTTTCTCTTGATCAGATTGATACAGGTATTTGAGAGAAACCAGAATATCCATCCAGAAAACAAAAGTGTGTGTGCTTAGATAATCTTTCTAGCATTTGATCAATGAAAGGCAGAGGGTGATGATCTTTTCTAGTAGCTTTATTTTATTTTCTAAAATCAATTACCATTCTATAGCCAGTGACAATTCTTTGTGGGATAAGTTCATTTTTATCATTAGGAACAACAGTAATACCTCCCTTCTTAGGGACACAATGAACGGGACTTGCCCATCTACTATCAGCTATGGGATAAATTATACCTTCTTCCAGAAGCTTTAATATTCTAGTTCTTACCACTTCTTTCATATTAGGATTCAATCGTCGTTGGTGATCAACAACGGGTTTAGCATCAGGTTCCATATTGATCTTGTGCTAACATAGAGTGGGACTAATGCCCTTAAGATCATCAAGAGTATATCCAATAGCAGCCCGGTGCTTCCTCGGAATTTTTAGTAAACTTTCCTCTTCATGTTCTGAATGGTTAACACTAATAATAACAGGATATATCCTTTTATCATCAAGATAATCATACTTCAAAGTGTCAGGCAATTGTTTTAATTCAAACACATGATCACCTTTAGGTGGAGGAGAACCTCCTAGAGTTTCAATAGGCAAATTGTATTTTAGGAGAGGTTGTTGTTCAAAGAAAACTTTATCTATTTCATTTCTTTCATGCAAGTGCATATCATTTTCATGGTCTAGCAAATATTGTTCTAGTGGATCGGTACGGCAGTAGAAGCAAGACCAATTATTTCATCCTTACTAGATAACTCTTTATTACGAGGTTGTCTACGAAACTGGAGAAATTAAATTCATGAGACACATCACCAAAATTAACACTGATGGTTTCTTTCTTGCAATCTATCTTAGCATTAACAGTGTTCAAGAAAGGTCTACCAAAGATAATGGGAGATAAGTCATCTTGTGGGGAACCAAGAACTAGAAAATCAGTAGGATATTTTATTTCCTCACACAAGACTTCAACATCTATAACATCAGTGTCTTCAATTTCAGCAGGTGCTATATCATTCATAATTTCTTGGTATAAGGTAAAAGGAATATCGCTCACACTAGCACCCATATCACATAAACCATGATATCAATGATCTCCTATTTTAACGGAGACAACAGGCATGCCAACTACGGGTCTATGTTTATCTTTTTCATCGGGTTCTCCAATTCTAGCAGCTTCATCACGGAAGTAAATAACATGCCCATCAATATTTTCTACCAAGAGATCTTTAACCATTGAAAAACTAGGCTCTTCTTTAATTTGTTCAGAGGGCTTAGGTGCTTTAATATTACTTTTGCGAACCATAGTTGATACCTTAGCATGTTCCTTTATCCTAACAGGCCCATATAAGCAGTAGGCACAACTGGATCAACATTGTAAATGATGGTTTCATCCTTAGCTTTTACCGGTTCTTTAATTTCTTCTTTAATAGGGGGATGGTATTTAAACCACTTCTCCTTAGGGAGATCAACATGAGTAGCAAATTATTCACAGAAAGAGGCTACTATCTCGGAGTCAAGTCCATATTTAGTGCTAAACTTGTGAAAAGCATCGGTATTCATAAAAGATTTAACGCAATCAAACTTAAGCTTAATACCTGACTCATTACCTTCATTGAGTTCCCAATATTCAGAGTCGCTTTTAATTCTTTCTAAGAGATCCCACTTGAATTCAATAGTCTTCTTCATAAAAGTACCAGTAGAAGAAGTATCGAGCATGGATCGGTCATTATGAGAAAGCCGAGCATAAAAGTTCTGAATAATAATTTCTCTCAGGATATCGTGATTGGGGCATGAATATAACATTGACTTAAGCCTCCCCCAAGCTAGAGCGATGCTTTCTCCTTCACGAGGCAAAAATTATATATATAATTCCGATCTCGATGAACTAGATGCATAAGATAAGACATTTGGTGGAATTCTAATTGCAATCGATTCCAGTTCCATGATCCAATATCATCACATAGCCTATACCATGTCAATGCTTTTCCCTTCAAAGATAAAGGGAAAACCTTCTTCTTAACTTCATCTCCGGATAAACCTGCAATCTTAAATAATCCACAAATTTCATCCACATGTATTAGATGCATATGACGATGTTCAGTTCCGTCTCCTGCATAAGGATTAGCTAGCAGTTGTTCTACCATACCCGAAGGAATTTCATAACCAATATTTTCAGTAGGTGCAGTGGGTTGAGGGAAACTAATTATGGTTCCGGTCGAGGTGAAGATACCACGAACAAACCCCTCAAAGGATTGTTTTCCATAGTAGCAAGTGACAATTAATTTCAGCACGTAGTATAAGTTTTTCCTTACCGATTTCCACTTAACAAGAGCGCTTCACTCCCCGGCAACGGCGCCAGAAAAGAGTCTTGATGACCCACATGTATAGGGGGTCAATCGTAGTCCTTTTGATAAGTAAGAGCGTCGAACCCAACGAGGAGCAGAAGGAAATGACTAGCGGTTTTCAGCAAGGTAATTTCTGCAAGCACTGAAATTGTAGGTAACAGGTAGTTTGATAGCAAGATAATTTGTAATGAGAAAGTAACGGTAATGGTAAATAAAGTGCAGCAAGATAGCCCAATCCTTTTGTGGCCACCATTATGACCAGCGCTGAAGCGTTGGTTTCTCCTTTCTTTACTTAACCAAATCTAGCACATCAGAAGCCAGCCCAAGAGCGTCTTGGTCCTCTCCCTGCCTCTAGGGAAATCTCCTCCAGAGCTCCAGCCTTTACAAAGCTTCCAGCCATGGCCAACAACGCAGGATCCTCCAAATGTCCCCATGGCCCTCTCAAGGGTGACTAGGGGAGTTGTGCAGTGTCGCGCCTCCAACTACAACGCCTTGCAACACAAGGCTATCTTTCGGATCCGGACTTGGTTCCAACTCGTGCGGGCCTAGTGTCCATCGACGGGCAAACCCATGCACACAATCACCTAGCTCCTCACGGAGACGAGCGAGTATGCTTCATCCCCTTCCTTCTACGTGGTTTAGGTTTTCCTATCCACCCATTACCTCGGGGACTGCCTGAATTCTACGGGATCCAACTCCACCACTTTACCCCAAATTCCATATTACATATCATGGGGTTTGTCACCCTCTGCGAGATGCACCTTGGCTGTGAAGCACATTTTGGGCAATGGAGGAAGTATTTTTGCATTATGCCATGTTCTCGTGTTGGGAAACTGCTTGAAGTTTGTGCGGCCGAGGTGTGCAGAATAGTCGGGACTGGTAATCCAGTCAGGACTCCTCGGGAGGTTTACATGTGGGCATCCGAATGGTTTACATGGCTGACGTCCCTCTGCACAACCTGGTCCGACCTGGCCTTCCGGCCTTCTCCTCGGAAATTCCAAAGAAATGTTTGAGCTGGAGGCCTTGAAGCATAGCCCAAAAGGGCGACCCTAACATGGCATGCCTTGCAAACAAGGTGAAGTGCATGACCAGCACCGGTCTTTCAATCATAGATGTAATGGCAACTGCTATTATGCGAAGGGTTCAACCACTCCGGCAACGTCAGCACTCGTTGTGTTCGTACAATGGTCCCGATGACGCCACTTGGTCAATTGAAAGGGAGTTCAAAGATGGCACCGCCTTCGGGCTGCCTTTAGCCGGCATATACAAAGGAGAGGCTGCGGATTTCACCAAAAGAAAATATATTGATGGCCTGTCCAGCAGCAATCCAGGCGACATTGTGAGTACCCTCCTAGATTTCTTTATTACTAGAGCAGCTCATTTTACTAACTCCACACACCCGATATACAGGGATGGAGGCGCTGGGTCGAGATACTCAAGTGCTCGGCTCCCGAGCTGGGGACGTACCATTGCTAGGACGACCCCCTCTTCCATGAGGACGAGGAGATATCCACTTTATACGAAGGAGGGACGTTCTTCCAAGGGAGCCTTGTTGGATCCAGAGTAGCCATCATTCCGGACCTGCCGGGGCTTCTTCCCTCCTCGTCGGTAAAGCCTCCTCCTATTAAATCTCAAAAGAGGCCTCCCCCTCCAGGAAACCCAAGCGTCCTGACTCCTCCTCCTACGGTTCAACACACAAAGCGTACGCGCAACGATGCGGCCCCCTCTAGGGGTCCTTCTATTCCTGCAGAACTTGCTCCTCAACAAAGGGCGACCCTGTCGTGGTTTTTTCAACCCGGCAGATGTCCTCGTAACAGGACTTAGGTGTGAGGCCATCGCCGCTAGGTGGAAACTTGAAGGGGTTGAACGAGAGAGATAGTCGGGCTTACCCAGGTTCGGCCCCTCCTATGGAGGTAATAACATACGTCCTGCTTGTGTTTGTATTTGATGGATAGATCTCGATTACCAGGGTGTGGAATCGCTAACCTAGCTATCGAGAGGTTGTAACTTAAGTCTTTCGGTCCTAGGGGCCTGCCTTTATATACAGGTCAAGCCCTAGGGTTTACAATAGAGTCCGGGTCATATCACGACCCGTGACCTACAACGTCTCTAACTCATCTTGCACTTTAAGGAAACTCAGCCGGCATCTTTTAGCTTCGTGGGCTTTAAGCCGCCGTCCACAGATGCTGGGCCGTCTGGCGACTTGAGTCAGCCACTGCCTCGTTTGTCTTCATCTTCATGACATGGACCACTTTGAATTTGGTCTCAAGGCTGTTAACATATTAACCCGGCCCAGCAAGGTGGGTTACACCGTGGAGCTATATCCCCGACATTAGGCCCCAGATTGATTTGAATCTATTCATGTCAATAGATCTTTCCTTCCTTTGGCGTCTCATCCTTGGGCTTGTATCTTCTATAAATTTTATACGCCGGCTTGTTCTACTCCCACACTTGTCATTTTCCCAGTGTTCATTTATTGTGACATCATTTGTCGTCAATCTGGATAAATAATAATGACATCATGGAGAATCTGATCATATCTGTTTATCCCGAAAATCAAGACGTTTTTGTTTCCCGAAATTTACTGTATTGCCTCGATTGTCGCGGCTGTCAGTTGCCCCTTCGAGCTCCTTGCCTTTAAATATATACTGAAGGGCCCCTGATTCACTTTCCACTTCTTCTCTTCGCTTCTTCTTCTTCCTCGAGTCCGGAAGCTCCTCGTGCCACCACCGCGGTTTCCTCATCTCGGCAATCTCCCTCGAGGTCGTTGCGGTATTTCTTCTTCGTCAGTCAATCCTGCGCGCGCTTCCGCCGCCACCGGTGACCACTCGAGTAATTCATCTTTCTTCTGACCTAGATCCATTATAGCACCCCGAGGTTCTTTGAGTTCTTCGGCAACCTTTCTCCAGTTCATCACCATTGCTAACTCCGTGAGTGGATCCCGCGAATGTAATTAGCAAAGTAAAACGGTAGAGATAGCAACTCCGTTTCGCGTATGATATGCTTTAATCCTCCCCAGCAGTAGATGAACTGTCATTGCTTCTCCGCTAAGATTAGCAAATATTTTTGCTTTTTTGAACTATTCTTAGATCCAAAATTGTTGCTACTCCGAGGGAAACTTGTTTGTCTTACACTTAGCAAAAACTCTTAGAAATCCTTGGACCTTAGCGCAAGTCGCCTTTACTTCTACCGGCTTAATAATTGTGATCCGCCATGCGTTTTCAGCTAATGTATAGACTCCGGCTCTTTACAAGGCAGCCTTTCCATTGCAGATAACTAGATCTTTTTATTTGAACCATTTACTTAAGCCGCCATTTTTTGCTTTATCCAGGCGACTCATTATGTCGGAGTCAAAAGCCAGCAATTGGGTGGCCACTCAAGTTTTTGACGTTCACCTTAAAGATTATGAGGAACATGGGTTTCTGCCGCATCAAAATGTGGTTGGTTGGCGAGTTGTCCTTGGAGAGGAACTCCCAAACCCTGAGGAGGGAGAAGTGGTGATATTCTTGGATCACCTTCAAAGGGGTTTTTCACCTCCCGGGTCAAAATTCTTCCGAGACGTCTTACACTTTTTCCATCTTCATCCTCAAGACCTGGGCCCTAACTCCATATCGAACCTCTGTCAGTTCCAAGTATTTTGCGAGGTGTATCTTCAAACGGAACCCACTGTCTCCCTCTTCAGGGAGTTTTTCTATTTGAACCGACAGACAGAGTGTGCAGACGGTCCCGGCTTAGAACTTGGCGGAGTCTCAATCCAGAGGCGGAAAGATGTCCTTTTTCCTGCCGCCACCCTACCAAGCCACCCCAAAGGGTGGAATAAGACTTGGTTTTACTGTCAGAACACCGCCCCTGCAAACGAAAATCCCTTGCCGGGTTATAGGCCCAACCGCCTCCCCATGGATATTGAACTTCCTGGTTGGGCTCCTCAAGAGGAACGCTCCCAACACGCCCACATTTATCCGAATTGAGGGCTCTGCTAGCCAATGGGCTAACTGGGGTCGACTTAACCCGGTGTTGGGTATCTTAGAGGATTTTGCCGTTAAATCTGCGCCATGGCTTAATGTGCACTTATTCTGGCGACTTGAATGACGCTCAACGGTACAACAATTTTTCCTTGGAGGCCAGCGAAATAAACCGGATTATTAATAAGCTGCTAGGTAAAAACCAGGAGACTTGCAGCAAGGATGGGTTGAAACCTTTCTACGCCCTTAACCCGGATCCTCCGATATAAAACCTTTAAAATCTTAATCCGGCTTTTTGAACAAACTTTGAGCCTTTGCTTACTTGCTCTGACTGTTTAATTTTGCATGCTACATCTTCTTTCTGGAGTAGGAGACGCATCAAGACCGCAGCTAACAAGCCCAAAGCCGCCCCAAGCAAGAAGAAGAATAAGGCGGCTACAAAAGGACCGTCTCATATGGACGAAACAGCTGCCACTGATACCCGATCAAAGGTAAAATTAATCATTTGTTCTATATTTCATTGAATCTATCTAATGCCTTTTCCTCTTAGGGTGATGTTGAAACAAGCCGTGCAGGCGATGTTGAGGTAATTGCCATCTCTTCTGACTCATAACCTTCGCCTCCATTGAAAACAAGGCGGGTTGTTCGGAAGGTAGGCTTTTCTCACCCGGACGCTCATCCAGACCCTCACTTTATTTTGAATAAAACCCAGCACCAGTCTAGGCGTCAGACCCAAAGTGGGAGTGATGATCTTGTTGAGGGCTTACCTGATAAATCAGCCGCCCGGAAACGACCAGCCAAGGTACTTAATATTCCAATCTTCCAATGTTTTGACTTGATGTGTCAACTTTTGACTCCTATGCCTTGGTTAATCAGGAGTCGTCACCTTCGTCGGACGACTTAACTGCGTCCAAACTGGCCCCCTTTGTTATCAATCATGGGTAAATTCTTCACTAATTTGTTTATTTGAGTAGATAATTGTTTCTTCCCATTATTCATATTATACTCTTTAACTTGGCAGGGCCAAAGCCAAGAAAAGGAAGGCTGACGGGTCTTTTGTTAACCCTGAGGCCCCTAAGCCGGAGATTCCTGATTTGGCAGCTCCTGAAGTTCGTGTTAATCAACCTGAAGACCCTCAGGAGATCCCCACCGATTTACCTCCATCTGAACCAACCAATACTGACGCCGTAACTGTTGAAGCCATATCAGCAGTTAACCTTGACCCGCCCAATCCTTAAGTAACCAACAAAGATACCCCTAAGGTTGTTACACTGGGACGGGTTATACCTCCCCTGAGATTTCCAAGGTGTTAACAAAGGTTATTGCCAAAGATGAAGCGGTACTTCAAGAAAAGGGGAAGACAAAAAATGAAGCTTCCAAATTATGAGAACTTTAGTGTTGAAGATCTTCATGCTGCCTGTTTGGACCGCCTGGCTACAAGCCGTGAAATGGAAATTGGCCTTGTTAGCATGATGAAGAATAAATATGAGGTATGTTCTCCTTTATATGCTCATACCATATATCCTTTTGTAGCCCCCAAGGGCCGGCTCATCTCCTTGAGATGAGTCGGGTCTTTTAATAATTGGAAAAACTTTCGACCTGTAGCCCCCAAGGGCCGGCTCATCTCCTTGAGATGAGTCGGGTCTTTTAATAATTTGAAGAACTTCGACCTGTAGCCCCCAAGGGCCGGCTCATCTCCTTGAGATGAGTCGGGTCTTTGTTCAAATCTTTAATGTTAAAAAGAACTGAGATACATTAGCCCCCAAGTGTCGAATATATTGTTTGCAATTTGCTTGGGACTTGACATGAACTTACTTATATTGTAGGAAGCTTTGAAAACGGCTGAATCCAGCGTGGCCAGCCTGAAAAAAGACCTGGAAAAGGGTAAACCTCCCAAGCAGAAGTTGAAGAAAAACTTCGCCTCTCGTTGATCGAGCTGGAAAGCGCCAAGGCAGGCTTTTTAAAGGAGTAGAAACCCTTTGAAACTAAAAAGGCGGCTCTGCCAAAACGTCTAGAGAATGCTGAGGGCCAGCTCAAACCCATCACCGAAGAGCTGTCTGGGTTGAAGAGGCACATTGCCCAGATGACCCAGGCTATTTTTGGTAGGTATATAAACTCTTGTCTTCTTGAGATATAGATATAATACGCCCGGCGACTCATGCATGGATTTTATTTTGCAGGCCCCCGTACTAGCAGCTTTTATGATAATAGCCTGCTAATGCTTAAGGCGGTTTATTCCCTGACAGAGCAACTTTATGCTGGGAGCCATCTTGCAATCAAGGCAACGATGGGGGATAAGCAGCCCTTAAAGTTTATCAAGAATGTGTTGGAATGTCTTTCCACCATCCCTCAACAAATTCCAGAGCTAAAAAGATCAGCCGCCCGATCTGGCGCGATATATGCATTGAGCCGGGCTTTAGCTTATGGAGAGGAGCTTGATCCAGCTGAGCTAGCAAAGGGCTTCCCCGAATTTAAAAATGACGGGTCAAAATTTTCCCAAGAGGATTATGCTGCCTGTGTCAAGGATGCTCAAATACTGTCGACTCAACTAGTTTCTGAGATGAAACTGAGGAACTATCAAGCAGCTTATGGCGCCAACCATACTCAGATTCCACCACCTGATTTGATATCAAAAAGTCTGGCTCCTCAATGGCGCGAGCATGTCTTTGCCCTTGAAGTTGACCCGTCTTCAATTCTTGATGATGAGGCTGTGTTCCAGGCTTTATCTCACTGCAACTGGGATGCGGATAACCTTCAGATACCGGAGCCAGAAGACCAATCGGTGGATAACCCGGGGCCGTCTCACGTGCAGGATTAGCTGCCACTGACCCGGATGATGCGGTCGGCGATTCAAACTTTATCATCATCTTGTCGATTTGAGCCCCCAAGAGTGGGTGGAAAAACAATCTGTGCCTTCCTTGAGCTTGTAATAGGGATAGTCGAATCTGTCGTTGTGCCATCGTGCACGTTTCGCCCTTGTTGGCGCAAGATACTTATGTTTCTGGGCTTGATCCCTTTTCTGCTATTTCACCGCCCCGTTATTCATATCGCGCTTTTATTGATGAGCGCTTTTGGTAAGTTAGAGCTGGGAAAAATGAGCCGGCAGAAAGTCTTGATCTTCTAGATTTAACAATCTACTTCTCTTTCAACAATGCTGAAGATTATATGTCTTGTCAATTGGTCGCTTGTGCGAGCTCAATTATCCAGCACGGTCTCTCGAGCGTAAGCCGGTAATAACTTTTGAACCTGAAACTTGTTGTAGTGAACAAAGCCAAATAAAGTAATATTGATAAGCCGTCTCAATGAGTCCTGGCAGAAATTGATGTCCAAAACTTGGGGTCCTTTGTTAGCCTTTTAAATAATAACATAATTTTATGCAGGTCATGCAGCGAATAACCCGGTTATTTCATAGATAACTGGTAATGAAAGTAAGGCGTGCCCCAAACATTTTATGTGATGAAATTTCAGCACATAGTACCGTTTTAGGGACTGGCTTTATACAACAACCCCTTTTGAAAATAGCTTTGCATGATCTCGGTTAGTTTAACCGAGATGCTGGTCAGCAAAAAAGGCTTTATAAAAAAGCACAAAATATCTTGTGATATATTCTGATTTGAAAATCAGTTTTCCGCATAAGCATGGTGTGATGACTGTGCGAAAGGTGTAATAACACATGCTCATAATGTCAAGATAATCCATCGGCTTTCGAGGCTCGACAGGGAAAACCGGCTTTCGAGGCTCGAGTCTTGCTTCAATGAAGCGGGTATAATAACCCATGGTTTATCCTAGCTTTCTGTATGCCGGCTCTCACATGACTGAAGCCGGTGTTTTAACCTTGATAAGTTTAGGGTCCAGGAAAGGATTGAGTTGTCAAGAGTACACGGGGTCATTTGATCGGAGTCGCATCAAGCATACAGGCAGGTCTAACCATATATGGCGTTTTTGCCGGGTCAAGAGGGTGAGAAAGCTACGCCCGATGGGCTGGAAGCCCCCAAATGCTCATTTATTGTGGGTTTATTATGTCGGGTCACAAGGGTGAGAAAGCTAAACTCGATGAGTTGGAAGCCCCCAGGTGCCCCTTTGTTTCAGAAGATAAAGACTCAAACTCAATTTGTAGGTTGAAACGACAAAAAATATGCCGGCTGTATTCATACTCAAAACATAAAGAAGTATATACAGAATTCTGCAAGGGGAGAAGAAATTGCAGAAAAGAGCCAGCAGAGCTAGGTATAAGGAGGCCACTGGTGTTCCAGGGCCGGCTTGTTTCCCTCTCGGAGACATAAAATTTCTTCTTTGAGGCCCTCCAGAGTGAATTTTATTCAGCGATTCAGGTGCTAGTGGTACTGACCGTTATTCAACTGCTTGGGATTACTTTGGAATCCTCCTTGGTTATTATGCTGATTGCCCTGGCTAAGGTGCTGCCCATTGCCATGATTTCCTTGATGTTCAAAACCAGCCCCCGGGCCAGCTTGTGACCCGCCAGGTCCATGTTGGCCCGGGTGTCTTCCACCATTGCCTCCTGGACTATTCTGGAAAGCCATGCTACGGAACTCTTGCATGATATAACAATTCTCCCAAGAGTGGCTAGCCGGCTTATCTTGAGTGATGTGCTTAGGACAAGGTGCTTTAAGCGCCTCCTCATAATTGCGAGGTTTATTCCCATTATAAGCCCCTCCGGGTCGACCGTTGCGACGCTGATTCTTGAAGCCCGTGTTAGTGTTGGCCACAAAGTCTGACCCACCATCAGGCTGTTTCTGCTTATTATTTTGAGCCCCCTGGTTGCCTCCGTGACCATGCTGACCTTTCCCTCCTTCAGTTTTTTTTGCCTTTGGTGGTCTTGTCCTCATCTGAGCCGGGATCCTTCGTGCTATCCGACTCGGCATATCTGGTGAGGACGTCCATCAAGTCACCCATGTCTTGCACCTTTCGCTTGAGCCGTACGAGCTTCTGAACCAAAGGCTAGAAGTGACAGTTCTTTTCCAATATCAGGACTGCTTGAGCCGCCGTGATACTGTCTGATGAGTGGATAATTTCTGCGACCCGGCGAGTCCAATGGTGGGCTGACTCGTCCACTCGTTGAAAGCAATGTTGTCGATCTACTATCATCATAGGCTTCTTGCAGGTTCCTTGGAAATTCTTGATAAATCGCTCTTTTAACTTGGCCCATGTGTTGATGGAGTTAGGCGGCAAGTTTTTCAACCACGTCCGAGCTGGTCCTTCCAACAACATGGTTAAGTACTTGGCACATACAGCATCACTGACATCTAGCATATCCATTGCCAACTCCTAACTTTCGATCCAGGATGTCGGCTCAAGATCTGCCGTGTAGTTTGGCACCTTACGAGGCCCCTTGAAATCTTTGGGCATGCGTTTGGCGTGGAGTGCTGGGGATAAGCATTGTATACCAATCGTCCTACTATTGGATCCAGCCCCCAAACTCGCCAGTTGAGGGTGAAGTTGTTGAATCGGCCACGCCGCCGCTTCTGCTTCTGCTTGACGTGCGCCTCTCGCTGCATCAACAACTGCCTGGGCGTTTGACAGCATGGGACGGGTTGGGAAAACCTGAGGATGTTGCCTCCGCCCACTGCTGGACATGGCCGGGGACTCCACATGACGGCCCTTGCTAACGTAGGGAGTGGAATGCATCTGATCCCGGCTATATGAGTACTGTGCCTGTTGTACCACAACTGTTTTCAGCATCTCGATAGTGTTTCTAGCTTCAACCTCAATGGGGGAGTTCCCATTAATGGCCAATGCTTCCAAGTTCCGGGTTGCTGCTAGCATGTTGTCAACAGGATTAGAGAAGTGGCCTCGTGGAGTCTGGAATCGCCGGGGCGGGGAGCGAGCCGGCGGAGGTTGATCCGGTTCTTCTTGCCGATTTCCGGGTTGCTGAACAGTTCCTGGTGTATGTTGTGGGGAATTAAAAAGATGTGGTGACTCAAGGTTCGGAGGGAACCCGCGGTGGCGTCTTCTCTCATAAACTGCCTCCGATGCCTCCCTCTGACCTCCTAACTGCCAAGCCTCAGCTTTAAGGCGTTCCGTCTCTTGATGTATGCGAGCCTGCATCTCCGCCATTCCTGTGTTTTCAGCATCAATTTCGTTCTGTACCTCAACTATTTGACTACGCAATTTGGTTAGCTCCACATTGCGCTCTTCCTGATTTTCTGCAGTGACTGGGGTATCCACATGTTTTGCCATCTCGGCAATGAGATCAGTCATGGCTTGAGCCGGCGTTTTAGTTGACCTGCCAGAACCTCCGGTTGCGGTTGGATCTGGAACCGTCATAGCCCCCGCCATGTAGACAGCGACTTGTCGAGGCGACTCATTGTATTCATCAGGGGCTTCGGTCTCCAATGAGCCCCCAAGCCCGCCATCATAAAGAGGACAGATTGACTCCGTATCTCCTGTGGATGACGCGCCGTCCGAGTTGACGAGGACATCGCCGCTAGAGGCCAGCTCATCCGAAAGGCTGACTCCTTGCGTGAAGCCGACGAATACGTGACGAAGGCCGCCCTGGCGTTGACTGGATTGGGCGCTCCGAGTCGGCTCGTCGATGTTGATGTAGATGTCTGGCTCGGAGGTCTCTAAACCAATCTCTCCCGCGGGATCTCGAAGCTCACGTCCGATCGGATCGGTTTTGACGCTCCAAACCGGTTTGCCGATGTAGATCTTGTCACGGTGATTCTTGACTATCTGGTTCACCGCAAACTTCCCAAATCCTGGTAGGATTCCCTTGGAAAACTCAACTCCACCGGGTGAGGGCCCCACGGTGGGCGCCAACTTTCATGGTTTTGTCAACCCGGCAGATGTCCTCGTAACAGGACTTAGGTGTGAGGCCATCGCTGCTAGGTGGCAACTTGAAGGGGTTGAACGAGAGAGAGAGAGTCGGGTTTACCCAGGTTCGGTCCCTCCTATGGAGGTAATAACCTACGTCCTGCTTGTGTTTGTATTTGATGGATAGATCTTGATTACCAGGGTGCGGAATTGCTAACCTAGCTATCGAGAGGTTGTAACTTAAGTCTTTCGGCCCTAAGGGCCTGCCTTTTTATACAAGTCAAGCCCTAGGGTTTACAATAGAGTCCGGGTCATATCACGACCCGTGACCTACAACGTCTCTAACTTGTCTTGCACTTTAAGGAAACTCAGTCGGCGTCTTTTAGCTTCATGGGCTTTGAGCCACCGTCCACTGGTTCTGGGCCGTCTGGCGAGTTGAGTCAGCCACTGCCTTGTTTGTCTTCATCTTCATGACACGGACCACTTTGAATTTGGTCTCAAGGCTCTTAACATATTAACTCCGCCCGGCAAGGCAGGTTACACCGTGGAGCCATATCCCCGACAGACCCTCAGGGCGGGACCAGAGGTTCATTCTTCGAATAGGTAATCCTTGTTATTCTTAAACCCATGTTTAAAGACATAGGACCAAACGTCTAAGCATCTAGGTTTGTACAGACCGACTGCCGAAGCAGTGACAACCAAAGTTGAAAATAATCCACCGCCAAAGGCCAATGTGGAGCCGACATCCGTTTCGGGGAACGCCATCGAGGGGGGGGGGGCTTGCCCAGTAAACTCCTCAGGAGAGTGCTCGACCACCATGTCTGAGGTGAATAGTACGTTGAGGCATCAGCACCGCCAAGCTTCTCTAAAGAGCCCCGTATTTACCAGCAAAGAATTTAATGCTCTTAGCTCGATGGATGCCTACCTCGGCACTGCACGCTCCACCTTCGGCGACAGTAGATGTCCTGGCCAAGGGCTTGTAGGTATCTTCACGTTATTAAATGTATTCCCAGCTAGGCAGTAGCCCCCAAGACATTGGTCGGATGTCGCTTCCAATCAGTGGATATATTTGTAAAGATAAAATGTTATCTATATGGAGGCTAGTAGTCCCTAAGCCAAAGTGTGTATATATTTATCCATACTGAGGTTTTTTTTAATAATAATACCATTGTTATTCCGCAGTGCTCTCGGGAGACGGACGAAAAGCTGTCTACGGAGATGGCTGAAACCAAGAGGCTTTTGAGTGCTTCGTAGGCCGAGGTGAAGCAAGTAAAAGAGGTCACCAGGGAAGCACATGGTAAGTGCATTTGGTGTAACAATACTTACTTACGACGAACCTGTTTATCTGCTTATTGATTTATCGAATTCCTTAGCAGCAGAAGTCATTGGTCCGCTGGAGAAAGACCTGAGTCGAGCTCGTGAGGACCATTTATATGTCGGATCACAGAGGCAGGCCGACCAACAGGTACTCACCCACTGCAAAGAAGAGGTGAACACCTTGAAGGTGATAAATGATCACTAGGCCAAAGAGATTGAGTGACTAAGGGCTCAATTATCTGCGGCACGTAGGTAGGACCAAGAATTCGTCCAGACAACTTGCAGTAAGTAATTCCTTTCCATGAAGCAAACTCGGATTTTTGAATGCCTTAGGCTTATGTTAACGCGTGCACCGATAATTTGCAGGCCACCCTGAAGAGGAAGCCCACTCCATGTCCGAGGGCATCTGCTTGCCGCCGACCGAAGAGCACGAGAGAGCTCGAAGGCGATGTAGATCATTTTCAAGGCGCTATGTCCCGAGGAGGATAATGTGCCCGAGGGCTTGTCTGAGCTAGTCGAGCGCCTGGACGGTGTCTGGTGTCACATAAAGGCGTGGAAGATGTCCGCCTGCCGGGAGGGAGCTAGAGAAGCTTCGGCCATGGTTAAGACGCACTACACAAAGATAGATCCAACTTCTAGATACGTCCATTTTGCATCATGAATTCTTATTGATATTTATGTTATTATTGTCCATTATTCCTCATTATGATACAATTCTTATGCATTTTTTCTCTGAATATGCAAGGTACATCACAACGAGGGAAAACGGTGAAAACTGGAATTCTCGACCTGAAAACCAAGAAAATGGCAGAAAATTCTCTGGAGTCCAAATGGCCTGAAACTTCATGGAGATTTTTTTGGAATATATAAGAATTATTGGGCCAAAAATATACCAGAGGGGGGCCACCTACTGGCCACAACCCAACAGGTCTCCCGACCCCCCGGTTCTCCTATATGGTGTGTTTTACCCTAGAACAATCATAAGGATACTTTCGAGACGAAGCGCCACCGTCTCGAGGAGGAAACCTGGGCAGAGGCCCTTTTGATCTCCGGCGGAGAGATTCTGTCAGGGAAACTTCCCTCCGAGAGGGGGAGATCGAAGCCATCGTCATCACCAACGCTTCCTCCTTCGTGGGAGGACAAATCTTCATCAACATCTTCACCAGCACCATCTCATCTCAAACCCTAGTTCGTCTCTTGTATTCAATCTTTGTCTCAAAACCTTAGATTGGTACATGTGGGTTACTAGTAGTGTTGATTAAATCTCATAGTTGATACTTGTTGGTTTAGTTGGTGAAAGATATTATGTTCAGATCCTTGATCTCTATTGTTACACCTGTGATCTTGAACATGTTGATGATGTGTGAGTAGTTACTTTTATTCCTGAGGACATGGGAGAATCTTGTTATAAGTAATCATGTGAAGTTGGTATTCATTCGATATTTTGATGATGTGTATGTTGTTGCTTCTCTTAGTGGTGTCGTCTGAACGTTGACTACACGACACTTCACCATCTTATGGGCCTAAGGGAATGCATTGTGGAGTAACAAGTAGATGATGGATTGCGAGAGTGACAGAAGCTTAAACCCCAGTTTACGTGTTGCTTCATGAGGGGCTTATTTGGATCCACATGTTTCATGCTATGGTTAAATTTATCTTAATTCTTCTTTCGTAGTTGCGGATGCTTGCGAGAGGGGGTAATCATAAGTAGGTTGTTTGTTCAAGTAAGAACAGCACCTTATCACCAGTCCACCCACATAGCAAATTATCAAAGTAACGAACGTGAATAAACTCAACATGATGAACATGACTAGGCAGAAATTCCCATGTGTCCTCGGGAGCGCTTTCTTAATATAAGAGTACTTCCCGGCCTGTCCTTTGCTACAAAAAAGTTTGGGCTACCTTGCTGCACCTTTTTTACTATTGCTACTTGTCACTTTTGATGAATTACCTTGCTACAAAATTATCTAGCATTGTTACTTGCAGCACTTGCAGAGAATACCTTACTGAAAACTGCTTATCATTTCCTTCTGCTCCTCGTTGGGTTCGACACTCTTACTTATTGAAAGGATTACAATTGATCCCCTATACTTGTGGGTCATCACTTCTCTGTCGTATGAAAGCGTGATGCCCGCCGCTCGCTTTACCCAGCAGGATTGTAGCCTCAAGTCGTTGAGAGATGACTTGGACAAGTATCAGATTGTACTGTAATAGTCGTTATGTGTCTATGTACATTTTTTTTAATAATGCATCTGTAGGTTCAAACTATGTTGGCCAGCCTTCAGCTTCTCCCTTCCTGGTCAATAACCTAGGAGTTCATCTTACTTCGGGTCGAACGAGCGGACCAGGTATTACAGAGAGCTAGGCAATCCGGCTATCTGGCTTTAATAACAAGGTGACACAGAGCTTATGTTATATCACGTCTAGGCGCAACAAACATCTTCCATGGAAAATAATTCCGCTATTGATTCCTTTCCATGGTGATCATATGTGATCACAACGATCGTCCTGGTCTGGGCGGGGTAAACAAATCCGAGGTGGGCATGAAGCCCCCAAGTATTTATCTGAGGTAAGTTCTAAGCCCCCGGTGTTACTGCAATTCTTCTATCATTGCCGACCAACTATTTTCTTAAGAACGCTAGCTTTCAGCTTCATCCGTCTGAGGTTCCTATTAGGTTAATGAGGGAGTCCTAGACTAAGGGGTCCCAGCCGAGGTGGTATAGTCCTTGGGCTCTGCTGGAGGCCCACCTTGGGGGAAGGACTTCGGATGCCCCTTGAAGGGACGTGGTCATATCGGATTCTACCAAAAGATTTGGCGTCCACTCCAGGAAGAGGATGATTCATTCGACATGTAATCTGTAGATGGTAACCGCATTATGTAACCCTAGATACCCACAATGCCTATATAAATCCATAGGGTTTAGCCCGTAGAGGATATCCATACATGACATCATTACCCCTAGGTTTTAGACCACAAACTTATGATCTCGAGATAGATCAACTATGTACTCGCTACATCATCAATACAACAAGTGCCGGGCGTAGGGTTTTACCTCCATTGAGAGGGCCTGAACCTGGGTAAGAGCTCCATGTTCTTTGTCTCATGTTACCCTCGATCTGATCTCATAGCTAGGGCCCCCCTATACGAGGTCTGTCGGTTTTGACACCGACATTGGTGCTTTCATTGAGAGCCTGATGTGTGATCATCAGGATTGATGGCTCGTCTGCTGTTTGACATCAGCATTGGTTGCGGCAGCATCTTCGTCCCCGACCAAATTTTCGCTTTCGGCAGTGTGGTATTGCACGCCGACCCTACCGGCCATCTAGGCCGCGTCGATGCCTTCGCTCAGAACCAGGTCAACATGTTCGGGAGCTTGGAGTACACCACACACATTCATGGCAATCTAGTCCTGTCAGGACAGATCGCGATCCAATCTGAGGAACCTTTGAGCACGGACGCTCGGGGACTGGCTTTCGACCTGATCCTCGGATCAGATTCCTTGACGGGAGCAGCCCGAGAGATGGATCTGGAGGTGGTCGCATCCGACTCCACTAGCGTCATCGCGGATAGCCACCACAAGCTGGAATCTTCTTTGGATCTGGCAGCTGCCCCGGAGGAGGCAGCCCTGGTCTTCGAAATGGGGCCATCCTATAAAGGCCGGGAGGGCGGACCTGCCATGCAGGGCCCGACCAACCCCTTTCACATTAGCCAGGCTTATCGCCAGGTCCTCAACATAGAAGAGCTCTCACATATAAACGAGGTGTTGCATAGGATCCAGTGCCTAGCAATCTCATCTACTGTCTACGATAAGATCGGATGTAAAGCTGATGATCGAGAAATTTTTATCCCACCCACCACCCACCTAGTCACCACGGTTGAGGACTTAACCAATGCACTGGACTACGGTTCCGATGATGACATTGCCATGGACGATAACCACAACCCTGGATCACATTCACCCGCGGCCATTCGCCAAACTAGAAAATGGGCGGCCACGTCAACCTACGATGTTTACATGGTGGATACCCCTAAGGAAGACCCCGAGGATAAACCCAAGAGAAGTTCCAAGTGCCGCCACCCCAAAAGAAGACCCAGGGGCAACGGTGGAAGTAGAAACAAAGCTAGTCCCACTGACGACACAGCGAGCCTAATCGCGGACGAAAACGAGCAGATCGACCTCGCCCAGCAAAACAGGCCAATATGTTCAGTAACCGAAGAAATCCTTGAGGAGAAGGAGGGCTCCAAAAGCTGGACCGGTGATGATTACATGCCAAAATCTGAGGATGAAAATGGCCTCGGACCAGATGACTTCAAGGTGCCTACGAGCCCATCCGCACAAATACAACTCCAACGTCGGCTAGAAGCAACCGCACGAAGCATGCAGAGAAAACAGCGTGAACTGCACTCTCACGAAACCCAGCTCAACGGAAAATGGGACCAGGTACTTGCGGCCGAAGAATATCTCGAAGCTCGGTGTACGGCAACCAAGTCGTTCCCAAGACAGAGCTTACTGCCCGAATTCGAAGATGAATTGGATGTCGATCCCCTAAGATATGGCCATAAAGAGCAAGCCGATCGTCCGCCTAGAGGACGCGATCGGCCAACGGGGACATACAAAGAATATCCAGCAAAGCCCCGCCCTCACGGCAAGGATCCGGTCGACTATCCTGAGCCTTATGACCTGCACAATAAAATACGCAGGGAAAGACCCCCCCCCCCCGATCCATATATGGAGCATGCGACTATGTGCCCGCTAGCCAGGAAGGGCATGACGCCTGGATAGACAGGCAAGGCCGAGCCTGAGAACTACGAAGATAATGGGTGATCGCCAATACTAGACAAGATGCGCTCCGATATCAAGCTCCTGCACACCCAATCTGTTTTATAGACGAGGTAATGGAACATCAATTCCCATAAGGGTATAAACCCATCAACACTGATCAATACGACGGCACGATAGACCCGGCCGTCGGGATAGAAGATTTCCTTCTGCACCTCCACATGGCCCGAGGAGATGATCTTCATGCCATCAAGTACTTGCCGCTCAAACTTAAGGGGTCGGCACAGCATTGGCTCTATAGCTTGCCCAGAAATTCTATCGGAAGCTGGGAGGAGCTGGAGGATGCTTTTAGGTCTATCTTTCAAGGAACTTACGTTCGGCCTCCGGATGCTGACGACCTTAGCCATGTCATCCAGAAGGAGGGTGAATCAGCGAGGAAATTCTGGAATCGGTTCTTGACTAAGAAGAACCAAATAGTTGACTGCTCGGACGCCAAAGCCATCACAACATTCAAACACAACATCCGAGAAGAATGGCTAGCGTGGCAGCTCAGACAGGATAAGCCGAGGACCATGGCGGCCCTCACGGCATTAATGACCATGTTTTGCGTGGGAGAGGACATTTGGTTGGCCCACAACTCTCAAAGGAGCGACCCGGTACCTCGAAAGTCCATGATGGGAACGGCAAGCCCAGGTGCAATAAGCACAAGCGCCGGAACAAGAACAGCGGCAGCGATGCCGAGGACCCAGCAGACCATGCGGGATTCACCAGCTCACGGGCTGGACCCAAAAAGAGTTCATTTAAAGGAAACAAGGACGGCCCAAACACCATGGATAAAATATTGGAAAAACCCAGCCAAATCCACGGCACCCCAGATAAGCTTGCTAGCTAGACCAACCGCAATTGTTGGGTGTTCAAGCAAGCCGGGAAGGCTCTGGCCGAGGAGTCAGGCAAGGGCCAGTCCAAGAGCGACGACGACGAGGATGAACCTCAGCGGCCGAACAACAATGGCTAAAAACAGTTTCCCTCCGAAGTAAAGGAAGTGAACATGATCTGAGTCACCCACATTCCTAAAAAGGAGAGAAAATGCGCCCTTCAGGATGTGTACACCGTAGAGCCCTCAGCCTTAAGGCGCACCCCCTGGATGGCCTTCCCCATCACCTTCCATAAGAAGGACCATCCGACCAGTATCCGTCATGGCAGGTCGGCTGCCCTTGTTCTAGACACCATTGTTGATGGGTTTCACCTTACCCGCGTCCTTAAGGATGGCGTAAGCAGTGTGAACCTAATATATGCGGATACGGTAAAGAAGATGGGGATTGACCCATCCCGGATCATACCCAGCAAAACCACGTTCAAGGGGGTAATACTTGGCATGGAGGCCCAATGCATGGGCACTATCGTATTACAATTTGTGTTCGGCTCTCCCGACAACTTCCGTTACGAGAACTTGATTTTCGATATAGTCCCTTTCCGCAGTGGCTATCACGCACTCCTTGGTCGTACTGCCTACATCCGCTTCAATGTGGTGCCGCACTATGCATACCTTAAGCTCAAAATGCCAGGACCTAATGGGTTCATCACTATTAATGGCAACACAGAGCGCTCCCTCTGTAAAGAGGAGCAAACAACAACCTATGTAGCCGATTCCCAGGAGGCCGAAGAGGTGGCACGACAGCAAGCTCTCCGCAATCTTCCGGGCTACTCCAAGCGTGTCCGCACGGCCACTAGCCGACCTCGCGTCCCTCTTAAATAGGGATACGCGCTCCCCCGCCCCTACCATCTATTAGCAGACTACGTACCTCGAGTGCACAACTTCGCACTTAAAATTCCTTGCGGAATTGGGGAGAATTTTTTTTATCATACCAGGAGTGTTACCTCAGACGATCCGAACACGCTTGATGCGTGGTGACCTCTTCGGCATATAAAGTCCTATCATAGGATCTTCTCGGCAGCTTCAATCTGCCAAATGACGGCTTTAGCATCCTCGGAGGCCCCGCTCTACAAATATCTTCCGAATTGCGGGTGACGGCCGTACGCATCAGCCTTAGAATGGACAAGGCTTGACTGGTCAACAACTTGTAGGCGCATGCATGTGGCAGGGGAGCAACGGGCCACGAGGCCCGATTATCTAAAACCCTGTACTACTCTCCCCATTTATAATTTTATTTTCAACATACTCTCTATATCTGTTTTTCAGCTCGGTCTACATGGCGAGGCCTTATGAATAACAAAACAGACCCTTTTTTGGTCTCCGCAAATCTACGATGTATTGTTTTCTAATTCATAATTGCCCCAAGGTGGTTTCTTCCCATGTACAACAGAGTCCGGCTCTGGACCGGGGGCTCGGATTTATAGACGAGCCCATGTTCAAGTCCAATGTTTGTTCGACGTCTTGGATATTGCGTTATATGCACATGTTTTGAATCATGATTTTGGTCAATGATTGGTTGCCCGGCTCCTGTGCTTGCCTCTTATGTTTTGCTCTGTTCGGCTAAGATTGTAAAGGGATAAATCGCACTTCCAGCTTGGATGGTTAAGCACCTCAGTGGAGAAAGCCAAAAATCGACCGACATGATAAGCGCAAACAGGTCAAGAGATCCGAAGACAGTGTAACACTAATGTGTTGTTAGTGGAAAAACCGCGATAAACGAAGGGTCCTTCCTAAAAGGACCGAGGTGTTTACAGTAGGGGACTTTGGCTGAGCCGATCACTACTACACCCGGGCTAGTTCAACTACCCCACAACTTAGAGATCCTACGACTAAGTGAAAGAGAGCCATGATGGTCCAATTGCCTTGTTAATCTAAGTACACGGTCGCCACTACGGTCCCAAGACGTCGGCTAAGGACTTATGTGCGCTAAGAGAACACTCCGTGTAGTCTCTACAAGGAGGCAGAAGCCGACGACCGGACACTTTCGAATAAATAAGAAGTCACAATGGAGGGGAATATAAACACATCGGAAAATAGCCGAACTGATTCATTCATAAATTCAAACTTGTTTTTACAAAAAGTCATCCTCGGCATACCAAGGGGTCTACTGGAAGTACAGCTCGGATTTCGAGCATTGTGCCTCGGTCTGTTTGATGCCCTCCAAGACCTCAGCCAGGTACTGCTCGGGCCTTCAGTTCTTTCCCTTGGGAGGCCCTGCGGCGATCTTCGACGGTTTAATCCTCAGATAATGCACCATTACTGACGCATATACCCGCTGAGCACCCTCCAGGCATGCTGACCTCTTCCAGTTGCTGACCTGGGGGCAGACCTCACGCAACCTGCTCAGCAAGCCGAAGAAGCTACTGGGCATTGGCCTCGACGACCAAAGGTTGACGCAGATATCCTGCATCATAGGCTGCACTGCCTGAAACAGCTCCGCCAATTGCTTCATTTGATTATTGAACTGCGGCGGATGCTCGGGCATGTTGAACTAACGCCAGAATATCTTTTCACCTGGCTCATCAAAACGGTCGGCATAATGGGTGCAGGCATCCGAAGCATTGAGGGGAAGGTCCTTGAAAGCCTCTGAGGAATGCCAATTTTGCGTACGATTGGCAAAATGGCTATCGCTAAAAATACAATGGAGCAAATAGGGCTTACCGGCGGCAATCTGGCTCAGTTGGTGGAGCGCTGCATGATCCGCCCGGGCCTGGGTCTTGGCCTCCTAGCACTCCGAGCATGCCTTGGCAAGCTCAGCAGAGAATTTCGTCTTCTCCTCCCGCAGGTTGTCTCGCTCAGCATAGACCCCCGCTAGGTCCGCCTCCACCTCTTGGACCCGGGTCGCGTGCTTGTTCGCGACCTCCTTCACTACGGCCAGCTCCTTGCCGGCCTGCCCTGCCGCAGCCCTCTGTTGCTCGGCCTTCTACCGAGCTATTTCCAGCTCGGCTGGGAGTTTCTCCAGTACCGTGAAGGAATCTACAAGATCACATGCTCTTGTGCTTTAGAGCCTATGGCTATATTAGCATGTCGGATGTGGAAATATAAATGCCAATTCTCATATTTACCTGGCGCTCCCTCCATTTTCCTCTTCATAAGCTCTATGTCCTTTTCGGACAACTCGAGCTTGTGGTTCATTTCTTCCAACTCCTGGGAGGTGGAAGCTAAAACTTGCAAAAAAAACCAAACAAGCAGGCGTTAATACTCCTCGGATAGCGTCGATCCCCCAATCAAATAATTTCATCTGATCAGGGTCTCCGGGCTACTGGTATTTGCTGTTTATTTATAATTAAAGACCCCCGAGTAAGATCATCGAATCTCACTCAGGGATCGGGGGCTACTGTGGTTAGACACTTACAGTCATCAGACCAATTATCATTAACAATCATTCATTATGTCATAACTCCTAGCAGTTTTATATGAATATTGTATTGTAAAGGAGATGCATAAACACGGCTTACCTCAAAGCTTTGAAAAAGGCCTCGGAAGACCTCCCTCGTGCCGGCCTCCGTAGACCGGTAGCTTTGTAGCACCGCACCCGTCATGGTACGATGCTCGGAGCAGATGGAAGAGCCCTCCATGGCTTCTTCCACTTCCTCCATCCACCCCTTGGACACCTGTCCTCGGGCAGGCAGAGGTGAACTAATCACCTCAGCTCCCTCCCTTAGCGGAGAAGGGGCCGTCGGAGTTGACGACCGAGGTGATTCGGCACCCTTGGATGCCGTGGATGCTGGTTCCACCAGTTTTGTTCCTTCTATAGATGAAGGAACCTTTTTTGACGGGTCCTCAGTAGCCGGAGTCTCCACCCCGACCATTGGTGCGCCACTGCTAGCACCAGTGGTAAGATTGGGCGGGGCGGGCGACGTCACCTCCCTCGGCACTTTGCATGCAGGCGGGGAAGGGTGATGCACGTCGGACGAGCTGCCTAGAGGAAGTCCGCTTGATCCCCCATCATTGGGGACCGACCTTTGGGTCATGTAAAGGGCGTAAAGAGAAAATCACTAAAGGTGGAGACAAGGGGAGTTGATACGGAAAAAAGAAGTTGAACGCTTACCTCTTCGACGATGGCTTGCTCATGCCCGCCTCGGACTGCTCACTCTCCAAGGAGGACTGGATGACCCTGGGCTTAGCTGAGGTGTTGCGGCCCGTGGCTTCGGACGCCTTCCAGAGGAGCTTTAGACCCACCTAAGTCTCCCCCTCGGCAAAGTCCTCGGACGCCGCCTCCATCCTCGACAGAAAGGAGTACTCCTCGATCTCCTCCTCTTCCTCCTCTCCCCCCTCGCCTCCTCCTTCCGAGGAGACGGACATTTGGTGCTCGGAGTTGGAATCTGATTGCTTTTCTTCCCGAAGACCTTTAGTCCTCTTTCGCTTTCCCCCCGGCTCTCTCTTCGCCTTGGTCGGGCCCATTGGGGGCGCTGCAGCCAGAAGCACCTGGAGATCAGAGGAAGCATCTTATTCAGGCAGAGGGGCAAGGCAATTTATGCTTGCTGGCTGCTCCACCCACTTCTACACATGGAGAAAGATGTCTCAATTATAAATGAACAACCTTCGGATTCAAAGGGCCAACGGAAGGAGTGGTTACCTCCTTCAGAGCATCTATCTCCATATAGCCGCTATCAGGTCCCGCCACGGGGAACTCGTTCTTCTTCGGCTTGAAGAGAGTCGGCCACATGCCTTTCAGGTCGGTGCAGAAGAAGCGGTGGATCGTCCGGGGGTCTTCGGGCATGAGCCACATTGGGCTAGCCCGAAGTTGGAGCGGCAGGATGCGGCGGTTCAGCATTATGCCGATGACGTCCACCAACTTGGCTTTGCTGAGGTTGTGGATCCTCGACTGGAGGATGGATACCTCCTTGGGGTCGCCCCACTCCAGACTCTTCGGCTGCCAGGAGTTCAGCTTCCTCGAAGGCAGCCCTGTGGGTGCGGGTGCAGCTAGGTTCTTGGTACGGGGTTTGGTGATGTAGAACCACTCTTGTTGCCACATCTTCACCGTCTCCACATAGGTCCCCTCCGGCCAGTCCGCTTTCTGGCGCTTGCTAATCACCGCCCCACCGCATTCGGTGAAGCCGCCAGGGACATCACCACTCTATGGCTTGCAGCAAAATGTCTCCAGCCATAAACCAAAGTGTGGCGAGATCCTCAAGAAGGCCTCGCATATCGTGATAAATGCGGCGAGGTGAAGGATGGAATTGGGGGCGATTGTTGAAATCAACCCAGTAGAAGTAAAGAACCCCCCGCACAAAGGGATGCAGGGGGAAGCCCAGGCCTTTGATGAGGTGGGAGACAAAGATGACCCGCTCCCACTCTCGGGAGTAGGGATGTGCTGGTTAGGCTCCGGCACTCTGCATGCGGCATCTGCGAGGATGTATCCCGCAGCCCGGGGCTCTTCGATGGTGGCAAGGTCGACCCTTGAAGGGGCCCATTGCCCCTTCAGATCTGCATCCGCCATTGTTGGGGAAGAGCTTGGAATGGGAAGGTTTGTGGGCGCTGGAAGCAGAGGAGGTTTAGAGGCAAGGGCAGTAAGGGGGCGGGCGGGAAAGAGGATTAACCTCCCCGGGCCTTTTGTAGGCTGGTGAAAATATGAAGAGTCCCCTTAACCGTGTCGGTAAAATCACCACGTTTCGACTAGATCCAGCTGTTGTGGACGCGTGGGGTGAACCACTCGATTAATGATATCCCCCAAAATGCGGGGCACGATCTCAATTTTGATACGACATGTGAAGGGTTGCCTTGAACCGCGGTTCGAGTAAGTTATGGCTGATATGCATGACGTCATTTATGTGACGATTCAGAAAGAGTTGTCAATACCTTGTAACTAGGCACACCCGGGATTTAGTCTTCGGAACTCAGTTAAGCACTTCATGTGAATAAAGATGCCATGTAGATTACTAGAGAGCTCATGAACTCGTCTATCGAACCGAAGATGCCACTATCCGAAGCCATACGTCCGAAGAAGATTGTCGGATGCAGGTTATTTTGCTCGGCATCGAAGACTAGTTCGGGGGCTACTGAGGGAGTCCTGGACTAGGGGCCTAGCCGAGCTGGTATAGTCCATGGGC
Organism: Elymus sibiricus; assembly: GCA_039707655.1. Lineage (NCBI taxonomy): Eukaryota > Viridiplantae > Streptophyta > Magnoliopsida > Poales > Poaceae > Elymus > Elymus sibiricus. The sequence continues at coordinate 372,331,559 of CM077667.1, forward strand.
TGTGCTGGAGTCCCACCTTGGGTGAAGGACTTCGGAGGCCCCTTGAAGGGACGTGGACATATCGGATTCTACCAAAATACTTGGCGTGCACTTCAGGAAGAGGATGATTCGTTTGGCATGTAATCTGTAGATGGTAACCGACATTACGTAACCCTAGATACCCACGGTGCCTATATAAACCGTAGGGTTTATCCCCTAGAGGATATCCGTACACGACATCATTACCCCTAGGGTTTAGACCAAAAACTTACGATTTCAAGGTAGATCAACTCTGTACTTGCTACATCATCAATATAACAAGAGCAGGACATAGGGTTTTACCTCCATCGAGAGAGCCCGAACCTGGGTAAAAGCTTCGTGTTCTTTGTCTCATGTTACCCTCAATACAATCACACAGCTCGGGCCCCCCTACCCGACGTCTGCCGGTTTTTACACCGATTGTTAACCCAATGGCAACAATCGCAGAGGTGCTCCCTTTACCCCCTAGCCGAACAATCGGGAACGTAGGGGGTAAGCACAGGAGCTAGGCAACCCAGCTTGTCCAAAAACTTAAGTCAGGTTGATGCATATATAAGGCAAAAACGAGTAGATAATATGGGGATTTGGCAACACCCTGAACATAAATGGCTTCAGAGATCCTAAGGCAAAGTTTGGGTCGTACATGTAATATGTGTCCGAGGAGTATAGAACACTTCGGATCAACTGACCATATTTACGAAAGAAGAAAAAATGAAGAAAGCCTAAGGCTGCAAAAATGCTAAGATTAAAAAGGAAGAGGTCTAATAAGGGTGGTTGTGTTTAACTGTAAAAACGTCGAAGCATGACTGCATTCCAAGGGCTCGGCTCCATTCTATTATCTGTTGGATCTTGTATACGATACGCCCCTCCGGTGAGTACTTGGTCGATGATAAACAGTCCATCCCATTGTGGATGAAGTTTATGTTTCTGCTTTTTTGGGTTGAACCTCATGACCAAGTCACCTTTGTTGAACGCCTTTGCCTGGACCTCCCTGCTCTGGTAGCGTCGCGCCTGTTGCTGATAAAGGGTGGAACACTCCCGAGCCACATTCCACTCCTCCTCCAGTGTGTCAAGGTCATCCTGTCGATCCAACTCGGCCTCCCTTTCTTCGTACATGTGTACCCTTGGAGCGTCATGAATGATGACACAAGGTAAGACGACCTCGGCACCGTACACCATAAAAAAGGGTGTATAACATGTAGATCGGTTAGGCATAGTGCACAAGCCCCATAGTACGGAGTCGAGCTCTTCTACCCACTTGCAATCAGACTCCTTCAAGCAACGGACCAGACGCGGTTTGATGCCGCTTAAGATAAGGTCGTTGGCGCGTTCAACCTGCCCATTAGTTTGGGGGTGATAAATAGATGCGTAGTCGAGCTTAACGCCCAACCTCTCACACCACGCCTGTACTTCCTTGGTCGTGAAGTTGGAGCCGTTGTCTGTAATTATGTTGTGGGGGATGTCATATCTGTGCACCACACCGGAAATGAAGTTCATGATGTGGGAAACTTTAGCGGTTGGGACAGGTTTAGCCTCGATCCACTTGGTGAACTTGTATACCATGACAAGCAACTATTTATTTTGGTGAGAGCCCACCTTAAGGGGGGTGACCATATCGAACCCCCAGACCGCAAAAGGCCAGGTGATCGGGATCGTCTGGAGGGTTGTTGCTGGCATATGGCTTCGGTTGCAAAATTCTGACATCCCTGGCAGCGTTTGACCAGAGTTTGGGTGTCTTCCTTGGCGGTAGGCCAATAAAATCCAACTCAAAAATCCCTACTAACTATAGACCGAGCTGTTGCATGATGACCTGCCATGCCAGAGTGGACTTCAGCAAGCAGATTACATCCGTCTTCTTCGGATATACATCTCTAGAGGACGCTAGTGACGCTGCCTTTATATAGTCCGCCCTCGTGAACCCGATATGCTTTAGATCGGTGTATTACCCTTCGAGCCTATTCCTGGTCGTCGGGTAGCTCCTTATGGAGCAAATATTTAAGAAAAGGCTCTGTCCATGGCGCGATTACTGCCATGATTTCATGAGCCGAGGTCATTTCTTCAAGAGATGATCCTCCTATTATGCCGCTACCATCGTCGGCGCCTGGAGCGGTGACCTTTCGGGAGTCTTGGGTGTTTGTGTCGTTAGTTCCGTCCTGGAAGACCACATACGGCTTGAAGAGCCGTTCAAGAAACGTGTTTTCTGGAATCCGGTTGCGCTTGGTGCCCATTCTTGCGAGGGTGTCGGTGGCTTGATTGTTGTCTCGTGGTATGTGATGGAATTCTAGACCCTCGAAGCGTGCTGATATTGCTAACACGGCATTACGGGATGTCGTTATCTTTGGGTCCTTTGCGTCGAACTCATCGTTTACTTGCGAGATGGCGAGGTTGGAATCACCTCGGACCTCAAGGCATTGAACGCCCATGGATGCTGCTATTCGAAGTCCGTGTAGTAGAGCCTCATATTCGGTTGCGTTATTGGAATCGGTATACATAATTTGTAGGACATACCGTATATTATCGCCAGTGGGCGAGGTCAGGACGACCCCGACGCCTAGCCATGCTAGCATTTTGGCGCCGTCGAAGTACATAGTCCGATGCGAGTAAGTATTGTACTCTCGAGGAATTTCGGCTTCAGTCCATTCAGCCACAAAATCTGCCAGTACCTGAGATTTAATAGCTCGACGTGGGCGAAAGATGATTTCAAAAGGGAGGAGCTCTATTGCCCACTTGGTGATGCGCGCAATGGCGTCTCTGTTATTAATTATATCCCCTAAAGGGACCTCGAACACTACGGTAATGAAGCACTCCTGAAAGTAGTGTCGCAACTTCCGTGATGCCATAATACCGCATAGGCAATCTTCTCGTAATGTGGGTACCTAGTTTTGCACGGGGTTAATACCTCCCAAACGTAGTATACCGGCTTTTGCCCCTGGAACTTGTAGCTGTCAGCATCATGCTCGACCATCAGGGCCGCTCTGACCACTTGATTTGTTGATATGTATAACAACATCGGCTCGCCTAGTCCAGGGGCTATGATAATTGGGTTGGTGGCGAGGAGCTTTTTGATATCGTCCAGGGCATCGCCTGCCTTGCCAGTCCATTTAAAATTCTTTATATGCTTCAAGAGTTTATATAATGGTAGGGCCTTTTCTCCTAGCCGAGATATGAATCGGTTGAGGGTGGCTATGCAGCCGGCTAGTTTTTCTACGTGCTTGAGTTCGGTGGGTATTGCCAATGTAGCCAGGGCTCGAATTTTCACCGGATTGGCTTCGATTCCTCTTTGGGAAACAATGAATCCAAGCAGTTTTCCTGCTGGCACCCCAAAGACGCACTTCTTTGGGTTAAGTTTAATAATATAGACCGGGAGACTGGTCAAGATGTCAACGGGGTCATTTAACAGCTATCAGACATCTTTAGTTTTGACAACCACGTTGTCCACGTAAGCTTCAGCTGTTTTGCCAATGTGATCCTTCAGGCATGTCTGGATCATGCGTTGATAAGTGGCGCCTGCATTTTTTAGCCCAAGTGGCATTGTATTTAAACAGAACGGCCCATAGGGCGTGATGAAAGAAGTTGCTTATTGATCAGACTCTTTCATTTTAATCAGGTGATACCCCAAATATGCATCCAGGAAACAAAGGGAATCGTGTCCTGCTATTGCGTCGATAATCTGGTCTATTCGTGGTAGTGGGAAAGGATCCTTGGGGCAGGCTTTATTGACGTCTTTAAAATCGACGCATAGCTACCAGGATTTGTCCTTCTTTGGTACCATCACTAGGTTAGCCAGCCATTCGGGGTGCTTGACATCTCGGATGAATCCTCGCCCATAGCCTGTCGCTTGGGATCGGAGAACCGCCGTAGTGCTTGCTTGACTGGTTTAAATCCCTTTATGAGATTCAATTTGTGCTTGGTTAAGCCGGTTAGGATCTCCGGCATATCGGAAGGGTGCCAGGCAAAGATGTCCCAATTTCCCCAAAGGAAATTCCTGAGGGCTTTGTCAATTTCTGGGTCGAGTTGTGTGCCGATGGACACTGTCTTATTTGGAACCGTCGGGTGTACCTGGAATTTTACAATTTCGTTCGCTGGTTTGAACGAGGTTGACTTAGAGTGCTTGTCCAAGATGGCGTCATCCCTGTCGACTATGGCCCGAAGTGATGGTAACTCCTCGGTTGTGAAGGCCTCGGCTAACGATTCTAGAGCGAGGGAGGTCGTCTTGTTTTTGGCCCTGAGCGCCATGTCTAGGTTGCTTGCGACCGTGATTATTCCATTAGGACCTGGCATCTTGAGCTTCATGTACTCATGGTGAGGTATGGCGTGGCATTTTGTGAATGCGTCCCGTCTGAGGAGGGCGTGATAGCCACTTCCGAAGGGTAGGACGTGGAATGTAAACTCCTCGGAGCAATAATTCTCGGGAGTGTCGAAGACGACATCAAGGGTGATTTCCCCCCTGTATCATGCTTCTTTGCAGGGAACAATTCCTCAGAATGTAGTGGAGCTTTGTCGAATGCGGATTGTGTCCAAAACCATTTTTTCGAGCGTACCCTCATAGATGAGGTTGAGGCTTCTACCACCGTCCATCAAGACCTTGTGTAGACGACAACCGTCTACTATAGGGTCGAGGACCAAGTCGCCTGGGCATCGACTTAGGTCCATCATTGGCTGATCATTTTGTTCAAATGTGAGCGGCATGTCTAGCCACGCGGCCGATGGTTCTTCTAACTTTGGGGGACCAAACTCACGTAGAGCCTATTTTCATTGGTTGCTCGATCTATAGGTCTGATAGATCATCATGACTTCGGCTTCGGCCGAGCTATCTGTCTGGTTACTAACAAAGTTGTCCCCATTGAGGAGAGGCACTCCATGCTTGGCTACCTGTCTTATAACCCAACAAGCTCGAAGGCTATAGTTCGGGTTGGGGTTGAGTGGTGTTGTGTGTATATGACATGGCCTGTCCAGCAGCCTGTCGAGGGTAGTCTGTGGTCATGTTTTCTTCTTCTTTGGCAACGGTGCAATTGGGGCAGAACGTGTAGAAAGAGCCTTCCGCGAGGCTGAGTGGTAATATGCAGGTCCATCGGATCTGGTATGTTGTTTACCCAACCAAGCGTCCTCCATAGTGCAAAATTTTGCCACCAGGTCGGAGAGCTCAGCGAATGTCTGGACTTGACATCAGGCGAGGGCATTTAATACCCCCGCATCGCTACAGTTGTGGTGGAAGGCCGCCAGTAGTTCGACATCCTGGCAGTTGGCTATTCTATTTTTAACAGACAGAAATCTTGACCAAAATTTCCAGATAGTCTCCCCAACTTGTTGCTTGATGTATATCAGGTCCCATACATCGGTAGGTCCTGAATTATCCGGGCAGTCTTGCTACTTCTGAGTTGCATTGGGATTTTCCCCGAAGAGGAGAGTAGATGCGGTACAATAGAGATAAGTATTTCCCTCACTGAAAACCAAGGTTATCAAACCAATAGGAGAACCAATGCATATTCCCTTAACCAACACCTACACACACAAAACCACACACTTGCACCCAACGCGGGCAAGAGGGTTGTCAAGCCCCTTGAACTCGTTATTTGCAAGGATTAAATCTTGATAGAGAAGATATTCCAAATAATAAAAGTACATAAAAATAATAAAAATGCAGCAAGGTAATTAAGATGTTTTGTTTTTATGTTTAAGTAGACCCGGGAGCCATAGTGTTCGCTAGAGGCTTCTCCCTCGCAAGTAGCATACGGTGGGTAGACAAATTACTGTTGGGCAATTGATATAATTGCGCATAGTTATGACATGTTATTCACGGCAATGATCATGTATATAGGCATCACGTCCATAAATAAGTAGACCAAAACAATTATGCATCTACTAAAATTACTTCACTAATCGATCGCTATCCAGCATGCATCTATGGTATTAAGTTCATGACAAACGAAGTAATGCTTGGAGCAAGATGACAGGATGTAGACAAAGTATGACAAGCAATATGTTCAGACCCCATCATTTTATCCTTAATGGAAACAATAAAAATACGTGCCTTGACCCCTTCTATCAGGAGGATAGAGCACCGCGAGATTGAACCCACTACAGCGTAACAATCCGACTGAAGATAAACCAATCTAGTTGGCCAAACCAAATCGATAGATCGGAGAGAAATACGAAGCTATAAGATCATGCATATTGAAGTTCAAAGGAGACTCAAGAATTTTTCATGAATAATCTGATCATAAACCCACAATTCATCGGATCCCAACAAACACACCGCAAAATAAGGTTACATCGAATAGATCATCGCGAAGATCGCGATGAACTTTCTATTGAAGAACAAACAAAGAGAAGAAGCCATCTAGGTACTAGCTATGGACCCCTAGGTCTATGGTGGACTACTCACGCATCATCATGGAGGCAGCAAGGTTGATGTAGATGGCCTCCGTGATCGATTCCCCCTCCGGTAGATCACCGGAAAAGGTCTCCAGATGGCCTCCCATCGGAACAGAGGCTTGCGGCGGCGAAAAAGTGTTTCGGGTGGCTCCCTGTTGGTTTCCCGATATTTGAGAATTTATAGAAGTGGAATTAGGCCAAACGGAGCACGAGGGGCCTGCAAGGTACCTGGGCACGGCTACCCCCCTGGGCGTGCCCAGGTGCCTTATGGCCACCTCGTGCAGCTTCCTAACTCCTCCCGAAGCTTCCTGGGTCTCTTTTGTCCAGAAAAAAAATCATCAAAAAGTTTTGTAGCGTTTGGACTTTGTTTGGTACAGATTTCCTCGAAAACCAAAAACGGGCAGAAAACAGCAACTGGCACTTGGCACCGGGTTATAAGTTAGTTCCCAAAAATGATATAAAATAGCATATGATTGCATATAAAGTATCCTAGATTAATAATATAATAGCCTGGAACAATCAAAAAGTATAGATACGTTGGAGACGTATCAGCATCCCCAAGCTTAATTCCTGCTCTTCCTCGAGTAGGTAAATGACAAAAAAAAGAATTTTTGATGCGACATGCTACCCAACATGTAATCTCTTTTAAGTATGATCATTGAGAAATGATGAACTAATTGATATGAACATAATAATATGCATAAACATAAATAACATAATCATTACTCTTCAAATTATACGATCCTTAAAGAATTTTATTCCCTACTCATTTTATCATATTAAGCATGGAATAACTCCGTCTTCACCGCATAAGTATAAATCATGAGCACCCCAATGTCAAACCAGGCAATTGGGTTGTACTTCTAACGCGCTTCGGCATTTTCAACTTCATGCAATACATTAGCATGAACCATGGATATAACATATGGGTGGAATAGAATATGGTGGTAGATATCAAAGGAGTCAAAGTGGAAAAGAAAGTCTCGTATCAACTAGGCGTATCAACGGGCTACGGGGATACCCATCGATAGATATCTATGCGAGGAGTAGGGACTACCATGCAACGGATGTACTAGAGCTATAAGTGTATGAAAGCTCAACAGAAGCTAAGTGGGTGTGCATCCAACTTGCTTGCTCATGAAGACCTCGGGCATTTGAGGAAGCCTGTCATCAGAATATACAAGACAAGTTCTATAACGAAAAATTCCCACTAGCATATGAAAATGACAACTCAGGAGACTCTCTATTTGAAGAACATGGTGCCACTTTGAGGCACAAGTGTGGTAAAGGATAGTAACACTGCCCCTTCTCTCTTTTTCTCTCGTTTATTTATTTTTTTTTCTTTTTTTTCTTTTTTTTGTGGTGGGCTCATTTGGCCTCCCCCATCTTTATTTTTCGTCCGGACTCATCCCGACTTGTGGGGGAATCATTGCCTCCATCATCCTTTCCTTACTGGGACAGTGCTCTAATAATGATGATAATCACACTTTTATTTACTTACAACTCAACAGAAAACAATATGACTCTATATGAATGCCTCTGGCAGTATACCAGGATGTGCAATGATCTAGCGTAACATGTAGACATGATGAACGGTGGCTTTGCCACAAATACTATGTCAGCTATATGGTCATGCAAAGTAATATGATGATGAAAACACAAGTCATGTGATGGAACGGTGGAAATTGCATGGCAATATATCTCGGAATGGCTATGGAAATGCCATGATAGGTAGGTATGGTGGCTGTTTTGAGGAAGATATAAGGTGGCTTATGTGTGATAGAGCATATCATATCACGGGGTTTGGATGCACCGGCGAAGGTTGCACCGACTCTCGAGGTGAGAATGGGCAATGCACAGTACCGAAGAGGCTAGCAAATACAGAAAGGTTAGAGTGCGTATATCCATGGATTCACATTAGTCATAAAGAACTCACATAATTATTGCAAGGCCTATTAGCTCTCTCGAAGCAAAGTACTGTCGCATACCCCTAGGGAAGAGGTTGGGAGGAGTTAACCATCACACGCCCCTGATTCAAACAACAGTATAGGATTTCATTTCAGACATAAAAATGCTCACACATCATCACCATGCCATGTTAATACTTAGATGAATAACAAATAACAAGCTTTAAATACTGACATTTTTACAAACCAACAATCATGTACTCATCTCCTTTCATATTACTGCATCAATATAATCAACTCATGTTTCTTGTTTAGTGAGCTACATGAAAGTTTTCATTATAACCCCCTTCAATACCTATCCTTTTTGGACTAGTCTTATAACTCGTGCCATGTACCGTTCCTATTTATTATTATACTCTCAAAAGGATTTAAGTGAAGCATGAGATTTAAATCATTTTTAGAAAATTATACGCCGACGTGCTCTATAAGATATAAGTGAAGCACTGGAGCAACTGCCTAGCTCAAAAGATATAAGTGAAGCATATAGAGTATTTTAACAAATTATGATAATCGCGTGTCTCTCTCAAATATGTGTGTCCAACAAAAAATTATTGTGGAAAACTAAAGGAAAAAACAAAATAAAACACACGACGCTCCAAGCAAAACACATATCATGTGATGAATAAAAATATAGCTCCAAGTGAAATACCGATAGATTGGAGACGAAAGAGGGGATGCCTTCCGAGGCATCCCCAAGCTTAGACGCTTGGGTCTTCCTTGAATATTACCTTGGGGTGCCTTGGGAATCACCAATCTTAGGGTCTTGCCGCTCCTTATTCCTTCATCCATCGTTCTCTCACGCAAAACATGAAAAGTTCAGCACACAAAACTCAACAAAACCTCGTGAGATCCATTAGGATAATCAACATATCAAATACTTTAGGTACTGTTATAAATCGATTCATGTTTCAGTACTGAATAATAGGTACTATATTCTAACTTCTCCATGACTTATACCCCCGATACAATTCATAACATCATCAAAACAAGCAAACTATGCAAGCAAAAAACAGAATCTGTCTAAAACAGAACAGTCTGTAAAGATGTATAGAAAAACTATACTTCTGTAAAAAAATAAGAAAATATGGGAAATTTGTATACCAATACTGTGTAAAACATTTAGATCAAAAAGACTTTCCAGTAGAATCAGAGAAATTTTACACTGGACGCAAAAGTTTCTGTTTTTGCATCGTATCAGTTCTACTATCTTCCAAATCATCCCAAAGGCTTTACTTGGCACAAACACTAATTTAAACATAAAAAAACTAATCATTGCAGTATCAATAATCATGTCAACACACCAAAACGGAAAGTAAAACAAAAATTTAAAGATAACTATTGGGTTGCCTCCCAACAAGCGCTATTGTTTTATGCCCCTAGCTAGGCATAATGCATAGTATCAAGTGTTGTCATCCTTCAAATTAATTCCATCGGTGGCCCTCATAATAGATTCATAAGGTAGTTTAATTATCTTTCTAAGGAAGTGTTTCATCCCTTTTCTTTAATGGGAATTGGAATCTTATATTACCTTCTTTCATGTCAATAATAACACCTATAGTTCGTAAGAAAGGCCTACCAAGTATAATGGGACAAGACGGATTGCATTAAATATCAAGCACAATGAAATCCACGGGCACATAATTTCTATTAGAAATAATAAGAACATCATTTATTCTATCCAATGGTTTCTTAATAGTAGAATCTGCTAAATGCAAGTTAAGGGAACATTCATCCATATCGGTGAGACCTAGCGCATCACATAAAGATTTTGGTATTGTAGAAACACTAGCACCAAGGTCAGACAAAGCATTACATTCATAATATTTAAAATTAGTTTTAATAGTAGGTTCACATTCATCATGTAATTTTCTAGGTATTGAGACATCCAACTCAAGTTTCTCCTCACGAGCTTTTAACATAGCTTCTACGATATGTCTAGTAAAAGCTTTATTTTGTTCGTAAGCATTAGGTGAGCTAATCTTGGATTGGAGCAAGGAAATACATTAATCTAAAGATAAACTTTCATAATTAAAGTCCTTTTAATCCAAAGTAGTGGGTGCACACTATTTAAAGTTTTGACCTCTCCAAACCCACTTTTTCATTTTTATCAATAAGATCATCACCCTCCGAACAAATGGGACGCCTTCTAGCTACAGTTGAATCGCTCCAGTCCCTTTATCATCTACTTTCATATTAGTAAATAAATATCTTATAGGAGAATCACTAATCATTTTAACATCTTCATCATGATTACGATAAAAACGGGAGGAAGCGCTTTTTCTAGGAATTCTCACTTAGCTCTCAACCTAGCAGTTCTCTCCTTACTTTCATCAATAGATATTTGGATGGATTTAATTGTCTCATTAATATCATGCTTGGGTGGCAAAGTTTTACTTTTAATAATTTCCACATCATGAGCAATCATATCCATGTTTCTAGCCATATCGTCAACTTTATGTAGCTTTTCTTCTACCATAGTATTGAAAACTTTTTGAGAACTAATAAATTCTTTAATTGTGTTCTCAAGATCAGAGGGCATACTATTATTTTTATTGGAATAATTACCATAATAATTTCCAAAAATAATAGAGGAATTTCCGGGATACGGTCTAGGAATTAAATTACCCCTATAAGCATTGTTATTGAGATTATTTCTAGAGACAAAGTTCACATCAATAACATCATTATTTTGCTAAATCAAAGTAGATAATGGCACATCATTAGGATCAACTTGAGCATTCTTGTTTGCAAACATATTCATAAGAGAATCCAACTTATGACTCAAAGTAGCGATTTCTTCAACAGAATTTACTTTCTTACCAGTTGGATCTCATTCGGTGTGCCATTGAGAATAATTTGTCATGATATTATCCAGTAATTTAGTAGCTTCTCCCAATGTAATCTTCATAAAGGTACCACCTGTAACAAAGTCTAGAAGACTTCTCGACACAAAGTTTACTCCCGCATAGAAATTTTGTATTATCATCCATAAGTTTAAGCCATGAGTGGGACAATTTCTAATCATCATTTTCATTCTCTCCCATGCTTTTGCAACATATTATTGCTCATGTTGTTTAAAATTCATAATTTGGTTTTGGAGAGATATAATCTTAGCAGAAGGAAAATAATTGGCAATAAAAGCATCCTTACACGTATCCCATGTTCCAATACTAATGTGAGGCAAGGATGAAAACCAAGTTTTAGCTCTATCTCTTAGTGAGAAAGGAAATAATTCCAATTTAACCAAATCATTATCCATATATTTGTTTCTTATGTATATCACATAATTCAACAAAGGTATTAAGATGTGAAGCGGGATCCTCGTTAGGACTTCCCGAAAATTGTTCTTCATAACAAGACTTAGAAAATAGGCATTAATATCAAATGCTTCCGCACTAGTGGTGGATGGTATTGGAGTACTAATAAAATCATTATTGTTAGTATTTGAGAAGTCACACAATTTGGTATTTTTCTTGAGACATAGTGGCAAAGCAAGTAAACTAGCAAGCAAACAAGTAAATTAGGTGCCTATTCGGCAGCTCTCTGTGGAGCGGCTAGTTAGAAGCTCCCCGAATTATCACTGGACGCCACTCCGTTCCGGCATGGAGCCACGGAGCGGAGGGAGTCCGAACGCGCCCTAGATAACTAAGCAAACAAGCAAATAGAAATATATTTTTTATTTTTGATTTTTATATAAATTAAAATATAACAGAAAATAAAAAGTAGAAGAAGTGAAAGATAATTTATGTGTAGGGACCTAACAAGAATTTGATGATGCTCCTTGGCAATAGCGCCAGAAATTCTTCCTGCTACTTGTGAGCTGCATTGGGATTTTCCCCGAAGAGGAGAGGAGATGCAGTACATTAGAGATAAATATTTCCCTCAGTGAGAACCAAGGTTATCGAACCAATGCAAATTTCCTTAAACATCACCTACACACAGAAAACCAAACACTTGCACCCAACGCAGGAAAGAGGGTTGTCAAGCCCCTTGAACTTGTTACTTGCAAGAATTAAATCTTGATAGAATAGATATTGAAAATAAGAAAAGTAAATATAAATAATAAAAAGGCAACAAGGTAATTTAGATGTTGTTGTCTTTATGTTTAAGTAGACCCGTGGGCCATAGTGTTCGCTAGAGCCTTCTCTCTCGAAAGTAGCATACAGCGATGCCCCCAATTTTGACCGTACGCTAAACATACACGCAATGCGTACGACCAAGAATAGGGACTCACTGATCGATATCACAACACAACACTAGACACAAATTAAAGTCATACAGCTTCATATTACAAGCCAGGGGCCTCGAGGGCTCGAATACAAAGCTCGACAAGCACGAGTCAGCGAAAGCAAATAATATCTGAGTACAGACATAAGTTAAACAAGTTTTGCCTTAAGAAGGCTAGCACAAATATAACAACAGATTGAACGAGGCGAGGCCTCCTGCCTGGGAACCTCCTATCCTACTCTTGGTCGGGGGTCGCCTCACGTAGTAGTAGGCTCCTGCGGTGGTGTAGTAGTCGTCTCCAGCGTTCTCCATCTCCTGGGCTCCATCGTCTGAACGCAGAATCGTATCGAGGGGGAAAGAGAAAGCAAAGCAGTGGTGAGTACTCATCCAAAGTACTCGCAAGACTGACATCAGAACTATGCTAAGTATGCATCAGTATCAAGGCATGGGGTTATATATGTGCTGACTGCATAAAGCAAGAATAGGGGGAAGGCCTAGTCCTATCGAAGACTAGTATCTTGAGCATCTTGCAGCATTAGAAGAGAGTAGACTAGTATCTCATATAAAGTCATATTATTGTAGCAATTTTATTAAGTAACCACGCCCAGAGATTCTTCCTCGACTCCCTGCGAGGAAGCAATCCCGGAGCCAACATTCATTTCGAATTAAAGTCACAATTTTAGTTGTAGTAGATCAAGGTACAACTCCAAGTCGTCCTGTTACCGTGGACACGGCTATTCGAATAGATGAATTCATCCCTGCAGGGGTGCACCGCATTTCCAACATGCTTGATCACCTCCGGCCGGACACACTTTCCTGGGTCATGCCCGGCCTCGGGATATCAACACGTCGTCGCCCCACCTAGGCTCACCAGAGAGGCCAGCCCGCCGGTCTAAATCCTAAGCACACAGGGGTCGTGGGCCCACTTGCCCTTTGAGCTCCTGCAAGATGCGTACGCGGCCGAGGTCAGCCCTAGCACACTCTAGTCCAAGAGCTGTACCGTCCAGGCCACTCGGGCGCGCGCCGCTCCATTGCTGACGTCCGAAGAGCTTCGGCTGATACAACGACGCTGAGTACCCATAACTTCTCCCACGTGAAGGTTTGGTGCGTAAAAGGTCAATCGACCAACTCAGATCAAATACCCAACCCATTAGCATTTTATTACTGCGGGGCAAGCGCGACCCATGAAGTGCGGTCCCGTCGCCCCGTCTCGAGGATGTGTGGCAAGGGCATCTCCAGCCCGTCCACGCCTCTTCACCATCAAACCGTGGGTACCCCATAGGGCCGACCCATCACCAACATGTTTCTATAACCATGTCATAGTAACTGTGTGTATAAAACATCAAGACGGAACCTAAGGAATCACCCTCAAAGGGTCCCACTCGATGAAACCATCAAGGTGGACTTAGAGGAATCACCCTCGAGGATCCCACGCTTGAGGGGTTGCACGATAGAGTCATCATCGGGAGTGGTGAAGGAGGAATCACCCTCGATAACCACAACCGACTAGCTGCACTACAGAGTTAGCATCATGAGTACTTCACGAGGTGTCACCCTCGGTACTCGATAGTAGCTCTGCAGAGTCGTACAACTAAGGGGGTGCGGTGATGTGAGGGGCCTGGCTCGTCGGTCGGTTGACCGAGTCTTCGAGTCTTTGGGTCGTCGAGTCGTCGATGAAGAAGCAGGGGCAACTGGGACTAAGGGGTCACTGGGGATTCACTGATCAACCTATACTAAGCAGTTGATATGATTGCAGGTATGGTAGCAGTTTATCAAAAACAGGCTATGCATCAGAAATAGGAGCTAGCTAATACAGTAGCAAAATCTAATGCAAGAATGAGAGGGAAGAAATGGGCGATATCGGAATGCTCAAGGGGGGGTTGCTTGCCTTGCTGCTCTGCGACAAAGGCCTGATCGTCAACGGTGTAGTCGTACCCTGCAGCTGCGTCAGTCTCGGGCTCTACCGGTAAGAAGAGAGGGAGAAACAATAAATATAAAGTAGACAAATGCATCACGATGCATGGCATGGCAATATGCAGAGCTAGGCACGCACTAACGCAGTATTACACGTCGCAGACGGGTCGGAAGAATATCTGACGATATTTTCCGGGTCTCGGGCTACTACCGGACAGATGAAAACGAGGGAAATGTTCCACATTCGCTATGATAGGAGCACGTGACAGACTAACGGATAGCGTATTCGGATCCGCGGGATTTTTCTGAACAACTTTCATGTATAAATTATTTTCATCTCACTTACGGATTATTTTATATTAATCTTTAAAGTTTTATTAATATCCAGAAATTAAAATAGATTATTTTAATTCAATAATGAATTATGACATCAGCATGATGTCATGCTGACATCAACAGACAACAGTTCTGTTGACTGGTCAAACCTGAACAGTGGGCCCCACATGTCAATGACACAATTTAAATTAAATCTTAATCTAATTAAATAGATTAGTTAGGTGGGGTGGGCCCCACCTGTCATACACTGATAAACCTAATTAATTAACAGAATTATTAATTAACCTAATTAATTTCATTAAGTTAATTAACAGATTAATCAATTACTTAATTAGTCTTAATTAAGTTAACTAATTAATTAATTAATTAATTAATATTATTTATTTATTTATTATTAAAATGTTTTTAGGGGTGGGCCCCCGTTGTCAGTCTCACTGGGGGGGGGGTTAGTGGGGCCTCCCTAGCAGTGGGAGTGGGGGGGTTGGCCCCACATGGCAGTGGCCCACCGGCCACACACACACAACACACACACACGCAGCGCACACGCACACACACGGCCACGGCCGCAGCCATGGCCGGCGGCACCGGCGGCCCACGGCGCGGTGGCGCAGGGCGGCGGTGCGACGAGTGGTAGGGGGGGGCAGCGGGCAACGGCGGCGGCCAGAGGCGGGCGCAGGACAGCGGGCGGAGGCCATGGCCGCGGGCGAACAAGGCCGACGCGAGGGGGCGGGGCCACGGCGGTGGTGGTGGTCGGCGGCGGTGCAGCAGCTAGCGGGGCCAAGGCCGCAACGGGGGCAAACGCGGGGGACCGCGGGCGACGGCAGCGGCAGCAGGGGGAGCGCGGCGGAGGGTACGGCGGCCACAGCGACGCGGGGCGCGGGCGGTGCGCGGGCGGGAGCGAGGGGGGAGGCGAGCCAAGGCCTCACCGGCGGCGCGTAGAGGGGGCAGTGGGCTCGGGGGTGAGGTGGACCGATGGGGAAGGGATGGGGAGGCGCCGGCGGTGCGGGGAGCGGAGGGAGGGCGACGGGGAGGTGACGATGGCGGCGCCGGTGCGGGGCCCTGGGGCGGCGGCGGGCGCCGGCGATGGCACGGCGACAGGGCGGTTGCCCCGATCCAACTGGATCGGGAGGGGGAGAGGTGAGAGGCGGGGGGTCGGGGGAATGGGTGGTGAGGGGGGCTAGGGTTCGGGGGAGTGGGGGTTTATCCCCAGGGGGACTGGGGCAGGCCGGCCTGCTGGGCCGGTGGGCCGGCCGGTTGGGCCAAGGCCCATGGGGGAGGGAGGGTTTTCCTTTTTCTTTTTTTCTTTTTTTTGTTTGTTTTAGTTTTAGTTTAGTTTAGTGAATTTAAACACTCTCAAAAATGTTGATTTCTACAACACAATTACCTATGCATTAATTCCCGCATTTCGAACATTTTTGTTTTGGCATTTTGAAAACTTAAATTTTCACTTTAATTTAATTTTGAATTTCATCGTGATTTGAACCAAAATGGGATTAGCAACAGTGAAGGCGATGACAAGGCATCATTAGCGTGGGATTACTGTAGCTTAATTACAGAGATTACTGTAGCACAAATCCAGGGCGTCACAACTCTCCCCTGCTAAAAAGAATTCTCGTCTCGAGAATTAAGAAGTAGAAGGAAAGAGCCCGGGGTATTCTGCACGAAGATGATCTTCGCGTTCCCAAGTGGCTTCATCTTCAGAATGATTAGCCCACTGCACCTTGAAGAACTTGGTAACCTTCTGACGAGTCCGACGTTCAGTTTCATCAAGAATGCGGACTGGTTGCTCTGTGTAAGAAAGGTCTTGTTGCAGTTCAAGCATATCATGACCCACTGCTCGGATAGGATCCTTGAAGCAGCGACGAAGCTGTGACACATGGAACACATCGTGAACCTGAGAAAGGTTTGGCGGTAGTTCTAGTTGATATGCCACTTTACCACGCCTTTCTAGAACAGTGAAAGGACCAATGTATCGAGGAGCCAGCTTGCCCTTGATCCCAAAACGGTGTGCACCTCTCATTGGCGTGATCGAAGATAAGCCTTTTCGCCAGGTTGATAGACCATATCTTTGTGATGACGGTCATACTGACTCTTCTGACGAGACTGAGCAGCCTTCAGATTTGCATGAATAATTCGGACTTGATCTTCGGGATGTTGGATAATACCCGGACCGATAAGTGTACGTTCCCCATTTTCTGATCAATTCAGAGGAGTCCGACACTTACGTCCATATAATACTTCAAAGGGAGCCATCTTCAGACTAGCTTGATAGCTATTGTTGTAGGAGAACTCAGCATACGGGAGAGATTCCTCCCATTTCTTGCCGAAAGAAATGACACAAGCTCGAAGCATGTCTTCGAGAATCAGGTTGACTCTTTCATCTTGTCCCTGGGATTGAGGGTGAAAAGCGGTGCTGAAGGACAAATGAGTTCCCATAGCTTCCTGGAAACTTGCCCAGAATCTTGAAGTGAATAAACTGCCACGGTCCGAACTAATCACCAGTGGAATACAATGGAGTGAAACAACTCTGGACATGTAAAGATCTGCTAGCTGACTAGCAGTAATAGTTTCCTTGACAGCCAGAAAATGTGCAACTTTGGACAATCGGTCAATGACGACAAGAATAGCATCATTACCTTTCTGCGATCTGGGAAAACCAGTGACGAAGTCCATTTCAACATGGTCCCATTTCCATTCAGGAACCGTAATAGGTTGCAGAGTTCCAGCAGGCTTTTGATGTTCAGCCTTGATCCGACGGCAAATGTCACATTCTGAAACATAGCGTGCAATGTCTTGTTTCATATTTGACCACCAGAATCTTTGACGGATGTCTTGATACATTTTGGTACTACCCGGATGAATAGACAACGGAGTATCATGAGCTTCTTTCAGTATTCTAGCAGTCATATTCAGGTTTTCCCTCTTAGTTGGAACGAATAAGCGACCCTTGAAGTACACAGCGCCATCATCATCAACGGTGAAGCATGAGGGTTTACCTTCCGAAAGATAGCATCTAATCCTTTCGACGTCATTATCATAGTGTTGCATAGTTTTGATACTGCCCTCGAGATCTGGTACCGCAACCAAGTTGCTCAGAGAACCCTGGTTAACAACACGAAGGTGCATCTTACGGGCCCCCGGTGGAGGGGGAACGAGATAACCCTGAGGAACAATATGCAGGTTCAGCTTGCGGAATTCTTCTTGAAGCAGGGGGTGAACCTTGTGAACCTGGAGGTGGTTGCAGTATGACTTGCGGCTCAAAGCATCAGCCATTACATTAGCCTTGCCTGGTGTATAAGAAATACCCACGTTGTAATCTGCTATGCGCTCCATCCATCTCTGTTGACGGAGGTTCAGATCTGGCTGAGTAAACAGGTACTTCAGACTTTGGTGATCGGTATAGATCTCGCAATGATTACCAATAACGTACTACCGCCACTCTTTCAGTGCATGAATTACTGCGGCAAGTTCAAGGTCATGAACTGGGTAGTTCCCTTCATGAGGACGCAAATGGCGAGATGCATAAGCAACCACTCTGCGTTCTTGCATTAGGACACAGCCCATTCCTTGACGTGAAGCATCACAATAGATGACGAAGTCCTTCTGAGTATCCGGAGGAGCAAGTACTGGAGCAGATGTCAGCTTGTCCTTAAGTGCTTGAAAGCTCTCCTGACATTTTTCTGTCCACTCATATTTAACACCTTTGTGAAGCAGATTGGTTAAGGGCTTGGCAATCTTGGAGAAGTTCTCGACGAATCGACGGCAATAGCTGGCGAGTCCGAGAAAACTTCTCACTTGCTTGACATTCTTCGGGGGAGTCCAGTCAAGAATAGCCTGAACTCATTCAGGGTTGACCGCAATACCATCCTTGGAGATCACATGACCAAGGTAGGTTACTTCGTCCATCCAGAACTCACACTTTGAATACTTTGCATAAAGTTGATGCTCTCTAAGCCTCTCCAGTATAAGACAAAGATGTTCAGCATGCTCTTGTTTGTTCTTGGAGTAAACCAGGATATCATCCACATAAACCATGACGAATTTATCGAGGTAGTCCATGAAGATATAATTCATCAGGCGAGAGAAGGTTGCTGGAGCATTGGTTAAGCCGAAGGACATGACGGTGTACTCGTATGAACCATAGCGAGTAACAAATGCAGTCTTGGGAATATCCTCTTCACGAACCCGGATCTGATGGTAACCCAACCTCAAGTCGAGTTTTGAAAACACTGATGAACCAGCAAGTTGATCATACAGATCGTTGATCCGACGAAGCGGATATTTGTTTTAAATCGTTGCTTGGTTGATCGGACGGTAATCTTGGACCAATCGATTCGTACCATCTTTCTTCTTGACAAAGAGAGAAGGTGCTCCCCAAGCAGAAGAACTTGGACGAATGAACCCTTGACGAAGCGAATCATCGATTTCTTGTTTCAGTTCAAGGAGTTCATGTGGAGGCATCTTATACGGACGCTTGGCTATAGGAGTGGTACCAGGTACCAAGGCGATGACAAACTCGACAGCTCTAGCAGGGGGGATCCCTGGAAGTTCTTCCAGAAAAACATCTTGGAATTCCCGGACAACTGGAATGTTTTCAATCCCCTCAAGAGGTGGCATGTTCAATGCATTCAGGGCATATAGCCGGGCTTCAGCATCCCGAACAAGGTGAGCATGGTCAAGCTCTAGCATGACGATAATGATGGGGCCTAACAGCTTGGAAAGACATGATTGAGTACAAACTCATAAGCAAAGAAGATTCTAAGAGTTGTTGAATCGCAAAGCGTACTCGATTCAGATATCAGTGTCCCTGAGTGTCCCATAACTTAGAACACGAGGGATACTGGAATTAGTGAAATATCATAGTTGGTGAGGAGCTCATAAGAAGTTATATAGCTCCGTGATATTCCGAGATACCAGGGATAAAACTCGGAGGTAGATCAGAATAAAGGTTAGACTAGCGTATTGATCTGTGGAAGACAAGCACTTTAACTTGTCCGAGAACGAAATCAAAGTAGAACAACATGGTTGGAACCACGATTGCAAAGGACAAGATCAAAGATACAAGATCAAATCATACATTGAATGATTATTGAAAGGAGAAGCTTCTATGATAAGATCAACATCGTTTCCATGGGCATGAACACAAGGTTCAAGGTCGACTCCCACTTCTTCAATGCATCACCTTCCATTTACACCTCGCCTTTGATGAAGTTGTAGTTTTGAAAGTTTAACTGGCAAAACACCAGGAGAGTATGACTCGTGAAAACTGTCGGGTTCACACGAATTAAGGAAGGCATAGGTCCAACCCATCGAGGCATCTTAGGAACATATACCACAAACTTCAAGAGTAATTAACACATGCTTGCAAACAGAGCATGGCTGACGAAAGCATAGGATACAACTTATCAGAGGGAGAAGACACAGCTTACCAATGGTATCATGTATCAGGGGAAGAACATCACAAGAATTTTGAATGTGAAGGATGCTATCGGATAATAACCCAACACTGGGTCTGGCGGTCCACAAAGGACCTGGTGTGCGTATCGGTACCCAATCAGAGGAAGAAGGAATGTAAGGCATCAGATCATAGAACATCCAAATAATTTGATGCTTAAATAACAAAAGGAATTAAGATTTCCCAATTGGTGTATCGGAAACAGATGTTCCGATCAAATACAAGTAAGATGAAAGGACTTAGATGGGCAATCAATCAAGGTTGATTTGTCGGGAACCAACCCATGTTTGGAAAGATGTCTGAGCCGGACGGATAATTTATGATAAACAACCGATGACTGTGTGCATCCACACACAGGTTGAATCAATAAAATCAAATGAAAATAACAGAGGATTTTAATGGATATTGCTTGACATATGGAATTAACCACCATGTAAGCAGGTGGCAAAAGTCAAGAGCAATAGGCTGCTCAGGATTTCGGAAGACCGGATAGCGTTTCGAAGAATTTTGTGAAAGACAAGAACAACTGGGGACGAATGAATCCTCGATAATGATGAGGAGTTATCCTCAGGGGTTGGCGATGGAAGGAAATCGCAAAATCGACGAGCACAAGTTCTCGGGAGAACATCAGAGAGTATCTTCGGAGTCTTCTGATGAATCAAGCCATCATCTGGAATGACGGGCTCTCCGGGGGAAGTAGTTACGAGAACCTAGAGTTAGAGTTAATAAAATCTTTAACCCGAAAGAGAAGAGAGATCAGAACCCAGAGTATAGACGAGGAATAAAAGATCCTAATACCACCCGATTAAGATGTGGGCTCGTAAGCCACACAACAATGTTAGTAAAAGTTTTTCAAGTACTAGACTCAACTTCGGCCAAGGAGTTGGAAAGGGGGCTACCTACAAGCAGTCGGCTCTGAAACCAACTTGTGACGCCCCCAAATTCGACCGTACGCTAAACATACACGCAATGCGTACGACCAAGATTAGGGACTCACTGATCGATATCACAACACAACACTAGACACAAATTAAAGTCATACAGCTTCATATTACAAGCCAGGGGCCTCGAGGGCTCGAATACAAAGCTCGACAAGCACGAGTCAGCGGAAGCAAATAATATCTGAGTACAGACATAAGTTAAACAAGTTTTGCCTTAAGAAGGCTAGCACAAACATAACAACGGATAGAACGAGGCGAGGCCTCCTGCTTGGGAACCTCCTATCCTACTCCTGGTCGGGGGTCGCCTCACGTAGTAGTAGGCTCCTGCGGTGGTGTAGTAGTCGTCTCCGGCGTACTCCATCTCCTGGGCTCCATCGTCTGAACGCAGAATCGTATCGAGGGGGAAAGAGAAAGCAAAGCAGCGGTGAGTACTCATCCAAAGTACTCGCAAGACTGACATCAGAACTATGCTAAGTATGCATCAGTATCAAGGAATGGGGTTATATATGTGCTGACTGCAGAAAGCAAGAATAGGGGGAAGGCCTAGTCCTATCGAAGACTAGTATCTTGAGCATCTTGCAGCATTAGAAGAGAGTAGACTAGTATCTCATATAAAGTCATATTATTGTAGCAATTTTATTAAGTAACCACACCCAGAGATTCTTCCTCGACTCCCTGCGAGGAAGCAATCCCGGAGCCAACATTCATTTCGAATTAAAGTCACAATTTTAGTTGTAGTAGATCAAGGTACAACTCCAAGTCGTCCTGTTACCGTGGACACGGCTATTCGAATAGATGAATTCATCCCTGCAGGGGTGCACCGCATTTCCAACACGCTTGATCACCTCCGGCCGGACACACTTTCCTGGGTCATGCCCGGCCTCGGGATATCAACACGTCGTCGCCCCACCTAGGCTCAACAGAGAGGCCAGCCCGCCGGTCTAAATCCTAAGCACACAGGGGTCGTGGGCCCACTTGCCCTTTGCGCTCCTGCACGATGCGTACGCGGCCGAGGTCAGCCCTAGCACACTCTAGTCCAAGACATGTACCGTCCAGGCCACACGGGCGCGCGCCGCTCCATTGCTGACGTCCGAAGAGCTTCGGCTGATACAACGACGCTGAGTACCCATAACTTCTCCCACATGAAGGTTTGGTGCGTAAAAGGTCAATCGACCAACTCAAATCAAATACCCAACCCATTAGCATTTTATTAATGCGGGGCAAGCGCGACCCATGAAGTGCGGTCCTGTCGCCCCGTCTCGCGGATGTGTGGCAAGGGCATCTCCTGCCCGTCCACGCCTCTTCACCATCAAACCGTGGGTACCCCATAGGGCCGACCCATCACCTACATGTTTCTGTAACCATGTCATAGTAACTGTGTGTATAAAACATCAAGACGTGACCTAAGGAATCACCCTCAAAGGGTCCCACTTAATGAAACCATCAAGGTGGACTTAGTGGAATCACCCTCGAGGGTCCCACACTTGAGGGGTTGCACGACAGAGTCATCGTCGGGAGTGGTGAAGGAGGAATCACCCTCGATAACCATGACCGACTAGCTGCACTACAGAGTTAGCATCATGAGTACTTCACGAGGTGTCACCCTCGGTACTCGATAGTAGCTCTGCAGAGTCATACAACTAAGGGGGTGCGGTGATGTGAGGGGCCTGGCTCGTCGGTCGGTTGACCGAGTCTTCGAGTCTTCGGGTCGTCGAGTCGTCGATGAAGAAGCAGGGGCAACTGGGACTAAGGGGTCAGTGGGGATTCACTGATCAACCTATACTAAGCAGTTGATATGATTGCAGGTATGGTAGCAGTTTATCAAAAATAGGCTATGCATCAGAAATAGGAGCTAGCTAATACAGTAGCAAAATCTAATGCAAGAATGAGAGGGAAGAAATGGGCGATATCGGAATGCTCAAGGGGCGGTTGCTTGCCTTGCTGCTCTGCGACAAAGTCCTGATCGTCAACGGTGTAGTCGTACCCGGCAGCTGCGTCAGTCTCGGGCTCTACCGGTAAGAAGAGAGGGAGAAACAATAAATATAAAGCAGACAAATGCATCACGATGCATGGCATGGCAATATGCAGAGCTAGGCATGCACTAACGCAGTATTACACGTCGCAGACGGGTCGGAAGAATATCTGACGATATTTTCCGGGTCTCGGGCTACTACCGGACAGATGAAAACGAGGGAAATGTTCCACGTTCGCTATGATAGGAGCACGTGACAGACTAACGGAGAGCGTATTCGGATCCGCGGGATTTTTCTGAACAACTTTCATGTATAAATTATTTTCATCTGACTTAGGGATTATTTTATATTAATTTTTAAAGTTTTATTAATATCCAGAAATTAAAATAGATTATTTTAATTCAATAATGAATTATGACATCAGCATGATGTCATGCTGACATCAGCATTCAACAGTTCTGTTGACTGGTCAAACCTGATCAGTGGGCCCCACATGTCAATGACACAGTTTAAATTAAATCTTAATCTAATTAAACAGATTAGTTAGGTGGGGTGGGACCCACCTGTCATACACTGATAAACCTAATTAATTAACAGAATTATTAATTAACCTAATTAATTTCATTAAGTTAATTAACAGATTAATCAATTACTTAATTAGTCTTAATTAAGTTAACTAATTAATTAATTAATTAATTAATTAATTAATATTATTTATTTATTTATTATTAAAACGTTTTTAGGGGGGTGGGCCCCCGTTGTCAGTCTCACTGGGGGGGTTAGTGGGGCCTCCCTGGCAGTGGGTGTGGGGGCGTTGGCCCCACATGGCAGTGGCCCACCGGCCACACACACACAACACACACACGCAGCGCACACACACGCAGCGCACACACGCACACACACGGCCACGGCCGCGGCCATGGCCGGCGGCAGCGGCGGCCCACGGCGCGGTGGCGCAGGGCGGCGGTGCGATGAGTGGTAGGGGGGCGGCGGGCAACGGCGGCGGCCAGAGGCGGGCGCGGGACAGCGGTAGGAGGCCGTGGCCGCGGGCGAACAAGGCCGACGCGAGGGGGCGGGGCCACGGCGGTGGTGGTGGTCGGCGGCGGTGCAGCAGCTATCGGGGCCGGGGCCGCCACGGGGGCGACCGCGTGCGACGGCAGCGGTAGCAGGGGGAGCGCGGCGGAGGGCGCGGCGGCCACAGCGACGCGGGGCGCGGGCGGTGCGCGCGCCGGAGCGAGGGGGGAGGCGAGCCGGGGCCTCACCGGCGGCGCGTAGAGGGGGCAGCGGGCTCGGGGGCGAGGTGGACAGGCGGGGAAGGGATGAGGAGGCGCCGGCGGTGCGGGGAGCGGAGGGAGGGCGACGGGGAGGCGACGATGGCGGCGCCGGTGCGGGGCGCCGGCGATGGCACGGCGACGGGGCGGTTGCCCCGATCCAACTGGATCGGGAGGGGGAGAGGTGAGAGGCGGGGGGGAATGGGTGGTGAGGGGGGCTAGGGTTCGGGGGAGTGGGGGTTTATCCCCAGGGGGACTGGGGCAGGCCGGTGGGCCGGCCGGTTGGGCCTAGGCCCATGGGGGAGGGGGGTTTCCTTTTTCTTTTTTTCTTTTTGTTTGTTTGTTTTAGTTTTATTTTAGTTTAGTGAATTTAAACACTCTCAAAAATGTTGATTTCTACAACACAATTACCTATGCATTAATTCCCGCATTTCGAACATTTTTGTTTTGGCATTTTGAAAACTTAAATTTTCACTTTAATTTAATTTTGAATTTCATCGTGATTTGAACCAAAATGGGATTAGCAACAGTGAAGGCGATGACAAGGCATCATTAGCGTGGGATTACTGTAGCTTAATTACAGAGATTACTGTAGCACAATGATAATCCCCAAGTGCAAGGAATCATCGTAGCAATTTCCAAAGGTGGAAGTGATAAGTATGGAGTGTCGAACCCACAAGGAGCTAAAGGTAAGATCAATATTCTCTCAAGTCCTATCTGCCACTGATACGACTCTACGTACACCGAACGTTTGCTTCCAACTAGAAACGAGAAATAAAACTACGTTGTGGGTATGAAGAGAATAGCTTTCCATGATATCGGAGAACTAAAATATAAAAATAGGTGCTGTTATCATAAAGTTAGAATATATTACAATATATTACAAACAACGAGTGTGAAATAATGATGGGTCGGTGTGCGGAATTGTCCTAGGCAATTGTTAACAAGATCGGTAATCATTATTGCAATTTTATATGAGGTAGAGGCATAAGCTAACATTCTTTCTCTACTTGGATCATATGCACTTATGATTGGAACTCTAGCAAGCATCCGCAACTACTAAAGATCATTAAGGTAAAACCCAACCAGAGCATTAAAGCATCAAGTCCCCTTTATCCCATACGCAACAACCCACCTACTCGGGTTTATGCTTCTGTCACTCAAGCAACCCACTATAAGCGAATCATGAACGTATTGCAACACCCTACAGCGGGAATCCTTCACGTGTGCGCGGCACGGAAGGCACAATAAGACAGCACCAAAGTAAAACATACAACTCAAACCAATCTAGATCATCAATCAACCCAAAGGACAAAAGTAATCTACTCAAAACATCATAGGA
Source organism: Elymus sibiricus (assembly GCA_039707655.1). Lineage (NCBI taxonomy): Eukaryota > Viridiplantae > Streptophyta > Magnoliopsida > Poales > Poaceae > Elymus > Elymus sibiricus. The sequence goes on from CM077667.1 coordinate 372,357,378, forward strand.
TGGCAACACATCATTGGATCATAATATGTGGCATGAAGCACCATGTTCAAGTAGGGGATTACAGCGGGCTGCAGAAGAGTGGACCGCTGAAAGGAGATGAGGATGGTGATGAAGAAGGTGATGCTGATGAAGACGATCACCGCGGCGATGGTTCCCCCGGTGGCACTCCGGCGCCACCGGGAGAGAGGGGGAGAGGGTCTCCCCCTTGTGCTTCCTCCTCCATGGCCTCCCCCTGAGTGGGGAAAGGTTCTCCCTCTGGTCCTTGGCCTCCATGGCGATGATGGCCCCTCCGTCCACCTCCTCCATGGTCTCCGGTGAAGGTGACCCCCTCCGGCAGGGTGCCGGAGAGGGCCAAGATTGATCTTTCGTGGCTCTGGAGACTTGCGGCGGCGGAACTTCCGATCTAGGTTTCTTTCTGGCGTTTTCTGGATTTATAGGAGAGGTTGGCGTCGAAATCACGTCAGGGGAGTGCTCGAGGGGCCCACAAGCCAGGGGGGCGCCCCCCAGGCCTTTGGCCTCCTCGGTCACTTCCTGGCCCAGCTTTTTGCTCCAGTATTTTTTATATTTTCCAAAAATATTCTCCGTAAATTTTCAGCCCATTCCGATAACTTTTATTTCTGCACAAAAACAACACCACGGTAGTTCTGCTGAAAACAGCGTCAGTCCGGGTTAGTTCTAATCAAATCATACCAAAATCATATAAAATTATTGCAAACATGGCATGAATAGTTCATAAATTATAGATACGTTGGAGACGTATCAGCATCCCCAAGCTTAATTACTGCTCGTCCTCGAGTAGGTAAATGACAAAAGAAATAATTTATGAAGTGTGAATGCTAGCAAGTGCACAAGTTTGATCAATGATAATTCCAATCACTTTTTCTAGCATCAATATAAACCATAAACAGTAGCTCATCTCATAAAACTTCTCATGATCAAGTAACAAGCTATTCACATGTTAAAGTATAGACCAGAAAGTTTCTTGAAAACTAACAAACCATATTCCTAGTCATCGAACAATTGCAATTCATCTTATTTTCAGGAAGGGTCTATGTAAGAGCTTTGATTTAGCAAATTCCACATACTCAACTATCATATAGTCTTCCATGATTATTGACACTCAAAGCATATTTTTAGAACAAATAGCATCCATCGAACAGAGAGAAAGATAGGGGCTTAATGTTTCGCCTCCCAACTTATTTATCATATAGATAATTGTCAACAATAATAATTCATGATCAAATATATTTGCGTGGATATATATGTCTAGATCATTCCCCAACACATGACGCTTGCCAAGAGAAAAAGGCAAAATATAGGAAGTGGTGAAGATCACCATGAGTCTTGCATAAAGGTAAGTACTAGAAAGTAAAAGATAGGCCCTTCGCAGAGGGAAGCAGAGGTTGTCATGCGCTTTTTGTTTTTGGATGTGCAAACCCTTAATGCAAAGGAACGTCATGTTGTATTGCCCTTTGTGATTGCAACCTTTATTATGCAGTCCGTCGCTTTTATTTCTTTACCATCACAAATTCGTGCAATGCTTATTTTCCCTCACAATAAAAGATCATACATATTTAGGAGCAATTTTTATTGCTTTTTGCACCGATGACAACTTACTTGAAGGATCTTACTCAATCCATAGGTAGGTATAGTGGACTCTCATGGCAAAACTGGTTTAAGGGTGTTTGGATGCACAAGTAGTATTTCTACTTGGTGCGGAAGTTTTGGCTAGTATGAGGTGGAAGCAAGCACTACATGTTGGAGGATCCATAACAATATAACTTCTATACAAATATACCCAAACATAACTCATTAAGTTGTCTTCCTTGTCCAACTTCAACTAATTTGCTCAAGTTTGAAAATAGTTAATGGGTATTCGCAATCATAGAAGATGTCCAAGATAGCATATTTATATGTGGAATCTCTCTTCCTTCAATATTTTTTCATGAATTGTTCAAGTGACCAATGCGGTGTTTGCTAACTTTCAATAAATTTCACCACCTATACTTATTATGTGTGAAGTCATTACTCCCCATGGGATAAGTATATGAAGCATATTTAATTTCAGATTTATGATATTCAATTCATTCAACCATTTACTCATAATGATATAAGTGAAGCACGAGAGTGAATGACAAACTACTCCAAAAAGATATAAGTGAAGATCAATAAGTAGCCAATAATTAAATAACTATGTGAGGACTCTCTTAACTAAGAATTTCAGATCCAATGATTTTATTCAAACAGCAAGCAAAAGAAAAATAGCACTCCAAGAATAGCACGCATCATGTGAACGAATAAAAGTTTAGGCTCAACATAGGCTAACCGATAATTGTTGATGAAGAGAGGTGGGATGCGTAGCATCCCCAAGCTTGAATGCTTGAGACTTCTTGAAATATTTACTTGGGGTGCCTTGGGCATCCCCAAGCTTGAGCTTTTGTATCTCGTTCAATCCCCTCATATCATGGTTTCACCTATTCTCAAAAACATCTTCCACACAAAACTTGAAAAGGACTCGTGAGATCGGTTAGTACACATAATAATAAATTAACTCTTTATGTACTGCCAAGACAAGTTGCATAATAATTTTCAAACATTAGGTACTGTATACTATCATCTCCACAATTTATATCTACCAATATAGGCTATGGAAACTATCGGATAAGTAGACAACGAAACCTATGACAGCAATCTATCCAAACAGAACAGTCTGTAGCAATTTATAAAAACAGTGTACTTCCATAACTAAAAAAATTATGAAAATTTAGGACATGCTAAGGAATTTATATGACAATACTGTGTAAAAATTTTAGAAACTTTCCACGTTCCAGTAAAATATGAAAATTCAAACACTACAGCAAAAGTTTCTGTTTTTTACACATCACACATCAAACATGAAATGCAAGCATCCTAAGGCAATTCTTGGAACTTTTTATTGAAAAACAAGATTATGAATAACACCTAACAGAAAATAACAAAATATAATGACGATCCAAGCAAAGCACATATTATGTGACGAATAAAAATATAGCTCCAAGTGAGGTTACCGATAATGTTGAAGACGAAAGAGGGGATGCCTTCCGGGGCATCCCCAAGCTTAAGCACTTGAGTCTTCCTTGGATATTACCTTGGGGGTGCCTTGGGCATCCCCAAGCTTAGGTTCTTTACACTCCTTATTCTCCTCATATCAGTGTCTCACCCAAAACTTAAAAACTTCAATCACACAAAACTTAACGGAACTTCGTGAGAAGGGTTAGTGTAATAAAGATAGATCATTCACTTAGGTACTGTCAAGACAAGATTCATAATTGTTCCCACATGATACCTACTGTATTCTATCATTCCCATAATTTATATCACTAAATATAAGCTATGAAAACACTAAAACAAGCAATCTATGCATGCAAAACAGAATCTGTCAAAAACAGAACAGTCTCTGAAGATCTGTAGTGTATCCATACTTCCCTGTCTCTAAACATTCTGAAAAAATAGGAAAATCTAGGCAATTTGTATATCAAGACTGTGTAAAAATTTCAGATCAAAAGCACGTTCCAGTGAATTTACAAAATTCCTGGACTGAGAGCAAAAGCTTCTGTTTTTGCACAGAATCAAGTCAACTATCATCCACACTATCCCAAAGGCTTTACTTGGCACTTTATTGAAACAAAAGCTATAAAACATGATTATACAGTAGCTTAATCATGTGGACACAAAAAAACAGAAAGTAAAAGTGTTGGGTTGTCTCCCAACAAGCGCTTTTCTTTAATGCCTTTTAGCTAGGCATGATGATTTCAATGATACTCTTCCACGCCTAATTCCGATGATAATTTTATTCATACTCTAAAAGATATAAGTGAAGTTCCTAGAGCATTCTATAGATTAACCAATATCCAAGCTCAAAATATATAAGTGAAGCACACGAAGCATTCTATAAAGCCATACTCAAAAGATTTAAGTGAAGCACAAAGAGCATTCTACAAAACCATACTCAAAGGATTTAAGTGAAGCACAAAAAGCATTCTACAAAGCCTTACTCAAAAGATTTAAGTGAAGCACAAAAAGCATTCTACAAATTAATTAAGGACTATCTCATACTAGAAGGGTGCATAAAAGGAAAAAAGAAAAACACTAAAGACGCATATCATGTGAACAAAACAAAAACCGAGGTATACCGATAATTGTTGAAGAATAAAGATGGGATGCCTTCCGGGGCATCCCCAAGCTTAGATGCTTGAGTCTCCTAGAAATATTTACTTGGGGTGCCTTGGGCATCCCCAAGCTTTAACTCTTGTCTCTCCGTATTCTTCTCATATCGATACCTCCTCGATCTTCGAACACTTCATTCACACAAAACTTAACAAAACCCTCGTGAGATCCGTTAGTATAATAAAGCAAAATACTAATTTAAGTACTGTTGTAAACTAATTCCAAATTCATATTAGCATTATATCTACTGTATTACAACTTCACCATGGTTCATACCCCCCGATACTACCCATAGATTCATCAAAATAAGAGAACAACGCATAGAAAACAGAATCTGTCTAAAACAGGACAGTCTGTAGCAATCTGGAAACTTCGTATACTTCTGTAACTCAAAAAATTCTGAAAATTTAGGAAAAATTAAAAAATTTGTATAGAAGTACTTTGTAAAAATTTCAGAAACTTTTGACGTTCCAGTAAGAAATGTAAATTCATGCACTACAGTCAAAGTTTCTGTTTTTGCACCGCACATAGCAAACAAGCAATCTAATCAACATAAAACCAAATCTTGGGACATTATTTTTATAATACAATGGATATATACAAGGGGATAATTATTTTTGAGAAACTTCCATGAAAAATTCTACATTGTTTCCATGAGCATGAACACAAGTGTTCAAGGTCGACCCTCACTTCTCCAATGCACAACTTTCCAATCACTTCTCTTTTTGAAAAACTTCTTAGGCAAGAGACAAGTAATTCTTTTTGTATTTTTCATTATTTAATTTTTTTTTTGTTTCACCCACAACTAAAGAAAGCAAAAAGGGAAAACAAAATCTACTTAGTGAAGAAAGCAAACAAGCACACACGAGAATATCAACCCCATGCTATTGCTCCCCGGCAACGGCGCCAGAAAAAGAGCTTGATAATCCCCAAGTGCAAGGAATCATCGTAGCAATTTCCAAAGGTGGAAGTGATAAGTATGGAGTGTCGAACCCACAAGGAGCTAAAGGTAAGATCAATATTCTCTCAAGTCCTATCTGCCACTGATACGACTCTACGTACACCGAACGTTTGCTTCCAACTAGAAACGAGAAATAAAACTACGTTGTGGGTATGAAGAGAATAGCTTTGCATGATATCGGAGAACTAAAATATAAAAATAGGTGCTATTATCATAAAGTTAGAATATATTACAATATATTACAAACAACGAGTGTGGAATAATGATGGGTCGGTGTGCGGAATTGTCCTAGGCAATTGTTAACAAGATCGGTAATCATTATTGCAATTTTATATGAGGGAGAGGCATAAGCTAACATGCTTTCTCTACTTGGATCATATGCACTTATGATTGGAACTCTAGCAAGCATCCGCAACTACTAAAGATCATTAAGGTAAAACCCAACCATAGCATTAAAGCATCAAGTCCCCTTTATCCCATACGCAACAACCCACCTACTCGGGTTTATGCTTCTGTCACTCAAGCAACCCACTATAAGTGAATCATGAACGTATTGCAACACCCTACAGCGGGAATCCTTCACGTGTGCGCGGCACGGAAGGCACAATAGGACAGCACCAAAGTAAAACATACAACTCAAACCAATCTAGATCATCAATCAACCCAAAGGACAAAAGTAATCTACTCAAAACATCATAGGATGGCAACACATCATTGGATCATAATATGTGGCATAAAGCACCATGTTCAAGTAGGGGATTACAGCGGGGTGCGGAAGAGTGGACCGCTGAAAGGAGATGAGGATGGTGATGAAGAAGGTGATGTTGATGAAGACGATCACCGCGGCGATGGTTCCCCCGGTGGCACTCCGGCGCCACCGGGAGAGAGGGGGAGAGGGTCTCCCCCTTGTGCTTCCTCCTCCATGGCCTCCCCCTGAGTGGGGAGAGGTTCTCCCTCTGGTCCTTGGCCTCCATGGCGATGATGGCCCCTCCGTCCACCTCCTCCATGGTCTCCGGTGAAGGTGGCCCCCTCCGGCAGGGTGCCGGAGAGGGCCAAGATTGATCTTTCATGGCTCTGGAGACTTGCGGCGGCGGAACTTCCGATATAGGTTTCTTTCTGGCGTTTTCTGGATTTATAGGAGAGGTTGGCGTCGAAATCACGTCAGGGGAGTGCTCGAGGGGCCCACAAGCCAGGGGGCGCGCCCTAGGGGGGGGCGCCCCCCAGGCTTGTGGCCTCCTCGGTCACTTCCTGGCCCAGCTTTTTGCTCCAGTATTTTTTATATTTTCCAAAAATATTCTCCGTAAATTTTCAGCCCATTCCGAGAACTTTTATTTCTGCACAAAAACAACACCACGGTAGTTCTGCTGAAAACAGCGTCAGTCCGGGTTAGTTCTAATCAAATCATACCAAAATTATATAAAATTATTGCAAACATGGCATGAATACTTCATAAATTATAGATACGTTGGAGACGTATCACACAAATCCAGGGCGTCACACATACAGTGGGTAGACAAATTACTGTTGGGCAATTGATAGAATTACGCATAGTTATGACATGCTATTCATGGCAATGATCATGTATATAGGCATCATGTCCATAAACAAGTAAACCAAAACGATCCTGCATCTACTACTATTACGTCACCAATCGACCGCTATCCAGCATGCATCTATCGTATTAAGTTCATGAAAAACGAAATAATGCTTGGAGCAAGATAACATGATGTAGACAAAGTAAGACAAGCAATATGTTCAGACCCCGACATTTTATCCTTAATGGAAACAATACAAATACGTGTCTTGACCCCTTCTGTCACAAGGATAGAGCACCGCAAGAGATTGAACCCACTACAACGCACCACTCCAACTGAAGATAAACCAATCCAGTTGGCCAAACCAAATCGATATATCGGAGAGAAATACGTAGCTATATGATCATGCATATTGAAATTCAGAGGAGACTCAATAATTTTTCATGAATAATCTGATCATGAACCCACAATTCATCGGATCCCAACAAACACACCGCAAAAGAAGATTACATCGAATAGATCACTGTGAAGAGCACGATGAACTTTGCATTGAAGATCAAAGAGAGAGAAGAATCCATCTAGATACTAGCTATGGACTCACGCATCATCATGGAGGCAGCAAGGTTGATGTTGATGGCCTCTGTGATCGATTCCCCCTCCGGCACATCACCGAAAAAGGTCTCCAGATGGCCTCCCGTCAGAACAGAGGCTTGCGGCGGCGAAAAAAGTGTTTCGGGTAGCTCCCTGTTGGTTTCCCGATATTTGAGAATTTGTAGAAGTGGAATCAGGTCAAACGGAGGCACGAGGGGGCCACAAGGTACATGGGCGCGGTTATCCCCCTGGGCACGCCCAGGTCCCTTGTGGCCACCTCGTGCAGCTTCCTGGGGTCTCTTTTGTCCAAAAAAAAAAACCATCAAAAAATTTCGTAGCGTTTGGACTTCGTTTGGTACAGATTTCGTGGAAAACATCAACTGGCACTTGGTACTGGGTTAATAGGTTACATCCCAAAAATGATATAAAATAGCATATAATTGCATATAAAGTATCCTAGATTGATTATATAATAGCATGGAACAATCAAAAATTATAGATACGTTGGAGACGTATCAGTACTCGATGTGGGGATGGGTGGGATCAAATTTTTCAATCCGATCGGGGGGGACTCTATCGTACCCCCGTGTTTGTTGTGGAGGGGTTGTACAGGTTTTGGTTCGATGTCCAAGCGTCTATCCTCCTTATCCGATTAATCTGGAGTTTATTCCTCAAAGGGGAGTTCGGATCCGAGAAGTCCTCGATGGGAGACCCATCAGCCGAACAGTTCGAAGGAGCGCGATGCTCTGGGTGGAATTCCAGGTCGCATCCTACCGCCTCTACGGGGGAGTGCGTCTTGGGACTCACCACCTCTTCGGATGACTAGTCAAAGAGGGTTGTGGGGATGATGAAAGCATCGAAGGGATTCACATCGCCGATCGGAGAAGCCATCAATCGGATGATCACACAGGGAGCTCTCAATGAAAGCACCAATGTCGGTGTCAAAACCGGCAGACCTCAGGTAGGGGGGCGAGCTGTGAGATCGGATCAAGGGTAACAGGAGAGAAAGAACACGGGGCTTTTACCCTGGTTCGGGCCCTCTCGGTGGAGGTAAAAGGCTACGTCCTGCTCTTGTTGTATTGATGATGTAGCGAATACATAGTTGATCTACCTCGAGATCATAAGTTTGTGGTCTAAACCCTAGGGTTATGATGTTGTGTATGCGTATCCTCTACGGGCTAAACCCTATGGTTTATATAGCAACCGTGGGCATCTAGTGTTACATAATGTCGGTTACCATCTACAGATTACATGCCGAACGAGTCATCCTCTCCCTGGAGTGCACGCCAAGTCTTCAATAGAGTCCGGCGTGCTCACGCCCCCTCCTAGGGCCTCCGAAGTCCTTCCCTTTGATGGGCCCCTGAACCGGGCCCATGAATTAGACCACCTCGACCGGGACCTCCTAATCTAAGACTCCCTCAAGGAGGGATTACAAGGAACATACTGTATTGTTGCTACTAAGAATAAAACAAATGAGTTTGAACATATTGATTGATCTTCTCTTGTCTACATTATGTCATCTTTATTCAAGCATTACTCTCTCTCTGTTATGAACTTAATACTTTGAGATGCATGCTGGATAGCAGTCTTGAGATCGAGTAATAGCAGTAGGCGTATGTAAGTTTAACGGTCTACTTATCACAGACGTAATGCCTGTATATTAATTATGCCATGAAGAATCATAGTCATAACTATGTGTTTTTCTATCAATTGCCAAACAGTAATTTGTCTATCCACCGTATTATGTCATGAGAGAGATGCCTCCAGTGAATGTTATGGCCCCCGGGTCCACTTTTCTTATTAAATATTAAAAATAAAAATTGCTTGTTGTTCTTATTTACTTTTTATTTTATTTCATTATTTTCCTATCACTACCAGATTTAATCCTTCCAATCGGCGGGAACAAGGGGATTGGCAACCCACTTCCCTTCGTTGGGTATGAGCATTTTCTTTGTGTGTGTGCAGCAATGCAGGTGCTATCAACGTTATATGTGTGGTGTCTCCTATTGCTTCGATAACCTTGGTTCTTAACTTAGGAAAATACTATCTGCTACTATATCGCTTCATCATTTCCTCTTCGGGGAAAACCCAACACCCACGCCAAGTAGTAGTGACCGCTCTCAACGGTTTCTTAGTGGAATCATGACACCTTGCATTGTGTGAGGTCATGAGGAGAATACGATGGTCCTAGTGACATTTTTGTGAGGATTGTGCCTCCACACCGCTCCAGCGGAGCTTAGCATCTGCAAGGATGTGAACTTTGGGGTACATCGTCATCTCCACATGCCTCGGTTATCCCTTACCCTAGCCCTTTTACTTATGCACTTACTTTGTGATAGCCTTCATACTTGAAGTTATATATTTTGCTATCACTTAGTTGTTTATCTTGCTTAGCATAAATTGTTGGTGCACCTTGTTGAGCCTAGTGTATTTATGTTTTGTGCTTGGTAAATTAAACATTAGTCTTATTCTGCATTTATTCAAACTTAAACCGTAATTTTTCAGACGTGTATTCACACCCCCTTATATGCGACATTCACGTCCTATTAGCCGTTTTATGGACGGCGTAGAAGATATCTTTACCATTAGGGCATCTCCAAAGCGAACCGCCAAACCTCCACTATATGGAGGGACCACAGTGTTTGGACCACTTTCGCCGTCCAACAGGAGCCTGTATATGTATGCTTAGTGTTTTGGGCGTACAGATTTCGGTATCCAAGACACAAATGAGGGGGGCGAGGGGGCTTTGTCGGAGTCCGGACATGCACTTGACCAATCACATGCATGGTCCCTCTCTCTTCTCTCACCTTCCAGCCGCACATGCATGGTCCCTCTCTCCTCTCTCTTCTCCCAACAAGACACTGAACCACAAATAACCCACCACATACATGGTCCCTACCTACTTTTTCTCCTCCCAACCGAATACTTTGTGATTAGCATTGGATGGCTCCCTCCCGTATCATGTCCGTAGACCACGTCCGGACATAAAAATGGACATATACTGAAGACATTTACAGGTCAGCTTTGGAGATGCCCTTACCAACAATGGTAGCCCATGCGCTCACAAATCACAATAGAGTCCCCGCCTCCAGGAAATGCGCACGGGCACGCGAGTGAGGGGGCACTCACCTGTCATGTCCTGCCGCCCGCACGTTTTGCCTAGCAATTCGCGCAGTAGTTCAATCCCGCATGAGGGCAGGATAGAAAAGATAATCTCTTAAAAAGTTTTTAAGTTTCAATGGTGAAACTTCCGGTTTTTTCATCTAAAACTACCGAGTTTCAACCAGTTTCAGAGATATAATTTAAAGCAATTTTCTGTAGGTTGTAGTCACAAAATAATTGTTTTTCATCGGTCCCTCGTACTAAGTATCAACGTAGAAACTTAACATATATTTTTAAAAGTCCTCAATATATATTCAAAATCGATCTTATTTGAAAGCATTGGTCACGAGAAACACGAATATGAAAACAAAAAAATTAGTTTAACACATATAAAATTTAAAAATCGAAAGACAAAAATATGAACATGTGTGTCCCCTCACTTTGTGGGAAGATTGGAAGCTTTATTGATTAGTGAATAGGATTACAATCCATAGCCAAAAGGCCAAAAGGATTCTCGGGGGCACCTTGTAACCACAAGTCTGTTTGATGCTCTGAGCGCGAAAATTTAGCTAGAAATTCTGCTGCCTTATTATGAATTCTATCTACTTTCATAATAGTAAGCTCCCTTTTCTTAGTGAATAATTTTCTCAACTCTTGTAACAGTTGTCCCAAGCAAGATATGTCCGGCTTCGTTTCCTTAATCAGTTTAATTGGGTTTGAACAGTCTGTTTAGGGGACAAACGGACCATCAACATACCTACGCGCCATCTCCACATCTTCCTTTGCGATCATAAGTTCTACTACTTTCAGAGGACCCGGCACCTAGACAAGTATCTACCTGTCACAAGTCCTCTCTCCCTATGTCCTCGTGGGTCGTCGACATTCCACGGGCTAGTAGGAATAGGACGGAGGGACTAGACTGCCACGGCGTTTTGCTCCCGCACATGCTCCTCATCTTGATCCAAAAGCAACGAAAACCATGTCTTCGATTGCACTCTGGAAACCCATGGCTGGTGAATTTCTTTTTCTTTTTTCGTGGCTGCTGAATTTCGTGGCCGATACGGAGCAGAAAGCAAAAGGAAATCAGCGTATCTTCGTGCGATCCTGCGCAATCAGTCACGTGGGAGCGCGCGACGCTTTAACGTTTTTTCTTCTTTATTATTATTTTTTTTCGCCGTAGGCGTAGGATACCGCCTGGCTGGCTAGGCAGCCTACGCGGCGGAGCTAAAGGTAAAACCAGCGTGGAAGAACTGTAGCGTACCCGTGGTGAGCATATACGCCTTTGATTTCACAGCCAAACACTGGCACCGATATCTCGAGGACATCTGTTGCTACTGTACAGTACTACTGGTAGTAGCGCTTTTCACCCGCATTTTAATATTTGAAGATTTGGGTAGCACGTACTTTGGTAAATGCCGGATCAGAAAGCTGGCGTGGTTTTATTTATATGGTGTACTTTAGGCGGGCTGTACTCTAGTACTACTACTAGTGTTGATTGGAAATTTGGAATGGTGCTGCTGTAGATTCTCACCATCTGCTGCATATGCATATGCATACGCATATGCCTATGAGATGAGAGTGCACCCTGAAAAGTCGGTCAAGATACGGAAGGGGATCGTCTTTCTTTTGGTTCGGTGTTGATCCTCCATCTCCACAGATTGGCCCTTCTTCCTCCAGCTATGCGGTGCTAGTTGCTTTAAGAATTCCACTCCAAAGCTCACCGCACATGGCACGCAGGATGAAATCTCGATCACTTTTCCTCGTAGAGTCGTAGTAGAATTTGGATCAACAAAGCGCGGAGCAGAGAGGGTGGTGAAGCTGTTCGATCTCCACATTCATTTACTCCAAATTGCAAAGGATCGTACGTACTACGAGAGATTGAGTTTGTGCAAATGGCCAGCTGAACTGATGGATCTTTGGGCGGCCACACGATCCACTAATTCTGACAGGGAAATTAAGAGGCGGCCGGCCCGCGACCGCGAGTGCATGAGTCGTGTGACGCGCCTCCGGATTTGTTTATTCTTGGGCGGCCCCAGCGGTCGTGCTCTGTTCCCGCGGCATGTTGGAGTCTCTCTCCTATCCTCCTCGGTCTCCTCCATTTCTCACTTTTCTCCCTCCTCTTCTCTCATCTCACTATAAATACCGCCTCATCCTCACACCCCTACGCCCCACACAGACACACACCTCTCGCTCTCTCCTTCCTTCTTCCTCCCGCCTCTTCCATCCTCCCTTGGAAGCACATCACATAGCAGCTACTCCATCGTAAGGAGACCAGAGAATCGCTAGAGCGATAGACAGAGGATACATAGTGTGGCAATGGCGCGGTGCTTGGTTTTCATGGTGTTCCAGATATACTGCCTCATCTCGACCGTGGGCCTGCCGCTGGAGCCCGCGGAGCAGCTGCAGCTAGGCGGCGACGTGGGCAGCGGCCGCCTCAGCACCGACCCGGCCGACGTCCTGGAGGCGTCACGCGACTTCGGCGGGTTCACCCGGGGCGAGCCCTTGGCCGTGTACCACCCGAGCGGGGCCGGCGACGTCGCGGCGCTGGTCCGGGCGGCGTACGCGTCTGCCCGCGACATCCGCGTGTCGGCGCGCGGCCACGGCCATTCCATCAGCGGGCAGGCGCAGGTTCCTGGCGGCGTCGTCGTGGACATGAGCCGCGGGGGCAAGCAGGCGCCCTCGCGCGCATTGCCGGTGTACTCGCCGGAGCTGGGCGGGCACTACGTGGACGTGTGGGGCGGCGAGCTGTGGATCGACGTGCTCAACTGGACGCTCTCGCACGGCGGTCTGGCGCCGCGGTCGTGGACGGACTACCTCTACCTGACCGTGGGCGGCACCCTCTCCAACGCCGGCATCAGCGGGCAGGCGTTCCACCACGGGCCCCAGATCAGTAATGTCTACGAGCTCGACGTCGTAACCGGTACATGATGAGCTGATCAATCCGCCACCCCTTCCGACCTCGACCTCGCCGGCGTTCTCTTCTCATGCGTGCGTGGTGACTGATCTGCTTGGCAGGGAAGGGAGAGGCGGTGACCTGCTCGGAGTCGAAGAACCCGGAGCTCTTCTTCGGCGCGCTGGGCGGGCTGGGGCAGTTCGGGATCATCACGCGCGCTCGCATCGCCCTCGAGCCTGCTCCCCGCAAGGTAACACCACCACACCCATGCCGGCTCCATCCATACGCATCGTCCCCAGCTCCCCATACGCACGCACGCACGCATCAATTCTCCCTTTCTTTCTTTATGTCTGTCACACTCGCCATTCTTTGTTTAATCCGTTCGCTCGTTCGTCCGTTAACCCACCTGGTCTGCGAGTCGAAGGAATATCTCGTGCGCCTTATCTCCCTTCCGACCTCGCTCGCTCGCTCCCGCGTGACGGACGAGGCGGAGGAGCGAGCTCAACGCCAGCCATGCAAGTGGCAAGCGCGCCGCGCAGCGCGGGCGCGCGGCGTCCATTTCCATTGTTAGGTACAGACGGAATTACCGCACGTACGTTAATCAACCAACCGATAAAGATACCGATAAGAAGCCCAACCGAACGTGCTTGCTAATTATAGCCGGCCGATCCGTCGATCCCGAGTCACTTTTTTTTTTTCAGGAAAAGATCCCGAGTTACTCTGTGCGACACGTATGCAATGCTAATTTCTCTCAGCTGGTGACACGTACGCTGTTTCTTTGAGCTGATGACACGTATGCTGATTGCTTTCGCGTCAACAAACAGTTTTTGTACCACTAACAGTCTTTTTCGTTCGTTATTACTACTCCAGCGTTTAGAAAAAGTCCACCCCATGAAAAAGTCTTCGTCGAAATTAAAATACTGGTCGATCAGGTCAGGTGGTCCAGCCGCCCAGGTTGGTTGGCATCGATCGGTCGATCGACCAACTTGCCTTGCTGACCAATTTGGTGGGTCTTCTCCTACGTATACGTGTTTTGTCTAGCTCACGCGATCTTTCGCAAGATCCTATTCTTCCCGGGAGCTTAATTAGCTGACTAATCCACGATAATAAACCAAGCTGTGGGTGATCTAAGCTGATTATAAGAAGCCTAATCAGCGGGGCCAATTCATTGTCTAATCATGTGCACGGTCGTACGTACTGCAGGTGCGCTGGATCCGGGCGCTCTACTCCAACTTCACCGAGTTCACGGCGGACCAGGAGCGGCTCATCTCCCAGTCGTCGCAGCACGGCGGCGGCCGCCGGTTCGACTACGTGGAGGGCTTCGTGGTCGCCGCCGAGGGCCTCATCAACAACTGGAGGTCCTCCTTCTTCTCGCCGCAGAACCCGGTGAAGCTCAGCTCGCTCAAGCACCACACCGGCGTGCTCTACTGCCTCGAGGTCACCAAGAACTACGACGACGAAACCGCCGGGACCGTTGATCAGGTCCGTTCGTCGGCGCCGCCTCTCTCGATCCCAATTAATACAGTACTACTGCATTCTCTCCTGGCCGTCCCATTAGTTTATGAAGGTACTACTATTTCTTAATTAATTCCTGGTTTAGCGTTTGTGCACTGCTTCTGATCAGGGCCCTGGGTTGCCAATCATTGGGATATGTTAATTCGCATTTGGGAGTAGGTAGCACTAGTATAAACATGTTGATTAGTACTATATGATGGCACCCACATGCAGAGCACACTCGATATGTAGATCTTCCCATACGTATCACTAGATCTCAATTCCGTTAGCGAGCCCGAGCACTACTTATATCGACTGCTTAGCTTGATTTAATTATGTATGTGTGTGTAGTGCACTAGTAATTGAATTGCCAAGTCTTTGCCTATTGAAAAAAGAGATGGTAAAATCGCCAAGAAGTCTAAATCGTGCTAGTAAAAATTATGTCTTGCAGGAGGTTGATGCGCTGCTGGGCGACCTGAGCTTCCTCCCGGGCACGGTGTTCACGACGGACCTGCCGTACGTGGACTTCCTGGACCGCGTGCACACGGCGGAGCTGAAGCTGCGCGGCAAGGGCATGTGGGAGGTGCCGCACCCGTGGCTGAACCTGTTCGTGCCGGCGTCGCGCATCGCCGACTTCGACCGCGGCGTCTTCCGCGGCATCCTCGGCAGCCGCACCTCCGGCGGGCCCATCCTCATCTACCCCATGAACAAGCACAAGTAAGCTACTACTACTAGCTGGTCAACCTAACCGCCCCTACCCTTCGGTTTACTGCCCAAGTCAACCTAGCCATGCATCGTCTGTCCTGTCTAGCTGTTTGTGGGTGCTCCAGTTGACCCGTCGGACGCACGACCGGCGCCCATCACCGCCCAGGCAGATGCAGGGCGGCTCATCACCGCCCACGCTTGCGCGCAGCGCATGATCACCACCCTCCGCCCGCCAAACCGCACATGCCATTGCCAGAGACACGCGCACGCGCACGATCCGTCTCAGGGGCGGGCGCCGCCCTTGGAAGCCGATCGTCGACCTCACATGCGACACAACACTGCGCAGGTGGTGGCCGCTCATTGAGCGTCACCATGATTGGCGCCACGCACGCAACGCCAGTAGTATATTGGCGTGTCGCTGCCGCTTAATTAGTTTCCGGATTGCCGTCACCCTCGCCCGGGATCCGGTGACCGGTGAATGGCCGCGGACATATCGCGCACTGGGGTGACAGGGTCTGTTCTCAACTTATAAAATCTCCCGAGTGGCGCCGTGACACGCCGTGCTCGCGGTTAACCGGACACCGGTTCCCGGCCCGCGCCGACCAGTTATTTTAAGCCGGCGTCGCCGCCGCTTTCCGCGGCACGACGGGAACGGCACAGTCAGAATTCGGCTTTCTCTGCCCCATTTTGTGGTTAGTGGCCGGATGCGTTGTCGCTTTCCCATGCTTGCTTAGCACAAAAGGACGCACCAGAATCAGCTACATGAGCTCTTTAACTGAAGCTGTTGCTCTTCCTTTTTTTTTTTTTTTTTTGAAAAGGGGCGCTTTATTACTTAAAAGATTTAAGCATTACACTCGGCCTCTGCATAACTAAGATGCACACAGCCAAACAAGTTCCTCACACACAAACGAAAAAATAAAAAGGCGGAATACAAAGAAGCATGTAGAGTTCGTATAACGCCTAAAGCGAAGGGGGGCCAATCCTAAGATCATGCTGCCACCCATGCTGGTTAAAAGTATCCCTCGCCGTAGCCTCCAATCGTGTACACACCTCCGTAAACAGGTCTCGATTCTCCACGTGTTGTAGAGAGGACCATACACGAAGAGTCCCGGTACATCTGTAGATAACCTGCAACAGAGAAGTACTTTTATCGTTGAAAACCTTATCATTTCTACATAGCCAAAGCGACCAAATAACGGCAAGCGCTCCCACCCTGAGAAGAGTTCTAAACCTGTGATCAATCCCATGTAACCAGTTGCCAAATACATTAGCAACACTACAGGGAGGATACAAGCCAGAAGCTATTTGGATGACTGACCATATAGAACGAGCGAATTTGCATTGAAAGAATAAATGTTTTATTGTCTCCTCATGGTGACAAAAGACACATTGCGGACTTCCATGCCAATTCCTCTTAATAAGGTTATCTTTAGTAAGAATGACCCCGCGACGAAGATACCATGCAAAGATTTTATTCTTAAGAGGTATCTTCATCTTTCAGATCTTCTTGTTATTATCAACTGGCACATCAGACTGGATTAATGCTCTATACATAGAATCCACAGAGAATTGCCCATTCCCATGGAGGTTCCATCGAAATACATCAGACCCATGTGACAATTGCATCGTGGACAACCGTTGGAGCAGGATGTTCCACGATTGGAGTCTGGGTCCAATTAAATCTCTCCGGAACGTCACATTTGGCGGAAATGATTCCATTACCGTGGCGATTGTATCACCCTTGTGGCGCACAATATTGTATAGAGCCGGATATTGTTCCCGGAGGGTGGCATTTCCTAGCCACTTGTCCTCCCAGAATCTAATTTCCGAGCCGTCCTTAATCGAGAAGGATCCATAGCAGAAGAAATATTTCTTCGTGGCCATTAGACCTGCCCAAAAGTGGGAATCCCCAGGCTTCCAGTATACTTGGGATACCGCCTTGGAACCCACATATTTCCTCCTTAGAAGGGTTTTCCATATACCATTTTCCGTTAGTAATTTAAACAACCATTTGCCAAGGAGGGCCCTATTCTTAACCTCAAGGTCATGAATGCCCAGCCCGCCTTGGTCTTTGGGACGACAAACCACACTCCATTTAGCCAGTCGATATTTCTTTCTCTCGCTATCTCCTTGCCAAAAGAATCTTGATCGGAAGTAATCCAATCTATGTAAAACTCCTTTCGGCAACTGGAAGAAGGAAATCATATATAGTACCATATTACTTAGTACTGAATTTATGAGGACCAATCTTCCACCCAGAGACAACAGTTTACCTTTCCAACTGCTAAGCCTTTTTTGTAGTCTCTCCTCGACGTGTTTCCATTCAGCATTTGTGAGTCTCTGATAATGTATCGGTATCCCCAAATATGTGATCGGAAACTGGCCCAACCCGCATCCGAATAGTTCAGCGTACAGGTGGGCCTCGTCTTGAGCCTCGCCAAAGCAAAACAATTCACTTTTATGAAAATTGATCTTAAGACCCGAGAGTTGCTCGAATGCTGATAAAATCAGTTTCAGATTTCTCGCTTTCTCGAGGTCATGATCCATGAAGAGAATCGTATCATCGGCATATTGAAGTATAGAGAGACCACCATCAACTAGATGATTCACTACCCCATCAATTTGGCCATCAACCTTGGCACGCTCAATCATGACCGCTAGCATATCCGCCACTATATTGAATAGCATGGGCGATACCGAGTCACCTTGTCGCAATCCCTTCTTCGTTTGGAAATAGTGTCCAACATCATCATTGACCTTAATGGCAACACTACCTCCGGAAACGAAGCTATGGATCATGGCACACCACTCTGCAGAAAATCCTTTCATTCTGAGAGTCTGTTGGAGAAAGGGCCACTTGACCTTGTCATAAGCCTTTTCAAAGTCTATTTTGAGGACCACCCCATTCAACTTTTTCCGGTGTAATTCATGGACTGTTTCATGAAGGATAACAACTCCATCTAGGATGTGTCTACCTTGCATAAAAGCTGTCTGTGAAGGCCGAACCACATGTTCAGCAACAGAATTTAGCCTAATAGTCGCAACCTTCGTGAATATTTTAAAACTAACATTAAGGAGGCAAATGGGTCTATACTGTTGTATCCTTTCTGCCTCATTAACCTTAGGTAATAAAATAATCTCACCAAAGTTTAAGCGAAACAATTCTAATTGGCCAGCATGTAGATCGCTAAACAAAAGTAGTAGATCCGGTTTGATGACTTCCCAGAAGTTCTGATAGAACTCAGCGGGAAAACCATCCGGACCTGGGGCTTTGTTATGCTCCATTAGGAAAACCGCCTTTCTAACTTCCTCCTCAGAGTATGGGGCTATTAGAAGGTTGTTTTCCTCATCAGAGACCTGGGGGATGTCATCTGTTCGGGACTCATCCATCGAGAAGTTTCCTTCCTCTGGGGCTCCGAACAGATTTTTATAATAACTAGTGATGTATGATTTAAGTTGCTCATGCCCCTCAATCACGCCCTCATCCTGTTGTAGGGAATGGATAATTTTCTTCCGGTGTCTGCCATTGGCGACTCCATGGAAATATCTAGTATTCGAATCACCTTTCAGGATAAATTGAGAGTTAGAATGTTGGTACCATTTGAGTTCCTCTTCACGCAGCATGTTAGCTATCTGTGCATTCGAATGATTCTTGATCTCGATTTCATGCTCAGATAGAGGTCTAACTTCTGCCAAAGCTTCTAATTCATCAATGTTAGACGAAAGACGAAGCTTCTCTTTTTTGAGGATTCCCACTGTATGCCTGGCCCAACCACCAAGGAATTTACGTAAGGCACGCATTTTGTTATTCCATCTGTGTATTGGGGTAGGCCCGGCGACCGGTTTCTCCCACACCTCCTTGACCATGTCATGGAAGCCATCCCGAAGCAACCACCCAAGTTCGAACTTGAACTTGCGTCTATGTTGTGGTCGTGGCAACCCAGTAGTTAGAAGAATGGGTGCGTGGTCTGATATAGCCTCGATACGAGGTAGAGCACGAATAGAAACCATAGGAAATTTTGATTCCCAGTCGGTATCCATTAAAACGCGATCTAGTTTCTCATATGTCGGTTCCGGAAGACTGTTCGCCCATGTGAATTGTCTTCCAATCATAGAAACCTCTCGCAAATCTAGACTGTCGATGACAGCATTGAAAAGGAAAGGCCAATGATTATCGAACCTACCGCGACTTTTCTCATTTGGAAATCGAAGCAAGTTGAAATCCCCACCTATAAGAATGGGATAGGGATTATCTTTCGCCAGATTAACCAATTCACGGAGAAAATCAGCCTTGAACTCATCCTGGGCTGCCCCATACACGGCGACGAGGGTCCATGTGAAGTTGTCGGCCTTGTTGCGAATATGGAGTTTAACGTGAAACTCACCATTCGAACTAGCCAAAACATCCATAGTCCCTGTATTTACGCCAAGTAAAATGCCCCCAGAACGACCTCTAGGCGGTCGTGAAACCCAAGTAAAGTCTATCCCGCCAGAAAGACGGTTAAGCAGACTTACTGAGAAATCACGTCTCCCCGTTTCAGAGATAGCCAAAAAATCTAAATTGTATTCCCTATTACATTCCGCAATGAATAAATGTTTAGCCAAGTCACGAAGACCTCTGCTATTAAAAAACATTCCATTCATGAGGAAACAATAGGAGATTTAGAACACTTTGCCCTCTTATGGGACTTACTATCTTTTTTCGAACGTGCGATCTTTGATTTACGTCCGGATGCTGTAAGCTCAATCAATGAACTAAGCCCGGGTTCATCTAGACCCACGTCCGAAACCGCCCCTACTAAATGAGAGAGTAGCTGACCATCTGATGTGGCATGCAGCTCCTCCTCATCAGTATGGGAGACATAAGACTTGCTAGAAACACGTGGAGTAACTTTTAATCGGTCATATTCCAAATGTTTCAAAGCGTTAGTCGAAATAGAAATCTCCTTCTGATTCTTTCCAATACTAACACCCACATTATTCAACTTAGAAACGATGGCGGTATTGGAAAAGGCTAAAAAGGATTTGGATGACGACGTAATACCTTGATTGTCGAGGTTGTGTGCTGCTTTACGCCGCATAGCCTTGGCCAAGGAGTCCTCATCTGTGTCCGTAGAACCATCTTCGGCAACCGTATGCCGACAACTTCGGCGTGTAGGAGTCAACCCCAAATGTGGTCGTGGCGCCGGCTGTACTGCCGAAGGAGGGGATGATGGTGAAGTAGCAACCCCCTCCCCGACAGTCTCAACCGCCGGCTCTAGCGGCGAGGCCGCCGTCAGAAGCGTGTTAGGGACCGGCGTTACCTCGGACAATGGTTGTTGCGTGTGTGTGGCTGCCGGCGGAGGGGATGACGGTGGTGAAGAAATCGCCTCTCCAACAGCAACCGTCGAAGACATGAATGTTGGTGTCGTAGCGGTCGGTGTAGAAGGGGTCGTCGTCGTCGACGATGAAGCGGCTCTGCACGGCTCCACCATCTCCTGAACAGGAACGGTCGGGTCGGGGACGCAGCCTCCCAGGTCCGGACCTTCCAGACCACCTGCTGTGTCCGCCACCTGGACGTTTGTCGGCTGGGCGGGTGCAACCTGCGTGCTGCCCAGCTGCTCGGTTGGCTGGAATGGCATCGGCCCGAGCGCATGCATGTGGGATGGCTGGGTGTTGCCCAGCTGCTCGGTCGGCTGGAATGGCACCGGACGTAGTGCATGCATGTGAGATGGCTGGACATGCACGTCCTTTGGATTACCCATCAGCTCGTACTGCATGGTTGGCATCCGTCCAGTTGCATGTATGTGTGTCCGATCCTTCGTCTCCTCTCGCGGCCGAGGCGCCATTGGGTAGCCCGACCACAAGGCCTTCATACGCCGACGTAGATAGGCCCATGTAAAGTCATGCAATATGGGCCCACCCCTTGACTCAACAGGATTTTGAATCGGCGCCGATCGCGTCTCCGTTAATCCCGCCGATCTGGGCGGGGTCGCCACTGGGCGTGGCGGAGACGCCGCAACAGCCACGAAGGAACGGACTTCGCCGGCAGCAGGAGTAGAAGACGTCGCTGGCAGGGGGGCCGTTGACGATGAGGTCGCTGTCGAGTTGGAGGCAGCAGAGGTCGATGGTGGACGGTGCGATGACGGAGGTGATGGCGCTGTCGAAGGAGACGAACTGTCGGTGCTTGGGGTCGAAGCCAGCTGAATAGAGTAGCCCTTCCATAGAGCCCACATACGTGTACGTAACCAGGCCCAGGAAAACTCGTGGCCCGATCCATGCACTGTATGCAGTTCAGGCCTGGTCGTTGATGCATCAAACTCCGGGTTTCTCGCCTCCGTAACTGCCTCCGTCGTCGCCGCCGTAACTGCCTCCGATGTTGCCTCGAAGCCTGATTGGATCGCCGGTGCCGGGGGACCATCGCGGCCACGACCGGACGTGACCTTTGCCGTGGCAAGGAACTGCCCAAGGACGGCCGGCGGAGTGAAACGACGAGGCGGCAAGGGCCCTCTCCACTTGCCCATGCGGGGGGCGCGTGACACCCGCAGCCCATTCGGCGAGGACGACGGCCTCCGATCAGGGACTTCAGCCGCCGCCGGTCCTGGTGGCGACGCGGACCGAGACCGGACCGCCGTCTCATCCGACGAGGGGATCTCCCGTTCCCTGCAAGACAGATCATTCATACCTGCGTGAGAAGGGAGATGCTCCGGCGACGAGGGTGACTGCCTCTCCCAGAAACGCGACGCGCGGGTTGGGAATCCCGCATCCGTCCAGAACTGTTGGACGATCTCGGCCTCAGTCTTCCTCTTCCGGTTCACCACCGGCGTCCATTCCGCGTCCTCTTCCCCACGATCCAGAACATCGAGCGCCATCTGAACACCAATGGGCGCCGGGTGGCTCTCGTCGTCGGACGAATCGTATTCCGATCGGAGGCACGAGAAGCGAGATCCGCTATTTTCCGGGGTCGCGGCGGTCTCCGGCGGCGAAGCCGGCGGTGGCCTAAACGCCAGCGTTAGGCGCCGGCCCCGGCCCCGAGTTGCCATTATCAACCAGTCGCCAAGGATTAAAAAACTGACTGAAGAAACAAAACTGAGAGCGCCCTGTTGTCTGTTATTGAGTTGGGATCATTTTGCTCTGTATGTTAAACTGTTGCTCTTCCTAGTCCGCTCCATCCAACCTTTTGATTGAGCCGATTTGATGATCCGTAAATTGTAAAAATAAAGACAATCCGATGCATGTAGCTCCGGCTTGCGCAGGGTCCGACCATTTTGAAATGATCTGCAAATTGTGCGAGTAAATTTTTTATGATCTTTGTATTTGTGGTGCAGGTGGGACCCCAGGAGCTCGGTGGTGACGCCGGACGAGGAGGTGTTCTACCTGGTGGCGTTCCTGCGGTCGGCGCTGCCGGGCGCGCCGCAGAGCCTGGAGGCGCTGGCGCGGCAGAACCGGCAGATCCTCGACTTCTGCGCCGACGCCGGGATCGGGGCCAAGCAGTATCTGCCCAACCACAAGTCGCAGCCCGAGTGGGCGGCCCATTTCGGGGAGAAGAGGTGGGCGCGCTTCGCGGACCTCAAGGCCCAGTTCGACCCGAGGGCCATGCTGGCCACCGGGCAGGGCATCTTCCCGCCGCCGGCGCTCTTGTCCGATTCTTGAGAACGACATGACTGCTTACCATGACACGTAGGAAGCTAGCTAGGTGTATGTACGTATGTAATTGGCCATCACAGAGCAGGATTAGGTAGCGTGGATGGAGATGTATAGAAGATGTACGTTGGTGTCATGTACGTGGCGCGCATTGTCAACTTAGCTCTGAATCGGTTGGTTATGAACAGAGGAATGCGTCGCGTCCATGCAACTATGTAGTCACATCTTTGTGCTGTGCTGGTAAAAAAAAACAGTTTTCCACCTCCAGTTTCTCTCACTTTGTACTTCTTGAGCCTACGTAGGGATGCAAATTTGGAACATTGAGGGTATACTCCGATCCTCTTTACCTAACTTTTCAAAAATCATGTGAATCCTGAAAAATTAGTTTAACTAAGGAGGGTAAGAGGGTAGCCTACGGATACCAAATTTGCGTACCTAATCTTACGGTCTCAGGCATGCCGACCATGGATTGGCAGCATCTTAGACCCTGTGTTAACTGTGTTTCAAATAGAAACAGGGTATTCCTTGCAAGAAAAGAAAAAGAGAAATCGAAACTGGGTGTCACTGTTGGTGATAAGAATGGCGTGGGATGGATATATTCTTTGTATACTCCAACAAGCAAGCATGGCTACCACGCACCACCGCTGGCTGGGCTTCGGCACGGCGCTCCTCCTCCTCCGCCTTGGCGTCGCCTCCAACTGCTCGAGCCGCTGGCCCTCGAGGTGCTCCTCCGCCAGGTGTCGTTGCCGCCAGTGCTCCAGGTAGATCTGCTCCTGCTCCGGCGCCGCCCTCATCCAGATGGGGTGGCGCGCTCACCCACTCGCGCACCACCCCCGTCCCAAACGTACTCCTCGGTCTTGAGGGCGATCGGCCCTAGCTCGGCCTTGGCGGGGGACGGCAGGGCCAGCGGCGGCACGACGCAGTCTCCGGCAGCGGAGAGCGCCATGGCCTCCGCCTTCCGCGCCTGGTAAGCCTTCTCCTCCTCCTCCTTGCGCCGCTCCTCCTCCTCGCTTTCACGGAGAACAGCCGCCAGCGCCTCTTGGTAGGGGGCCTCCGCCTCCTGGTCCTCATCACGCACGACGAGGGGCGGCGGGGTGCCAGCCCGCACGTCGCGGACGCCACGCCGGCGTTGCTCCTCGTGCTCAAACGCAAACTAGACCTCCCAATCGGGAGAGTCTGCAGCGTAGGCGGGGCTGAGCCACTGCTCAGGCGTCAGCTGCTGCCGCCGGTGCCTCACCTCCTCCGCATGCGCCCGCGCCGACCGCGGCACACCGGCATTGGGATCCTCTCCAGATCCAAGTGGTAGTCATGTGGCAGAGTCGCGTCGGGGTAGGGGAGAGGGATGCGGTACTCCCAGTGCCACCTCGCCTGGTGCACTGGGACGCTTATCAATTGCCGAGGCGGGCGGGAAGATGACGGCGGGGGGAGCGCGCGCCAAGGGACGGCGGGGGGCCTTGCCCTTGTTCTTGCCTGAGCTTGAGCCTGTGCCTGAGAAGATACCCATGGTGGCTAGGGTTTGTCATCGGCGGGGTAACAGAAGTGTGGCTAGATGGGGACAGCTTCTGGAAGAGGATGAGGATGTCCCCCCCCCCAGGCACGCTCGGATTAAAAAAGTACGTGCGCGGTCGCTGACGCATGGGCCCGCGGTGGGCGGTCATCATTAATAAAGATACGTGTGATAGTTGACCGGCAGCCACGTGGGGACAGGACGGACGCCGAGAGGACGCGCGCCTTCGTCCGCTTCGTGTCCACACCGACGCATTTCAGGCCCAAAATTGGGCCGGAAATGGATCGGCGCAAATGCGAAGCGGACGCGTTTTGGGAATGGGTCGGCGCGTTGGGTCGTTACTTTTGTCCGTGACGACCCAAATAGATGACGGCGGACGAAGTGGGCCGCCGCGTTAGAGTTGTTCTAAGTGAACAAGGGGCAGCATGCATATGGCGTAGCTATATTAGTTTGGTTTTGTACAGATGATGGAATTACCATGGCGATGTATTGCCTGCATACCGTGCATGCACAAGACTAATCTGTGCTGCCTGCCTTAGGAAGTAAGCTAAGCTGTACTCTTACAGAAGTAGAGTAGTGCAGAACTCTGCTAGATGATGGTTCGTTCTTTTGTGTGGTATACAACATTTCGAAGCTCACTGACTGACCGACGTGTTCCTGCAACTTATCACTCCGGCAATCAATCAGCCGGTGACACTACAAAATCCGTGGGCCGCAGGGACAGATGTTGGCCACGCCACTGTCGCAAGCGACACCCGGAGGCACGCTCGGCTCCAAGGGAAACATGGCGTGGCCCGCTCCCGAGGCCTTTGCGTGTCCACCATTGGCGGGGAATGATGGGAGGGTGACACATAAATGTCAAAAGCCACGCAATGCGGTGCCCGACAAGGACGACTTTGGCATTGGCAGCCAGCAGCTAATCTATAGCTCTCAGCGGTCAGCACACACACGAAGGCGGCCAGGTTCATCCTCCTCCACCTCGGCGCGCCGGTGGTCCTCCGGCCGCCCGCCGGCGTGTCATTCAGGAAGAACGGAATCGGACCGTGCGGACCGGGGCGGGCCTCGTCTTTTTCGTCGGTCTTTGACGCACGTACGCTACGTGCGTTGCATTGCATGCTTGCCGGCCAGGCCAGCCGCGCATTCCACTTCCACGGCTGGCTATTAGGCATCTCCAGGAGTCGCATGAGGAGGAGCACGGATGAGATCGACGGGGGCCTTCCAAATCTGATGAGCCAAAGCCAAGAACAAGACGTTAACTCGATGCGTACAATGCTGCAATGCATCCAGACGTAATGCGGTTCCGTCGTAAGAGCAACTCCGCCCGAAAAACGTCCGGCACTGCATAATTTGCACTTTTAGCGTGCGCGCAACAAAACTGGGCGCTCCAGCGGCCGCGCTAAAACCGCGCGCGTGGCATAAGTCGTTCCGCGCGCGGAGCGAAACGGCATCGCGCGTCGCTTATTTCGTGCGCCCGCTCCCGTGCGCGGAACCACTCGAGCGCTCGCGCCTTTCCACCTCTCCCGTCGGCCGCGCCTCTCTCGCGCCGCCCCGCGCCGCCGCCGGCGCAATCACCCGATGGAAGACCGCGGCGACATCCCCCTCACCCCTTCCTACGTCCGTGACCCCTCCTCCTCCTCCGTCGCCGCCGCCAACCCTAGCGCGGGGAGCTTTGGCTTCGCCTCCGCCGGTGCTCCTCCAAGCACCGGACTCGCGCGCGGGCTCTTCATGGCGCCAAGGACGACCTCGGCGGGTGGCGTCGTGCCGGCGCCCATCGTGAAGCCACGGGACCCCCTCACCAAGCTCTCAAATGCGGCGACGACAAAGGCGGGAAGGTGACCGGGAAGAAAAAGAAGGCGACGGATGGCTCCTCTAGGCGGCCGAGGAAGAAGCTTGCAGGGCGCGTAGCCGACGCGCGGGCGAGCGAAGCGTCGGCAAGCTCGTTTGTTGCGCCGACGCCCGATGCGCACAAGGTGTATGATGAAAGGAAGCGAACGAGGATAGGAAGATGGCAAGGAATCAAGATGCGGCGACCGAGGAGAGGAGGTTGGCGGCCGAGGAAAGGAGGGTGGCGGCCGAGGAATGGAAGGTGGCATTGGAGGAGAAGAAGTTGACCATGGAGGAGCGAACTAGATTGTTGGAATGGGAGAAGAACTTGTTCGTCATGGACACATCTACCCTCGATGAGAAGCAAATGGAGTACGTCAATCTTGCCCGCGAAGAAGTCTTGGTCCAAAAAAGAGCCATGGTCATGGGAGGCATGAGAGGCATGGGACACATGGGTGCTACCATGGGAGGCATGGTGTCGGTGTCAAAACCGGCGGATCTCGGGTAGGTGTCCCGAGCTGTGAGACTAGGATCGATGGTAACAAAGGGACGAAGGAGACGATGTTTACCTAGGTTCGGGCCCTCCTATGGAGGTAAAACCCTACGTCCTGCTTGTGTATATTGATGATATGAAGGTTACAGAGTTGATCTACCTCGAGATCGACTAGCTAGAACCCTAGATGAGTTTCCATGTCCTATGATCTAAAACCCTCTGGCTTATATAGACGCCAGGGGTCATTAGGGTTACATATAGTCGGTTGCCCACCGGAGGGGAAAACATGCCTAATCTACTATCTTCAACTTGACGGGCACGCCACGGCTCCTGAGGTCTCCTCTCTAGCGACGAGGCCTTCGATCAATCTCATCCTCAGCGAGCGGCCCATTGGCCCGACCTATGAGAAATAGGTCGGCAGTCCGAGGACCCCTTAATCCCGGACTCCCTCAGTAGCCCCCGGACTAGCCTCCAACGCCGGGGTATATCCGGACAATCTTGCGTGTTGAAGTCTTCGGCTTGCGAGGCGAGTCCTTCTGCCCCTTCTTGCTTGGCAACCATCTAGTCATCGGAGAATCCTCGATCGCTGGGAACTTGCGGGACCCAGTGTAGTAACCCTCGGTGCTCCTCGATCCTCATGCGCCATGGGAAGACGAGCGGCCCGGCAGCTTTTTACTAGACTGCCCCTCCCGCAAGGGAGGCACCACTTATTTAAACAAGTTAAATCGTGGTCTGGGTCACAGCTTCCTCTTCTTCCCCGTTGGAAAAACTTCGAGCGAGAGGCCACTGCAAAAACATGGCGAGCGCCCCCAGCTCTTCCTCGAGTCCTTATGGCTCCCGCCGCGGGGATTGGACAAGTTGCTCTGTCTCCCTCCTTCGGCTGCGTGACCTCGAGACCCAAGGGTACCTTCCTTCCTCAGATCTGGCGGCTACTCGTGCCGGCCTGACTTCCTTTGACGGCGAAGCCTTCGCGGAGAATTTCCCCAATCCTAACAAGGGCGAGCGGGTATGCTTTGTGCCTTTCCTCTTACGAGGCCTAGGGTTCCCCATTCATCCTTTCCTGAGGGGGTTACTGGAGTTCTATGGGATCCAACTCCATCATCTTACCCCCGGATCCATTCTACATATTTCGAGCTTTGTAGCTCTTTGTTAAATGTTCCTGGGCTGCGAGGCGCACTTCGAATTATGGAGGAAATACTTCTGCCTCGTCCCCCGAACTCGGGGGGAGACAATTCGGGAAGTTGGAGGAGCCGAAGTATGTCGCATAGCGGGAACAGGATACCCAGCGAGGACACCGAAGAGAGAATCCGAAGAATGGTCCTCGGAATGGTTCTACATCGAAGACGTTCCCCTATTCGATCCAGCTCGGAGGGGCTTGCCCGAATACTCCGACACCCCTCCAAAGAAGAGGTATAACTGGCGACCGAAGAGCTCGTCCCAAGAGGACAGTGATGAAATTCGACGCTTGGCCGCCCACGTAAGGGTACTGGCACATCACAAGCTGACCATGATTGACGTGATGGCCGCCGCCATCACCCGATGCGTTCAACCTCTTCAACAGAGGATACATCCTCTGTGGCATTACAACGGAACGAGTGACACCACTCGCTCCCGGCGCCTGGGCCCTGCCAATCAAGCGGCATTAGCGGCCGCACTTGCCGACCTGTTCAAAGGAGAACCGGAAGACTTCGTTCAGCTGCAGATGAAGGAGGGCTACTTGAGTTACAACCCCATTGAATGGGTAAGCCCTTCGACTCTGCGTCCTGAGTCTGGGTGTCTATTCGCCCCTTTCGACTAACGCTTTAATCTGCGTAAACAGGAATGGCGGAGCTTTGCCGAGACAATCAACTGTCCGGCCCCCCAACCAGAGAACTACTCTCGTGACGATGATCCAGGATTCCATGACGATCCGGAGTTGTCACTGGGGTATGAAGACGGGGTCTTTTACCAGGAGAGCCTTGATCGATCCAAGGTGGCTACCATAGTCGATCACCCCGGATCACTCCCCTCCTCCAATGCGGGCAAGAAGAAAAATTCTTCCCGTAAGAGGCAGATGCCCTCCGTCGACCCAAGTATACCGCCCCCCACTCCCAAGCGTCGTCGGTCCTCGCGACGAACGCCGGCCACAGCCGCAATGCCCGAACCGGGCACGAACAGGAGTCCCTCATGTGAGCCGGTCGAGGAGACGGCGCCGAACACTCGATCAGCCAATAGGTACTTTGTTCGGTCGCTTAATCTATTGTTGTTATGATCGATAGGATCTTACAAAAGATCTTATGTCGAAATACTAAGGAAGCGAGCACAACCATCTTCTGTCGAAGACATTGATACATCTCCAACGTATCTATAATTTTTGATTGTTCCATGCTATTATATTATCTGTTTTGGATGTTTTATATGCATTAATATGCTATTTTATATTATTTTTGGGACTAACCTATTAATCTAGAGCCTAGTGCCAGTTTCTATTTTTTCCTTGTTTTTGAGTATTGCAGATAAGGAATATTAAACGGAGTCCAAACGGAATAAAATCTTCGGAATAATTTTTCTTGGACCAGAAGCAACCCAGAAGACTTGGAGATGAAGGAAAGGGAGCCACCGTGTGGCGACAAGCCACAGGGGCGCGCCCTAGGGGGGGCGCGCCCCCCTGGCTTGTGGCCCCACGGCAGCCCCCCTAACCCTATTCTTCGGCCTATAAATTCACAAATATTCCCTGGATACCAGAGAGAGCCACGAAATACTTTTCCGCCGCCGGAAGCCTCTGTTCCCGTGAGATCCAATCTTGGAGCCTTTTCCGGTAATCTGCCGGAGGGGGATTCGATCACGGAGGGCATCTACATGAACTCCATTGCCCCTCCGATGATGCATGAGTAGTTTACCACAGACCTTCGGGTCCATAGCTAGTAGCTAGATGGCTTCTTCTCTCTCTTTGCTCTTCAATACCATGTTCTTCATGATCTTCATGGAGATCTATCCGATGTAATATTCTTTTGCGGTGTGTTTGTCGAGATCCGATGAATTGTGGGTTTATGTTCAGATTATCTATGAATATTATTTGAGTCTTTTCGGAATTCTTATATGCATGATTTCATATCTTTGCAAGTCTCTTCGGGTTATTGGTTTGGTTTGGCCAACTAGATTGGTAATTCTTGCAATGGGAGAAGTGCTTAGTTTTGGGTTCAATCTTGCGGTGTCCTCACCCAGTGACACAGTAAGGGTAGCGAGGCACGTATTGTATTGTTGCCATCGAGGATAAAAAGATGGGGTTTTCATCATATTGCTTGAGTTTATCCCTCTACATCATGTCATCTTACCTAATGCATTACTCTGTTCTTCATGAACTTAATACTCTAGATGCAGGCAGGAGTCGGTCGATGTGTGGAGTAATAATAGTAGATGCAGAATCGTTTCGGTCTACTTGACATGGACGTGATGCCTATATGCATAATCATTGCCTTGGATATCTTCATAATTATTCGCTTTTCTATCAATTACTCGACATTAATTTGTTCATCCACCGTATTATTTGCCATCATGAGAGAAGCCTCTAGTGAAACCTATGGCCCCCGGGTCTATTTTCCATCTTATACTTTCAGATCTAAAACCAAAAATACCAAAAATACCTTGCTGCATTATTTTTACTTTTGTTTTACTTTCCTTTCAAGCAATCTATCATATCTATCTCTATCAGATCTCATCCTTGCAAGTAACCGTGAAGGGATTGACAACCCCTTTATAGCGTTGGGTGCAAGTGTTTGATTCTTTGTGTAGGTACATCTATTGGGGACTTGCTTGTATCTCCTACTGGATTGATACCTTGGTTCTCAACAACTGAGGGAAATACTTATCTACTTTGCTGCATCACCCTTTCCTCTTCAAGGGAAAACCAACGCATGCTCGAGAAGTAGCAAGAAGGATTTCTGGCGCCGTTGCCGGGGAGATCTACATCAAGCCATCCAAGTACCCATCACAAACTCATCTCTTGCATTTACTTTAGTTTCCATTTGCCTCTCGTTTTCCTCTCCCCCACTTCTAAAACGATTTTCCAAAAAGATTTGCCTTTTTATTCGCCCTTCTTCCGTTCGTCTTTTCGTTTGCTTTTCGTTTGCTTGTGTGCTTGATTGCTTGCTTTGTCACGATGACTCAAGAGAATACCAAGTTGTGTGACTTTTCCAATACTAATAATAATGATTTTATTAGTACTCCGATTGCTCCCGCCACTAGTGCGGAATCTTATGAAATTAATGCTGCCTTGCTAAATCCTGTTATGAAAGAACAATTTTCCGGCCTTGCTAATGAAGATGCCGCATCCCATCTAAATACTTTCGTTGAGTTGTCTGATATGCAAAAGAAGAAAGATGTGGATAATGATATTGTTAAATTGAAGCTATTTCCGTTCTCACTACGAGATCGTGCTAAAACTTGGTTTTCATCTTTGCCTAAAAATAGTATTGATTCATGGAATAAGTGTAAATATGCTTTTATTTCCAAGTACTTTCCGCCCGCTAAAATCATCTCTCTTAGGAACGATATAATGAATTTTAAGCAACTTGATCATGAGCATGTTGCACAATCTTGGGAGAGGATGAAACAAATGATTAGAAATTGCCCCGCGCATGGTTTGAGTTTATGGATGATTATACAAATATTTTATGCGGGATTGAATTTTGCATCTAGGAATCTCTTAGATTCCGCCGCGGGTGGTACTTTTATGGAAATCACATTAGGAGAAGCTACTAAACTCCTAGATAATATTATGGCAAATTACTCTCAATGGCATACCGAAAGATCTCCTACTAGTAAAAAAGTGCATGCTATTGAAGAGATTAATACTTTGAGTGAAAAGATGGATGAATTGATGAAATTGTTTGCTAGTAAGAGTGCTCCTATTGATCCTAATGATATGCCTTTGTCTTCTTTGATTGGAAATAATAATGAATCTATGGATGTGAATTTTGTTGGTAGGAACAATTTTGGTAATAACGCGTATAGAGGTAATTTCAATCCTAGGCCGTTTCCTAGTAATTCCTCTAATAATTATGGTAATTCTTACAGCAACTCTTATGGAAATTATAATAAGATGCCCTCTGATCTTGAGAATAATATTAAAGAAGTTATTAGTTCGCAAAAGGGTTTCAATGCTATGATTGAAGAAAAATTGCTCAAGATTGATGATTTGGCTAGGAACGTGGATAGAATTTCTCTTGAGATTGATACTTTGAAAATTAGATCTATTCCACCCAAGCATGATATTAATGAGTCTTTAAAAGCTATGAGAATCTCTATTGATGAGTGCAAGGAAAGAACCGCTAGAATACGTGCTAAGCGTGAATGGCTTGAAAAAGTGTGTTCTCGTGATAATATTGATGAAGATCTTAAAGTGATTGATGTGACTCCTATTTAATCTTTGTTTTCTAATGTAAATCTTGATAAATATGGGACTGGAGATGAGTCAACTTTAGTTAAAAGGCGTCCCAATGATTCGGAGTTTATAGATCTTAATGCTAAGATTGATAAAAGTGGGATTGAAGAGGTCAAAACTTTAAATAGGAATGAACCCACTCTTTTGGATTTCAAGAACTTTAATTATGATAGTTGCTCTTTGATTGATTGTGTTTCCTTGTTGCAATCCAGGTTGAATTCTCCTCATGCTTATGATCAAAATAAGGCTTTTACTAAACATATCGTTGATGCTATGATGAAATCTTTTGAAGAAGAACTTGAGTTGGAAGTTTCTATACCTAGAAAGCTCTATGATGAGTGGGAACCTACTATTAAGATTAAAATTAAAGATTATGAGTGCCATGCTTTGTGTGATTTGGGTGCTAGCGTTTCCACGATTCCAAAAACTTTATGTGATGTGCTAGGTTTCCGTGAATTTGATGATTGCTCTTTAAATTTGCATCTTGCGGATTCCACTATAAAGAAACCTATGGGAAGGATTAATGATGTTCTTATTGTTGCAAATAGGAATTATGTGCCCGTAGATTTCATTGTTCTTGATATAGATTGCAATCCTACATGCCCTATTATTCTTGGTAGACCTTTCCTTAGAACGATCGGTGCAATTATTGATATGAAAGAAGGAAACATTAGATTCCAATTTCCGTTAAGGAAGGGCATGGAACACTTTCCTAGAAATAAAATTAAATTACCCTATGAATCTATTATGAGAGCTACTTATGGATGGCATACCAAAGATGACAATACCTAGATCTATTGCGTTATGCCTAGCTAGGGGCGTTAAACAATAGCGCTTGTTGGGAGGCAACCCAATTTTATTTTTGCTTTCTGTTTTTTTTTGTTTCTGTTTTGGTGTGTTTTGCACATTATTACTTCTGTAATAATTGTGTTTTCTTGTTTAAATTAGTGTTTGAGCCAAGTAAGACCTTTGGGATGGTCTATGGTGTTTGCAATTTGATTTTGCTGAAAAACAGAAATTTTTGCTCTCAGTCCAGGAATTTTGTAAATTCACTGGAAAGTGGTTTTGATCTGAAATTTTTACACAAGATTTATATAAAAATTTCCCTGATTTTCGTAATTTTTCAGAATTTTTGGAGTTACAGAAGTATTCGAAGTCTATAGATTGCTACAGACTGTTCTGTTTTTGACAGATTCTGTTTTCTTTGTGTTGTTTGCTTATTTTGATGTATCTATGGGTTGTATCGGGGGGTATGAACCATGAAGAAGTTAGAATACAGTAGATATTACACCAATATAAATAAAGAATAAGTTCACAACAGTACCTAAAGTGGTGATTTATTTTTCTTATACTAACGGATCTCATGAGTTTTCTGTTGAGTTTTGTGTTGTGAAGTTTTCAAGTTTTGGGTGAAGATTTGATGGACTATGGAATAAGGAGTGGCAAGAGCCTAAGCTTGGGGATGCCCAAGGCACCCCAAGCCAT
The DNA here is from genome assembly GCA_039707655.1 of Elymus sibiricus. Lineage (NCBI taxonomy): Eukaryota > Viridiplantae > Streptophyta > Magnoliopsida > Poales > Poaceae > Elymus > Elymus sibiricus. The sequence continues at coordinate 372,391,219 of CM077667.1, forward strand.
ATTCAAGGATACCAGAAAGCCTAAGCTTGGGGATGCCCCGGAAGGCATCCCCTCTTTTGTCTTCAATCCATCGGTAAATTTACTTGAGGCTATATTTTTATTCACCACATGGTATGTGTTTTGCTTGGAGCGTCTTGTATGATATGAGTCTTTGCTTTTTAGTTTGCCACAATCATCCTTGCTGCACACATCTTTTTGAGAGAGACACGCTGAATCGTGAATTTATTAGAATACTCTATGTGCTTCACTTATATCTTTTGAGATAGGCAATGTTGCTCTAGTGCTTCACTTATATCTTTTTAGAGCACGATGGTGTTATATTTTATAGAAATTATTGAACTCTCGTACCTCACTTATATTATTTTGAGAGTTTCTGAAAACAGCATGGTAATTTGTTTAGGTTATGAATTTAGCCCTAATTTAATAGGCATCCAAGAGGGATATAATAAAAACTTTCATATTAAGTGCATTGGATACTATGAGAAGTTTGATTCCTTGCATATAGTTTTGAGATAATGGAGATGGTAATATGAGAGTCATGCTAGTGAGTAGTTGTGAATTGAAAGAGATACTTGTGTTGAAGTTTTTGATTCCCGTAGCATGCACGTATGGTGAACCGTTATGTAACGAAGTCGGAGCATGATTTGTTTAATGATTGTCAACCTTTGTGTGAGGGTCGGGAGCGCGCGATGGTTAACTCCTACCAACCTCTCCCCTAGGAGCATGCGTCTAATGCTTTGTTTGATAACTAATAGACTTTTGCAATAAGTATGTGAGTTCTTTATGACTAATGTTGAGTCCATGGATGATACGCACTCTCACCCTTCCACCATTGCTAGCCTCTCTAGTACCGCGCAACTTTCGCCGGTGCATCAAACCCACCTTCCTCAAAACAGCCACCATATATTTTCCTCAAAATAGCCACCATACCTACCTATTATGGCATTTCCATAGCCATTCCGAGATATATTGCCATGCAACTTCCACCGTTCCGTTTTTCATGACATGAACCATCACCTTCATATTGCATATAGAGTCATATTTTGTTCTAGGTATCGAGTTGTAATTTTCTTTTTGAGTTGTAAGTAAATAAAATTGTGATGATTTTCATTATTAGAGCATTGTCCCGTGTGAGAAAAGGATGATGGAAGCTATGACTCCCTCACAAGTTGGGATGAGTATTCGGACTTTACAAAAAATAAAAGAGGCCAGCGAAGCCCAAATAAAAAAAAAGAGGCCAAAGATGTCCACCAAAATAAATAAAAAATAAAAAAAAAGAAAAAAATGAGAGAAAGAGAGAAGGGACAATTGCCACTATCTTTTTCCACACTTGTGCTTCAAAGTAGCACCATGATCTTCATGATAGAGAGTCTCCAATTTTGTCACTTTCATATAACTAGTGAAATTTTTCATCTTGCACGACCACTTAGTTTTCTTTTTGAGCTTTCATACACTTATAGCTCTAAGTGCATTTGTTGCATGGCAATCCCTACTCACTCACATTGATATCTATCGATGGGCATCTCCATAGCCCGTTGATACGCCTAGTTGATGTGAGACTATCTTCTCCTTTTTCCTTGCACCTCCACCATATTCTATTCCACCTATAGTGCTATATCCATGGCTCGCGCTCATGTATTGCGTGAGAGTTGAAAAGGTTTGAGAACATAAAAAGTGTGAAACAATTGCTTGACTTGTTCATCGGGGTTGTGCATGATTTAGATACTTTGTGTGGGGAAGATGAAGCATAGCCAGACCATATGATTTTGTAGGGATAACTCTCTAAGGCCATGTTATTTCGAAAGGACACGATTGCCTTGTTGGTGTGCTCGAAGTATTACTGTTTTTATGTCAATATTAGACTATTGTTTTGAATCTTATGGATCTGAATATTCATGCCACGATAAAGAATATTACATGGATAAATATGTTAGGTAGCATTCCACATAAAAAATTCTGTTTTTATCATTTACCTACTCGAGGACGAGCAGGAATTAAGCTTGGGGATGCTTGATACGTCTCCAACGTATCTATAATTTTTGATTGTTCCATGCTATTATATTATCTGTTTTGGATGTTTTATATGCATTAATATGCTATTTTATATTATTTTTGGGACTAACCTATTAATCTAGAGCCTAGTGCCAGTTTCTGTTTTTTCCTTGTTTTTGAGTATTGCAGATAAGGAATATTAAACGGAGTCCAAACGGAATAAAATCTTCGGAATAATTTTTCTTGGACCAGAAGCAACCCAGAAGACTTGGAGATGAAGGCAGGGGAGCCACCGTGTGGCGACAAGCCACAGGGGCGTGCCCTAGGGGGGGGGCGCCCCCCTGGCTTGTGGCCCCACGATAGCCCCCCTAACCCTATCCTTCGGCCTATAAATTCACAAATATTCCCTGGATACCAGAGAGAGCCATGAAATACTTTTCCGCCGCCGGAAGCCTCTGTTCCCGTGAGATCCAATCTTGGAGCCTTTTCCGGTAATCTGCCGGAGGGGGATTCGATCACGGAGGGCATCTACATGAACTCCATTGCCCCTCCGATGATGCATGAGTAGTTTACCACAGACCTTCGGGTCCATAGCTAGTAGCTAGATGGCTTCTTCTCTCTCTTTGCTCTTCAATACCATGTTCTTCATGATCTTCATGGAGATCTATCCGATGTAATATTCTTTTGCGGTGTGTTTGTCGAGAGCTGATGAATTGTGGGTTTATGTTCAGATTATCTATGAATATTATTTGAGTCTTTTCTGAATTCTTATATGCATGATTTCATATCTTTGCAAGTCTCTTCGAGTTATTGGTTTGGTTTGGCCAACTAGATTGGTAATTCTTGCAATGGGAGAAGTGCTTAGTTTTGGGTTCAATCTTGCGGTGTCCTCACCCAGTGACATAGTAGGGGTAGCGAGGCACGTATTGTATTGTTGCCATCGAGGATAAAAAGATGGGGTTTTCATCATATTGCTTGAGTTTATTCCTCTACATCATGTCATCTTACCTAATGCGTTACTCTGTTCTTCATGAACTTAATACTCTAGATGTAGGCAGGAGTCGATCGATGTGTGGAGTAATAGTAGTAGATGCAGAATCGTTTCGGTCTACTTGACACGGACGTGATTCCTATATGCATAATCATTGCCTTGGATATCTTCATAATTATTCGCTTTTATATCAATTGCTCGACAGTAATTTGTTCACCCACCGTATTATTTGCCATCATGAGAGAAGCCTCTAGTGAAACCTATGGCCCCCGGGTCTATTTTCCATCTTATACTTTCAGATCTAAAACCAAAAATACCAAAAATACCTTGCTGCATTATTTTTACTTTTGTTTTACTTTCCGTTCAAGCAATCTATCATATCTATCTCTATCAGATCTCATCCTTGCAAGTAACCGTGAAGGGATTGACAACCCCTTTATAGCGTTGGGTACAAGTGTTTGATTCTTTGTGTAGGTACATCTATTGGGGACTTGCTTGTATCTCCTACTGGATTGATACCTTGGTTCTCAACAACTGAGGGAAATACTTATCTACTTTGCTGCATCACCCTTTCCTCTTCAAGGGAAAACCAACGCATGCTCGAGAAGTAGCAGACATCGCCGGGACGCCCGGCGACACGCATGAATCAAGACCTTCTGCTCACGCCGAACCCGCCACGGAGGCTCCTGTGGTTAATCCGGCCCCCGAAGACTCCGGGGACGAGGTATCAGTCACGAAATCCGAAGCCGAGAGCGCAATGAGACATCGGCGGCGGCAAGAAGTCCTGCGCGACCCGGCGTTTTCCGAACAAGAGTTCAATGCTCTATGCTCAGCGGACGCACACCTTGGAGCTGCCCGAGCCGGGTTCGGGGAAGCTGTGAAGCTGATATCATCTGGCTTGAAGGTAAGTGATTAGAAATCCGGACATAAACGTAAACCCAGTAGCCCCTGAGCCTTGATTTGGTCGGGACGACCGAATTGAGGATCCGCATATTGTCTTCATGGATGATGCAGGCCTCAAGGCAGCAGAACGAGCAATTGGCCAATGAATTGGAAGCGAGCCGAGCATAGGTGGAAACCGTGAAGGCTGAGCTTGAACAAGTGAAGAAGTTTACCCGGGAGGCGCATGGTGAGTATATCTATGCTGCTGATCCTAGCGTATAATCCCGTGCTGACGCGATGGTACTTTTAGCAGCTGAATCAATAGGGCAATTGCAAAAAGATTTAGATGCAGCCCGAGAATCTCAGAGGTACGCCGAATCCCAGTATGAGGTTGGCTGCCTTTCGCTGCTGCGAAACCTGGAGGAGAAGAAAAGCCTCCAGGCGGAAAACAAGCAGCAAGCCGAAGATATTGAGAGTTTAAAGACTCAATTGGCCCATGCCCAGGAGGAGAACCAGAAACTACAGAGGGGCATGTTTGGTAAGTTTGATTATAACGTCGAAAGATATCTTCTCTCCATAAGGTGTAATGGACATGCCTTGTCTCATGTATAGGTCTCCTAACCGGGCGGCCTGAAGAAGAGATCGGCTCCTTCCGGGGGAACCTCCTGAAGGAACTTTCCGCCGTGCATGAGCGGGCTCGAAAGGCTATGAGGGGCATGGTAAAGGCGCCATGGCCTGCCGAGCAGCCTCCGGAAAGGATGACCGAATTAACCGATCGTTTCAAAGAAGCCCGGAGTCGGTTCGAGCTATGGAAGACATCGGCTTGCCAGGAGGGAGCACGAGAAGCGTGGGCCATGATCAAGACCCGTTATACCGGTCTAAACCCCGAGCATATGGCTCGGGTTGGGCCAGTAGGATCTGACGGGCAGTAAGTGCCACTTTACTTGGTGTACGACCAAGTGATGCCTGCTGCACGTCTCTCGCAGGAAGATTGCGCCCTGGATGCCATAATAGACAATCTTGACCAGCAGCCAGATGTGTGATTATATGTATCTATGTACTTTAAATCAAGAAGTTGCTCCACCTGTGTTGCAAACTTTGTCTTAACCGGCCATCGGCTTCGACCTCTCGTGCTAAGAGCTTGGGAGTGTTCCGTATAAAATATCCTTTGATAAGATGGAATTATTTCGAGGAACCAGGCAATCCGGCCATATGGTACGAACAGACAAAAGGCGCGTAGGGAGACATGTTATATTACTGCTTAGCGTAAGAAACATCTTCCAAAGAAAATAGTACCTCTATCGGTGCCTTTCTTTAGGTTGCTACGTAAATCGTAGATAATAAGACCGCATACTGCTAGTATGTGACTAATGGCTTTTTTGAGAAAACCGTGTAATGGTAATAACAACCATAATTTTATTCGCCGCTTCCGTCGTAGCCGACCAATTTTCTGCTAAAGATAGCTAGCTTTTGGCTTCACCCGTCTGAGGTACGTATCCGGATGACCCGGCCATAACAATCGCAGAGGTGCTCCCTTTACCCTCTAGCCGAACAATCGGGAACGTAGAGGGTAAACACAGGAGCGAGGCAACCCAGCTTGGCAAAGATCTTAGTTCGAATTGATGCATATGATGGCTTTTACAATCGACAAAGGGAACGTGCATGCATAATAAATTTCAATAGATGCTTAAAAAGGTAAACTCATCGGCTTCGGGAGGAAGCCCCCAGGTGTTGTATTCGGATTTAACATTTGACGATGTATGCCGAAAATCTAAACACTAGTTCGGTTTAGCCGAACATAGACTTGGGGGGAGAAAAGTCCTGACCTGCCAAGAATTAAGGTGGAAGGGAAGGAAAATGAAAAGAAAAATGAAAAATGAAAAACGGAGGGTAAGAAGAGTGACGACACCGGTCTAGCCGTAAAAGCGCCGAAGACGAGCTGCGTTCCATGGGTTTGGTTCGAGGCGGTTGTCTGCCGGGCTCCGAAGACGATAAGCCCCTCCCGCGAGTACTTCGTCGATTATGAAGGGGCCCTCCCATTTGGGATTGAGCTTATGCTTCTGCTTCTCGAGGAGCCGTAAGACAAGTTCACCCATGTTATATGCTTTCGCCCTGACCTCCCTGCTCTGGTAACGCCGGGCCTGCTGTTGATAAAAAGTAGAGCGAGCCCGAGCTATGTCGCGCTCTCCTTCCAAGGCGTCCAAGTCGTCGTGCCGATCTAGCTCGGCCTCCTTTTCTTCGTACATGCGCACCCTTGGTGCATCGTGAATAATATCGCAAGGGAGGACTGCTTCTGCCCCATAGACCATGAAGAACGGTGTGTATCCCGATGATCGATTCGGGGTGGTACGCAGGCCCCACAAGACGGAATCAAGTTCCTCCACCCAATGACAGTCGGACTCATGAAGAGATCGGACCAAACGTGGCTTGATACCACTCATGATGAGGCCGTTGGCCCGTTCGACCTGTCCGTTGGTCTGCGGGTGATACACCGACGCATAATCGAGCTTGATGCCCATTTTTGCGCACCAGTCTTTTACTTCCTGGGTGGTGAAGTTGGATCCATTGTCCGTTATTATACTGTGCGGGACGCCGTAACGGTGTACCACGCCAGATATAAAGTCGATTACCGGTGCGGACTTGGCTGATTTGACAGGTTTTGCTTCGATCCATTTGGTGAACTTGTCCACCATGACCAGTAGGTATTTATTTTTCTTGGTCCCCCCTTTAAGTGGTCCGACCATGTCCAGCCCCCAGACCGCAAAAGGCCAAGTGGTCGGAATAGTCCGAAGAGCCGTTGGGGGCATGTGACTTTGATTTGCGAAAAGTTGGCATCCCACGCAGTATTGGACAAGTGACTGGGCATCCGCTCGAGCGGTGGGCCAGAAGAAACCAGCCCGGAAGGCCTTGCTTACTAAGGCCCTTGCCGCAGTGTGATGGCCGCCCATTCCTGCGTGGATTTCAGCCAGAAGTTGCCTTCCTTCTTTCTCAGATATGCACCTTTGAAGTACTCCGGTGGTGCTTTTCTTGTATAACTCACCCTCGTGGACCTTATAGGCCTTGGATCGCCGAACTATGCGTCTCGCCTCTGTTTGGTCATCGGGAAGTTCTTGACGAAGAAGGTAGGCGAGGAAGGGCTCGGTCCATGATGCAATTACTGCCATGACCTCATGAGCCGAAGGTGTTTCGTCCATTACGGAGCCGCCGATGACTTGATCATCTGGTTCGTTTGTAGGGTGAACAACCTCTTCCGCATTGATGGATCTAGCGCCCCTATCGTCGTCCTGCCAAACCACCGATGGCTTGAAGAGCCGTTCGAGGAAGGTGTTTTTTGGGACAGGGTCGCGTTTGGCCCCCATACGGGCCAGTAAGTCAGCAGCCTGGTTGTTGTCTCTAGCGACGTGGTGGAATTCCATCCCCTCGAACCGTGCGGATATTTTAAGGACGGCGTTCCGGTAAGCCGCCATCTTTGGGTTTTTGGCATCGAATTCGCCGTTGATTTGAGAGATGGCCAAGTTAGAGTCTCCCCGTACCTCCAGCTGTTGTACACCCATTGAAGCTGCCATCCGAAGACCATGCAGAAGTGCTTCGTATTCGGCCGCGTTGTTAGAATCGGCATACATGATTTGCAACACGTATCGGACGTTGTCGCCTGTGGGGGATGTGAGGATGACTCCAGCCCCCAGTCCGGCCAGTGTTTTGGATCCGTCGAAGTACATCGTCCAATGGGAGTATGTGCTATATTCCTTGGGGAGTTCGGCCTCCGTCCATTCGGCGAGGAAATCTGCCAGAACTTGAGATTTAATAGCTCGTCGTGGCTTGTAGGCGATTTCGAAAGGAAGGAGTTCAATGGCCCATTTGGCTATGTGGCCGGTGGCATCCCTGTTATTGATTATATCATTCAGGGGTACTTCGGAGGCCACCGTGACCGAACACTCTTGAAAGTAGTGTCTTAGTTTTCGCGATGCCATAAATACTGTATAGGCTATCTTCTGGTAATGCGGGTATCTGGACTTGCATTGCGTTAGCACTTCTGACACATAATAGACCGGCTTTTGTATCCGGAATTTATGACCCTCCTCCTCTCGTTCGACGACGAGCACTGCGCTAACCACTTGGTTTGTGGCCGATATGTATAATAACATTGGTTCACCGGCGCCTGGTGCTGTGAGTATGGGGTTGCTTGCCAACAGTGTTTTAATTTCCTCTAACGCGGCAGCTGCTTCATCGGTCCATACGAAATTGTTGGTCCGTTTCAGCAGCCTATAGAGCGGTAACGCTTTTTCACCGAGACGGGAGATAAAGCGGCTTAACGCCGCCACACATCCTGCTAGTTTTTGGACATGTTTGAGCTCTGTGGGAATTGCAAGTTCCGATAGGGCGCGGATCTTAGCCGGATTCGCTTCTATTCCTCTATGGGAAACAATGAATCCGAGCAGTTTACCAGCAGGGACTCCGAAGACACATTTCTCTGGATTAAGTCGTATATCGTACTCGCGTAAGCTGGCGAAGGTTTGCCATAGGTCGTCGATCAACTGGCTGACGTGTTTGGTTTTAATAACCACATCGTCCACGTATGCCTCGATTGTTTTGCCAACCTGTTTTCGAGACAGGTCTGGATCATGCGCTGGTATGTAGCCCCAGCGTTCTTTAGCCCGAAAGGCATTGTGTTGAAGCAGAATGGCCCGTATGGGGTGATGAATGCGGTTGCAGCTTGATCGGATTCCTTCATTTTGATCTGGTGGTATCCGGAGTAAGCGTCGAGGAAACACAGTGAGTCGTGTCCGGCTGTGGCGTCAATGATCTGGTCTATGCGTGGTAGGGGAAAAGGGTCCTTAGGGCAGGCCTTGTTAAGGTCTTTGAAATCGATGCACAGCCGCCAGGATTTGTCTTTCTTTGGTACCATCACCAGGTTTGCCAGCCATTCGGGGTGCTTGATCTCCCGTATGAATCCGGCCTCTAGTAATTTGGCCAGTTCTTCACCCATAGCTTGCCGTTTAGGCTCCGAAAAGCGGCGCAGAGTCTGTTTGACGGGCTTAAAGCCTGGGATTATATTCAGACTGTGTTCTGCCAGCCGCCGTGGGATTCCTGGCATATCAGATGAATGCCAGGCGAAGATGTCCCAATTTTCTCGTAAGAATGCTCGCAGCGCTTCGTCCACAGTGGGGTCCAGCTGAGCTCCGATGGACGCTGTTTTACTAGGGTCCGTCGGGTGTACCTGAAATTTGATGATTTCTTTTGCAGGTTTAAAGGACGTGGGTTTGGGCCTTTTACTAAGGATCATGTCGTCCTTGTCCACAGTTGACCGGAGTGCGGTCAATTCCTCTGCAGCGAAGGTCTCGGCTAGTGCTTCGAGGGCGAGCGCTGCTGTTTTGTTTTCGTCCCGGAGGGTTGTACTCAGGTCACTGGCGATTGTGATTACCCCGTTTGGGCCTAGCATCTTAAGCTTCATATACCCATAATGGGGTATAGCCTGGAATTTGGTGAAGGCGTCGCGCCCTAACAAAGCGTGATAGCCACTGGGGAAGGGCACGATATGGAAGAGAAGTTCTTTGGATCGATAGTTATCAGGCGTGCCGAACACTACGTCAAGGGCGACGCGTCCCGAACAACGCGCCTCTTTCCCAGGGATGATCCCCCGGAAGGTTGTGTTGCTATGCTCGATGCGAGATCGGTCGAACTGCATTTTTTCCAGGGTGTCTTCGTAGATGAGGTTCAAACCACTGCCACCATCCATTAGCACCTTCTGCAGTCTAAAACCGTCAATGATGGGGTTTAGGACCGGTGCGGCCGGTGTTCGACCGGGACGGATGGTTGGTTGGTCAGTGACTCCGAAGGTGATTGGTGTGTCTGCCCATGGACTTGCTGTCGCCACATGGTAAACTTGTTCGAGTTCTCTAAAGCTCTCTTCCTCCTATTCTTAGAGGGGAACGTTTCGTAGATCGTCAGGACTTCCGTGTTGTATTCTCGTGGCATTGAGTGGCGCCTGTTCGGCGGTTGGTCCTGGAGAATAGCTTCTCCACTTTTTGCAACCTGCCTGACGACCCAACAAGCTCTAAGGCTGTGAGTCGGGTTGGTGTTCAGCAGTACAGAATGTATAGGGCATGGTTTGTCCAACAGTCCGTCAAGGACGGTTTTGGCCCCCATAGGGGGTCTATTTCTCTTTTCGGCGGGTTCGTGTTCGGCTAGCCGCTTCGGGGGTATCCTCTTTTTCAGATCTCCTATGGAGTGTTCGGCAAAGTCTGGTTCCGCGAGTAGCCGTTCGGCTTGCCAGGTGCTCTCCATGGCGCAGTACTTTTGCACATTGTCCGATAACTCGGTGAAGCTGCGAACATGCCGCCGAGATAGGGCATTGAGGATCCCTTCATCGTGACAATTGCGAATGAAAGTTGCCATTATCTCCTGGTCGCCAGAGCCTGGTACCCTGTCTCTGACGAGGAGAAGCCTGGCCCAAAAGTGGTGAACCGACTCCCCCGGTAATTGTTTGACGTCCCATAAGTCCGAAGACTTGGACTCTCCTGCGATGCAAGAGTGCTCGGCTTGGGAGGCGGGTGGGAGAAATTTCGGCTTCGCGCCGCGATGTGAGTTTGGGACAACGGGGTTCGGCGCAGGGCTCGGGTTGCGCGCAAGATCGGGAACCGATACCGAGCTATTCTTGAAGCGGGTTTTCGAGTCCGGGTTATCCGCGGGATCTTGATGATCGGAGACCGGGATATAAACTGTTTTTAGTTTTGGTTGTTGGGAGGACGAGCCTTCGGCCGGGCACTCGACGGTGGCAACCAAGTGAGTGACCGAGGGAGAGTGAATTTCCCTGTTATCGGTTTTAAGCCCGATCTGGTCATAGACCGGGGTCTGGTGGCGGTCGGCTAGGCCAAAGGTTCGAATCCGATCCAGTAGCTCGTTCAAGGATGAGATGTTGGCTGGGTAAGCGCTACCGAGGCGCGCGGAGCCGATCTGTGGCGCCGTGGTCCCAGGATCGTTCAAAGGCGAATATGGGTTATGTTCGGTCGCGACGGATCCGGGCGTATCAACGAGGTCGGGCGTGCTAGACGGCCCGAGGGGGGAGGCCACCTTGGAGGCGACGCCCGATGCCTCCGACGTCAAGGCGTCGGATTCTACGGGCTTCTCCGTGGGAGTTGAGGGCCTCATCCAAAAGAGTTCTCCCCGGGAATCAGCGGCGAACTCTAGGTTCCCGAACCTGATTTCCTGACCGGGAAAGAAACTTCCGATCTGGCCACGATGGCCAGTCGGATCGGCGCGCGATGGTGCGCCGCCACCTGCGGGGGTCTGTCCGGGGACAGCGGCATCCTGGTCACAGACCCCACGGCTTATGAGAAGACGAGCCATCGATTCTTTCGGTGATCACAGCGGAACTCTCAATGAAAGCACCAATGTCGGTGTCAAAACCGGCGGATCTCGGGTAGGGGGTCCCGAGCTGTGAGACTAGGATCGATGGTAACAAAGGGACGAAGGAGACGATGTTTACCCAGGTTCGGGCCCTCCTATGGAGGTAAAACCCTACGTCTTGCTTGTGTATATTGATGATATGAAGGTTACAGAGTTGATCTACCTCGAGATCGACTAGCTAGAACCCTAGATGAGTTTCCATGTCCTATGATCTAAAACCCTCTGGCTTATATAGACGCCAGGGGTCATTAGGGTTACATATAGTCGGTTGCCCACCGGAGGGGAAAACATGCCTAATCTACTATCTTCAACTTGACGGGCACGCCACGGCTCCTGAGGTCTCCTCTCTAGCGACGAGGCCTTCGATCAATCTCATCCTCAGCGAGCGGCCCATTGGCCCGACCTATGAGAAATAGGTCGGCAGTCCGAGGACCCCTTAATCCCGGACTCCCTCACATGGGACACATGGGTGCTACCATGGGTGGCATGGGAAGCATGGGTGCACCTCCGGGAGGCATGAGCACCATGGGTGGCATGGGAAGCATGGGTGCACCTCCGAGAGGCATGAGCATCATGGGTGCACCTCCGGGAGGCATGAGCACCATGGGTGCACCTCCGGGAGACATGAGCAACATGGGTGGCATGGGAGGCATGAGTTTTGCTATACTCATGGGAGGCATGGGAGCACCTCCGGGTAACATGGGTGGACGCATGTCTTCCGGTGTGCCTCCTTCGGCATCTCCGAGAGACAATGAAGAGGAGGACGAAGATGAGACTTCGGATGAGGATGATGAATCGGAGGAAGAGGAGGACGAAGATGACGATGCGGCATGATTGATCATGTGCCATTTGTTTGTGTGAACTTGTTATGTTAAACTTCGTTTGTGATTTTGAACTTGGTTGGATGATGGGATGATGTGAAATGCTTTTGAAATTCCTATGTGTTTTTGTGTTTCATTTTTTATCAAATATGATCAAATTATAATGCATGTTGCAAGCGCCGGCTGCTCGCGCACGCTGCAGTTTTGCGCGTCTGCTAGAGCGCCGTGCGCGCGCTATATTATGCGGCGGTCGCTGGAGCCAGCGCTCGGCCGCGCGCTAAAAATTGCTTTACGCGCGCTGCAAACCCACTTTTTGCGCGCCGCGCGTTGGGCGCCTGTTGGAGATGCTCTAAGAGAAGGGGCAAAAGGGGGGTGCTCGTGCCGCTCCCTCTCGTGGTGTGACCCCCACCATGTAGGTACGTAAGAGCATCTACAGCCGGATATGACAAATTCGGCCCCTCAAACGCCCGCGGACGCGCCCGGACGCGTCCGCGGGCACTGATCCGGCACGCCTCAAATCCGTCAATCTGCATCCGCATCTCTCAAATTTCATCCCCTACATCCATACAAAAGCATGCAAAGTAAATCCTACGTACTACCCTAGCTACTCTTCGTCGTCGGTGATGTCCACGACGACGGAGCCGGGCGCCGGCTGGACGGGCGGGGAGGAGGCCTCCGGTTCATCCTCCTCCTGCTCCATCTCATCGATGAAGGCCAAGCACTCCACGTGTTTCGTGGCTTCTTGCGCCTCCATCTCCTGCCGGCGACGGCGTCTTGCATTCGCTTCCGACTCCGACCGGAGGGAATCGAGGATGGCCTGTTACTCCGCCCGGAGATCCCCGTCGCCAGCGTCCCCCACATCCTCCTCCCCCGGCTCATCCCCCTCCTCCTCCACCTCTTCATCCTCCTCCTCCACCTCCACTTCCTCCTCCTCCGACTCCTCCTTCGGATCCACTACATCCGGAGGTAGCCCCGCGGCGATCCGGGCTTCGCGCCTATTCAGGATCCGCTCAAGGAGCTCGAGCTGGCGCTCCGGCGTCAGGAACGCCTGGCTCCTCACCCGGCGGCGTGGGGGCATGGCTGCGGATGGGTGGAGTGGAAACTGGCGGCGGCGACGGACAGGATGAGGAGGAAGATGTAGATGTAGGGTTTCGGGGTCCGCCGGTGCACTTAAATAGCCGGGCAATGCACTACGCGGCCCGCCGAAGCTGCGACACGCGGCGCGACCGGTCCGGCGGAGGAGACGATCTTCGGACCGCCGGGTTGGCAGGCGTTTCCGGCTAGGCCCCGTTCGTCAGTCCGACGTGGCGGGCGTGCCCGGGCGCCCCCATATCGGCCCCATATTTGGGCTGGATATGGGGGGTGCCGGTCAGCCCGGGCGTTTAAGGGCCGTTTGAGGGCCGTTTGAGAGGCCCGTCTGGGTAAAAAAAAAGTGACCGGACACTGCCCGGGCGTTTGAGGTGGGTTTGAGAGGTCCGGTTGTAGATGCTCTAATGGCGTTGTGCTAGATGTTCGATGCTGCACTAGGATGGTTAGTTGCCGTGATTGCTGTCTGAGATCTTAACTCGGCGTGTTGGCATTGACATAGAAGGATCTGATCTGAACTTTGGCAGTAGCATGACTAGTGAGCAGACGCGGTTTTGGACCCGAGGCAACCTCGGACACAATATTTTTTTCAGAACGGATAAAGATTTGACTCATCGATTAATTATGCATAAATTTTTTACTCAATTAATTAACAAAAAATCGAACGAAACCAATACAAACCAACTACATATGGACTACTCAGAGACAAGTCCGTCGATGAAGGTGGCCGAGGTGGATAACCGCCCAGGGCCCCCAAATATTTGGGCCCCCTAATCACGACATTTTTTTTGCGAAAACCTAATCACTAGGTATTAGTCTATTACACCTCAAAAAAAAAGGTATTAGTCTATTAGGTGTAGGTTTAAAATCAGAAAAAAAATAGTAAAGCTCATGAGCCCATTCACCCAAATCAGTTTTAATTGATCGATTCAACCTAGCAAAGCCAGCCCATGAGGTCCTAGTGAATCGATCAATCAAAGCCAGCCCATGAGGTCCTAGTGAATCGATCAATAGATCGTTTTTCTGCCCTAGTGCATCGATTGCTAAGGCCCTGTACAATTGCTAAGGCCCTGTACAGTGGCAGGTGCTTGCACAGGTGCGTGAGAAAAAAAACGGAAAACCCCGTTTTTTTTTCTAAAGATTGGGCTGCACAGGTGCTTAGAAAGGCAGACAGAAGCAAAGATTTGCTTCCGGTGCCTGGAAGAAATAACTGCCCCATACAAGACATGAACGCTTCAACCCATTGCCTTCATTGACAAAAAAAAGAGAAAAAGAGCCCAGCTAGCACCCCCGTACAAAGCACTTTGGTAACCATTAGGGCAGGGGAATGGGAGTTTGCATCTGGGAGATGTATAGGGATTAGACATGGGAAGTAGATTTTTACTCCCATTCCCTTGTTTGGTATAAATTGGGAATTAGATGGAGATAGAGCTCTACCCACGAATTAACAGGGTACCCCATGGGAAGAAAACGGTGGGAATTGGCCCTCTCAACTCCCCTTCCCATTCCCACTTATATTCCCATTCCCTCTAATCAAACAAAGGACTTTTAATCTCCTCAACCCTCAACTCCCATTCCCCATCTCTAATTCCCACGAACCAAACACGCTGTTAGCGTTGGGAAGTAACGAAATTTTGGAGACGCGACGCATATAGCACCGGTGCACATGCATCTGCGTTTTACAAGGCCTAACAGGCCCCAACAACGCCGTCGGTTCTGCTTCCCCCGACCGTCCACCAGACTCTGGCGCCAGATCGTCTACCTGGATGCCTGCTTCGGCATTTGACGATCGCCCACGGCCAGTCAATTACGAGCGCCATCACCTTCGGTCCTCCACTATCATGTAATGAGTTTATTTGTTTTGATTAGACTAGGTGGGAAGCGGCCGAACAAGTCTAGGATTAGGACAAAATTAAGTTTGACCTCGGTAGTTCTTGTTTTTTTTGGCTGTTGAAAAATCATCATGTATGTGGTTGTGTGATGATTTCGATTGACCATGGTGGAAATTTAGGGTCCTATTTCGATTTTTGCCCCAAGGCCCCAATTTTCTGGAGACGGCCCGCTAAGAGAGTATGCAATCTCATATGCGCACGAATAACGACCACCAGCCCCACACTACTACATCACAAAGAAACCCCCGACGAGAGTAACTCGGCTGTAGACCACCTGCACCATCTAATCCACGATATGTCTACACAAAAAAAACTAAAAGAGGTGAGAATTATGTTAGGATTCACTCTAGTTACATGTAAGTCGTCTGATTTTTGAATTTGGGTAAGTCCAATTCCTGACCGTCGATTCTTTTGTCAAGGTTCATGTTGTTATTTTTTCTTGTGTTGTTTCATGGTTTCTCAGGCTGACTTTTTAATCGCCCTGTTTGGGGTAAGTCAATTTTAACTTAGGTTGGATTTTTTATTGCCACTGCTTATGATAAGTCCATTTTTCTCTTAGGCTGAATTTTTTGACTTGTCCTTGTTGGGTAAGTCCGTTTTTCTATTGGGCTTGAAGCCTGTTACACATTGCATTTTTTATTTGTATTTTTTTTGCTTTTGCTTTTTTATACATATTTTAGTCATGTTTTCTTTTTTACATAGGTATTTTTGGTATCGTCTTAGCTATATGTAAGTTGTTTAAAAGTTGATTTTCCGCCGGTCAATTCTTTTGGCCGTTGATTTCTTCTTCGAGATCCGTGCTCCTTTTTACCTTGTTCTGTTCCGTGAGTCGTTTTGGCCTTGCTTTTTTTGGCTGACCGCATATTTAGTCTAGTCAATTACTTAGCGGCCTGAAGCTATTACCTGTGCGACCCAACCCTCCCCTCACTCCCTTTGTTCTTTTCTGTTTTTTTGTCTTTCTGCTTTTATTTGCTTTTGTTTTTTCATTTTCTTTATAGTTGTTTTTTCTGTGTTTTTTGGGATGTTGTGTGAGTGTAAATATATACACACATAAATAATAAATATTATGTAAAAATTACACTATTATACGATTATTCTTTGCATATAGTAAAATAGTGTAATTTCAGTGCAAAGTTGTGTGCAAGTTTTATTTCCTTCTTAATGGGTAACCAATGCTCCTCATTTATTGTTTATAAGAAATAATTATTGAAAATTTTAGGTATTGTTTACTTTATTTTTTCTTTATATAAGGGTAATGCCAATGCTACTAATTTATTTTATCTTACAGTATCTTTTACGAAAATTTCAACATTATATGTTTATTCTTACATATTTGAAAAAAAACATTTTTGTTTATATTATGTGCAAATTGTGTCATTGTTTGTTTTAATTTTCTTTATTTTTACAGGGTAATAACAATGGCAGTAAGTCATTTTTCCTTAGAAAACAACATTTTTTATTTTTTATTTCTGTTTCATTTTGTTTATTCATTGTAATACAAATATAACACATTCGTTGTTTTTAGAAAACTTCATTATTTTTATCTTGCTTAAGTTTTCATTTCGTTTTCGTTCTTCTCTAAGGGTAATACCATTGTCGCTAATTCATTTCTTCCTAGAAATCTTTTTTTTGTGTGTGTATTTTCACTATGCTTATTATTGTATATTATAAAAAAGCGCAATTTCTGAGAAAATTGTGTGCAATTTTTATTTGTTTATTTTTTTGCTTTTTAAAGGGTAGTAGCAATGTCACTAATTCATTCTTCCTTGGAAAACTTCATAATTGGAATTTTATTTAGTTTTATTCTTTTTATTTCTTCTTAAAGGGTATTACCAAAGCTACCATTCTTTCTTTCTTAGAAAACTACATTATTTGATTTTATTTTAGTTTATCTTCATTTTCTTTCTTCTTTAATTCTAATACAACGCCACTAATTCATTCTTTCTTAGAGAAATCTCGTAATTTTGATTTTATTTTTATTATTTGTTCTTAAAGGGTAATACAAAAGCCTGTAATTCATTTTTTCTCATAATTTTTTAGTATTCTGATTTTGTTTTAGCTTCTATTTCATTTCCTTTCTTCTTTAATGATAATACAAATTCCAGTAATCCATTCTTTACAAAAATGAACTATTATATGCTTACTGGCTAATAGATCGTGCGTTGCAACATGGACCTACATATTCTCTTTTGTTCTTTCCATTTTCCTTTTTGTTTAAGGGTAATACCAGTGCCACTAATTCATTCTTCCTTATATTTTGTTTTTAAAAGTCTTATTTTTTTATTTCATTTTCTTTTTTCTTTAATAGCATACCAATGACACTAATTCATTCTTCCATATAAAACTTCGTTATTTTAATTTTGTTTTAGCTTTTTTTTATTTTCTTTCTTCTTTAATGGCAATGAAAATGACATTAACTCATTTCTTCTTAGAAAACATATTTTTCGCAAAACTTTCACTATTGTATGTTTATTCTTGCATATTATAAAAAAAACACAATTTCCGTCTAAATCATGTCATTTTTTTCATTATTTGATATAATTTTTATTTATAAAATCTTAATATAAAAAAGCACAGTTAAAACCATGGTATTTAATTTTCTTATGGCATTTTAAGACTACTTACGAAATAAGGGGAGTTGTTTTTGGAATAAAGCCATGTCTCACTGTAAAGATGATCGGTAGCACTATTTCTATAGGTGAAACTTTTTTAGTGAAGTTCTTTATGACCAACGAGCGAAAAATTGATAGCAACATCCATGTAGGTGCAACATTTTTAGAGAAACACTCCCGACCGTGACGACGGACTCCTTACACAAACGTTCCTGTCGGGTTGGCGCAAATTCCATGCTGATGCAAGAAGCTACTAATCTCATGAGAGAGAAAAGCCCAACCAAATTTCCACACTAATGCTAGAAAAATAGGAGTACAAAAAGGGCATAGCATAAAATAAAAATAATCAACACATTCGATACGCTAAAGATGTTGCTCTCGGCCTCTCGCATTTGTGAGGCCAGTCCTGCTAGTTGTACCATAAAGAAGCGCTTCTTCAAGTATGTTTGCCGAGTTTATGAAATCTCTATTCCTAAAGTGACACTTGGTAGCTTCTTGTCTTGGTTTTTTTTCGTCATCCCTCCCACCTCTATCTGGTTTTTTTTCGTGAAGTGGCTCCCACGTACGGAACGAAGAAAAAAACGGACGAAAATAGATCGATCGAGGCTCCCACGTCCGTCGTGAATAAAAATCGGACGAAAAAAAACGATCGGGGAACCCACACCCGACGCTCCAGCCAATCGCCATTCCATTGCTGCGTACGCAAACCCCAGATCGCCTCCATCACCGCCATCGCCAATCGCCTCCATCATGAACCCCAGATCGCCTCCATCCCGGAGGCCTTCGCCGTCATCCAGGATCCCGCCTAGAGGAGCCGCCGCCGCCTTCAGTGTTGATCTCCAGGTCGCCGAGGACCACAATGTCCACCGTCCATATCCCTTCCTGACCTTCGAGGTCAGCGCCTGGTATTTTGCACGCACAGGTACATCTGTTAAGATCCGGTAGTTCAAATCTGCAAGTAACACAATTCTGTACACCTGCTACGAGACGTGTTCTCCCTGTACACACAATTACATGACTTTCCCTTTCTAATTCTTTGTTGTAAATTCAGCGAATCACTGCATATACCTGGAGGCCTGAGTCAACAAATGTCATGGATTAGCAAATAATGCACGCACCATCCCCTCGATCTACCTGCCGCCGACAGATTGACTCTGGAGGACACGCAGCCTACGGACAGGAATCGACGTGTCTTGCTGCCGCCGACTGCCACCGACGGACCGAGTCAGGAGGAGACGGCGTCGGACGGGATCGACGTCGCCGATCTACCAGAGAAGACGCCGCCGAGGACGTCCGCCATCGAGGCCGCGGACGTAAGGGATCACCACCACCGACCTCAATAGGAGACGCCTGTCGCCAGTGCACGGCTTAATAAACCCCAGTGCACAGGGATACACAGGTATGCTGAAACATACGATGGCTACAGATGTTTGTTCCGTTGTTTGGTTAGTTCATCATGCAGACAATGCGTTTCTGGTTCAAATTGAATGACTAATTCTGCTAACTGGTGCGTGCCTTTTATTCACGACATCTGCTAAAGTAAATGGGCAGGATCTGTCACACAGCTGATGTACCTCCATCAAAAGGGACTGCAGTTCTTTCGTATATTTTGTAGCCTTTAGTACTGATGTAATTTCAGGTGATCTGCCTGGAATCAGAGGAACAGTTCATGTTAGCAACAAATGGTTACGGGAGGGAATAATTTTTTTGATAGGGAGGTCAGGCATTGCTGTCGAGCGCACCCTTTAGCATATGCAACAACTGACCTATGTCACCAAGGTTCTCAATCCTGAGCTTTTCACTCTTGCAGCTTGGTTTGTGATCTTTTGCCAGCTCAACAGCTCGTCCTCGATTTCGTAATACTACTCGACAATCTCCTGCGTTTGCAACAAGCAGTGTCATGTACATTGAATGAGGTGGATGAGAGTATATCATACGGTGCAAACAAATAACCAATCTGGTACAGCAACTAATAAGGGCAAGGAGGCCCGTATGACAGCTTGGTACAGCAAAGAACCTTGTGTTCGGCTGGGACATTGGGGGTTGAAGCAATAAATGTGAAGTGGCTGTCAGATACTCCCTCCGCCTGAAAATACTTGTCGCACAAATGGATACAAATAGATGTATCTAGAACTAAAATACATCTAGATACATCCATTCCTATGACAAGTATTTCCGGATGGAGGGAGAAGTAGCCTCTATAATTTCAAAAATATGATGGAAAAATGTCTAACCAACAACCCAGTTAGTTCTTCTACCCAAGAACATAACAATGCACAGCTTCAAATAAATTTCTTTTCTATGTCAACAAACTGGTTTGGATTTAACTCCTTGCAATATTGCTTAATGAATGGAAAACATTACAACAAACTGGAGAAACATTTGATATACGAACTCCGGTTGGTTTTATAAGTCAGGCATGGATCTTTAGGTCTTTAATCTCCCATTTCAGTCAAACACGACCTCGGTTTAATATACTACTCCAGTTCATCTCTTTTCTTTTGCCTAAAGAATTATTTGATGTCCAACATCACTATAGCTGATTACTCTCAATTTAATCTACTACTTCGGTTCATCTGTTTTGTTTTGCCTAAAGAATTATTTGATGTCCAACATCACTACAACTGATTACTGATAACTGTTTAACATTTAAACCATTGATCTTTGCACGGAATGTGGATTAATTCGTCAACTATTCACTTATGTAGGGCATACGATTGATAGGTACATATATGGGGAATCCACACAGCAAGGCAACGGAACAACAAACAACGTCAGATGTACCCCCATGTGTTGCAGGCCAGATGGAGGTGACAAATGTTGACGACTACAACCCAGAGATTATACCCGTAACTGACGATGTTGGTGAGATTTACCATGGCAGTCCAGGTATAAGGCCGTGCAAATATAGCCAACATAATTTTTTACCTCCATCATATCATTTTTATGTGAGCAATCGTACCTAAAAAGACTTGGACACGCACAACATATCTAATGGATCAAGCGTGTGACTTATAGGAATGCATAGTAATCCCTCAGAACGGATGATGCTTGAACAGACCGAACAACCAATTCATTCCCAACTCACTGATGATGGTATCACAAATATTCATCAACCTTCCAATTTGATTTCAGGTTAGTTTTAAATGTAAGGAAAATTTGCCTTCGTTCGGTTAGCAGTAAACTGACTCGTTCTGTCTAATATTTGTTATTTCACATGATGCATACAACCCAGCAATCTCATGCATACATAGTGAAGCTTCATTACCAGCTGTCAGTAATCTCACGCAGGTTAATGCCACAGATGTCGCAGAAAGTTCAAATGGTATTACCTGATACGTCTTGGGTTTATTCTCATATATTAACCTAGCTTGTGGCTTTTATGTTGTTCCAGAAAGTGGGAATGCTTCCCTTAAAGATGCTCATGATGGCGTCAAAGATTTACCTGTTTCTAATGCATCATCCGAGCACAATTTGGGTAGAGGGCACCGACTTAGCCAAGAGGTTCGATCGTAGGATAACACTTTGCGGTAACGACAACCAGAGGCACAGTATACATGTGACTGATGGCTCATATGACCCGCTGTCTTATCCCCTCTTCTACCCAAGGGGGAGCTAGGCTGGCATCCGAAACTACCTAAACGTAGGCCATGATGATGATGATGATGCAGGTAGGCCTTCTGCGTATTATGTCGTTTTGATAAATAATATAATTCTCAAATGAATCCTAATTTCTGCATTACTCATACATATGCAGAGGGGAATAGCAGGTTATGCGTCTCCGTGAGAGACTACTACTGTTACATGCTGCAAACACGGCCAGCGATATTCAATCCCATACTCTGTGGAGCGCGCTTGCTTCAGCAATGGGGGGTCGACATGTACATCAAGATTGAGAGTTGTAGGCTGAAATGGTACAGAAAGAACCAAAAGCAGATTCGTGCCGACCTGTATAAAGGAGTTGTTGATGCGATCACATCCGGGGAGACTCGAGGAAGCGTTGTGGGAGTAAGGATAGTGCTTCCTGGAACATACCCTGGTGGCGACCGTGACATGAAGCGGAGGCATATGGATGCCATGGCAATTGTACATACATACGGGAAGCCTGACATCTTCTTGACCATGACCTGTAACCCTAATTGGGAAGAGATATCAAATGAGCTGAATCCTGGTTAGACAACGCAAGACCGACCTGATCTTGTGGCTCGCGTGTTCCATGGCAAGCTAGAGGCTATGAAAGAGATGTTGTTCAAGAAGCATATCTTGGGTGTTGTTGCCGCTTATGTATGTGTAGTCGAGTTCCAGAAGAGGGGCCTCCCCCACGCACACTTTCTGTCGATCATGGATTTGACATATAAGCTCGTCGTACCGGAGCAGTACGACCGACTCATTTCCGCCGAGCTCCCAGATAAGCAGAAGTATCCGGAACTCTACGCGTTGGTGGTCAAACATATGATGCATGGACCATGCGGTGCTCTCAACCCCAAAAATGTGTGCATGCAAGAGAACCAGTGCAAGTGCAGGTACCCGTGGCCGTTCAATGAAAACACGGCACAGGGCAAGGACTCATACCCAGTATATCGGCGTAGAGACACTGGTCGGCAGGCTATGGTCCGAGGTAAGATGTTGGATAACAGATGGGTTGTGCCTTATAACCCTTACCTTCTACGGATGTTCAATTGCCACATCAACGTTGAGGTCTGCTCGAGCATAAAGGCCGTCAAATACCTTTACAAGTACATATACAAGGGCCATGATAGGGCTTCTTTCAGTATCGACCAGCCTGACGCCGATGGTAACATTGATGAGATCAAAAGATACGTCGACGCGAGGTGGGTTACTCCTCCGGAGGCGATGTGGAGGATATTTGGCTTCCCCTTATGCGCCAACTCCCCGTCTGTCCTACAGTTGCCTCTTCATCTCCCGAATCTGCACATGGTGGCATTCAATGCGCAAGCTGACTTGACCAATGTCGTCGCCTCTGAGAATGCTTCAAAATCCATGTTGACGGAGTATTTCAAGGCTAACCAGGACCACCCGTGGGCTAGGAATATATTGTACAAGGACTTTCCTGGGAGCTTCACATGGCAGAAGAGAACGAAGTATTGGAAGCCGCAGGTGGAACATTATCAAATAGGTCGAATCGTGTCTGCCAATCCTGCCGAGGGGGAGCGATGCTATCTGCGTGTGCTGCTAAACCATGTTTCGGGCAAGACATCCTTCGAGGACTTGCTCACCGTGGACGGCAGGCTATGTGGAAGCTTTCGAGAGGCTGCTGAGAGGTTGGGACTCATCGAAGCAGGCAACACACTCGACGATTGTCTTACTGAGGCAGAGCAGTGGGCGATGCCATGTTCACTAGTCGTGGATTTTCACAACAATCTTGGTGCATTGCGAGCCAGGCGACGTGCGCGGTTTATGGGATAGGCACCTCGAGCCTATGTCTGATGACTACCGTCGATCACACACATGCCCGAATGAGGTGGAACAAATGGTGTTGCTTGACATTAGGGGTATGTTGCAGTCCATGGGTAAAGACATAGTTGATTTCCCTCTTCCAAGCATCGACGATGCTTTCGACCCAACCAGTGGTGAGGCCGGAGAGGTGATCGAGGAATCCAACGTCGAGTTTGACGTGAACGACACTAAATTGGTCTCGCCACTAAACTTGGAGCAGAGGGTTGCATACGACGAGATACTAGCAGCAGTTGACCGCGGTGATGGAGGTGTATTCTTTGTTGATGGCCCAGGAGGTACACAGGGAAGACCTTTCTGTACAAGGCGCTACTCGCCAAGGTTCGGAGCGAGGGCAACCTTGCTATCGCTACCACGACATCTGGCGTCGCCGCTTCTATCATGCCTGGAGGAAGGACTGCCCACTCGAGGTTCAAGATCCCATTGAGCTGCGACGATGGTGCCTCATGCAGTTTCACCAAGCAGAGTGGGACCGCGAAGCTACTAAGGATGGCCTTATACCTGGCCATGGGAAACCCGGCCCGGACGGCCCGGCCCGAAATTTCCTGGCCGGGCCGGGCCGGGCCTGTCCATCGGGCCGGGCCTGGGCCTCAGAAAGCAGCCCGAACAACAAGTCGGGCCGGGCCTGGGCTTCAATTTTGGCCCGAAATTAGGCCCGGCCCGGCCCGAGCACATAGCAGGCCAACTCACATCCCGGCCCAGTCCGTCGCAGCCCCCACTTCCACTCCTCACCCCGTTGCCCTAACTCGCGTCTCCCAGTCCCAGCCCCCACCTCATCTCGATCCAGCCCTCACTCCTCACGACATGGCGGCTGCGCCGCCCACGTAAACCTAGACCCTGCCGGCCGGCGCCCTTCGTCCCCGACCGCGGCCGCCCCGCACCGCCCCGACCGCGGCCGCCCCGCACCGCCCCGTCCCCGACCGCGGCATCCCCACCCCGTCCACGACCGTGGCATCCCCGCGCCCGTCCCCGACATGAGCCGCCCCACCCCGTCCCCGACTTGAGCCGCCGCACCTCATCCCCGACCGCGGCGTCCCCGTCCCTTCCCCGACGTGTGCTGCCACGCCCTGTCCCCGACCGCGGTAGTGAGTGGTACATTTGTAATCTGTTTGTGAGAATTAGAATGATATGCTGCTGTAGTGAGTGGTACATTTGTAATCTGTTTGTGAGAATTAGAATGATATGCTGCTGTTAGTGAGTGATATGTTGTTGTTAGAATGATATGGCTAGTCTTGGTTGTTGAAAATAGTGTTGTTTATGATGGTTATATGCTGCTGTTAGAATGATATGCTGCTGTTAGAATGATGGAGTGATGGTTATATGGTGTTGTTGTGATGTTTGCATATGATACGTTTGTAATCTGTTGTTGTACTGCTGTGTATATGGTGCAGATGAATTCAGGAGACTTAGAAGGACCGGAGGGTGATGAACCAGATTACCATCCCGAAGAATTAGAAGGGCAGGACGGCCCGATGCAATTGTTTATTGTACCGGCGGATCCTCCTCGTACTCGGCAGAAACGTGCAAGAGCAAGGGGAAAACAGCCAGCAGATGATGTTCATGGACAGGAAGGAAGTGTACCAACAACCGAAGGGGCACAGCCAGAACCTAGTGCGTCCAAATTGAAGTCAAAGGTATGGCTGGACTTCACAAAGATCTCCAAAGATGGTGATCCAATGATGTTAGCTAAATGCAATCATTGCCAGAAGGAATTGTTGGCGAAATCAACAAATGGTACATCCCATCTACTTAGACACACTGAAAAGAAGCATAAGATTGAACAAGCAACAATGAATAACTTCTTCTTGAAATTTGAAACAAATGATGATGGAACAACTGCATTAAGAAATGGTAGATTTGATGTTCAAGTTGCTAGAAATTCAGTCTCTATTTATCTTGTGTCTGGTGCTCATCCCTTTACAACAGTTGAAGAAGATGGATTTAGAACAATGATGTCTGCTTGTTGTCCACAATTCAAGTCTATTGGTCGGCATACAATAAAAAGAGAGATAATGGCAATGTTTCTTAGCCAGAAAAAGGAATTGATGGAAATTATTCTTGATGCCCCTGGTAGAGTTAGTTTCACATCCGACAATTGGAAATCCGAAGTCACCAAGCATAGCTATATTTGCATTACTTGCCATTACATAGATGTTGATTGGAAACTAAACAAAAGGATTGTATGGTTCAAAAAAATTGATCCACCATATGATGGAGCATCTATTGCGGATGAGGTCCACCTAGCTTTTCGTGAATGGAGGTTTGATAAGAAAGTGATGTGCATCACTCTTGATAATGCAGCCTATAATGATAGGATGATAGCTTGCTTGCTTACCCATTTGTCAAAAGGTGCTTTACCTTTGGCCGGTAAATTCTTCCAAATCCGTTGTTGTGCACACATACTGAACTTGGTAGTTCAAGCTGGTTTGACATTGATTGATGAGTGTGTTGGCAAACTTAGAGATGGTATAATGTACCTAAAGGCTTCTTCCAATAGGCTGCATAAGTTTTATAATACTGCTACAACTATTTTCAACCTAGAAGAATCAAAAAGGTTGAAACCTGATATGCCCATCCGTTGGAATTCAACCTACACTATGCTTGGCTGCTGTTTGTACTTTAGAGAAGTGTTGCATTGGTATTCTGAGAGGGATAGCATATTTAAGGTGAACTTTTGGCTATCCGAAGAAGAATGGGCCAAGATAGCTCATATGTATCAGTTTTTGGAGGTTTTCTTCAAGGTAACTACAATTTTCTCAGGAACAAAGTATCCAACAGCCAACTTATACTTCATGAATGTCTATCTTGTTCATTCTGCTATTATTGAGGCTAGTGCTGGAATAAATAGTTACATGGCTCCAATGTTGGTAGTTATGAGGGAGAAATTCATGAAATATTGGTCCGACTATAGCGTATTTCTGTCTTGTGCTGCTGTTCTTGATCCCCGCATTAAGTTCAAGTTCTTAGGATATGCCTACTCCAAGCTATATGATGGTGATGATGCCCTTCAGCGCATTAATCTTGTTAAAAGTACAATGACTTCTTTATTTGATGAGTATGGTAGTGGGGTACATGTCAATGAGAACTTAGCAACAAGTGCATCCTCAAGCACTTGTGGACTTGGTGCATTTTCTGACTATGATCAGTACGTGGAAAGCACGAGCTCACATGAAGAGAAATCTGAATTGGAATTGTATTTGGATGAACCTGCGAAGAAGTTGAATGAAAATGTCAATATCTTGGATTTTTGGAGTAAGTCTGCAGCTAGGTATCCGCAACTAGCAAGAATGGCACGTGATATCCTTGCAGTTCCTGTGTCAAGTGTTGCTTCAGAATCTGCTTTCAGCTTGAGTAAGAAGGTTATAACCCCGAATCGAAGCTCACTTAAACCAAAGACGGTTGAGGCTTTAATGTGTTTGCAAGATTGGTATCGTTGCAAACTGCAAAAAAAAGAAGTTACACATTGTAATTTTGTTTGTTTCACATTCTTATGTGTATGTTTTATTTGCAAATGATCCAATCAATTCTTGTAGATAATAAGAGAAAGGCAGAAGAAGTGATTGCGCTAGATAATGAGGAAGATTCATCTTCTTCGGATGAAGAATGTAACATACCTATTCTTTGTTCATGTCAATTCCATTTTATACTATCGCTAACTTTCTGTTCATTCCATCTTGTAGAGTTGTTGCTGGACTGCTAGAGCATTGAGAAAAGAAGATTCAGAGAAGGCATGGCGAGATGGCAGCCAACCCACTACTAGTGTTTATTTTGGTTCTGGACTATAAATCTGTAATGATATTCATGCACTTGTGTTTGTCGAAACTGGAGCATTTATAACTTTAGATGCTATTGTCAAAACTGGACAGTTTAGATGCTGCTGTCGAAACTGAACATTTAGATGCTGCTATTGTTTTGCTATAAAACTGTGATGTTCTGTTGTCAAAGCTAGTGCTGTTTTGTTGTCAATTTCCTGCTGTTTAGTACTGCTGTTTGCGGCTGTTTGCTGCTGTTTAGTACTGCTGTTTGCTGCTTTTTAGTACTGTTGTTTGCTGTTCTTTACTGTCAAAACATGTGCTGTGATGCTGGACAGATTTTCCAGTTATTTTCCTGTTGGTTTCCTGCTGTTTTCCCTTATGTCGGGCCGTCGGGCCGGGCTTCGGGCTTTCGGGCTTTCCCTCGGGCCGGGCTCGGGCCTGGAAAACGCAGGAAATTGTCGGGCCGGGCCGGGCTCGGGCCTGTCCTGCAGACGTCGGGCTTTTGTTGGCCCGGCCCGAAACCCGGCCCGGCCCGAGATATGGCCAGATATAGATGGCCTCATTGATACTATGGGACGAGGCCACCATGACTAGGCGACAGGCGGTCGAGGCACTAGACAACAGCATGCGCGACATCATGGGAAGACGGGACCGACCCTTTGGAGGAAAGACTATTGTTTTTGGCGGGGACTTCAGGCAGGTGCTTCCCGTCGTCAGAAGGGGGGGGCCGAGGTCAGATAATCGATGCAACCCTCCGAAGTTCTCACCTCTGGAAGGGTATGCGCCAGCTAAGGCTCGTCACCAACATGAGGCTCATAATGACACGTGGTTTGCGGATTACTTGCTTAGGATAGGCAATGGCACCGAGGAAGCTGACGATCAAGGCAACATACGACTCCCTGAGGATATTTGTGTGCCATCTACAGGCGAGGTAGACGACCTGGAGAAGCTGATTGACCATGTATTTCCTGGTCTAGATAACAACATGTCCGATCCCAACTACATGACTTCTCGCGCAATCCTCTCCACCACGAACGACAACGTCGACAAGATAAACATACGCATGATAGAGCGTTTTAAGGGAGAAGAAGTAATCTACCATAGCTTTGACAGTGCAGAGGACGACCCTTATGGTTACTACGCTCCTGAGTTTCTAAACGGATTGACTCCCAACGGTCTGCCTCCGCATGCACTCAAACTGAAGCTGAACTGCCCTGTCATACTTCTAAGGAACATTGACACGGCTAACGGACTGTGTAACGGGACGAGGCTTGTGGTCCGAGGTTTCGAGAGGAACACAATCGACGCGGAAATCGTGATTGGACAACACGCGGGTAGGAGGGTCTTCCTTCCTCGGATACCCCTATGCCCGTCTGACAACGACATGTTTCCATTCAAGTTCAAGAGGAAGCAGTTTCCTCTTAGGCTTAGCTTTGCTATGACTATTAACAAGGCACAAGGGCAGACCATCCCGATTGTTGGCGTGTACCTACCTAATCCAGTGTTCTCTCATGGTCAACTATATGTCGCGTTGTCCCGAGCCACCGCGAAGAGAAACATAAAGATCCTCATCGAGAAGGAGAAGGAGAAGGGCAAAAAGCAGACCAATACATCAAAGAAGCGAAAAAGACCTACCATGTCCTTACAAACCTCAATGATGAACATCGTCTATAAGGAAACCCTTACAGGCTGAGGTCCGCACTTCAGAAACTTGTGTAGCTTGCAACAGTATCACCATGCGGAATTGCTTATGCATGATAGTCGCTATGCAATATTTGCCTTTGTAAGTGTTATTGGATGTAGGTACATTTTGGACTCCTTGGTGCACTGATATGCATTTCCAACTGAAAGATCCAATTTGAATCAACAATATGCCCCGGTTGCAACTTGCTCTGTTATGGGACTAATCAATGGACAAGGGAGATGCATAGTTACCACTTACCAGTATGCGCGATTCAGCTTTTAAATTTGAGTAAACTGTTTATTGTGGCCACGAGATACTTTTAAGTTTAAGGCATTAATTAGTTTTCTTGAGTAGCTTGTGGGCGCATGCAGAAAACAAATACTTCGGCATTCAATTGAAAAGGCTACTATTCTTAAACAATAGTGTCTGTTGTTTCTATTAAATAGGGAGCTCATTTCAAAAACTATGATAACCAGAGAAGGACATGTAACAGAGCAAGTTGAGTCAATTGGCTGCTGCAACACTATTGGACTTCAAAACTACGATAGTAATTAATGTCGGTTATTACCTCTTAACATATCTGTGTCATCATCAGTATTGATTCTCTTGGAGCGTTTGCGTTCTTGTTTTACTTCTCCACCTTTCATCGTCACAAAACGCTCGTAAGCTTCATCGAGCATCTCCTCAAGTTGAGAACCATACCTGATTAAAAAGTTGTTGTGTTATGTGTCTCTGGAATACTTTACATTTTGGAAGTTATAGAAATACCATTAGTTACATCCTCTCTTATTCTTACTAATGGGACTAGAGAAATATAGCTGAACTCTTATCAAAATCACAGTTTTTCTTTCTTAAAAATAAAGCTAAATCCCTTAACAAAATACACAATGTACTCCAACAAAACCCAAGCATGGCCGAAGTACACAACTTCAGCAAATAAGAACCAACCCCCGCCTAACTGCGGTGTTAGTACCATGTTGGCAACACTTCCACGACATGGATGGAATAATCAAAATTCTGGATGATGGCAATGTAGAGGAAATATTACCTCTATATATGTCAGTTTGCTTTCTTTCCAGTTGATAAAAATTCAAAAAGGAATATCTGACATATGAACCTGCTTTTCAACAATGTTTAACTAACACTCAGGAAATTATGCCGCACCTGTTTTAACTTTTAGGAAACTTGTACAAAATCAAACTCATTCAGGCCACCACATCAAATTCTTTTAGCAGGATAGAAGTGGCTCGTACCATGACAACAACCAATATGTGGTATCTCAAAAGATACCCTTTGAGAAAATAATATCTCCATAGTATATGAGAAATGTCTACGTATAACCCGGTCTATCGATTACCGATGAAAGTAATTGTTTTTTGTAATTGAAGAACACACTATACTAACTCCTAGATTAGTGTTTATTGTATATCCGTGTCTATAATTTGAAAGGTAATGCATACTATGCTACCGGAAAACATGTTACATATTCTTAAATCTGAGCAATTCTTTTGAGGTTGATGCAACTATTACAGGAAAGGGCCTTCTCCATCTAAAAGACATTCCTTCGCTGCATAGTTTTTCACATGTGCAGCAAGGGAACCTAAGAAGTATATGTATTCTCCATCAAAGATTGATAAAATTAGACGCAGACATGCTTGAACTGTCCAACAGATCATGCTATCAACTGAACTATACTGTACGCAGGAGCCATGACATTGGGAGAAGAAGATCAACGAAAGAGAACTAATGGACCTGGTGTGGGGGCTGTAGTAGTTCATCTGCCTGCCGGCGCTGTTGAAGATGAGGACGCCGAGGTCCGCCTCGCAGGGCACGGCGAGCTCCTGCGCCTTCTTCAGCAACCCGGCGCTGCGCTTGCCAAAGGTGGCCTACCTGAGACGTCGTTGGACCGTCCCAACAGACACGTGGCCGGCATGGCCGGCGGCTGGATCCGGCTGCTCACCGCGCCAGATGTGCGAGCCGGCTGCTCACCGGAGAAGACCCTCCTTCTAGCTACGTGGCCGGCGCAAAGGATAACAGCGAGGCCTTCTGCACCTCCTGGCCGGCGGCCGAATCCGTATGCTCACCCCGCCACATGTGTGGTCCTGATGCTCACCGGAGATATCATGGTGGAGGGGATGTGATTCAGAGGCGAGTGGAGGGGAAGTGGATGCGGCGGAGGCGAAGGGAAGGGAGGGGACGGGAGGAGGCGGTGTGCGTAGAGGGGAGGCAGCAGACGTGAGAGATGGCGGCGACGACGCTGTAGCCGGGAGAATTGGCGGCGGCGGCGGCGGCGACCTATGCGGGGGAGTGAGATGTGAGTGAGTGCAGGGGAGAGAGAAGCGTGCCGTGCGGTGAGAGAGTGAGAGCCGTCTCCACTTCTTTCTTCTTTTCTTTTTTTATTATAAAATAAGATAATATGGAAGGGAGAGCTAGCTATGCTGAATTTGCTTAGAAAATACCAGATAACCAGGAGACCATCAGTATATACTCTATATCTTATTAGCAAAAAATGCTCGTGCGTTGCAACGGGTAAAACAAATCCTTACACGCATAAGGCACTCTATTTGTATTGCATTTTTTTTGTCTTATATCGTCGATGACGGTCACAATATCCACCTATTAACGACAAACGTGATCAATCCTAATCGTCCACGTCGTCTAGAGTAGAAACATTGATCCATCTTCAGTTTCGGCACTATGGGCAATGTTTCGAATTTTGATTTGATTTTTTGTGGCAACATACATTGATGTTGTGTCAATGCACTATTTTTTTTTTAATTTTTCCGAACATTTTAGAATGTGCAACGGGGATCCGGTGCACCAGATACATCCCCATGTGTGCTTTTCATGTACAATCATAAAAGATACCGTTCTCCTTGGTCTGGTTTGAAAGATTCAGTGATTGAAAATACTTGAGATAGACTGATCTTTTGGTCCGTTTGGGATCAATGAGTAAATCTTTTGTTTAAAAAATCAGTGCTTCAGATTACAATTGCTTCACATGTAATACCAAATATATTTTATGTGCTTCCTGCCAAACATATAATACCAAATATATTTTATGTGCTTCTGCCAAGTCATATGTGTGTATTTGCCCGATTAAAAAAATCGGGCAAAAAAGTGGGAAATGCAGGGCTCGAACCTGGGTCTCACGTGTAGAAATAAGGCGACCCAACCAGTGCACTACTCCCACGTTTGTTGTAGTTTCAAGGGTCGCTTGTTAATAAACCAATCACGGCACAGCGATTTTTGAAAAAAAACACAAATCGTTTTCTCACTTACGGATGGCATAGTGGGTAATTTGTGGCAATTTCAAGGGTAATTGTATGACGTACGACCAGAAGTTATCCCTACTTTATTATTAGGTAAAGAAACATGGATCGCACAAATAAAGCTTTTTTGTACTTATGAATTTAGTTCAGAATATCATACAAATAAACATAATTTTGCGAGAAGAAATAGAATACAAGTATTTATTTTTTATTATTAATTATCAATATATTCAAGATAATATTAATTTAAGAAATTGCAGGTATGTGCCCGTCTTTTTTTTATGCTCTGATGAAATGATAAAAAATTGATTCGTCCGGTTTGCACGATGAGTATTCTACGTTACAAATTTTAAGACCTTCGACGTGAAATATTTGTGCTAACTACATATATTACTTGTTCACGATGTGTGAGTTGAGGAAGAAGTTTTTATTATACTTACTAAGATATTGTGTGAATGAAGTTATAGACAACATTTTTGGTATTGTGCAAGAATTTATTAAGCGTAGCAAGTAGATCTTAATCTGTAACAGATTTTTAGTTGGATAATCGCTTCATATGTACACATCGTCAAATTGTTTATTTTATCCATTTACAGTATAAGTGATGTGGACTTCGAGTATTACCAAATTATGCACGCTTTATATTTTGCATGTAAAATTTAACAAGCATTATGTTTATATAACTTCAACAAAATATTTCAAAAGCCCGTGGCAACGCACGGGCATTCTACTAGTAAAGTTAAATAGGCAGCGGAAATTGAGTGTGATGGTTTGCACGTAATGGGGTTACGCTCGATGTTAGATGCTGCACAGGATGGATGATTACTGTGATTGATGACTCAGAGTCTGAGATCTCAACTCCAAGTGTTGGCGCTGACAGATAATGGTCTGAACTCCAACGTTTGGCAGCAGCATGACTGGTGAGCAGAAGGACGAGGACAATCTTGTTAGATGTCTTCAGTGTCTGGTCCTGATGCAACCTCAGACATGATACACCTACACACAAAAATCGCAAGAAGTGAGAATTGCGTTAGGAGCGCTACTCGGTATGGCGTATGGAGCATTAGAGCTACTTAGAAATTTAGAGTGAAGTTGGTATATGAATTATCATCTGTAATCCGTCCATTACCACCAACTTCGAGGACCTGACAAATATCACAATGCACAACCCAAAAGGCTTAATGTGGAAACACGCTCCAAAGTCGGGTTCCAGTTTTCAGCCCATGCTGACAAGCCGAGTGAGCGAAATCCCTTTTGCATTAGTGCCTTGCAGCCAAATCAGCAAGGCCCATAAGATTCTCCAGTGCTTGAAAGTTGAAACATCCAAGAAATATCCTACAAAAGAGCATCATTAAAGTCAAAGCAGAAAGCACATGGTTTCCCCGGAAAAAAAAAAACAGCACCGTTCTTCCACCCATGTCTTCACTGAACTGAAATGGGACTTCACGTAGCAAAGATGTGAAATTGTTTACTGTGTTTTGCTTTTTTCTTTTACTTTATTTAGAAATAGGGAATATATGGATCCTATCGGAGCTCGGCTCGTGGGTTGCTCATTGGTCAAGCATCGTTTTATGCATCTAGCTTCTGGGAAATTATGCACGGTTGATCAGGATTCAGGAATTGATGACCCAGATTGCAGGGGAACTGCCAGTGGGCCCAATGATCTCAATTTGGGATGACGTGATTGAAAATATCTTCTAATCAGTGGTACAGCAGTTTGCCGCCTTGCTGAAGATCTGCGTGAGCACGTCCATTGCTATGATGAACAACAATGGTGAAATCGGGTCCCCTTGCCGGAGCCCGCAAGCATGAGCAAAAATTCTCCCAGATACTCCGTTGACAATGACCTTGATGGATGCAGTTCTTAGCAGAACTTGATATCCAACCAATCCATTTGGTACCAAATCCCTTGCGTCGCAGCACTTCGAAAAGAAAAGGCCAGGAGAGGGAGTCAAAGGCACGACAGATGTCCAACTTGAGAAACACACCTGGCTCTTTCTGCTCATAAATCTTCCGTGTGACGTGCCGAACCAGCAGGAAGTTATCGTGTAGACTCCTGCAAATGATGAATGCTGATTGGTAAGCCGCCACGATAGAATTAGGTTCGAGCACAAAAAAAAAACAGGTTTAGGGTTCCGTAGTACTAACTTCAGACGTTCCGACTGAAATGGATCGGAGTCACCGATGTGGTTTTGGCCACAACACACAGAGCGACTCAGTGAAACCGAGAAGTCCTAATCAGTGCCACATCATGTGCGCTTCCGAGGGACCAGGACACACTTCGGTGAAACCGAAACAGTGTGGCCAAGTTTCTATTTTTGCCGCGGTGCTTCCGAAAATTCTTACTCGGAAATTCCGAAATGCCTACTGTGAAAACCTAAAACTCAATTTTGAACTCAATTTTTTTCCAAATCCTTTAATTTTTTTTTATGCTCATCTCTTCCACTCTTCTCAGTCTAATTCACAGGGTCTGAGTTCATCATGTTTGCTTCAGATGATAACTTGCAAACTTCAACCATCAAGAGAGTTGGATCTTCATCATATGTGTCAGGTTAGCTCGCTCCCGCTTCGGCTTCGGACAGTCTGAGGCAAAGTGCCCATTCACATCACAGTTAAAACATTTTACTTTTGAGATGTCAAAGTTACGATGTTTTTTTGTTTCCATTTCCATTGTTCTAGCCATGGTCACCACAGCCATTGTCCTGGCCGCCGCTCTGGCCGCTCCTTTCTTCGCACCAGAGTCAGAGGCCCTGTTCGACGATCTTATTCCCCTTCATAAGGGTTTCCAACGCGCGGGTCACGAGCATCAGCTGCTCGCTGTTGTCGCCACGGCTCTAGCGGAGCCCCCGCTGGTTCTCCTCGAACGCTGTGAGGCGCCCGATAGCCTCCTGCACCATCGTTGTCGTGATGTCCCCCCATTGCTCGATGGTGTTGACGATGTCGACAAAGCGATCCCGAACAGTGCTGAACAGGCACTCCACCACGGCCTCTTCCCCAAGGGTGACGCCGAGGGAGCGGATCTCATGCACCAGTGTGGTGAGTTTTCTGGCAAATTACGGGATAGTCGTCCGCCATGTCGAGGTGATCGAACTACCTCTTCAGTTGTCGCGCGCGCACCTTCTTCACACGATCCTCCGCGACATGCGCACATCAGATCATCTCCCACGCTTCCTGCGCGATGTCACAGTCTGCAACCTGCAGCATAACATGATCCGGGACGGATTGGGAGAGCGCCGCGAAGGCCCCCTTGTCCCCCGCTTGGTCGTACTCGTCGGAGCTGTCAATCACCGATCAGACGTGGAACGCCTTCATCAGCAGCTTCATATTGATGGCCCACAGAGAGTAGTTCATGTCTGTCAACATCGGGTACCGGGCACGTTGGTGGTTCTCGACAGAGCAGCCAACACCATGGCACCTTCATCGTCTCCTGTGCTCGAACTCCTGGCCGTCGTCAGCATGTACTTTCCGCCACGTTGCTTCTCTTCCCATCGCTCTTCTTAGGAGACGTATCCCCCATCGCTGCCGCCAAAAACTCCCCCGCTCACCGCCGCCAGACGCCCAAGGTACTAACCCTAAAGCTTGGTATACCAATTGTTAGTTTGAGGCTGTGATGTACTCGCTCTCAATCTCTGAATCTTTCTCTCTGAATAACACAAGACGTCAAGGTTCAGAGAGCAGAAACGCAACCACGGAGAGAGCTTTTGCGACGCATAAAAAAAGTGTGCCTTTTCTGTCTATTCCCTTTTATTCATTTGGATAACAGAAAAACAAGAAACTCGCCATGATCCTGCGCGTGCCATCTCACGAGCCTAGATCGTGCCAAGTCTAAAGCTAACAAACTCAGTTAGAGCATCTCTAGCAGACCCCGTTTAATGCCCCGACCCGCAAAATAACCGTCAAAATACGGGTCCGCACGAAAAAATACGTCCGATCAGACCCCGCAAACGCGTCAGACCCGTAAAAAATTTTGAGGGGCGCAATAAAATCCCTCCCCCAACCCGCGAAAACACAGGTTTCCCCCTCGGCCCGACGGTGCCCCGTATCTAAGAAATGCGGTTGGCGGGAGGGACATTTCAGCCCGCGCGCGTTCCCCACCCCCTTCTGCAGCCGCCCGCCATCGGTTCCGCCCGTCCGCCGCCGGCGATTCCGGCCTTATCTGCGGGTGGAATCATGCCGCCGGGCCGCCCCTCACCCTGTTCCCCCTAGGCGCTTCACCGGCTCCCCGGATCCGCCGAGCCGAGCCGCCCAGAGTCGTCGAGCCGCCCGGAGTCGCTGTAGCCGCCAGTGAGTACTTGTGCTTTTGCTTTCGGATGTGCTTGTGCTTGTTGATGACCCACAAGTATAGGGGATCAATCGTAGTCCTTTCGATAAGTAAGAGTGTCGAACCCAACGAGGAGCAGAAGGAAATGACAAGCTATTTTCAGCAAGGTAATCTCTACAAGCACTGAAATTGTAGGTAACAGATAGTTTGATAGCAAGGTAATTTGTAACGAGCAAGTAACGGTAACAGTAAACAAGGTGCAGCAAGGTAGCCCAATCCTTTTGAGGCAAAGGACAGGCCAGAACAATCACTAGTCTTAGGCAAAGTGTTCTTGAGGGTACACGGGAATTTCGTCTAGTCACTTTTATCATGTTGGTTTGATTCGTGTTCGCTACTTTGATAATTTGATATGTGGGTGGACCGGTGCTAAGGTGTTGTTCTTACTCGAACTAGCAACCTATTTATGATTAACCCCCTCGCAAGCATCCGAAACTACGAGAAAAGTATTAAGACAAAGTCTAACCATAACATTAAACATGTGGATCCAAATCAGCCCCTTACGAAGTAGCGCATAAACTAGGGTTTAAGATTCTGTCACTCTAGCAACCCATCATCTAATAACTACTCCACAATGCATTCCCTTAGGCCCGTGAATGGTGAAGTGTCATGTAGTCGACGTTCACATGACACCACTAAGGGAATCACAACATACATATCATCAAAATATCGAACACATATCAAATTCACATGATTACTCGCAACATGACTTCTCCCGTGACCTCAAGAACAAAGGTAACTACTCACAAATAATAATCATGCTCAAGATCAGAGGAGTAATGAATAGCATAATGGATCTAAACATATGATCTTCCACCAAATAAACCATATAGTAATCAACTACGCAAGGTAATCAACACTACTAGTCACCCACAGGTACCAATTTGAGGTTCCGGTACAAAGATTGAACACAAGAGATGAGCTAGGTTTGAGAGGAGATGGTGCTGTTGAAGATGTTGATGAAGATTGGCCTCCCAAAGATGAGAGGGGGTGTTGGTGATGACGATAGCTTCGATTTCCCTCTCCGGGAGGGAAGTTCCCCCGACGGAATCGCTCCGCCGGAGGGCAAAAGTGCTCCTGCCCAAGTTCCGCCTCGAGGCGGCGGCGCTTCGTCCCGAAAGTTCTCCTCCTAATTTTTATAGGTTTTTTAGGAAATTATAGCAGAAGATGGGCACCGGAAGCGGGCCAGGCTGGGCACAACCCACCAGGGCGCGCCAGGTGTGCCCACCTGGGGTCCCTCCTCCGGTAGTTTTCAGCTCCAATAATTCTTATTAAATATAAAAATAATCTCCGTAAATTTTCAGCTTCATTGGAGTTGTGCAGAATAGGTATCTCTGACGTGCTTTTCTTGGGTCCAGAATTTCAGCTGCCGGTATTCTCCCTCTTTGTGTAAACCTTGCATATTATGAGAGAAAAGGCATTAGAATCACTCCCCAAAGCATTATTATTCAACAAAACAAAGTAAATAACAGTAGGAAATCATGATGCAAAATGGACGTACCAACTCCCCCAAGCTTAGACCTCGCTTGTCCTCAAGCGAAAATCGATATTGAAAAGCATGTCCACATGGTTTGAGAGAGGTGTCGATAAAAACAAAATACGGACATAGAAGCATCATGCTTATTAACATAACAGCAACAAACTCTAACATAAGAACTTATTTCAATACATTTTTATCATAAGGCTTCTCATGAATAAGTAACAATTCATCACAACATAGAAGTATGAAGCATAAACCTTATTGGAAACCAACAAACTATGTTTTCAGTCAACTTTGCAACTACAATTCATCATATTTTCAGGAAGGGTCTCATGTCGGAGCCTTTTGGCAAGTCCACATACTCAACTATCATTTAATCTTCTATGATTGCTAACGCTCACGGCATACCCATGAACAAAAAGTTTCAATCGGACACGTAGGAAGATAGGGGCTTATAGTTTTGCCTCCCAACTCTGATGTGACGGTTGCCCGATCTTTCGATGAGAGTGGCGATAACTATCGATTTGGTGGATTTTGACCTTGACGATCCGGCTATACCGTACCCGACGATACGCCTCGACAATCGCTAAACCAATCTTCGATGGTTATTGACCCTGCCGTAGGCACGATCAACCTGAACAACGAGGTTCGAGTTCCTGCAAGCAACCGAAGAACCAGCAAGAACTATGATAATGCAATCTGAATTGCTAATAATAATTAAGCACACAATATGGTGGGGTTCCTGATAGAGGATCTGACAAGGCGGTAGTCCTACACGTCTCGCAGATGCGAATTGTAGCAAAGCTAAACAATGTCTAAACAAAAAAAACTAAACCCTAAACTGCTGAGGTCTATTTATTAAAGGAACGTGTCGCCGCCTCAGTGTCCCAGGCTGCTACAAAACTTGGCAGGCACGACGCCATACGAAGGCCCACCTCTTGATTCTCCATGGACTCGTATTGGCTTCAGAATTCCAACTATGATGCATGCACCAGATGGGGCCATGGTCCACCTCCTTACATTAATAAATTGCATGCACGGCCATCCCTCTTGTTTGTTTAGCATAAAACAAATCAAATGCATCCTGGAAGTGATCATATATGCAGCTCCTTGTAGTGTTTTTGTTACCGATTTCTCGCATCTCTCGCATCTTCACGCAAGGCTTGTACAACTCTCTTTTAACTTTGCATAAAATATAACATAGTATTGTAATTTTGTCTTGGCCAACAAAATAATATATTATATAGTTATTAATAGAAATCACCTGATGATTGTATATGCAGACAATATTTTTGGTCTTATTTGTAGAGGTCATGCCCACATCATCCTTCCTTTCTTGAAAACAAAGCCGTCCTCGGCTTTGGATAATCTGAAAATAGACTAGAAAAAGAGACAAGGTATATAGATGGTATATGTAGAAGTCAGTTGTTTTAATATCTCTCCATTGTTGCACTATGGATGTCTTAATACATGAGTAGTTAGCATATCTTTTGAGATGAAAGTCCAAAAATTTATCACAAGAAATATACCAACACAAAGTATTACAACTTAGTTTGCATATATAAGTGAAACACATATTTATGCCATCCCATTTGTATTGCTCGTCATTAAACCATCCCGACGTAGGTGAATGAACGCAATCATGTAAGATGCTATTTGTAATATAATTAACACCTATTTTGGAGGTCATATCAAAATGATAAAGCATTGGCTTATTAATATTCTCTTTCAAGCTAGCGAGATCGTCACATGTGATGCAAATCTTACGCACCAAAAATTCACTATCTGCGCAGTCCTCTCCAATCAAGTTAAATGTAAGATTAGGCACATAAACAGTTTCTGAGAACTCAAACATGTGATTTGAGATATTCTATTTATCGCATGTGAAAAATCCATATGTGGATCCATCAAAATAGAATACAAAGGATTAGCTTGCGAAATTCTAGCTAAAACTTCATCTTGTTTAACCAATTGTATGTGATCCAATCCTGATTGAGCAATCAAGTCACATGTGTTAATGTCAGTAGACTTTAATTCATTGGGTGCACTCAAATCAATGAGGGAATTAACTTTTGCAGTTGGTGCACATAAAACAATAGGTGCTTCGGTTGTTTGATCACATAATTTATCCAAGGTAGCAACACAATTGTCCTTATCAATTGGCATGGGAAAAATGGAGGGTATTTCATTCAACTCAACACACGAATCTTTTAATTCAACATGACATAAATCGATATCGGGTGGATGAGTATATTCAATACCTTCCTTATTACCTTGCGGTCCTCGTTGATATGAAGTAAGAATGGTCGATGGTGACTCCTCATAAGCTTCAAGTGGCGCAATCATAGGTGGTGCTACAGCAGAGGAAGTAACCTTCTTTGATGGTGATTCCATGCACCTTTATTTGTCTTGTATATATGTCTTCTTAATTTCTGTTCAGCTTCACAAGCAAGACAAAACAAATGGTCGATAGAATACAGTTCTTCATGCATTATTTTGTCTTGTATATCATGGTTAAACCTCTCCAAAATCTGTTAAGAAAATTGTCTTCACATTCTTCTAATCCACAACGAAACAAAGCAATACACAAATTATCATAATATTCTTCAACAGTGTTATCGCCTTGTGTTAAACGTTGCAATTTTCTAAGCAAATCGCTAGTATGGTATAAAGGAACAAATCGGTTTTGCATAACAAGTTTTAGAGCTTTCCAAGTAGTAGGTATATTGTAAACATTTTCCCTACAATAATTTCTCCACCATACTGAAGCGAAACCGAAAAAGCTTTTAGTGGCATCATTTATTTTCTTACATTCGGAAATATTATGGCTTGAAAATATTTCGTCTACCTCCATTTCTCAATCAATATACGAATCAGGATCATATTTACCCTCGAACTGTGGAAAAGAGATAGCCTGATCATGTGTGCTTACCTTCATATACATCTTGTGATGGTCGTCGTACCTTCTATGGTGGGAGATAATGACTCGCATCAATATATGGCAAGTCATCCCCGACAATAGATGTAGCCCAACTATTGGTCACTCGAGAACCTGCCATGGTTAGTACCAAACAAGAACAAAATCACAAGTATAATGTTCCTATGGTACTACTCGGAGGTGGAAAAATGTTTCTCAACTCTCTAGCAATTATCAAGCTCTTACCAGTTCTTACCGTGCTGCAGTGGTTGCCGGCCTTTGGCACAATCAAAAGTTATCGAAGTTGGATATAGCGATTGCCAAGTGACCGGACAAGGTACAATATAGGAAGTGTAGCTTGGTGAAGGTTTCCTCAACTCACAATATGTGGCACAATTAAGCAAAAAGTAATGCAAGCTGAATAATTGCTCAAACTCCTAACTAGTGCTGGCATTCGACTAGTAAGAGATAAAACAATCTAAGCCCAGATACTGAATCAAGTGAGTGGAAACCGATGAAAAGGTAATAGCTCTAAGTACCTAGGTATAAGTGAGGTGCAAACGGGTGTATAGCAACCAATAACAGGGGAAAAAATGTCCAACGATTATCACTTATATGAACAAAGGAGAAATCTGAACAGCAAAAGAGATTGTTCAAAAGATGCTAACCGGCCAGAACTTTGCAACAACATTTTTTTTTGCTTTTGTTTTCCTCTGTTGTCTTTCTCTCTCTTTTTTTTCTTGTTTTTTTTTGCTCTTTTTTTTCACTAGGCCGTTAGCAGATGGATACACTCAAGGATGAGAACAAGAGATACAAATTGCTACCGAATCAAGTGCTATGTACTATAGAAGCTACAACGACCAAAGCATGCACTAGTGGAATATGTATGGCTGGGAAACGTCAATCGTGCAATGGTACGAGCAGATCACAAGATTAGCAGCGACAACAGCGGTGCGGGATGGCAGACAGCGCTACCTCGATATCAGGCGTCAGGCGTGCGATTCCGCGGCGCAGAAGAGCAGACACCGCTATCTGATGTCTCGGAGAACGCGCGAGATTAGCTTGTACGTGTGCACGCGCCGGTTAATCTGGTCCGGAGTGCTCGCGTGTACGCGTACAAAACGGTGGAAATTAAACAGATGTGACTCCGAATTGCATGCAAGAATCGGCAAAGCTAGCTGATCCAATTTTGCCGTTTCTTTTTTTTTATGGATGAACTGGCGGCGGAAAATATGGTGGTAAAAAACAAAGTTCGATCTAGTAGATGATTTTCTCCCAAACGAATCTAAACCAGCACTATTTCTAGGATGAATGCAACAAAAGATTCAACAAAGCAAATACTAGATGCAAAAATTGCTAAAGGCTAAAAAATAGGTGTAAAAGATGAACTAATGTATATTTTTTTGGCTTTTTCATGGGTTATAGGACAGAAAAATAACTAATCTATAAAAACTATAAATCTCTCACCGATGAACCTGAAAGCTGATACCACTTGATGTGATGGTTGCCCGATCTTTCGATGAGAGTGGCGATAACTATCGATTTGGTGGATTTTGACCTTGACGATCTGGCTATACCGTACTCGACGATACGCCTCGACAATCGCTAAACCAATCTCCGATGGTTATTGACCCTGCCGTAGGCACGATCAACCTGAACAACGAGGTTCGAGTTCCTGCAAGCAACCGAAGAACCGGCAAGAACTATGATAATGCAATCTGAATTGCTAATAATAATTAAGCACACAATATGGTGGGGTTCCTGATAGAGGATCTGACAAGACGGTAGTCCTACACGTCTCGCAGATGCGAATTGTAGCAAAGCTAAACAATGTCTAAACAAAAAACCCCTAGACCCTAAACTGCTGAGGTCTATTTATTAAAGGAACGTGTCGCCGCCTCGGTGTCCCAGGCTGCTACAAAACTTGGCAGGCACGACGCCATACGAAGGCCCACCTCTTGATTCTCCATGGACTCGTATTGGCTTCAGAATTCCAACTATGATGCATGCACCAGATGGGGCCATGGTCCACCTCCTTACATTAATAAATTGCATGCACGGCCATCCCTCTTGTTTGTTTAGCATAAAACAAATCAAATGCATCCTGGAAGTGATCATATATGCAGCTCCTTGTAGTGTTTTTGTTACCGATTTCTCGCATCTCTCGCATCTTCACGCAAGGCTTGTACAACTCTCTTTTAACTTTGCATAAAATATAACATAGTATTGTAATTTTGTCTTGGCCAACAAAATAATATATTATATAGTTATTAATAGAAATCACCTGATGATTGTATATGCAGACAATATTTTTGGTCTTATTTGTAGAGGCCATGCCCACATCAAACTCACTCACCTCAAGGGTGATGTCAACAATAATAACTCATGCCCACCCATATCCAACTGGATATATGTGCCTAGATATTTCCTCACCACATGATTCTTGCAAAAGGAAAAAGTAAAAAGGAATAGGGAAGAATACTTTGACTCTTGCATAAAACTAAGTGCATAAAAGTAAAAGATAGACCCTTCACAGAGGGAAGCAGAGGTTGTCATGCGCTTATTGATTTATATGCCCAATCCCTTAATGTAAAAGAACGTCACGCTATATTGCCCCCCCCTATGATAGCAACCTTTATTATGCAGTCCGTCGCTTTTATTACTTTGCCATCATAAGTTCGTATAGCGCTCAATTTTCTCTTACACTAATTGATCAAAACACTTTTAGAAGCAATTTTTATTGCCTTGTTGCACCGATGACAACTTACTTGAAGGATCTTTCTCGATCCATAGGTAGGTATGGTGGACACATGAAGAAAGAGTTTGGTTTGGGTTTTTGGATGCACAAGTAGTATCTCTACTTAGTGCGGAATTTTTGGCTAGCAAAGATATTGGGCAAGCACCACATGTTAAAGGATCTATGACAATATAACTTCTATGTGGATATGAACAAACATAAATCATTATGTTGTCTTCCTTGTCTATTTTGACATATAATATTTGATGGGGCTCACAATCATAAAAGATGTCCAAGATAGTGTATTTGCATGTGAATCTTCTCTTCCCTAATTAGTTCTTTCATGAATTGCATCATTGACCAATGCTATGTTTGTCAATCTCCAATAAATTTTACTACTTATACTTTTCCTTATGTGATGTCATTACTCACCATAAGATTAGCATATGATTCTTTTCATTTATTTGTCTTTCTTTTATTTGATTGCAACAAGAAAGAAGAGAAGCAAAAACTCAAACTAAACTTTATTATATAACTTTCACTCGATTACATAGATAGGTAGGCCACGAAACTAACACACGAAAATAGATCACGCTAAACTTTTATTCGACTAAGGCAAAGGTAAACTAAAGATGGAACCAAAATAGGTAAAGGTGAATAAAAGTGATGGTGATACGATACCGGGGCACCTCCCCCAAGCTTGGCTCAAGCCAAGGGGAGTGCCCATACCCATGTGCTTAAGTCTCCTTTGGTGGTGGTGGTGAAGAAGGTGGAGGTGTTGATGTAGTAAGCTTGTCCTCCAGCTTCCAGGGTAAGGGCTCCCCATCAAAGGTTGCCGCGAGAGTCCCCTGAGTCCTGCACTGCCAGCTAAACTCATACCTTTAAATCTTGCTTCATATTCGAAGACTTGGTTTTGGAGATCATAAACTTGGCTCTGCAGAAAATTAATTTGCTCATTGAGGGTGGAGATGATGTCCTTCACGGACCGGCCATCCACCGTCTGATCACGGGTGAATTCCGTGATCATGGAGTGATTGGCACTAAGTCCACGCTCCACCATCTTCTGGCACTTGAAGATTTCCTGCTCCACCGCCTCAAGCCTAGCATCCACGCTTCCGGTCTTCTTGGGTCCTTGAACATCGCGGATGTGGAGCACCCCCTCACGCATCTCAATGGCTTGAGGGTGCTTCATCACCTCCGGCAAGTACAGGTTGTTGACCTTCTCGAAGAACTTGTCCTTGGAGGAGCTTGGTGGAGCCATGGAGATCTAGATCTAGCGAGAAAACAACAAGAAACAAGAACAAAGGATTTTTCTGCGATGCGGTCGTCAAAACAGTCGGGGGTATATATAGAGAATTTTTATTCTTGGTAAACAAGTATTTGGAAAGAAAATGGAGTCGGGAAGGCATCCGAGGTGGGCACAACCCACCAGGGCA
Organism: Elymus sibiricus; assembly: GCA_039707655.1. Lineage (NCBI taxonomy): Eukaryota > Viridiplantae > Streptophyta > Magnoliopsida > Poales > Poaceae > Elymus > Elymus sibiricus. The sequence continues at coordinate 372,435,976 of CM077667.1, forward strand.
CGCCCAGGGGTGCCTGGCGCGCCCTAGTGTATCGTGCTCACCTCGATCACCTTCCGGTTTATTTTTTTTATTTCCAAAATTCTAAAATATTCCAAAACTGACAAAAAATATTTTTGCGGATTTTTCGGAGTTTGTTTACTTACCGTATCACATACCTCCTACTTTTAAGTATTCTGGAGCGTTCCGGAAGGTTTCTTTATGTGTTCCTCCGGTGTCATGGTTTGAATAACATTGCTTTCAACGTTAATTGGCGTACCTGAGATATAATGCTTAATTCTTTGTCCATTGACTACCTTCGGATTAGTACCTTCGGCATTATTAATCTTAATAGCTCCAGAACGATAGACCTCTTCAACAATATATGGTCCTTCCCATTTCGAGAGAAGCTTTCCTGCAAAAAATCTTAAACGAGAGTTGAAGAAAAGAACATAATCTCCTATTTTGAATTCCCGTTTTTGGATTCTCTTGTCATGCCATCTCTTTACTTTTTCTTTGAATAGCTTGGCATTTTCATACGCTTGAGTTCTCCATTCATCTAGTGAGCTAATATGAAATAGCATCTTCTCACGTTAAGTTTGAAATCATAGTTGAGCTCTTTAATTGCCCAAAATGCTTTGTGTTCTAGTTCTAGAGGCAAATGACAAGCTTTTCCATACACCATTTTATATGGAGACATACCCATAGGATTTTTATAAGCTGTTCTATAGGCCCAAAGTGCATCATCTAATTTCTTAGACCAATTCTTACGAGACCTATTGACAATTTTTTGTAATATTAGTTTTATTTCTCTATTGCTAAGTTCTACTTGACCACTAGATTGAGGATGATATGGTGATGCAATTCTATGGTTAACATCATATTTAGCAAGCATCTTACGGAAAGCACCATGAATAAAGTGTGAACCACCATCGGTCATTAAATATCTAGGGACTCCAAACCTCGGAAAGATAACCTCTTTAAGCATTTTAATGGAGGCGTGGTGATCAGCACTACTAGTTGGAATAGCTTCTGCCCACTTAGTGACATAATCAACCGCAACTAAAATATGAGTGTACCCGTTAGAGGAAGGAAAAGGCCCCATATAATCAAAACCTCACACGTCAAATGGTTCAACAACAAGTGAATAATTCATAGGCATTTCTTGACGCTTACCGATATTACCAATTCTTTGACATTCATCACAAGACAAGACAAACTTACGGGCATCCTTGAAGAGAGTAGGCCAATAAAAACCAGATTGCAATACCTTGTGAGCAGTTCTATCTCCCGCATGATGTCCTCCATAGGATTTGTTCCTGTTCATGCTCAGGTACACAACGTCTAATAATACCATCTACTCCTTCTTTATAAAGATGCGGGTCATCCCAAAAGTAATGTCTCAAGTCATAGAAGAATTTTTTCTTTTGTTGATATGTACAGCTAGGTGGTATATATTTATCGACAATGTAATTAGCATAATCAGCATACCAAGGTGTGTTGTGTGAGACACTTATTGCAGCTAGCTGTTCGTCAGGAAAACTATCATCAATAGGTAGTGGGTCATCAAGAATATTTTCTAACCTAGATAAGTTATCAGCTACGGGGTTCTCAGCTCCTTTCCTATCAACGATATGTAAGTCAAATTCTTGAAGCAAAAGAACCCACCTAATAAGTCTAGGTTTAGCATCTTTCTTTTCCATAAGATATTTTATAGCAGCATGATCGGTGTGAACAATGTTGGAAATATGCCCTAGAGGCAATAATAATTTAGTTATTATCATATTTCCTTGTTCATGATAATCGTTTATTATCCATGCTATAATTGTATTGATTGGAAACTCAAATACATGTGTGGGTACATAGACAACACTGTGTCCCTAGTATGCCTCTAATAGACTAGCTCGTTGATCAAAGATGGTCAAGGTTTCCTAGCCATAGACATGAGATGTCATTTGATAACGGGATCACATCATTAGGAGAATGATGTAATGGACAAGACCCAAACTATGAACATAGCATATGATCGTGTCAGTTTATTGCTATTGTTTTCTGCATGTCAAGTATCTGTTCCTATGATCATGAGATCATGCAACTCACTAACACCGGAGGAATACCTTGTGTGTATCAAACGTCACAACGTAACTGGGTGACTATAAAGATGCTCTACAGGTATCTCCGAGGGTGTCTGTTGAGCTGGCATGGATCAAGACTGGGATTTGTTACTCCGTGTGACAGAGAGGTATCTCAGGGCCCACTCAGTAATACAACATCACAACAAGCCTTGCAAGCAATGTGACTAAAGTTTTAGCCACGGGATCTTGTATTACGGAATGAGTAAAGAGACTTGCCGGTAACGAGATTGAACTAGGTATGGAGATACCGACGATCGAATCTCGGGCAAGTAACATACCGATAAACAAAGGGAACATCATACGGGATTAACTGAATCCTTGACATAGAGGTTCAACCGATAAAGATCTTCGTATAATATGTAGGAACCAATATGGGCATCCAGGTCCCGCTATTGGTTATTGACCGTAGAGGTGTCTCGGTCATGTCTACATAGTTCTCGAACCCGCAGGGTCTAGACACTTAACGTTTGGTGACGATATAAGTATAGTTGAGTTGTTATGTTGGTGACCGAAGGTTGTTCGGAGTCCCGGATGAGATCCCGGACATGACGAGGAGCTCCGGAATAGTCTGGAGGTAAAGATTGATATATGGGATAATAGTGTTTGGTCTCCGGAAGGGTTCCGGAATTCACCGGAAGGGGTTTCGGATGTTTCCCGAAATGTTCGGGTACGAGAACACTTTATTTGGGCCAAGGGGTAAAGCCCACAAGGCTTTAAGGAAGGTGCAAAAGTAGTTTTGCAGAGGCCAGGGGCCAGACGCCAGGGTCGGGCCAGACGCCGAGGACCCTGGCGTCTGGTCCTGGAGTCCGAAGAGGACTCTTGCCTTGCGGGCCAAACCGACTTTGAGGAGGCTCTTTCTCCAAGTTTCGACCCCAGGGCTCAACATATAAATAGAGGGGCAGGGCTAGCACCCGGAACACATCAAGAAATCCCCAAGCCGTGTGCCAGCAACCCCGCCCCTCTAGTTCATCCTACGTCGTAGTTTCCGTAGTGCTTGGCGAAGCCCTGCGGAGATTGTTCTTCACCACCACCGTCACCACGCCGTCGTGCTGCCGCAACTCATCTACTACTTCACCATCGCTCGCTGGATCGAGGAGGTGAAGGCGTCATCAAGCTGTACGTGTGTTGAACGCGGAGGTGCCGTCCATTCGGCGCTAGATCGGAAGGACCGTGATCAGGATCGCGAGACGGTTCGTGATTTGATCGCGGGACGGATCATGATGGGATCGCGGGACGGATCATGATTGGATCACGAGACGGATCGTGATGGGATCGCGGGACGCTCGGCGATTTGGATCGCGAAGACGTTCGACTACATCAACCGCGTTTCTTAACGCTTCCTCTTAGCGATCTACAAGGGTACGTAGATCCACTCTCCCTCTCGTAGATGCTCATCACCATGGATAGATCTTGCGTGTGCGTAGGAATTTTTTTTGTTTCCCATGCAACGTTCCCCAACAGTAGTATCAGAGCCAGGTTTATGTGTAGATGAGATCTCGAGTAGAAAACAAAGGAGTTTGTGGGCGTTGATATTCAGATTGCTTCCTCCCTTGGTCTTTTCTTGATTCGGCGGTATTGTGGGATGAAGCGGCCCGGACCAACATTACTCGTACGCTTACGAGAGACCGGTTCCATCAACTGACATGTAACTTCATTGCATAAAGATGACTGGCGGGTATCTGTTTCTCCCACTTTAGTTTGATCGGATTTGACAAAGGCGGTCCTTGAAGAAGGTTGAATAGCAATTTTTGTATCACCGTTGTGGTTTTTGCGTAGGTAAGAATTGTTCTTGCTAGATACCCGTAGCAGCCACGTAAAACTTGCAACAACAATTAGAGGACGTCTAACTTGTTTTTGCAGGGTATGTTGTGATGTGATATGGCCAATTACATGATGAGATATATGTGATGTATGAGATGATCATGTATTGTATAGAATATCACGACTTGCATGTCGATGAGTACGGCAACCGGCAGGAGCCATAGGGTTGTCTTTAATTATTTTCGCCGTTTTTGCTTTACTTTATCGCTATGAGTTAGCAATAGTCGTGGAAGCAACAGTTGGCGCGACAACCTCATTGCAACACATTGATGGAGATCAAGATGATGGAGATCATGGTGTTATGCCGGTGACGATGGAGATCATGCCGGTGCTTTGAAGATGGAGATCAAAAGCACAAGTTCATGGCCATATCATGTCACTTATGATTTGCATGTGATGTTAATCCTTTTATGCATCTTATTTTGCTTAGGACGACGGTAGAATTATAAGGTGATCCCTCACTTAAATTTCAAGATGAATTGTGTTCTCCCCGAGTGTGCACCGTTGCGAAAGTTCGTCGTTTCGAGACACCACGTGATGATCGGGTGTGATAGATTCTGCGTTCGCATACAACGGGTGCAAGCCAGTGTTGCACGTGCGGAACACTCGGGTTAAACTTGATGAGCCTAGCATGTACAGACATGGCCTCGGAACACAAGAGACCGAAAGGTCGAACATGAGTCATATAGTAGATATGATCAACATGAAGATGTTCACCATTGAAACCACCTCAACTCACGTGATGATCGGACTTGAGTTGGTGGATTTGGATCATGTGACACTCGAATGACCGGAGGGATGTCAGTTTGAGTGGGAGTTTTTAAGTAATATGATTAACTAAACTCATTATCATGAACATAGTCATAATGTCTTTGCAAATTATGGTGTAGATTACTAGCTCGCGCTGTAGCTTCCTTGAATTTTTATATGTTCCTAGAGAAATAGAGTTGAAAGATGATGGTAGCAATAATGCGGACTGGGTCCGTGATCTGAGGATTGTCCTCATTGCTGCACAGAAGGCTTATGTCCTTAAATGCACCGCTCGGTGCGCCACCCCCTCTAGCATCGTCTGTAGATGTTGTGAACATCTGACAGGCACGTTTTGATGACTACTTGATAGTTCAGTGCGTCATGCATTACGGCTTAGAATTGAGGCTCCAAAACGTTTTGAACGTCACGGAACATATGAGATGTTCTAAGAGCTAAAATTGGGATCTCAGGCTCGTGCCCGTGTTGAGAGGTATGAGACCTCCAACAAGATTCTTTGCCTGCAAGATGAAGGAGAATAGCTCAATCGGTGAGCATGTGCTCAGATTGTCTGGGTGCTACAATCGCTTGAATCGAGTGGGAGTTGATCTTCCAGATAAGATAGTGATTGATATAGTTCTCCAAGTCACTGTCACTAAGCTACTAGAGCCTCGTGATGAACTATAAAATGCCAGGGATAGAAATAATGATCCCTGAGCTATTCGCGATGTTTGACACCGCGAAGGTAGAAATCAAGAAGGAGCATCAAGTGTTGATGGTTAGTGAAACCACTAGTTTCGAGAAGGGCAAGGGCAAGGAGGGAAACTTCATGGATGGCAAGTCAGTTGCTGCTCCAGTGAAGAAACCCAAGGTTGATCCCAAACCCGAGACTAAGTGCTTCTATTATGAGGAGAACGGTCGCTGAAGCGGAACACCCCTGGATACTTGGTAGATAAGAAGGCTGGCAACGTCGACAGAAGTATATTTGATATACGTGTTATTGATGTGTACCTCACTAGTGCTCCTAGTAGCACCTGGGTATTGGATACCGGTTCGGTTGCTAAATGTTAGTAACTCGAAATAAAAGCTACGGAATAAACGGAGACCAGATAAGGGTGAGGTGACGATGAGTGTTGGAAGTGTTTCCAAGGTTGATGTGATCACCATCGCACGCTCTCTCTACCTTCGGGATTAGTGATGAACCTAAATAAATGTTATTTGGTGTTTGCGTTAAGCATGAACGTGATTAGATCATGTTTATTGCAATACGGTTATTCATTTAAGTTAGAGAATAATGGTTATTCTATTTACATGAATAATACCTTCAATGGTCATGCACCCAATGAGAATGGTTTATTGAATCTTGATCGTAGTGATCCACATGTTCATAATATTGATGCCAAAAGATACAAAGTTAATAATGATAGTACCACATACTTGTGGCACTGCCGCTAAATGTCATATTGGTGTAAATCGCATGAAGAAACTCCATGTTGATGGATCTTTGGACTCATTCGATTTCGAATCGGTTGAGACATGCGGACCATGCCTCATGGGCAAGATGACTAAGACCCCGTTTTCCGGTATGATGGAGCGGGCAAGTGACTTATTGGAAATGATACATGTTGATGTATTCGGTCCAATGAGTGTTGTAGCGTGCGGTGGATATTATTATTTTCCTACCTTCACTGGTGATTTGAGTAGATATGGGGATATTTACTTAATGAAACACAAGTCTGAAACGTTTGAAAAGTTCAAACAAATTCAGAGTGAAGTTTGAGATCATCGTGACAAGAAGATAAAATATCTACGATATGATCGTAGAGGTAAATATCTGAGTTACGAGTTTGGTATACAACTTAAGACAATGTGGAAGTTGTTTCACAACTCACGCCACCTGGAACACTATAGTGTGATGGTGTGTCCGAACGTCGTAGTCGTGCTCTATTGGATATGGTGCGTACTATGATGTCTCTTATCGGTTTGCCACTATCGTTTTGGGGTTATGCATTTAGAGACAACTACATTCACTTAAAAAAGGGGCACCATCTAAGTCCGTTGAGATGACACCATATGAATTTTGGTTTGGCAGAAACCTAAGCTGTCATTTCTTAATGTTTGGGGCTGCGACGCTTATGTGGAAAAGGTTTTCAACCTGATGAGCTCGAACCCAAAGCGGACAAATGCATCTTCATAGAATACCCTAACGTAACAGTTGGGTAAACCTTCTATCTCAGATCCAAGCACAAAGTGTTTGTTGCAAAAATGGGTCCTTTCTTGAGAAAGAGTTTCTCTCGAAAGAATTGAGTGGGAGGAAGATAGAACTTGATGAGGTTGTTGAACCTTTGTTTCAACCAGAGAGTAGCGCAACGCAGAAAGTTGTTTCTGTGGAGCCTACGTTAGTTGAAGAGGAAGTTAATGATGATGATCATGAAGCTTCGGATCAAGTTACTATCGAACCTCGTAGGTCGACAAGGACGCGTACTGCTCCTGAGTGGTACGGCAACCCTGTCTTAGAGGTCATGTTGTTGGACAACGATGAACCTATGAGCTATGGAGAAGCAATGATGGGCCCGGATTCCGAGAAATGGTTAGAGGCCATGAAATCCGAGATGAGATCCATGTATGAAAACAAAGTATGGGCTTTGGAAGTATTACCTGAAGGGCGATAGGCCATTCGGAACAAATGGATCTTTAAAAGGAAGACGGACGCGGACGGTAATGTCACCGTCTATAAAGCTCGACTTGTGGCAAAGGGTTTTTCACAAGTTCAAGGAGTTGACTACGATGAGACTTTCTCACCCATAGCGATGCTAAAGTCTGTTGGAATTATGTTAGCAGTTGCTACATTTTTCAATTATGAAATTTGGCAGATGGATGTCAAAACATCGTTTCCTTAACGGTATCCGTGAGGAAAAGTTGTATGTGATACAACCGGAAGGTTTTGTCAGTCCTAAGGATGCTAAAATGTATGCAAACTCCAGCGATCCTTCTATGGACTGGAGCAAGCATCTCGGAGTTGGAATATACGCTTTGATGAGGTGATCAAAGTTTTTGAGTCTATACAAAGTTTATGAGAAACTTGTATTTACAATAAAGTGAGTGGGAGCACTATAGAATTTCTGATAAGTATATGTGGATGACATATTGTTGATCGGAAATGATGTAGAATTTCTGGAAAGCATAAAGGGTTGTTTGAAAGGAGTTTTTCAAAGAAAAACCTGGAATGAAGCTACTTAAATATGGGGCATCAGGATCTATAGAGATAGATCAAGACGTCTGATAAGACTTTCAATGAGTACATACCTTGACAAGATTTTGAAAGAGTTCAAAATGGATCAGTCAAAGAAAGAGTTCTTGCCTGATTTGTAAGGTGTGGAGTTGAGTGAGACTCAAAGCTCGACCACGGCAGAAGAAAGAGAAAGGACGAAGGTCGTCCCCTATGCCTTATCCATAGGCTCTGTATAGTATGCCATGATGTGTACCGCACCTGGTGTGTGCCTTGCCATGAGTCTGTCAAGGGGTACAACAGTGGTCCAGGAGTGGATCACTGGACAGCGGTCAAGATTATCCTTAGTAACTAGAGGACTAAGGAAATATTTCTCGATTATGGAGGTGATAAAGAGTTCGTCGTAAAGGGTTACGTCGATGCAAGCTTTGACACCTATCCGGACGACTCTGAGTAGCAGTCAGGATACATATAGTGGAGCAACCATTTGGAATAGCTCCAAGTTGAGCGTGGTAGCATCTGTAGTATGGCGTATAGATTTGCAAAGAACACAAGGATCTGAATGTTGCAGACCGTTGACTAAAGACCTCGCTCACATGCAAAGCATGATCGAACCCCAGAACTCATTGGGTGTTAGATTCATAACAATGTAAATCACATGGTGATGTGAACTAGATTATTGACTCTAGTGCAAGTGGGAGACTGTTGGAAATATGCCCTAGAGACAATAATAATTTAGTTATTATCATTTTTCCTTGTTCAGGATAATCGTTTATTATCCATGCTATAATTGTATTGATTGGAAACTCAAATACATGTGTGGGTACATTGACAACACTGTGTCCCTAGTATGCCTCTAATAGACTAGCTCGTTGATCAAAGATGGTCAAGGTTTCCTAGCCATAGACATGAGATGTTGTTTGATAACGGGATCACATCATTAGGAGAATGATGTGATGGACAAGACCCAAACTATGAACATAGCATATGATCGTGTCAGTTTATTGCTATTGTTTTCTGCATGTCAAGTATCTGTTCCTATGACCATGAGATCATGCAACTCACTAACACCGGAGGAATACCATGTGTGTATCAAATGTCGCAACGTAACTGGGTGACTATAAAGATGCTCTATAGGTATCTTCGAGGGTGTCTGTTGAGCTAGCATGGATCAAGACTGGGATTTGTTACTCCGTGTGACGAAGAGGTATCTCAGGGCCCACTCGGTAATACAACATCACAACAAGCCTTGCAAGCAATGTGACTAAAGTTTTAGCCACGGGATCTTGTATTACGGAACGAGTAAAGAGACTTGCCGGTAACGAGATTGAACTAGGTATGGAGATACCGACGATCGAATCTCGGGCAAGTAACATACCGATAAACAAAGGGAACATCATACGGGATTAACTGAATCCTTGACATAGAGGTTCAACCGATAAAGATCCGTAGAATATGTAGGAACCAATATGGGCATCCAGGTCCCGCTATTGGTTATTGACCGTAGAGGTGTCTCGGTCATGTCTACATAGTTCTCGAACCCGCAGGGTCTACACACTTAACGTTTGGTGACGATATAAGTATAGTTGAGTTGTTATGTTGGTGACCGAGGTTGTTCGGAGTCCCGGATGAGATCCCGGACATGATGAGGAGCTCCGGAATAGTCCGGAGGTAAAGATTGATATATGGGATAATAGTGTTTGGTCTCCGGAAGGGTTCCGGAATTCACCGGAAGGGGTTTCGGATGTTTCCCAAAATGTTCGGGTACGAGAACACTTTATTTGGGCCAAGGGGTAAAGCCCACGAGGCTTTAAGGAAGGTGCAAAAGGAGTTTTGCGGAGGCCAGGGGCCAGACGCCAGGGTCCCTGGCGTCTGGGGCCAGACGCCGAGGACCCTGGCGTCTGGGGCCAGACGCCGAGGACCCTGGCGTCTGGTCCTGGAGTCCGAAGAGGACTCTTGCCTTGCGGGCCAAACCGACTTTGAGGAGTCTCTTTCTCCAAGTTTCGACCCCAGGGCTCAACATATAAATAGAGGGACAGGGCTAGCACCCGGAACACATCAAGAAATCCCCAAGCCGTGTGCCGACAACCCCGCCCTCTAGTTCATCCTACGTCGTAGTTTCCGTAGTGCTTGGCGAAGCCCTGCGGAGATTGTTCTTCACCACCACCGTCACCACGCCGTCGTGCTGCCGGAACTCATCTACTACTTCACCACCGCTCGTTGGATCGAGGAGGTGAAGGCGTCATCAAGCTGTACGTGTGTTGAACGCGGAGGTGCCGTCCGTTCAGCGCTAGATCGGAAGGACCGTGATCAGGATCGCGAGACGGTTCGTGATTTGATCGTGGGACGGATCATGATGGGATCGCGGGACGGATCATGATTGGATCGCGAGACGGATCGTGATGGGATCGCGGGACGGTCGGCGATTTGGATCGCGAAAATGTTCGACTACATCAACCGCGTTTCTTAACGCTTCCGCTTAGCGATCTACAAGGGTACGTAGATCCACTCTCCCTCTCATAGATGCTCATCACCATGGATAGATCTTGCGTGTGCGTAGGAATTTTTTTTGTTTCCCATGCAACGTTCCCCAACAAACAATAACTTTGGAGTCAACAATATAGGATCTAAATTTATCACAAGCAAACACAACTCCTAAAAAATTCTTTTTCTGTAGTAGCATAATTTCGTTGGGCACTGTCTAGAGTTTTACTAGCATAATGGATAACATTCAATTTCTTATCAAGTCTTTGTCCTAGGACAGCACCGACAGCATAATCACTAGCATCACACATAATTTCAAAAGGCAAGTTCCAATCAGGTGGTTGAACGATAGGTGCCGAGGTTAAGGCTTTCTTGAGTGTTTCAAAGGCTTCCACACAATCGTCATCAAAAACAAAAGGGATATCCTTTTGCAAAAGATTAGTAAGAGGCCTAGAAATTTTAGAGAAGTCTTTAATGAACCTCCTATAAAAACCAGCATGACCAAGGAAACTTCGAATACCTTTAATATCTTTAGGACATGGCATTTTCTCAATTGCATCAACTTTAGCTTTATCCACCTCAATACCTCGTTCATATATTTTATGCCCCAAGACAATACCTTTATTAACCATAAAGTGGCACTTCTCCCAATTCAATACGAGATTAGTTTGTTCACATCTCTGCAAACACGATCCAGGTTGCTTAAGCAATCATCAAAAGAAGTTCCGTAAACGGAAAAATCATCCATGAAAACCTCCACAATCTTTTTGCAAAAATCAGAGAATATAGCAGTCATACATCTTTGAAAGGTAGCAGGTGCATTGCATAAACCAAAAGGCATACATCTATAAGCATTGGTTCCAAAAGGGCAAGCATAGGTATTTAAGAGAAACCAGAATATCCATCTAGGAAACAAAAGTGTGTGTACTTAGGTAGTCTCTCTAGCATTTGATCAATGAAAGGCAAAGGGTAATGATCTTTCCTAGTAGCTTTATTTAATTTTCTAAAATAAATTACCATTTGTGACGCCCCCACTCTCGTCCGTACGCTAATCATCCACACAGTGCATACGACCAAGATTAGGGACTCACTAATTGATATCACAACACAACAAAAGACACAAATATAAGTCTTACAGCTCCATATTACAAGCCAGGGGCCTCGAGGGCTCGAATACAAAGCTCGACATAAACACGAGTCAGCGGAAGCGGTAATATCTGAGTACAGACATAAGTTAGACAAGTCTGCCTTAAGAAGGCTAGCACAAACATAAGCACGGATCGAAAGAGGCGAGGCCTCCTGCCTGGGAACCTCCTAACTACTCCTGAGCGTCGGCGTTCTCCACGTAGTAGTAGGCTCCAGCGGTGGTGTAGCAGTCGTCTCCGGCGTACTCCATCTCCTGGGCTCCATCGTCTGAACGCAGAATCGTATCGAAGGGAAAAGGGAAAGCAAAGCAGCGGTGAGTACTCATCCAAAGTACTCGCAAGACTGACATCAGAACTATGCTAATTATGCATCAGTATCAATGAAGGGGTTATATCTGGGCTGACTGCAGCAAGCAAGAATAGGGGGAAGGCCTAGTCCTACCGAAGACTAGCATCTTCAACATCTTGCAGCATTAGAAGAGTGCAGATTGATATCTCACATATAGTCATATTATTGTAACAATTTTAATTAAGTAACCACGCCCAGAGATCCTTCCTCGACTCCCTGCGAGGAAGCAATCCTGGAGCCACAATTCATTTTAATTTTAAAGTCACAATTATAGTTGTATAAGGTCAAGGTACAACTCCAAGTCGTCCTGTTACCGTGGACACGGCTATTCGAATAGATTATTCATCCCTGCAGGGGTGCACCACATATTCCCAACATGCCTGAGTCACCTCCGGCCGGACACACTTTCCTGGGTCATGCCCGGCCTCGGGATATAAGCACGTCGTCGCCCCACCTAGACTCATCGAAGAGGCCAGCCCGCCGGTTTAAATCCTATGCGCGCAGGGGTCATGGGCCCAATCACCCTTTGCACACCTGCACGATGCGAGGGCGGCCGAGGTCAGTCCTAGCACCCCTTAGAAACAAGCGCGATGCCGTAGCGGACCACTCGGGCGCGCGCCGCTCCATTGCTGACGTCAGAAGAGCTTTGGCTGATACAACGACGCTGAGTGCCCATAACTTTCCCACGTGATGGTTAGTGCGTATTAAGGCCAACGACCTAACTCAGATCAAGTACCCAACCCATTAGCATTTTATTAATGCGGGTAAAGCGCGACCCATGAAGTGCGGTCCGTCGCCCCGCCAATAACACTCGGGTGCCTTATCGGCGCACCCCACCACATATCACCCTCGCGGGTACCCTTGGGGCCGACCCGTCTTCAACATGTTTCTGTAACCAGGTCATAGTAACCGTGTGTCTATACACCAAGTGGATATCCGAGGAATCACCCTCGATGGATCCCACTCGAGGTATGAGTAAGACAAGAGTCGCTACCGGTAAATGGGAAGGAGGAATCACCCTCGATACCCATGACCGATAGCTATGCTACAGAATTAACACCGGGAGTGCTAAGTGAGGTATCACCCTCGGCACTCGGTAGTAGCTCTGCAGTGCCATACTTAAGGGGTGTGTGGTGATGTGTCGGTAACGGCTTGTCAGTCATGACGACTGAGTCTTCTGTCTTCAAGTCCTCGGTGTCGTCGATGAAAGCAGGGGCAACTGGGACTAAGGGGGTCTCAGGGGTTCACTGATCAACCTATTCTAGGCAGTTGATATAAAAGCAGGTGTAGTAGCAGTTCATCAAAAACAGGCTATGCATCAGATATAGGGGCTAGCTAATACAGTAGCAAAATCTAATGCAAGCATAAGAGGGAGAGAGATGGGTGATATCGGAATGCTCAAGGGGTTTTTTGCTTGCCTTGCTGCTCTGCGGCAAAAGGCTGGTCGTCAGTGGTGTAGTCGATCACGGCAGCACCGTCAGTCTCGGGGTCTACCGGAGAGAAGAGAGGGAAGAAACAATTAATATAAAGCACAGATGCAACACGATGCATGACATGACAATATGCAGGGCTAGGTATGCACTAACGCAGTACTATACGTTGCAGACGAAACGGGAGAATATCTGACGATATTTCTCGGGTCTTTGGAATTATCGGACAGACGATTCGGAGGTGAAAGTTCCATGTTCATCATGCTAGGAGCATGTGATAGATGAATGGATGGCATATTTGGATTCGTGGGATTTTTCTGATCAACTTTCATGTATAAAGTTTTTCCATCTGAGCTACATATTATTTTCTATGATTTTTCAAAGTTTTAATCATTTTCTGGAATTATTTTAATTAATTAAATCCAACATTATCCAGAATAGTGAATGATGACGTCAGCATGAGGTCGGCATTGCGTCAGCAGTCAACAGGGGGTTGGCCAGGTCAAACCTGACCAGTGGGCCCCACCTGTCATAGACTCAGGCTTATCCCAGAGTTTTAGATTAATTTAAACAGGTTTAATTAACAGGTGGGTCCACATGTCAGTGACTAATTAGTTTAAATTAATTATTTTAATTATCCTAATTAGTTAATTAGGCAACTGACAGTGGGTACCCATATGTCATAGACACTGGGGGTAGGGGCCCCACATGTCAGTGGCAAACGGGTGCCCAGTCAGCACGTTGACTGGGTCAACCCAGTCAACGGGGCCCGTGGGGCCCATTGGCAGCGACCGTGGGGGTGGCCCCGGGGGTGCCAGCTCAGCGGTGGCCGGCGACTAGCCGCCGGCGATCGTTTTGCGCGGCGGCGCGCACTGGAGGTGGTCGGGATTCGTCCCCCGGCCACCATTTCGCGTGCGGTTAGGTGCGTTGGAACGGCCGCAGAGCGGCACGTCCAATGGTGGTGGTGGCGCAGCCGGGGATGGCGTGTAGCGGCGGCGGCGAGCTCACCGGCGGACGGCGGCGTTCGGGTGCTGGTCGGGTTTCGCGCACAGAGGGTTACCGGGGCCGTGGCTTGGTGCGTTCGACGCGGCTCGGCGTCGCGCGTCGAATGGTGGTGGTGCGAGCGGCTGGGGCGGTCGGAGGCGAGTGCCAGGTCCTTGCTGGTGGCGAGCTCTCTCGGGCGAGCTACGGCTACGGCGACGTGGGGTGCTAACGTGCGAACAAAAGGGGCAGGCGGGGCGTACGCGACGCGGCGATGCTAACTAACACGGGCCCGTGACCATTTGGTCACCGTAGCCTTGCCGGCGACGAGCACATGCGGCGGCGGGCTCGGGCACGATGGGAACCGGCGCTAGGCGTTGCTAACGGCGGCGAGAGGGGAGAGGGAACGGGGAGAAGCTTACAGCGGTCCCGTAGTTGTGCTAACGTGGGCTCGGGGAGGGCTTGCCGGAGCGAATTGACGGCGACGAGCTTCGGGCGCCCGAGGAGGAAGACGACGGCGTGAGGGCGCTCCAGGGGCTCCGGAGCTCGGGCACGTGGTCAAGGAGGTCGAGGAGGTCACGGCGGGGCAGGTGGACGCGACGGCGAGGCGCGGGCGTGGCTGTGGCAGTGGCTACCCGTCGGCCATGGCGACGGTGCGGCGGATCTGGGGGGGAAGAGAGAGAGGAGAGCGAGCGGGGCGAGGGGGGAATGGCGAGGGCGTCCAGGGGGAGTGGTTGGCCTCGGCCTTATCCTCCCCGAGGCCCTGTGGCGGCAGGTGGCGAGCAGCGGCGGCGAGGCCGCGCTCCGGCCATGGCGAAGGCGACAGCGGGGCGGGAGCAGGTAGGGGACGGCCCCCGGTGGGCTGGGCCGCACTATGCCTACGACCCAGGGGCGAGGTAAGTGGGCATTTGCCCCTTTTTCTTTTATTTCTTTTCTGTTTTCTTTTCCTTGTTTCTGTTTTATTTATTTTAGGCCAATATTCCTATAAGCAAAAATGTGTCATATGGTCCAACAATTAACTTGCAATATTTTGGAGGGCCACATCCACTTTGAGCATTTTTAGAAACTGTTTTCATTTTCCAATGCAATTTAGAGCACTTTAAAAATGCTTTTAGCTACTGTTTTTGATGGTGGGGTCCACACCAGAAGCTTGGTGATGTTGTTTTCCTCAACATTACATGTTTTGGAATATTTCACAAGTTTGGAACATTTTACTTTTGTTGTTTGCAGAATTATTTTTATCACAATAATTCCTAGGGCATTTTGAAATGGAATTTGAATTGGAATTTGAACTTCAACTTGATCATATCTTGTTTAGCAAAAAGATTAGGCACTGATCATGGTCATTACTGTGCTTAATTACAATGATCACTGTAGCATAAAACCAGGGTGTCACACCATTCTATAGCCAGTGACAATTCTTTGTGGAATGAGTTCATTCTTATCATTGGGAACAACGGTAATACCTCCTTTCTTAGGGACACAATGAACGGAACTTACCCATCTACTATCAGCTATGGGATAGATTATACCTGCTTCCAGAAGCTTTAATATTTCAGTTCTTATCACTTCTTTCATCTTGGGATTCAATCGCCGTTGGTGATCAACAACGGGTTTAGCATCAGGTTCCATATTGATCTTGTGCTGACATAGAGTGGGACTAATTCCCTTAAGATCATCAAGAGTATATCCAATAGCAGCCCGGTGCTTCCTTAGAACTTTCAATAATCTCTCTTCTTCATGTTCTGAAAGGTTAGCACTAATAATAACACGATATATCTTTTTCTCATTAAGATAAGCATACTTCAAAGTGTCAGGCAATTGTTTCAATTCAAACACAGGATCACCTTTAGGTGGAGGAGGACCTCCAAGGGTTTCAATAGGCAAATTGTGTTTTAGGAGAGGTTGTTGTTCAAAGAAAATTTGATCTATTTCATTTCTTTCACGCAAGTGCATATCATTTTCATGGTCAAGCAAATATTGTTCTAATGGATCAGTAGGAGGCACAACAATAGAAGCAAGACCAATTATCTCATCCTTACTAGGTAGCGCTTTATCATGAGGTTGTCTACTAAACTTGGAAAAATTAAACTCATGAGACACACCACCAAAACTGACACCGACAGTTTGTTTTTCACAATCCTTTTTAGCATTGACGGTGCTCAAGAAATGTCTACCAAAGATAATGGGACAAAAGTCATCTTGTGGGGAACCAAGGACTAGAAAATCAGTAGGGTATTTTACTTTCCCACACAAGACTTCAACATCTCTAACAATCCCAAGTGGTGTGATCGTGTCTCTGTTAGCAAGTTTAATAGTAACATCAATATCTTCCATTTCAGCAGGTGCTATTTCATTCATAATTTCTTGGTATAAGGTAAAAGGGATAACACTAACACTAGCACCTAAATCACATAAACCATGGTAGCAATGATCTCCTATTTTAACTGAGACAACGGGCAAGCCTTCTATAGGTCTATTTTTATCTTTCTTATCAGGTTTAGCAATTCTAGCAGCTTCATCACAAAGGTAGATGACATGCCCATCAACATTTTCTACCAAGAGATCTTTAACCAGAGCAACACTAGGTTCTACTTTAATTTGATCAGGGGGTTTAGGTGCTCTTATATTACTCTTACGAACCACAGTTAATACCTTAGCATGTTCCTTTATCCTAACAGGGAAAGGTGGTTTTTCAATATAAGCGGAAGGCACAACTGGATCAACATTGTAAAAGATGGTTTCTTCTTTAGCTATGACCGGTTCTTTAATTTCTTCTTTAATAGGGGGATGATATTTAAACCACTTCTCCTTAGGGAGGTCAACATGTGTAGCAAATGCTTCATAGAAAGAGGCTACTATCTCAGAGTCAAGTCCATATTTAGTGCTAAACTTATGAAAAGTATCGGTATTCATAAAAGATTTAACACAATCAAATTCAAGCTTTATACCTTACTCATTACCTTCGTCGAGTTCCCAATCTTCAGAGTTGCGTTTAATTCTTTCTAAGAGATCCCACTTGAATTCAATAGTCTTCATCATATAAGAACCGGCACAAGAAGTATCGAGCATGGATTGATCATTATGAGAAAGCCGAGCATAAAAATTCTGAATGATAACTTCCCTCGGAATGTGATGATTGGGGCATGAATATAGCATTGACTTAAGCCTCCCCCAAGCTAGAGCGATACTTTCTCCTTCACGAGGCCAAAAATTATATATATAATTCTGATCACGATGAACTAGATGCATAGGATAAAACTTTTGATGGAATTCCAATTGCAAACGATTCCAGTTCCACGATCCAAGATCATCACATAGCCTATATCATGTCAATGCTTTTCCCTCAAAATATAAAGGGAAAACCCTCTTCTTAACTTCATCTCCGGGTAAATCTGCAACCTTAAATAATCCACATATTTCGTTCACATATAAAAGATGCATATCAGGATGTTCAGTTCCATCTCTTGCAAAAGGTTTAGCAAGCAGTTTTTCTAGCATACCCGAAGGAATTTCATATGTAACATTTTCAGTAGGTGCTGTAGGTTGAGGGGTAACTAATTGTGGTTCCGGTCGAGGTGAAGATACCCCGAACAAACCCCTCAAAGGATTGTTCTCCATAGTAGCAAGTAGCAATAAATTTCAGCACGTAGTATAGGTTTTTCCTTACCGATTTCCACTTGCCAAGAGAGCTTCACTCCCCGGCAACGGCACCAAAAAAGAGTCTTGATGACCCACAAGTATAGGGGATCAATCATAGTCCTTTCGATAAGTAAGAGTGTCGAACCCAACGAGGAGCAGAAGGAAATGACAAGCAGTTTTCAGCAAGGTAATCTCTTCAAGCACTGAAATTGTAGGTAACAGATAGTTTGATAGCAAGGTAATTTGTAACGAGCAAGTAACGGTAACGGTAAACAAGGTGCAGCAAGGTAGCCCAATCCTTTTGAGGCAAAGGACATGCCAGAACAATCACTAGTATTAGGCAAAGTGTTCTTGAGGGTACACGGGAATTTCGTCTAGTCACTTTTATCATGTTGGTTTGATTCATGTTCGCTACTTTGATAATTTGATATGTGGGTGGACCGGTGCTAAGGTGCTGCTCTTACTTGAACTGGCAACCTACTTATGATTAACCCCCTCGCAAGCATCCGCAACTACGAGAAAAGTATTAAGACAAAGTCTAACCACATCATTAAACATGTGGATCCAAATCAGCCCCTTACGAAGTAGCGCATAAACTAGGGTTTAAGCTTCTGTCACTCTAGCAACCCATCATCTAATAACTACTCCACAATGCATTCCCTTAGGCCCATGAATGGTGAAGTGTCATGTAGTCGATGTTCACATGACACCACTAAGGGAATCACAACATACATATCATCAAAATATCGAACACATATCAAATTCACATGATTACTCGCAACATGACTTCTCCCGTGACCTCAAGAACAAAGGTAACTACTCACAAATAATAATCATGCTCAAGATCAGAGGAGTAATGAATAGCATAAAGGATCTGAACATATGATCTTCCACCAAATAAACCATATAGTAATCAACTACGCAATGTAATCAACACTACTAGTCACCCACAGGTACCAATCTGAGGTTCCGGTACAAAGATTGAACACAAGAGATGAACTAGGGTTTGAGAGGAGATGGTGATGTTGATGAAGATTCTCCTCCCAAAGATGAGAGGGGTGTTGGTGATGACGATAGCTTCGATTTCCCCCTCCGGAAGGGAAGTTCCCCCGGCGGAATCGCTCCGCCGGAGGGCAAAAGTGCTCCTGCCCAAGTTCCGCCTCGAGGCGGCGGCACTTCGTCCCGAAAGTCCTCCTCCTAATTTTTTTAGGTTTTTTGGGAATTTATACCAGAAGATGGGCACCGGAAGCGGGCCATGCTGGGCACAACCCATCAGGGCGTGCCCAGGGGGGCCTGGCGCGCCCTGGTGGGTTGTGCCCACCTGGGGCCCTCCTCCGGTAGTTTTCAGCTCCAATAATTCTTATTAAATACAAAAATAATCTCCATAAATTTTCAGCTTCATTGGAGTTGTGCAGAATAGGTATCTCTGACGTGCTTTTCTTGGGTCCAGAATTCCAGCTGCCGGTATTCTCCCTCTTTGTGTAAACCTTGCATATTATGAGAGAAAAGGCATTAGAATCATTCCCCAAAGCATTATTATTCAACAAAACAAAGTAAATAACAGTAGGAAATCATGATGCAAAATGGACGTATCACTTGTGCATAGTTTAGGTCATGCGGCGTTTGTGTTTATGATTTTAGATGGAACTAAGCCCATGCGAGAAGTTTTTGCTCGAGGATTCGTTCGATTCGGATGGTTCGAATGTTGAGATGCTGCTTGCGAACCAGCGGTAGCAGATGTTGGTGATGGCTATTGCCGTGAAGGAGCACGAAGATGAGAACCGAAAGAGGCGGCGAGGATCGACCGTCGGCCGTCTTTGCATTCCTCGCAATCGCCATCTCGGGAACGAGATGTTGATGCAAGACTACCTCGTGGACAATCCAACATATCCGCCGACCTCTTCCGGAGAAGGTATCGAATGTGCCAATCGCCATTTCTTTAGACCTACCGGGAGATTGAACATGCAAACACCCACTATCATCTTCAGGAGGATCTCATAGAGCACCATTGGCAAAGGGCTGGGCAGTAATACATTCCATTTTTGCATTCATTTTATTTAATGCATGTGTGATTTGTATTCGGGACAAGTTTTGTATTGAATTATTTAGTTTGCTTTGGTGATTTGAATAATTATTGTAATTTGGTTTGTAATATTGACATTTTATCTTATATTGAATTCATAATTCTGAATATGTATCATATGTGTCAAATTCAGATAAAACTCCATCTGATTTGCGGGCCGGCGCGGGCTGCTACGGAGCAGACCCCGCATAGCGGACCTGTAAAACGGAATATCAGCGGACCTGTACAATGGAATATCCGTGGATATTCTGTTTTACAGGTCCGCTATGCGGGGTCTACTCCGCAGCAGCCCGCGCCGGCCCGCAAAATCATTTTTCCGCGAACTGTAAACGAGTTTTGCGGGTCGGCGATATACAGGGTCTGCTAGAGATGCTCTTAAAAGATAGGCAATGTCACAGCGAGAACACAACTTACTTCTGGCGATTCAGTTGACATGTAGAACAACTAAACTGGACTTATTAGCTACTCAAGAAATAAGCAGTGTCAACTAACTGACAGAAACATCAAGATTAACTTCAGTTCTTACATTGGTCTTGCCGGTGATAGAGGAGAGGCGGCGTCGGCGCCGGAACCATGGCCAGAGCGAGAGTAGATGCGGCCGAGCTCGTCGAAGTAGGGGAAGGTCTTGCATGCGCGGGGCGCTTCTTGCCGCTTTCCTTGGCCTTGTGGAAGTTTGTTGATGTTCTCCCTCTTCTCCGGCAGCCACACCCAGACGCCGCCATGCGCATGCTCACCTCCTCCCAAAGCGGGCCCTTTAGCCCAGGCTCCTGGAACCGGTTGTCTAGCCCCGACCGCACCTGGATCGGTGCCTCCACCTCATGCTTCGGTCACCGGGACGACGAGCTCATCAGCGTCAGCGACAGGTCGCCGCACTCGTAGGGCACGAGCTCTCTGCCAACACCGGCGACGTCATGGCTCGTCGCGTTGTCTCTGGACATAGGTGCGGGGCTAGGCGGCAGCGGGAGGGTGATGGTCCTGGGCGCGCGTGGCAGCCTCGCGCGTGAACTTCTCGACCTCCTACCGGCGCCACGCCTCGTCGCGCGCCATGTGCTCGCGCTCCTCGCGCTTCATGCCATCAAGGAACCGGTGGTGCAGGCCATCTTGGTGCTCGATGAGCCGCTGCACCAGATGTACCTGCTTCTGCTCCTGTCACCGACGCTTCCACTTCCTACACGCCTCCCCCATAGACGCCTGCGGCGGCGGAGGCTGCGGCTGCAGCACCGCCGGTGTTAGAATAAATCCAAGGCATATCGTTGATCATCTGAGGACCAAGAAATCACACGAGCACGACACCGAGATTTGTTAACGAGGTTCACAGATATGGATACATTCCCGGGGCATGTCTACGGGCGCTCCTCCCCGTGACACCATCATAATACCGCACCCTGGCCGCCCTGGGCACCGGCACACGCCACCGGCTCCCCCCGCACGTGTGTTATTATGTTCGCATGGGTTAAATCGTGTGTCTACCCCCGCTATATATGAGAGGCCTAGGATACAAGTGTCTTACTTGTACACGACTCCATATCCTATGTAAACACAATACAACTACAAGTCCAACTGTAACCTACCTTGTACACAATATTCGACACAACTCTAACAAACTCCACCTTGGCGAATATTCTCCACCACCTTGAATTTGTCCATGCGTCAAACTTCCATGTACATTAGACTTGAGCTTATCCCATAAGTACCACTGCTACTCCAAAGACTCCATATAACTCCACCTGCAACTTGTAGTCCCTTCTTTTCTTGAACACAGTCAACACTCGAGCGAAATTAAGTTCCACATAACTCTAATTTACGCTCCCAACTTCCGGAGTATCCATTCAACGCCATCACACACTGATCACTGACCTGCATGAAAGTGAAAAAACTCACATATTGGGTGTCACACATAAGAGTTACCTGAACTCAATATCACCGCTCTTCCTTGATCGCTTGTCTGAAACTTGAAGAAATTTCACCGCTGCTTGTCGTCATCCCAAGTCAAATTCGCAGTTGTCTCACAACATGTATGACTGTCATGGTTATGAACCTGACAATAATACTAGGGGTACGAAAGGAGGGGTGAAGTCTAGCTATGGCGCAAGTGTGCACTTGGATGTGTACGAGTTCGGGCCTCACTCGGAAGTGATAAAAGCCCTACGTCTCGAGCCCGGAGGCTTGGTGTTTGCTTATGAGTAGTAGAGGATTACACGTGGTCGGAACCCTTGCTCTGGCGTCAGAGGGCAACCTATATAGAGTGCGCTACCATCAGCCGAGCACAATCACTAGGGCAATAAATGCTAATCAAAGCTGCGTTACAGGAACGACTGATTAACTAAGGCGTTACTGGTAATGGAGAATTAACTTCATAACGAGTGACTATTCGAGTTCCACGGACGCTGTGTCTTCTGAGTCGCCTGAGCTCCTATCTGACCGAGTGGCGCTGTGGTAGTCCGAGTGGCTTGAATGATCCGAGTGAATCGCCATATGCATCCGAATGCATTTCTAGCCCAGGGGCTTTAACGATATTGTGGGACCACAGGTGGGCCCTAGATGTCAGGCCTGTGACCCTACACATAGTAGGCATCCTCATCAGTAGCCCCCGAATCCATGAGTTTTTAGTGGTCGAGTGATCGACACTCGGAAGTGTTGATGGTGCCTCAGAGGTGTCCAAGAAACGGTCTTGCCGTTTCTCACTCGGCTTCAAACCATGATGGATTCAAGATTAACCTTCCCTGACCAAACTGTCTAGCTTGATGGTGTAGTACTGTCATATGAAGTCAAAGTGTTTCCCGGAAGAAACGATCCGAATGTCCAGTCATTTCATCCAAGTGTTTATCTAAAAATGAGTCGGCCGCTCGGTTTGTAAGAGTGAACCGACAGACTCTTCGGAGTGTGGAGCTCATCACATTTAAGGCATGAAGAAAACTTTGCGCGTTCGAAACCGCGAAGGACGCGCGCGAGCGCGCGATAGAACGGTTACGTCACGGAAATAGGGGGTAGTGGGCATGACGCCTCGATATCCATGCCGAAATTTTCGCCACGTGTCTTCGAGGCTCTGAACAGTGGATCTGTGGATCTCGCTCCGTTTGCGGATTGACGGCCAGAGATTTCGCCCGATTTTTGGTATAAAAGGCTAGGGCACTGTTGGGGGTGAAATAGATCTCATTTTCTTCCTCCTCCTTCGTCTTCTCTATCTCCCGTACGTGACTCCTCCACCGTGTTCTCGCCATTGTCCAGTTCCGAGCTCGCCGGAGAGGATGCGTGCGGCGACTGCGAAGGCCGAGCGGGCGAAGAAGAGCTCGCGCGGCTCCTCCTCAAGCGCCGGGGCGCCGGCTAGATGGACTCAAGGCGAATGGCTGCCGTCACGGGTCACCAAGGCCCGGCTGCTCGAGCCGGAGAGTCAAGGACTCCTGTCCGAGGGGAGTTGGCGGCTGCCGGGGGCGGGCGAGGACGAGCCTTCGCCAAAGGGAGACGAGCGCGTGCTACTGGTGACTCACCTCGAGCGAGGTTTCTCCCTTCCGCCTCATCCATTCTTCCGTAGATTCTTGGATTTCTTCGGCGCTCAGCTCCATCACATCCCCCAATGCTGTAGTTTACTTGGCCGCATTCATTTCTCTTTGTGAAAATTTCTTGGGCTGTCATCCCCATTGGGGTTTGTTCAAACATCTCTTCACCTGCCGAGTGATGACTGTAAAGAAACCCACTCAGTCAAAGGATAAGACGAATGTGGCCCAGCTGTGTGTGTGTGTGGGGGGGGGGTTGGGAATCCAGCTGTGGGGGAAAGTTTGCTTCCCGCAGATGACGTTTCCAGATTCAGTGAAGGGCTGGCAGGAAAACTAGTTTTACTGCCTGGACGTTCCAGTCGGTGAAGGTCAGTCGGGACTTCCTCCGTATACGTCTGAACGCATTCGGCTAGTCCCCAGGCTGACTGTGACCAAGGATGAGAAGACAGAAGTAGATATCCTGGTGATAGCCCTGGTGGCTTTGGTGTAGAAGGGCATCAATGGCCTCGATTTACTGGAGGTTTTCCTCTAGAGGAGGATTCAACCGCTGCAAGCCAGGGCCCATCCCATGTGGGAATATACTTGGCCGAGTGACACCACTCGAACACACCCGGAGGAGCTCAAGGCAGACATGGTGGAAGCCAAGATCAAGGCGATCACCCCAGCGCGTGACAACCCCAGAGGGAGCAGGCTGGTGTCTCCACTCTCATCAGAGAATCCGCTGAATGAGGTCATCTTCGAAGGTCCCTTATCCGAGTGATATTTATGTACTTATTGCAATCGACCCGACTGATCTGTTCTTCATTCGGCATGCTTTCACGCAGATGAACAGCCAAGTGCCAATTGTGGACAAAGGCCCGGTTGATGTAGCAAGTGACACCGATCATCCAGAGGACTCGGCAGAGGCAGGGGAATATGAAGAAGACGACGATGATGACGATGAAGAGGAAGAAGAAGGCTCAGATGGCTGCGACGAGGTGGAGTCATCGCGTTCGGATGACCGAGTGCCTGAAGTCCATTCCAAGGCGCGTCAGGACTCAGGAGTCCGTGGTGGCGGTCCTAAGGGGTCAAAAGCCGTCAAGACGACCGGATCCGTCCTTTCGACTCGCAGCTCAAAGCGTGGGCGTGGAGAACTTGTCTCGTCGCTTGAGAAGGTGGCGAAACAAGCCAAAGTCACCACAGCCAAGCCTCGGAAGGCAGTCCCTGTCCCAAAGATTAAGATGACCATTCCCGTGGCCTCAGCGTAAGTATCTCTACTCCGACAATTGTTGTCTAAATTCAATCGAGTGATGTGCTACTTCTTGAGCATGCGTTGGTTTTCCCATGAAGAGGAAAGGGTGATGCAGCAAAGTAGATAAGTATTTCCCTCAGTTGTTGAGAACCAAGGTATCAATCCAGTAGGAGATACAAGCAAGTCCCCAATAGATGTACCTACACAAATAATCAAACACTTGCACCCAACGCTATAAAGGGGTTGTCAATCCCTTCACGGTTACTTGCAAGGATGAGATCTGATAGAGATAGATAGATAGGATTGCTAAAACGAAAAGTAAAAATATTGCAGCTAAGTATTTTTGGTATTTTTGGTTTATAGATCTGAAAATATAATATGGAAAATAGACCCGGGGGCCATAGGTTTCACTAAAGGCTTCTCTCATGAAGGAAAATAATACGGTGGGTGAACAAATTACTGTCGAGCAATTGATAGAAAAGCGAATAATTATGAAGATATCCAAGGCAATGATTATGCATATAGGCATCACGTCCGTGTCAAGTAGACAGAAACGATTCTGCATCTACTACTATTACTCCGCACATCGACCGACTCCTGCCTACATCTAGAGTATTAAGTTCATGAAGAATAGAGTAACGCATTAGGTAAGATGACATGATGTAGAGGGATAAACTCAAGCAATATGATGAAAACCCCATCTTTTTATCCTCGATGGCAATAATACAAATACGTGCCTCGCTACCCCTACTTTGTCACTGGGTGAGGACACCGCAAGATTGAACCCAAAACTAAGCACTTCTCCCATTGCAAGAATTACCAATCTAGTTGGCCAAACCAAACCAATAACTCGAAGAGACTTGCAAAGATATGAAATCATGCATATAAGAATCCAGAGAAGATTCAAATAATATTCATAGATAATCTGAACATAAACCCACAATTCATCGGATCTCGACAAACACACCGCAAAAGAGTATTACATCGGATAGATCTCCATGAAGATCATGAAGAACATGGTATTGAAGAACAAAGAGAGAGAAGAAGCCATCTAGCTACTAGCTATGGACCCGAAGGTCTGTGGTGAACTACTCACGCATCATCGGAGGGGCAATGGAGTTGATGTAGATGCCCTCCGTGATCGAATCCCCCTCCGGCAGATTACCGGAAAAGGCTCCAAGATTGGATCTCACGGGAACAGAGGCTTCCGGCGGCGGAAAAGTATTTTCGTGGCTCTCTTTGGTATCCAGGGAATATTTGGGAATTTATAGGCCGAAGAATAGGGTTAGGAGAGCTGCCAGGGGGCCACAAGCCAGGGGGCACCCCCCCCCTAGGGCGCGCCCTGGTGGCTTGTGACTCCACGGCAGGTCTCCTGCCTTCGTCTCCAAGTCTGGCAGGTTTCTTCTGGTCCAGGAAAAATCATTCCGAAGATTTTATTCCGTTTGGAATCCGTTTAATATTCCTTATGTGCAATACTCAAAAACAAGGAAAAAACAGAAACTGGCACTAGGCTCTAGATTAATAGGTTAGTCCCAAAAATAATATAAAATAGCATATTAATGCATATAAAACATCCAAAACAGATAATATAATAGCATGGAACAATAAAAAATTATAGATACGTTGGAGACGTATCATGATGTAATAATCCGAGTGTTTCCTTTGCAGTGCTGACACTTCAAGTGCTTCGCCTGATCCCAACACTCTGGAGAAGGAGCGGCCCGACGTCGATGTTGCGTCTTCAAAAGGTAAGCTTCGGATTCACTCGGGCGCGTGTCGTGGTTTACTTTATGCTCATTTCCGAGTGCTTTCGAACACTTGCAGCCCGCGTGAAGTGATCGATATCGATGCGGACGACAAGGTTGAACTGCCAGACCCTTCTGTCAACACGGACGTTGTGATGCAGGAATCATCGTCTGCCGATGCCTTGGTGTTAGCACGAGGGGCCAGCTGAGGAGTCGGAGCCGCACTCGGAACTGATACATCATCCCCATTGCCAACTCCTGCCGTGACCAACATCTTCGCGCGACACCACGTCCCAGA
Source organism: Elymus sibiricus (assembly GCA_039707655.1). Taxonomy (NCBI): domain Eukaryota; kingdom Viridiplantae; phylum Streptophyta; class Magnoliopsida; order Poales; family Poaceae; genus Elymus; species Elymus sibiricus. The sequence goes on from CM077667.1 coordinate 372,462,766, forward strand.
GGATCAGGTAGGAGCAAGCAAAGAAGCGTTGATCCAGCTGGAGATGATGAGCGAACGACTGAAGACGGCGTACGATGCGAGTGAGGTGTTGCAGAAGAATGTCCGAGTAAGTACTCTCGTAAGTACCTTCCTCAGTCGGAAATTTTGGCCCATGTGTCTTTTTATTTTTGCTTTGGTCCCGAGTAGATTTGCATCCGAGCACACCTGCTGGGTGTTTTTGGGTTCCAGTGGGGGCGCGCTGAGCGCACCCACTGGGTGTAGTCCCCGAGACTACCATCGACTGAAGCAGTCGGTGGGAGTCTAAGAGTCCGAATGAATTTGGCGTATGATCCTTTGTTTGACTTAAAGAAAAGCCTCGTATTTGATCTTCTAGTGGGGGTGCGCTGAGAGCACCCACTGGGTGTATTCCCCGAGACTACCGTCGACTGAAGCAGTCGGCGGGAGTCTTAGAGTCTGAGTCAAAATTTTGACTAACATTTTTCCTTTAATTCCTGTTTGCAGGCTATTTGTGAGATCGGGAGCCACTACAAAGCTTTGGAGAAGGAGGTGCAGGACCTGCGCATCAACCTTGAAGCCGAGAAAACCAGGAACGCCCAACTGGAGCAGGAGAAAAAGGCAATCGAAGGTACGTTCATCTTGTCCGACTGCTGCAATAACTGCCTTCCCTCCCTGTCCGACTGAGTCTACTTCATCAGATCTTCATGGCAAAAATTGTAAACTTGTCGAGAGGCTGAAGAATTATATTTCTTTAGAAATCGTGAAGACGGCCCTCGAGAAGAAAGACACAGATCTGGCAGCTGCCCAGAAGGAGGCTAGCCGAAAGACCAAGGAGGCCGATGAGAAGCTGAAGGCAGTCGGGAAGCTGGAAGAAGAGAAGAAAACTCTGGAGGTTGCTGCGAAGAAGTCCAGGGAGGAGCTCGCTGAGTTGAAGAAGTCATATGCCGAGTGGGAGACCAAGCTCAAGCACATCTCTGCGAAGAAAACCGAGCTGGAGCAGTTTGTTGAAGAATACGGCGACTCTGTGAGCGAAAAGCTCAAAGGTAAGCGTTCCCGAGTGATCTCCGTGCAACCTTGTCTGGCTGAATGAATTTTGTTCACTTCTGATTCTTTTCTTCATTCAATGAAATCCAGATTTCTGCGATGATGTTGCTGAGGAGACTGACAAGATCGAGAAGGAGCTGGACCTGTCCCGAGAGCTACTCAAGGATAGCGCTGCTATGGCCATTCTCCGTTTGGAAGAGCGCGTCAACCAAGTGACTTCGTACATGAAGAGGCTCAACACTGCCATCTCGGACATTGATCGGGATGTCTTTCCTGACGAAGAGCCTTCAAAGGATCTGGAATCTGCTCTCACCCGAGTGAGGGACGTATCGAGCCGAGTGAAAGCTTGGAAAAAATCCGCGGCTCGAGCCGGAGCTGACATCGCCCTCTCACTCGTCTGTGTCCACTGCAAGGGAGTGGATGAGAAGAAGCTGAAGTCCATGGAGGTCTCTAACAGGAAGCATGCCAAGGTGGAAGACTTCATGGAGATGTTTATGGAAGCTGCAACTCGGATCGTAGACAGCATCGACTTGGACACCTTTGTCGAAGCGGTGGTTCCGCCTCGCCCCGAGTGATCGTCGGGTCAAAAACTCTTTAAGCTTTTGCCTCGAATTGCCGAGTGGTAGTTGTAACCGTAAGACTTTGAATGAGCCTGAGGCTCCTGTCGTCAGAACCTTTATCCATACTCTCATTTCAAGTGACACAGTTTTTATTTGCCTTGACTTCATTCGATCTTTGATTTCTGAATGTTTATATATAGGCGATGCGAGGCCGCAACTAAGTCCCCGAGTGTGGATGAGATCCGCACTCAGAATTGTTCATGAGAACAATGATGGTCCTGTCCATCTTAATGTCCGAGTGTGGAGGATGTCCCACTCGAAACGGTTTTTAACTTAGGCGATGCGGGGTCACAGCTAAGCCCCCGAGTGTGGGCGAGGCCCGCACTCAGAGTTGTTCGTGAGAACAATGATGGTCCTATCCATCTTAGTAATTGTGGCACCCCGGCTCAGCGAACCGGATTACCAGTGTTTCCAACCCAGAGATCATGTCTTCTGGAAACACACAACAACTTGGAACAGAACAGAACTGAACTTTATTGATAAACTTCGGGTACAAGCTCATATTTTACATCGATAGCGAGGCCAAAGGCACACCTGGTGCTATGACAATATCTACATTATTTATGAAACATAGTGGGCCTCGAAACTACTAGGGAAACTCTATGGCGTAGCGGAACATAGCGGAAACTCCATCCACAGGGACACTGCTGGGACACAGCCTAGTTAGCGTAGCACGAACCATCGGGACCTCCGTCCTCGGCTTCTCCTGCATCTGGCATGATACGCCAGGTGAGTACTTTGAATGTACTTGCAATCTCACGACAACCAAGTAATGCAGCAAACAATAGCATGGCAATCAACATGTTAAATTCTTAAGTGATTCACTTACTGTCATCAGTTATCAACTTACTCTCTTTCGGGTTGTCCCACAACCCTCGGAATACTCATAAGCCATCGAGTACTTCCGAACACAAGATGAGTTCTTCCATCAATATTATCATTGTTACGGTTGACCACCTAGTGAGGCCTGGACGGACTGTCCAATACCGTGGACGCGGCTATTCGAATAGATTTTTCACTCTGCAGAGGTTGCGCTCTTTACCCACATCATGAAGCACCTGGCCTCGTGATCCCATTCGGGTGTACCAGCGTTGCTCCAACGAAACCTACCTGACTCGTGACTCTCCCATCGTACCACCGGCATTCATCCTCCCCCGGAGTCCTGCCTTGGGTGGCCCCTGTGTCACCTCGTGACACCTGCCACCGTCGTGGTCAAACTAAACTGTCCCAAACGGGGACGCCGGCACAATACTCAACTGGGCTCACAGGGTTACCGCCGTCTACCTGATCAGGGCAGCACGCACGCATAACCCTCCCTGTCTGGAGGTACCAGTGAAAGAGCACGGAGCCAGACCAAGTCAAGGCCGTCCCATACCGGCAAATGTTGTTGCACGGATAAGCCCGGACAGGTGACTCCAGATCAACCGACTAAGTTTCATTAAGCAAGCATGTGATTTATCACAATAACTTAAAATGGCAGCAACTAAGCATTTAAATTAAATTGCTATGAATTATTATATAGCAAATAAATGAACATAATGCATTGAAATCTGCAATGCTATTGAAATGCTTCAAAAGATGGATGTCCTGGCTTGCCTTGCTCTGTTGGGTTCCCCAAGAACTCCTGGTCTTCAAAGTTACCAAAGTTTCCCTCTGAAAATATTTTTAAACAACAATTTAAAATATCACATAACACTGTTTTAATCACCAGAAATTCTGTGAGTGAGAGAAAAACACCAAATTTTACCAGAAATTAGAGGAGATCAATACCAACCAACTGCAAAAAGAATCAGTCGGTTTGGACTTATGGTTAAAGAGATATTGCTGGTCAAAGGTACTGGTCAAAATTGAGATTTAAATTAAAAACAGAAAACCTGACAGGGGCCACGTCAAAAGCGTGAGGCGTCTCCACTTACCGCTTCGCGCGCGCGGCTGAGCCGCTGACGAGCGGGCCCCGTGGTTGGATTTAAACAGAAGGAAGAGAGGGAACAGAGAGAGGCGGAGCTCTAGCGATCGTCGCCGGCGTTACAGGCGGCGGCGAGGTCGGAAGAGAGTGGGGACGGGACGAGCTCACCGTGGCGAACCCGTACGTACCCGCAGTTCAGCAAGAGGTGGCTGGACGGCGTCGACCCCTTCTTCTCCGGCGGCGGCGGCGTTCGGGTGTCAACGGAGACGGCGATTATGGCGATGATTCGGTCGGGCAGCAGGTCGGGCGTGATCAGGGGAATGAGCTGAGCTCGAGGGTGGCGACAGTGGAGGCCGGGGAGGAGTGGAACGGCGAGGCGACTGGGCTCTGGTGGCGGCGGATCTTTGGCGAGGTTCGAGGCCAGAGGGCCTCTCGGCCGTGGCTCGCTGCTCGGGGAGGCGATTGAGAGGTGGTGAGGAGTGGTGATGAGCTCTGGAGGGCCGGGCATGGCCTTTTATAGGCCAGAGGCGAGCACGGGCGAGCTCTCCAGAAGCGGCGAGGTGCGGGACACGTCGCCGGCGCCAGGACGCCGCGCTGGCCGGCCGCTTGTAGGGCGACGAGACGGGAGAGGGCAGGGAGGAGTAATGGCGCGGTGGAGGCTAGTGGAGGAAGAAGACGAGCGCCAGAGCCACTGTGGCCGCACGAGCGCCACAGTGCCCGAGTGCGTGGCGGCTGCCGGGGAGGTTTCCGGCGAGGAGATGGATCCAGAACGGCTAAGTGGGAGGAGGGGAAGACGTCGGCGCGCGAGGACAAGGCTAGGCCACGCGGGGCAGCAGGGACGCATCACTTCAGACGCGGGCGCGGTGCAGAGCACGTGCATTGCATGCCAATGCCATGCTCACCACGGCCAGTGGTGTCTGGAGGCCTCTCCTGTCCAGCGCACCATGTCTGGGGTTTTCTACTTTGGTCATCTAGTGCCTCAGCATGCTTGGTTTGGCTAGGTTCACTCTGCTGTGAAGTGTAGCTTCAGCTACAGTTTCTGACAGCAAACTTGAGAGAGATCCAGAGGAGAGGTGAGCTGGAGATGGAGCCAATGGAAATGTCTGGAGTGATTTAGGTTGGAAGGACTATAGACTGGCCAAATTTGAAGTTGTTTGGAAAAGTTTTAAATAGGGTTCATGTGTAAACTGCCATACTGGTCCAGAAACTTGATCTGCTCGTGGCACTCATATGGTAGATCTGATGGAGCTGAAATTTGGCATGGTGGAGTCATATGAGGTAGCGAGGATGCCATAAAAATTTCATGGCAGTTGGCCGCTCCTAGCTGGCACTTCCTTCACAAGGGTTTCAGAAATGCAGTAACTTGGCAGAGCCTTGTTGCTAAAAAGTTGTACTGGCCAATGTGATATTTTTGGATATTGTGGCTAGATAGGATCCCTAATATCTCAGGAAATTTATTGGGAATTTTCTGAGTTAGGAAAATAGGGGTTGCTTCACAATTGACCAATTCTGACCAGAGAGAAAATAATTATTCTGGCCAAAATTTTGTATTGGACAATGGAATATTTTTGAAGATTATGGGATTATATGATGATAAGAAGGTGTGACAAGAGTTTGGGATTTTATTGATCATCCAAACTATAGGTTGCTTCACAACCCATAGTGATGACATAATTCCCAAAGGAATAAAAGGATTATTGGAAAGTATTAGAAAAATGGATCGTGGTCCAGAAGGTGTATGACATGGTGTTGACAAGATTTAGACAAGGTGATGAGAGCTTTGGGTTACTTAGGAAAAGATTCAAGGATTCATAAGTCCATAGTTGACTGAAAAACCAACCAAAATGCAAATAAAACCAAAAAGATTTTGAAAAGAAAAAGTTGCCAAAAACCAGGGTGTCACAGTAATGATGGTCCTGTCCATCTTAGTGTCCGACTGTGGAGGATGTACCACTCGAAAAGGTTTTTAACTTAGGCGATGCGGGGTCGCAGCTAAGCCCCCGAGTGTGGGCGAGGCCCGCACTCGGAGTTGTTCGTGAGAACAATGATGGTCTTGTCCATCTTAGTAATGATGGTTCTGTCCATCTTAGTGTTCGAGTATGGAGGATGTCCCACTCGAAACGTTTTTTAACTTAGGCGACACGGGGTCGTAGCTAAGCCCCCGAGTGTGGGCGAGGCCCGCACTTGGAGTTGTTCGTGAGAACAATGATGGTCCTGTCCATCTTAGTGTCCGAGTGTGGAGGATGTCCCACTCGAAACGGTTTTTAACTTAGGCGATGCGGGGTCGCGGCTAAGCCCCTGAGTGTGGGCGAGGCCCGCACTCGGAGTTGTTCGTGAGAACAATGATGGTCCTGTCCATCTTAGTAATGATGGTCCTGTCCATCTTAGTGTTCGAGTGTGGAGGATGTCCCACTCGAAACCGTTTTTAACTTAGGCGATGCGGGGTCTGATACGTCCATTTTGCATCATGCTTTAATATTGATATTTATGGCATTATGGGCTGTTAGTACACATTATGGTACAATACTTATGCCTTTTCTCTCTTATTTTACAAGGTTTACATGAAGGGGGAGAATGCCGGCAGCTGGAATTCTGGGTTGGAAAAGGAGCAAATATGAGAGACCTATTCTGCACAACTCCAAAAGTCCTGAAAATCTACGGAGAATTGTTTTGGAATATATAAAAAATATTGGGCGAAGAAGATACCAGAGGGGACCCACCAGGCAGCCACAAGCCTGGGGGCGCACCCTACCCCCTGGGCGCGCCCCTGTGGCTTGTGGGCCACCTGGCAGGCCTCCGGTCCCCATCTTCTGCTATATTATGTGTTTTGACCAGGAAAAAATCAAGAGAGAGCTTTCGGGATGAAGCGCCGCCGTCTCGAGGCGGAACCTGGGCAGAAGCAATCTAGGGCTCCGGCAGAGCCATTCTGCCGGGGAAACTTCCCTCCCGGAGGGGCAAATCGAAGCCATCGTCATCACCAACGATCCTCTCATCGAGAGGGGGTCAATCTCCATCAACATCTTCACCAGCACCATCTCCTCTCCAAACCCTAGTTCATCTCTTGTATCTGATCTTTGTCTCAAAACCTCAGATTGGTACCTGTGGGTTGCTAGTAGTGTTGATTACTCCTTGTAGTTGATGCTAGTTGGTTTATTCAGTGGAAGATCATATGTTCAGATCCTCTTACTTATCGAAAGGACTATGATAGATCCCCTATACTTGTGGGTCATCAGGGTCACGGCTAAGCCCCCGAGTGTGGGCGATGCCCGCACTCGGAGTTGTTCGTGAGAACAATGATGGTCCTGTCCATCTTAGTAATGATGGTCATGTCCATCTTAGTGTCCGAGTGTGGAGGATGTCCCACTCGAAACGGTTTTTAACTTAGGTGATGCGGGGTCGCGGCTAAGCCCCCGAGTGTGGGCGATGCCCGCACTCGGAGTTGTTCGTGAGAACAGTGATGGTCCTGTCCATCTTAGTAATGATGGTCCTGTCCATCTTAGTGTCTGAGTGTGGAGGATGTCCCACTCGAAATGGTTTTTAACTTAGACGATGCGGGGTCGCGGCTAAGCCCCCGAGTGTGGGCAAGGCCCGCACTCGGAGTTGTTCGTGAGAACAATGATGGTCCTGTCCATCTTAGTAATGATGGTCCTGTCCATTTTAGTGTCCAAGTGTGGAGGATGTCCCACTCGAAACGGTTTTTAACTTAGGCGACAGGGGCTCGCGGCTAAGCCCCCGAGTGTGGACGAGGCCCGCACTCGGAGTTGTTCGTGAGAAAAATGATGGTCCTGTCCATCTCAGTAATGATGGTCCTGTCCATCTTAGTGTCCGAGTGTGGAAGATGTCCCACTCGAAACGGTTTTTAACTTAGGCGATGCGGGGTCGCATCTAAGCATTTTACACCCAATGGGGGTGATAAGGGAGATTGATTCACCAGAGTGAAAAGAGTTAAATTTCGACAAAATATAAAGGAACGAAACTTTATTCATCGAGATCACTCGGATTCATTATTGGAATGACAAACTAAAGTAGTCGCGTTCTAGGTGTAGAACTTGCGAAGTAGATCCGCGTTCCAAGTTTGAGGCTCTTCTACGACATCTTCGATGTTGTAGAGCCGGTAGGCTCCATTGTGCAGGACTTTGGAGATCGCATACGGCCCCTGCCACGGAGGCGCCAGCTTATGGGGTTTTTGCTGGTCCAGTCGGAGAACAAGATCTCCTTCCTGAAAAGCTCGGCCCTTGACTTGTCTGTCATGGTAACGCCTCAGATCCTGCTGATAGAGGTTCGATCTGATGAGGGCCAGCTCTCTCTCTTCCTCCAAGAGGTCAAGACCATCTTGACGTGCTGCTTCAGCTTCAGCTTCATCATATTGTTCCACTCGGGGGGAATTGTGTTGAAGATCACTCGGCAACACGGCTTCTGATCCGTACACCATGAAGAAAGGAGTGCGTTTTGTAGAGCGGTTAGGGGTTGTTTGAATGCCCCATAAGACGGATGGCAACTCTTCAACCCAGGCCCCCACAGCATACTTCAGGTCTCTCATCAATCGAGGTTTCAGACCTTGGAGGATCATTCCATTTGCTCGCTCTGCCTGTCCATTCGACTGCGGGTGAGCCGCTAAGGCATAGTTAACCCGAGTGCCTTGAGAGAAACAAAACTCACGGAACTCGTCCAAGTCTAAGTTCTTCCCATTATCTGTGATAATGTCATGCGGCACGCCGAATCTGAAGATGATCTGCCGAATGAAATTGACGGCAGTACCCGAATCCAAGCTTTTGATGGGCTTCGCTTCAACCCACTTGGTGAACTTGTCAACCGCCACAAGCAGGTGGGTAAATCCATTCGTTTTGGTCCGCAGGGGTCCGACCATGTCGAGACCCCACACGGCGAACGGCCAGGTGAGAGGGATCGTCTTTAGCGCAGACGCAGGCTTGTGGGATTTGTTCTTATAAAATTGACACCCGATGCACAGGTCGACCAAATCTCTTGTTGCTTCATTGGCTCGGGGCCAATAAAAACCCGCTCGGAAAGCCTTAGCGACCAAAGTCCGAGAGGACGCGTGATGGCCGCAAGTTCCCGAATGAATCTCGTGTAAGATCTGCAATCCTTCCTCCGGGGAGATGCATTTCTGAACGACTCCTGTAGTGCTTTTCTTGTATAACTGATCCCCTAAAACTTCGAATGCTTTGGATCGTCGGACGATTCGGCGAGCTTCTTCTTCGTCCTCGGGAAGTTCTTGCCGGAGCAAGTACGCTAAATAAGGTTGAGTCCACTCGGGAGTGATTACCAGCATCTCGTGGACTACATCGACCACGGCCGGGACGTCAACCTCAGTCGGATTTGATGGACCGACTGCTTGTGGGGGCTCCTCTATGAAAGGATCTTCGACAATTGTTGGGGCGCGCAGATGTTCAAGGAATATGTCCTTAGGGACTGCTCGTCGAGTGGACCCAATCTTTGCCAGGTCATCTGCCGCCTGATTCTTTGCGCGAGGAATGTGATGCAGCTCCAAACCTTCAAAATTCTTCTCCAGCTTTCTGACCGCGTTGCAGTAACCGGTCATAGCTGGACTCCGAATGTCCCACTCTTTCATCACTTGGATGACAACAAGGTCCGAATCACCGTAGACCATCAAACGACAAATGCCGAGTGAGATGGCCATGCGGAGACCATACAGGAGGGCTTCATACTCGGCCTCATTGTTTGACGAATCGAAATGGATTTGGAGGACATAGTTCAGCCGGTCTCCTTTGGGAGAAACGAGAACCACGCCAGCCCCCGAGCCATTGAGCATCTTGGATCCGTCAAAGAACATAGTCCAGTGCTCGGGGACGCTCGGGGTTGGCTGCTCTTGCTCAATCCACTCGGCCATAAAATCAACCAATGCCTGGGACTTGATTGCTTTCTTGGCTTCAAACTTAATCTCCAACGGAAGGAGCTCAATTGCCCATTTTTTCACTCGGCCGGCAGCGTCTCTGTTATGCAAGATCTCTGACAGGGGAGCGTTGCTAATGACCATGACCGAGTGATCTTGGAAGTAGTGAACCACCTTTTTTGCGGTCAGGTAAATGCCATAGACCAGCTTTTGATAGTGCGGGTACCTTTGCTTGGAAGGGGTCAACACTTCTGAGATGTAATATATGGGTCTTTGAACCTTGAATGTTTTTCCCGGCTCCTCGCGCTCTACAGCAAGGACGGTGCTCACCACTTGGCTGGTAGCCGCGATGTACAGGAGTAAAGGTTCCTGTCTGCCCGGAGCAGCTAACACCGGTTGGGTGGAAAGCAATGCCTTGAGTTCTTCGAACGCGGCTTGTGCTTCAGAGGTCCACTCGAACTTGTCAGACTTTTCATCAGTCGGTAAAGAGGGAGTGCCTTCTCACCGAGTCTTGAGATGAATTGGCTCAGGGCCGCAAGGCAACCTGTCAGCCTTTGTACGTCATGTAGGCGCTCCGGTTGCTTCATTCAGACTATGGCGCCGATTTTATCTAGATTGGCGTCGATCCCTCGTTCGGAAACGAGGAAACCGAGTAACTTTCCGGCAGGCACTCCGAATGTGCACTTAGTTGGATTGAACTTTATTCTGAAGCGTCGTAGGTTCGCGAAGGTTTCAGCGAGGTCGGTCAGGAGGTCGGAACCTTTCCTAGACTTGACCACGATATCGTCCATATAAGCCTCCACGTTCTGACTGATCTGCCATTGCAAGCATTTCTGGATCATACGCTGGAAAGTAGCCCCAGCATTCTTCAGGCCGAATGGCATAGTGACATAGCAAAAACACCCGAATGGGGTGATGAAGGCCGTCTTTATTTCATCAGGCCCGTACATTCGGATCTGGTGGTACCCGGAGTACGCATCCAGGAACGATAGACGTTCGCATCCGGCAGTAGAGTCCACTATTTGATCTATGTGAGGTAAAGGAAAATAATCCTTCGGGCAGGCCCGATTGAGGTGTTTGAAGTCAATACACATGCGGAGTGATTTGTCCTTCTTCGGCACCAGAACGACATTTACGAGCCACTCGGAGTGGTAAACCTCGTGAATGAACTCGGCGGCAAGGAGTCGAGCTATCTCTTGACCAATCGCCTTGCGCTTCTCGACGGAAGATCGACGCGAGTACTCTTTGACTGGCTTGGCCTTGGGATCGGTTCGGAGTCGGTGCTCAGCCAGTTCCCTGGGAACACCGGGCATGTCAGACGGCTTCCATGCAAACATGTCCCAGTTCTCACGGAGGAACTGGATGAGCTCGGCTTCCTATTTCTCTCCGAGTGACGTGGAGATGTTTGTCGAAGCAACACTTGGGCCATTCGGGTGAACATGGACATGCTTGGTCTCGCCAGCCGACTGAAAAGCCGACTCCGAAGCTGGCCGTTTTGACCTAAGCAAATCAGCCGTGTCCACCTCTTTCTTGTATCCTTCGAGTTCGACTGCGAGCACCTGCTCGTTGGCGATCTTGGAGCCCTGCTGGAGGCACTCTTCGGCTATCTTCCGGACGCCGGTCACAGTGATCACGCCTTTCGGCCCAGGCATCTTTAGTTTGAGATACACGTAACATGGTCTGGCCATGAAACGCGCGTAGGCGGGCCTGCCCGGGATGGCGTGGTAAGCGCTGCGGAAGTCCACCACCTCGAAGGTTAACCGTTCCTTTCGGAAATTCTTTTCGCTCCCAAACACGACGTCCAGAGCGATCTGGCCGAGTGACTCCGCCTTCTTCCCAGGGACAATCCCATGGAAATGCATGTTGCTCTTGCTCAATTGAGACATCGGGATGCCCATTGCCTTGAGCGTGTCAGCATAAATGATATTGAGCCCACTGCCTCCATCCATCAGGTCCTTACGCAGTCGGACGCCGCCCACGACCGGGTCAACGACCAGCGCCTGCCTCCCAGGGGTGGCTATGTGAGGCGGATGGTCGGACTGGTCGAAAGTGACAGGTGTCTTCGTCCAGTTGAGGTATTTGATGGCAGTCGAAACTGATCGTTGCTGCGCCTGATTTCTTCCCGCTGCTCCCGAGTGAGCGGTCGGGGAACGTAGCCGTCGGAGCCAGTGTTGTTGCGGTCGCCATCTCGATCGCGGGTATCTCCTGCGGAATACCCGGGAGGAGGAGCACCTCGAGCCGGGCCGGCCATCAAGACCTCTGCAACATCCCCGCTGCTTTTGCGCTCGGACGCACCAGAAGACTCATCACCTGATGACGGGAAAAGGCAGTGGACGGACTCGTCGGCGTCGAGTACGGCTACCTGATCGACCACGGCTTGAACTGCCACGGCGTGCTTGATCCAGTGCTACAGTCGTGAGTGCCCGGAGCGCTTGCGACGAGCCACAACGCGAGTCGGAGAAGCCGGTCGATATGGCGTGGATGGTTGTCGGAGGAGGACTCCGAACGTCGTCGCGCTGAAATGCACCACGCCTCGGGCGGGCAGTGCCTCAGCATCCAGCGGCGCTTCCTGCAGCCACGCCGAATCGTCGACGGTGAAGCTGAGGGAACCGAAGAGGATCTCGCCGTCGAGTGTCATCATGATGATCAGAAAAGTGGAAATTCCACCTGCGCCGGAATTCGCTAGATGCGCAGCCCCACGGTGGGCGCCAACTGTCGTGGTTATGAACATGACAATAATACTAGGGGTATGAAAGGAGGGGCGAAGTCTAGCTACGGCGCAAGTGTGCACTTGGATGTGTACGAGTTCGGGCCTCACTCGGAAGTGATAAAGGCCCTACGTCTCGAGCCCGGAGGCTTGGTGTTTGCTTATGAGTAGTAGAGGATTACACGGGGTCGGAACTCTTGCTCTGGCGTCGGAGGGCAGCTTATATAGAGTGCGCTACCATCAGCCGAGCGCAATCACTAGGGCAATAAATGCTAATCAAAGCTGCGTCACAGGAACGGCTGATTAACTAAGGCGTTACTGGTAACGGAGAATTAACTTCATAACGAGTGACTATTCGAGTTCCACGGACGCTGTGTCTTCTGAGTCGCCTGAGCTCCTATCTAATCGAGTGGCTCTGTGGTAGACCGAGTGGCTTGAATGATCCGAGTGAATCGCCATATGCATCCGAATGCGTTTCTAGCCCAGGGGCTTTAACGATATTGTGGGACCACAGGTGGGCCCTAGATGTCAGGCTTGTGACCCTACCCATAGTAGGCATCCTCATCAATGACCACCAGAGCCCTGGCCCGTCTCCATGTCCCGTGCGTACCGCACGCCTCGCCGTGTCGAGCCTCCGCTGTCCCGGTCGAGTCTCAAGGGTCGCGAACCTACACCACTCAACTCCCACTGCAAAGTACCACCAATCATCACCGGCCGACGACGAGTATCACGTTTCCATCAGACCTCTGGGCTCCAGTCCGAACTACGTGTCTCTCGCTTTTCCCGCCGAATAGGCTTCGACTCTCTGTGCACTTACGCCATATCCCCTCAATCCAGCTCCACCTTCAACATGACTCTATGGTAGATGATCAGTCCACCCTCGCGCCTCGTCAACTTCAAGCTCCGTGTGTACACCACCTTGAATCAACCCCGCGCCATAGTCTTGTCAAAGCTGCACAACCTTTGGGCCTGCGCCACGTGTTTCTATGCCCAGAAGTCGGTCACCATCAGCATCACACTCCTATGTCGTTGTCGCCGATTACACCACCGTCTTCTGTACCAACCGACTCGCGTCGATCCATCAGACTGTCAAGTCCGACCTAGCCGAACTCGTCCGGCTGCATGACACGCTCCAGGCTCGCAAATCATCTTCCGCGAATTACCGTCCGTCACATGATAATTCCATCTTAGCTGACATGACTTCCCGCAACGCCTTCAAGCATCCCTGTTATGCCAACAGATCTTTCATCTTGTCTGCCATAACCCAAGGTTTTCAGTCCAGTCAAACGTCTTCACCTTAAACCTGGTATCTATTGGCGCCATGGTTCTTCGTATGACTGACCCCGTGAAAAACTATCCGAGCCAATGCCCAAGTACACAAGCAGAACTCCGCGTACTACTAGTACTCGAACCAAAATTTTATTTGGCCTTCACGTGGATGTGCTCCTGTGCTCAACTCATGATGCAAGCATTGCCTTTTGTGTCAAATCCCTATCCACATGGTGCTCCCGATGGATACGCTTGATGGATTTTTCTTTGCTTGATTGATTTGCCTGCCCTTCGTGCCTTTGTCTCCCTTGCCGGCTGCTGCCGCTGCTATTAACCAGCGTGCAGGTCTCCGCTATAGAGACGAGGAGAACACGGCTCCTCATGGGACTCGGTCCCGTTTTGTTTCCAAACAAATCCACGCATGTGCCTTGTCTCTTGAGTCTCCATCGAATCTGCACAGCAACACTTCCGCGCAGTACCTCAGCCTTGTCCTTTGTCTGTGCACCAAAAGCCAGCTCGGGCAGCCTTCCGACCTTGTCCAAGCATGCCCACGCCTGGTATTATTTTTACTAAATGGCTCCTAGAGGATCTTATGTCGCGCATTCACCCCCCGAAAAACATATTTCGTCGCCTAACCCTCAACATTCGTGTCTACCCGATAGATGTCTAACTTGCACGTGCGCACGCCTTACGCCTTAGCGCCTTTGACCTTGCCCGACGACCGACTGCCAGCGTGGCAATCGCGGAACTCGCCATTCAGGTAGGCGTGTCTGCCGTAACACGTCATATTGTTTAGCGTTTTCCCTTTTTCCTTTGTAACGCCTTTTATTACGGCGTGTTTACCTGACGTGTTGCAGTGCCTACTCATTCGGCATATAAAGGGCACAGATAAATTCGCCAGATCAGAAGGCGTAAGACATCGTGTGCCGCCTTGCTGTTAGTCGCTACCTAGGGAGGTCCAAATTTCAACCATAAGACTTGAAGGCAGGTATTAAGTTGGCGTGACTACGTTCGTCCCACCCATCAAGGAGGCAGGGGAGACGCCGGGTTGTTTGTCGCTACAGCTGCATGGGAAGAGACAAAAAGAAAACCCGCCGCTCTTCTCCCCATCCATTCCTGCATTCGTCCCCCTCCGCTACATGTTACCACGCCGCCCCCCCCCCCACCCACCCACACCCGCCAGCACCCCACCACATTCCATGGCGAAGGAGGCGGAGCTGCTGCCGAAGGACGCTCAACGCCTCACAGAGGAGCTCCTACTGGCGAAGGAGGCGGAGCTGCTGGCGAAGGATGCTGAGCTCGTGGCGAAGGATGATGAGCTCCGAGCCAAGGACGGCGAGGTCCTCCGTCAACAGAGAGAGCTGGCGTTGCTTTGAAAGCTGCTTGAGTCCAATACCAATTCCCTTCAGGCCGCGAAGTCGTTCTTCGATAAGGCGGCCGATGTGCTAGGCAACCAGATGTCCCTTCTGCTGAGCCAGGTAGAGAGCGAGCGGTCTGAGAAGGAGGAGTCCCAGGATCGCCTGAATCGTTTGCTGGACGAAGTTGCCTCGCAAGTGTTGCGGCTGCGCGATGTGTACCGTCGTGTAGGCGCCATCTTGCCGGCCGTGGGGCTAACCCCTTACAACCACCCCGTTGACTTCAACGAGCTACGGCTTCCGGACCTGATCTCATTTTTCACCTACATGGCCGACGAGCTGAGCCCGTGTTGGCTCTAATGTGCGTATGTAGATGCACATGGAGGTGGTGCGCGCTTCCGTCGCCGTTGTGGGGCGGATCCTCTCCGGGCTGCATCACCGGAATCCACTTCTGCCAATGGACGCCGTCTTCGACGAGCTGGCTCCGGTCGATCGGGAGCGGGAGCTGCGGTCGGTGTCATCCTACATCTGTGGCGTCGTTGCACTGGAGAAGGAGAGGGACTTCCGTCCTCTTTAGGCGTCATCCTGCTAGTGGTGTTAGCTTTTTATGTTTTCAATCTGAACTTCTATGATGGTATGCGCTCCTTTTGCGTTGAAGTTATGCAAACTGCTTTTGTAACCATGAACTAGTGTTTGCCCTCCTTTTGTGTTTTGAATTTGTTAACTCCTAGTGTTCGCACTCGTTTCGTGTTGCCGGTTTTGGGCTCGTATGTTATTTCATACTAGAATTGTCAAATATAGAACGCCTACTTGTACGAACCAGGAACCTGATGCATAGTCTGAATTTTGACTGACTGGTGCTGGAAATGCCACATGCGGCAAGTCTGGAAACACTAACGCAAAAGAAGGAGAAAAGACACGGATCGGTGGTGTCCTTACAGTGTACTTACTATTCACCGTTTTTTGCCGGCTTGGCTTTATCGAGGCGAGCGGCGATGAGCTCTTTCACCTCCCGATGACGTTTGTTGAGCTTGCCTTTCTCGAGGCAAGCAGTGATGAGCTCTATCTTGTCCTGCCGGCCTTCCTTCAGAAGAACAAGCGATTCGTCCATTAGCCTGTCCCACTCGTTTCTGAGCTTGGCGTTGTCATCCTTTAGTTCGACGATGATGGCAGACAAGCTCTCCACCGACGCCTTGCTCTTCTCGTGCAACTTCTTCCAACGGGCTATGTGCTCATTAAGCATGTCGCGCTCACTGCACAGCTTCTCCTTGTCATCCATAATTCCCACGATGAGATTCGTGGCCTTTTTTAGTGCGGCATTGCTCTCGATGAGCGAGGCATTGGTCTCCGCGTTCACCTTCGCCCAGCCTGCGATCTCGTCCTTCAGCTTCTGTACTTGAGCCGGCATGTCGTCGTCGGCGACCTCCTCCTTCATCTTCCTTGCTCCTCCGCTGCGAATGCGCTTCCGAGAGGCCTCGCTTGAGTCTGATGCCGCCGCGGCCCGACGGGCCTTCTCTGCTGCTTCCGCTGCCTTGGTCAATCGTCCCTGGTTATTTCTGGAACTTGAGATCCCCCCACCACGAGCCATGGTGGTAGGCAGAAGCAAGGAAGTAGTAAGTAAAAAAGGGAATGTTCTTCTGTTGATAGGTGTGGAGGTGGAGGACGAGCTATTTGTAGACGCCTGGACGGTCGGCGCGTATAGAAACGAGATTTTCACATCGTGGTCATTAAACGTCGCTGCATTTGGCGTGTTTGACCAGTAATTTTTACTTCGCGTGCCGGCGCCGCGTATTTTCACTGGGCGCATGTACCAACGGCAAGCCGCATGGTGATGATGAAGCGCCTGGACTGTTGGCGGTTCGCGTGCCAGTGCAGCGTATTTTCAATGGGCGCGTATGACAAGACGCATTGTGATGATGATGCGCCTGGGCAGTTGGCGACTACAGGAACGAGCTGTCACATCGTGGTCTGTTCACGTCGCTACGTTTGGCGTGTTTGACAAGTCATTGTAACTACACTTCGCGTGGCGGCGCAGCGTATTTTCACTGGGCGCGTGTACGAATGACATGACGCATCGTGATGATGACGCGCCTGGGCTGTTGGCTTGCTTCACCCATTTACTACGAGGAGTTGAAAAATGAGTAAGCAGTTGCAATTTAAGTAGGTACACAACAACATAAAGTTAAGTTGCCGTCCTAAATTTGAACACGGTCACTGGCAAAGCTAACATGCATGAACATCGGCACATGAACATCCATGTATTTACATAAATATGACCTTCACTGTTTCTTGGATATTCAGGAACAACGACTTATGAGCGGCTGGGAAAGATCATGTTCCTGTCCGAGACGTTTCTCATAGATGGCACGATCCATAGTGGTGCGCAGCGAGAATATCTCTCGCAACTGCTTAGTTTCATACCCCATGGAGAAGTCCCATCCAAGCTGAAGCGACATAAATCAGGCAGCCGTCCGTCCTAGATAGCTATCCGGCGGTTGATTGTGAATATGCAACCATGCTTCATGAACGGCAAGCCAAGGGCATCGTGGACGGAAGGTGGCATCCTTCTTACTATTGGGTAGCTGTCGCCAACGAAAATAGAGTGTTGTCCAAGAGAGTTTATAGGCTCCCAAATAGCAACACGAAGGTCATGCTTTAGGCCGTCGATCTGGTATAGCTCACATTGCAGACCTGAACACAAAAGCTAAAATACATGTGGTGAAGGTGAGGTTGAATTGACTACATGTTTCAAATATGAAGCAATACCTGGTTCCATCGTGAGGATTCGATCCATATAGGGGACACTATCTCCAACACCGGCGTCGGCGATGGGATGGTGTACAAGGACTAATAGGATAGTACCTCCTAATTGCTCAATGTTAGTTACAAGTCTCCATGTAAGAGGTTGTTGAACTGCAAGTTCTGGCGGTTCGATCCAATTAGGATGGTACCTCCTAATTGCAGGCGCCCCGCGGTCAAGGTTATAATGAACACACAGCATGGACACCTTCCATGAACAATATGGACGGACGCAGATTTAGCTTCAATTCGAACAATTCAAAAGCGGGAACCTATGACACAGCTCTTACAGCAGTTCAAACTTAACACGGCTCTGATTTAGCTAAAGTTCAAACTAAACATGGCTAGAACAAATCATATAGTTCGTCCCACTTCACAAAAGTCACTACCCTAAACACGGCTCCTACAAACCATTGCAGCAACCATTACCAGTTCAAACCGAGCACTTCACACCAACAACTAACATCTGATAAATCATGAAGTTATTCGCGGTTCACAAAAGTAAAAAGCTAGACCGTCTAACAAGTAAGGAGACATGGTGAAGGCTCAGTTAACCGGCGTAAACAGCTCTCTAGTACCACACTCTTTGTATGTCATCTCCATTCCTGTCTTGTCATAGATGATCACCTTCATGAACTCAGGGTTCACAACCTCAAATTCAGCAATTCAGCCACGCACAAGGCCATGGAACTTGGCAAACGCACACCACCATGAACGCAACACCAGCACTCCATCTTCTTCCTGTAACTCCACACGCCAACAACAGCCAGTGCTCGTCTCCAGCTTGATTAACCAAGGCATGCTCAGCTTCGTGGACTTTAAAAGAGAGGCAGCACCATCGGGTAGAACCAAACGGGAATCACACCTATCCTGCATGATCCTCACGAAACAGTTTGGCGCCTTTTCTACATGGTGGTGCCCCATGCTATCATAAAGCGCTTCCAGTTCAGACGCCGACTTCGCCTATCAGTAAAAAAATGCAAAGTTTACACCCTTTGGTAAGTTGTACAAATCGTCTCAATGCCAAACCAACATAAACATACCTTACTGGCTTTAACACCAGTGGATAGAGAAACACGTTCACGTGATGAAACTATAGTAGCTGCTGGCACTGACGCCTGCATATTGGGCAAGTTCACAAATTAATCAATCCCACAGTTACCTCACGCAAGGGGCTTGAATGACATACAACATCAGACAACATAACATACTTCTTCTTCTACAAAAACGAGGCTAAGTTCAGGATCCACAGCCGGCATAGAAAACGATCGATTTAGCACAATGTCATGGGAATGATGCATATACATAAACAAAAAAAGCGTACGAACGGTTGATACGTCCATTTTGCATCATGATTTCCTACTGTTATTTACTTTGTTTTGTTGAATAATAATGCCTTGGCGAGTGATTCTAATGCCTTTTCTCTCATAATATGCAAGGTTTACACAAGGAGGGAGAATACTGGCAGTTGGAATTCTGGACCCAAGAAAAGCACGTCAGAGATACCTATTCTGCACAACTCAAATGAAGCTGAAATTTTACGGATATTATTTTTACATTTAATAAAAAATACTGGAGCTGGAAACTACCGGAGGAGGCCCCCCAGGTGGGCACAACCCACCAGGGCGCGCCAGGGCCCCCTGGGCACGCCTTGATGGGTTGTGCTCAGCCTGGCCCACCTCTGGTGCCCATCTTTTGGTATAAGGTCTCTCTTGACCTAGAAAAAATAAGAGGAGGACTTTCGGGACGAAGCGCCGCCGCCTCGAGGCGGAACTTGGGCAGGAGCACTTTTTCCCTCCGGCGGAGTGATTCCGCCGGGGGAACTTCCCTCCCGGAGGGGGAAATCGAAGCTATCGTCATCACCAACACCCCTCTCATCTTTGGGAGGCCAATCTTCATCAACATCTTCAACAGAACCATCTCCTCTCAAACCCTAGTTCATCTCTTGTGTTCAATCTTTGTACCAGAACCTCAGATTGGTACCTGTTGGTGACCTGTAGTGTTGATTACATTGCGTAGTTGATTACTATATGGTTTATTTGGTGGAAGATTATATGTTCAGATCCAATATGCTATTCAATACCTCTCTGATCTTGAGCATGTTTATTATTTGTGAGTAGTTACCTTTGTTCTTGAGGTCACGGGAGAAGTCATGTTGCGAGTAATCATGTGAATTTGATATGTGTTCGATATTTTGATGATATGTATGTTGTGATTCCCTTAGTGGTGTCATGTGAACGTCGATTACATGAAACTTCACCATTCATGGGCCTAAGGGAATGCATTGTGGAGTAGTTATTAGATGATGGGTTGCTAAAGTGACAGAATCTTAAACCCTAGTTTATGCGCTACTTCGTAAGCGGCTGATTTGGATCCACATGTTTAATGCCATGGTTAGACTTTGTCTTAATACTTTTCTCATAGTTGCGGATGCTTGCGAGGGGGTTAATCATAAGTAGGTTGTTAGTTCAAGTAATAACAACACCTTAGCACCGGTCCACCCACATATCAAATTATCAAAGTAGCGAACACGAATCAAACTAACATGATAAAAGCGACTAGACGAAATTCCCGTGTACCCTCAAGAACACTTTGCCTATTACTAGTGATTGTTCTGACCTGTCCTTTGCCTCAAAAGGATTGGGCTACCTTGCTGCACCTTGTTTACCGTTATCGTTACTTGCTCATTACAAATTACCTTGCTATCAAACTATCTGTTACCTACAATTTCAGTGCTTGCAAAAATTACCTTGCTGAAAACCACTTGTCATTTCCTTCTGCTCCTCGTTGGGTTCGACACTCTTACTTATCGAAAGGACTATGATTGATCCCTTATACTTGTGGGTCATCAAGAATCTTTTCTGGCGCCGTTGCCGGGGAGTGAAGCGCTCTTGGTAAGTGGAAATCGGTAAGGAAAAACTTATACTACGTGCTGAAATTTATTGCTACTTGCTACTATGGAGAACAATCCTTTGAGGGGTTTGTTCGGGGTATCTTCACCTCGACCGGAACCACAATTAGTTACCCCTCAACTTACAGCACCTACTGAAAATGTTGCTTATGAAATTCCTTCGGGTATGCTAGAACACTTGCTTGCTAAACCTTATGCAGGAGATGGAACTGAACATCCTGATATGCATCTCTTATATGTGAACGAAATATGTGGATTATTTAAGCTTGCGGGTTTACCCGGAGATGAAGTTAAGAAGAAGGTTTTCCCTTTATATTTGGAGGGAAAAGCATTGACATGGTATAGGCTATGTGATGATCTTGGGTCGTGGAACTGCAATCGTGTGCAATTGGAATTCCATCAAAAGTTTTATCCTATGAATCTAGTTCATCGTGATCGGAATTATATATATAATTTTTGGCCTCGTGAAGGAGAAAGTATCGCTCTAGCTTGGGGGAGGCTTAGGTCAATGTTATACTCATTCCCCAATCATGACATTCCGAGGGAAGTTATCATTCAGAATTTTTATGCTCAGCTTTCTCATAATGATCAATCCATGCTCGATCCTTCTTGTGCTGGTTCTTATATGAAGAAGACTATTGATTTTAAGTGGGATCTCTTGGAAAGAATTAAACGCAACTCTGAAGATTGGGAACTCGACGAAGGTAATGAGTCAGGTATAAAGCTTGAATTTTATTGTGTTAAATCTTTTATGAATACCGATACTTTTCACAAGTTTAGCACTAAATATGGACTTAACTCTGAGATAGTAGCCTCTTTCTGTGAAGCATTTGCTAATCACGTTGATCTCCCTAAGGAGAAGTGGTTTAAATATCATCCCCCTATTAAGGAAGAAATTAAAGAACCGGCCATAGCTAAAGAAGAAACCATCTTTTACAATGTTGATCCAGTTGTGCCTACCGCTTATATTGAAAAACCACCTTTCCCTGTTAGGATAAAGGAACATGCTAAGGTATCAACTGTGGTTCGTAAGAGTAATATAAGAGCACCTAAACCCCCTGAGCAAATTAAAGTAGAACCTAGTGTTTCTATGGTTAAAGATCTCTTGGTAGAAAATATTGATGGGCATGTTATCTACTTCTATGATGAAGCTGCTAGAATTGCTAAACCTGATGAAAAAGATAAACATAGACCCATAGAAGGCTTGCATGTTGTCTCAGTCAAAATAGGAGATCATTGCTATCATGGTTTATGTGATATAGGTGCTAGTGTGAGTGCTATCCCTTTTACTCTATACCAAGTTATGGATGAGATAGCACGTGCTAAAATGGAAGACATTGATGTTACTATTAAACTTGCTAATAGAGACACTATCACACCACTTGGAATTGTTAGAGATGTTGAAGTCTTGTGTGGGAAAGTAAAATACCCTACTGATTTTCTAGTCCTTGGTTCCCCACAAGATGACTTTTGTCCCATTATCTTTGGTAGACCGTTCTTGAGCACCGTCAATGCTAAGATAGATTGTGAAAAACAAACTATCGGTGTTAGTTTCGGTAATGTGTCTCATGAGTTTAATTTTTCCAAGTTTAGTAGACAACCTCGTGATAAAGCGTTACCTAATAAGGATGAAATAATTGGTCTTGCTTCTATTGTTGTGCCTCCTGCTGATCCCTTAGAACAATATTTGCTCGACCATGAAAATGATATGCATTTGCGTGAAAGAAACGAAATAGATCAAATTTTCTTCGAACAACAACCTCTCTTGAAACACAATTTGCCTATTGAAACTCTTGGAGGTCCTCCTCCACCTAAAGGTGATCCTGTGTTTGAATTGAAACAATTACCTGACACTTTGAAGTATGCTTATCACTACTGGAATCAGCTAATTTGCCGTCTGCCAGTTCTTTGCCGTCAGCTGGCGGACGGCAAAGAAGCTCTTTGCCATCCGTTTCCAGAAAACAGACGGCAAAGAACTAACTGACGGCAAAGAATCTCTTTGCCATCAGCCGCTTCTTTGCCGTCTGCTAGCAGATGGCAAAGGAGGTTTGCCGTCAGCTAGCGGATGGCAAAGAGGGAGGTGGGCCCACTAACGAGCTGCTTACAGAAAAACCTAACGGCCCCCCTCTTTGCCGTTTGCTAGCAGACGGCAAAGAGCAAAAAGGCAGACGTCAAAGGCGGGGCAGACGGCAAAGAATTGAGTTAACTAACGGCCGCGCCCACCCCGCCCCTCTCTCTCTGTTTCTCTCCCTCTCCTCCACCCGCCGCCGCCCCGCCCCTCTCTCTCTCCGTTTCTCTCCCCGACGACCACCGCACGCGCGCCGCCCCCACCACCCGCCGCCGCCCCACCACCCCGCCCCTCTCTCTCTCCCCGGCGCCCCCGACGCCCCACCGCCACCGCCCCCGCCGCGCCACCCGCCGCCCCCGACGCCCCACCGCCCCGTCCCCCATCCCCTCTCTCTCCACTACTCTCTTGCGCGCGCCGCCGTCCCCATCTCGCGCCGCCACCCCGCCCCGTGCCGCCATCCCCGTCCGCCGGCGCCACCCCGTCCCTGCGCGTCGCCCTCCTCCAACGCCGCCACCCCCTGCCTCCTCCAGCCCACCGCCGCCGCCGCCGGCCTCCTCCACCAACACCGCCGGCGTCGGTCTCCTCCACCTCCACCAACGCCGGCCTCCACCTCCCCCACTCCGGTGAGCCCCCTCCCCCTCTCTATTTTATCATTTTTTTATCTGTTTAGTAATTTTTGTGTTCTGTTTTAGTATTAGTTAAATCTAGTTTAGTTGTAGTTAGGTTAATTAGTTGTAGTTAGTTGTAGAAGATGTAAAAAATGTAGTTTAGTTGTAGTTAGTAAGATTTTAGGAATTAGGGTTACTTAGCTTATTTAGTTAGGTCTAGCATTAGTTAAATTTTAGGTCTACTATTAGTTAAATTTAGTTAGGTTAGTTAGGTGAAAGAAGTAGAAGATGTAGAAAATTTAGTTAGGTTAAAGGAAAAAGAAGAAAATAAGAAGGAAAAAAAGGAAAAAGAAAAAAGGAAAAGAAGAAAAAATAAGAAGAAGAATAAGAAAAAGAAGAAGAGGAGGAGGAGAAGAAAAAAGAAGAAGAAGAAGAAGAAGAAAAAAAGAGGAGAGGAGGAGAAGAAGAAGAGGAGGAGGAGAAGAAAAAAAGAAGAAGAAGAAGAAGAAGAAAAAAATAAGAAGAAGAAGAAGAAGAAGAAAACGACACCCCGAAACCCCGACCCGACCCCGACACGGCACCCCGACCCCGACACGGCACCCCGACACCCCAACAGCCCGACCCCGACACGGCACCCCGACCCCGACACCCCGACCCCGACACGGCACCCTGACCCCGACACGGCACCCCGACACCCCGACAGCCCGACACCCCGACACCCCCAAACCCCGACACCTCGACACCCCTACACCACGACACCCAGACACGACACCCCCGACACGACACCCCGACCCCGACACGACACCCCGACACCCCGACACCACGACACCCAGACACGACACCCCCGACACCTCTTCGGCCTCCTGTTGACCGAAAAGGTGCTCTTCGGCCTTCCAGAGGCCGACGGGGTCATAGTTTTGTAAATTATTAGTTAGGTCATATATATATTCTGATTTTGTTATGAAAAACATCATATTTGTGTTGATCGGGTGGATTTCAATGTGCAGTTGTTTCGTCGCTGCGAGGGTCTGGTGTTCGACGACCTCCCTGTGCGTTGGACGAGCTCCGCCCCTGCGTTCGTGGGTGAGCACAAATGACATCTCCTCCCCCCCCTTAATTTGCTCTGTTCTGGTTTTCGTGCCGATGAAACTTGCTAGCTATAGGTGTCTTCAATCATCAGTATGCGTGACCAGTATGCGTCTCCCGTTCGAAAGGGCGGCATCTATAAATATGCATGTCTTTGCATATTTATAACCGCCATCCTTTCGAATTGTCCAACGTTATCCATGGACAGCCCGAGTATGTGTAGATTGGGTTCGTTTTCCCTTATGCTCTGCTCCGGATCCGATGCGGAATTTCGTCAGTGCCTCCCTGTTGTTCTCCGGGTACACATCCTCTCTGCTTATTGCCGAGACGTGTATCAGGAGAACAACGGGGAGGTGCTGCCGAAATTCTGCGTCGGATCCGGAGCAGAGCATGGGAAAACGAACCCAATCTACACATACTCGGGTGGGATTAGGACCATTTTCTACCTATTAGCGTGTAGGTTGCATGGACGTAATAAAACCGACAAACTTGATTAACGGATGAATATAGATGATGAATTATATATATTTTTTTTGTGTGTTTAGTAGGTAGGCAAGATGAGTGATCGTGCGTGGATGTACACCGGTCACCCTAGTCAGAAAGAAATGACCATTGAATGGTTAACAAAAACCAAGGGGTTTCTGAGCGCCGCATTTGCAAATGGCCAGGAAATAACCTGGTGCCCCTGTGTCTGGTGCGACAACCATAAAAAGTGGACACGGGATGAAATGGGTAAACACTTGCAGAAGTGGGGTTTTACGCCTGATTATACGGTGTGGAGATTTCATGGTGAGTCTGCCCAACGTGTCAGAGCTGAGGTGCTTCGTCGTCGCACCGACGAGCATGGTACCGGGATCGAAGACATGGTGCAAGACTTTGATGATGCTCGGGATTCGGACGATGAGATGGAGGAATCTGCAAAGGCCTTCTATGAAATGTTGGAGTCTTCAAAACGTCCTCTCCACGAGCACACTGAGCTTTGTCAGCTTGATGCCATCGCGCAAGTAATGGCTCTGAAGGCTCAGTTCAACCTGGGCAGAGAATGCTACGACGCGATTCTGACGATATTTGGACGCTTTCTACCCAAAGGCCATGTATTGCCAGCAAACCTGTACCAGTCGGACAAAATCCTACGTGCGCTTAAGATGCCCTATGAGAAGATAGATGCCTGTGAGAATGGATGTGCCTTATTTAGGCTTGAGTATGCGGGCTTCAACTATTGTCCCATTTGCAAGTCTTCCAGGTATGTTGTGGTAGACAACGGTATGGGTGAGAAGAGTCAGACCAAAATCCCAGTTAATGTTCTTCGGTATATGCCAATCATACCAAGACTTCAACGTCTTTTCATGGTCGAAGAGACGGCCAGACAGATGACGTGGCATAAATTGGGCAAAAGAACCGAACTAGATGCAGATGGGAATCCGATGTTGGGACACACTTCAGACGCTTTTGCGTGGAAGCACTTCGATGCATTACATAAGGACAAAGCGGCAGATCCAAGGCATCCTCGAGTTGCCATCAGCACAGATGGGTTCCAAGTGTTTGGTATGACGGCAACCCAATACAGTTGCTGGCCTGTATTTGTCATTCCACTCAATCTCCCCCCCGGAGAGATTATGAAAAGAAAGAACATTTTCTTGACGTTGATAATTCCAGGGCCCAACTATCCGGGGAAGAATATGAATGTGTACATGCAGCCTCTTAAGGATGAATTGCAAGAAGCTTGGGATAATGGGATCAAGACATATGACGCCGCTACAAAACAAAACTTCAAAATGCATGTGTGGTACATGTACTCGACGCATGACTTGCCGGCGTATGCGCTATTCGTTGGCTGGTGTGTGCATGGAAGGTTCCCGTGCCCCACATGCAAGGCAGCTCTTCAGTTCCGTTGGCTGCAGGCGGGTCGCAAGTATTCTTGCTTCGACTTGCATAGACAGTTCCTGGATCCTGGCCATAAGTTCAGAAAAGATAAGAAAAATTTCATGAAAGGTAGAGTTGTCAAAAACTCTGCACCACCTGCATTGACAGGCCAACAGACCCTGGATCAGATAAGCGCTCTCAAGCCTGATCCACAGCGTCCAGGATATTTCAAAGGGTATAATTCGGAACACGCCTGGACTCACAAGATATGCTTGTGGGATCTGCCTTACTTTAAAGACCTCCTTTGCCCACACAACATCGACGTGATGCACACTGAAAAGAATATCGCCGAGGCCCTTTTTGGTACATTGTTCGGCATAGAGGGGAAGTCGAAGGATAATCCTAAGGCTAGACTCGATCAGGAGGCTCTATGTGATAGACCGTTACAAAACATGCGACAACCGAAAGGAAAGAAGAACTGGAGGAAGCCAAAGGCATGGTTCAATCTTGGAAGGCCAGCTATGAGGGAAATGATCTTGTGGGTGAAAATGCAGTTGATGTTCCCCGATGGGTATGCAGCGAATCTAAAGAGGGGAGCGAGTCTTGAGAAATTGAAAATATTTGGTCTCAAGAGTCATGATTGGCACATATGGCTTGAGCGGGTAATGCCGGTGATGTTGCGTGGCTTTATCCCTGAGGATGAATGGCTAGTACTGGCAGAGCTGAGCTATTTCTTCCGTGCTCTTTGTGCGAAAGAACTATCGCCTGACGTGCTAGACGAACTCGAAGAGTTGGCGCCGGAGTTGATCTGCAAGTTAGAAAAGATCTTTCCACCGGGATTCTTTAATCCAATGCAGCATTTGATTTTGCATCTCCCGACCGAGGCAAGATTGGGGGGGCCCGTGCAAAATCGTTGGTGCTACGCAACTGAGAGGATGCAGAAGACGCTTCGAGGAAAATGTAAAAATAAACGTCGAATTGAAGCATCGATGGCCGAGGCATTCATTACTGAGGAGGCGGCAAACTTCGTGACAGCACACTACGAAGCCAAAAATCGTCATTTGCATAATCCGAAGCCTCGGTACAATGCTGGCGACCCTAAAAAGCGTGGATCCAACCTCAGCCTATTCAAAGGGAAGCTCGCACTAGCCGGTGCTTATACTTCCTTATCATTGGATGTCGACGAATGGCGGACCATTACGTTGTATATCTTTAACAACCTAACAAAAGTGCGGCCGTACATCGAGTAAGTTCTCGGTACATTGTTTCGCAACCTCTAATTCCTTTGAACTGCTCTTATTCCCGGATATTTGATACAGTCGATACGTCGCCAAATTCTCGTATGGAGAGGTGATCCAAAAGGATTCCGTCGAAGAGTATGAGCTTCTGGCAATGCATGGAGGCGGCTATCCCGGTTTCATCTCTTGGTTCAAACAAACGGTAATTTCCATTAGACCATTTCATTTCTTCGTCTAATTTGCGGCTAATGCAACAATCCTTTCGTATTAAACTTGTAGGCTAGTTCAGAGTCTATGGACGCCGAATTGAGACAAGTCGCTAATGGTTTTGACTATAAGGTCCGTTCATTTGACAAATACGACATCAACGGGTATCGCTTTCGTACCTATGGCAAAGAGCTATCTATGGCCGACCGAAAGTCTACAAATTGTTGTGTCTGTGCTATCGGCGAAGGAGGTACCGAGTATTATGGAAGAGTTGAAGCAATTTATGAACTTCTATTCTATGGTGCAAACCCACCGAACGTCGTAGTCTTCAAATGTTATTGGTTCCAGCCGAAGGAGACTAGAAGGACTCATGAACATCTAGGGCTAGTCGAAATCAAACAAAGCACCCATTTGGATGTTCCCGATGTCTATATTACGGCTCAACAGGCGACCCAAGTTTTCTATCTACCGTGGTCCTGCCAAAGTGATCCAAATCTCAATGGTTGGGATGTCGTTTATGAAGTGCCACCACATTTTAGACCACCTCCCCCCAATGAAGAGGATTATGAACCTCACATTAACCCAGACACATATGAAGGAGAATTCTTCCAAGAAACACGTGTTTCCAAAAAACGTTTCAAGAACCGCTCTACTTCACCCCAGAACATTGAAGTAGACAGCGGCAGTGAATCCGACTTTACCCCTGAGCCGGAACAAGAAGAGACGGAAGAAGAAGAGGTTACTGCTGCGGATGACCTGTCAATGCTTGACCGATTACATAAAGGAGGCCTTCCACATGTTGATGCATTTATTGATGATGCTGATGAGCACGTCATTACTGATAGTGATGATGATTATGCATTTATTGATCCCGGAGCATATATAGACGATGAAGATTAATATTAGTAATGTCAGGTATTCAATTATTATTATGTACATATATATTATTAATTAGTTCATGTTATTAGGTATTCAATTTTTTTATGTTGTACTAATTTCGTTTACTCTTTGTCATTGCAGGTGTTGATAGATGGTGGGCGCGGGTCGAGAGCGCTCCGAGCCTCCTTCCTCGGCGCGTGCTGGGAGGGGTGCTATTATTCCACCCCAGCACCTCCGGAGAGCACTGGAACACAGTATGCAGACACCGGCGGGCGCTTCTTCTTCGGCCGGGAGAGGTCGGGGGAAGACGAAGAGGGGTGCTAGAGGTGGACGTGGCGGCGAGAGAGGTAGGGAGGCTGCTGCGCCTTCCTCGCCGCCACCCCCAGCTGATTCTCCCGACCACAGGAGTGCTCCGTCTCAGGTGGACCCGTCTGACTTGGACCCGTCTCGGACTCCGGTCCACGAGCCTCGGGCCGACGAGCCTCGGGTCGCCGAGCCTTCGTCCCAGGAGACTCCGGTCCCAGAGTCTTCGTCCCAGGAGACTCCGGTCCCAGAGTCTTCGTCCCACGTGACTCCGGTGGCTAGTGGCCATGCTGATGGTGGCGAGGACAGCTTTTCTGAGGATAGCTATAGCGAGGGCGAGCTGGTTGAGGAGGGCAAGAAGGTCTACCAGCGTGGTGGTACAAAGCTCCCGCCCGTGCCGGCGACCCGCGATCAGAGGTGGTTGATTGTGCCTAATGGGGAGAAGTAAGTGCATTTACTCTTTTTTAACCTTTTGCCTTCATGTTTCTTCAAATTAATATCTAATGTGTTGGCCTTGTCATACTGCAGGGGTTGGAAACACGCCCCTGGTGTCCGCAGGCCCAACCAGGTCCTTGGTGTGCTTCTCCGGCACCACTTCCCGGGGTGGGTCAAGTTGCCCGGTGAGGGTGAGGTTCCACAGCTAGCACTGACCTGGGAGCTGTACGTGGCTGCCCCGGCCCCGCCGGAGGAGAGGGTCGACGGTGTCTTGTGCGAGATGGTGGCCGACATTGTGATCCGGCGGTTTTGGGTAATTTCTCCTTTACAGAATTAAAAATCAACAGCACCTAGTGATTGTACTAATCAGTGTTGTCTTGTTTGATTGCAGACCTTCTACAGGTGTCTTGAGGAACACGAGGCGGACGCGGCTATTGTTCTCGTAGCCGAGTGCAAGCGCCTATTTCAGAACTTACGGCACGAGGCTCGGGTGCAGGCTGTTCGAGACTACTACGCCTCGACTAACATTAAGAGGGCCAAGAAGAAGTGCCGCGCCAAGTTTCTGAGTAAGGAGAAGTACATGAAGGTAATTACCTATTCTTAAGGCCTTGTACTTAGTTTCCTTGATTTGATTCGTAGGCGTAGCGCTGAAATTTCTCTTGTCTAACTTAGGTGCCCCCGAGATGGTGTGCGGATAGGATGGACTATTGGGAGGCGTTGGTGGATGAGTGGTGCTCTCCCCAATGGCTAGCCGTCCATGACAAGGCCAAGGATAAGCATGCCCAAATGAAAGGTGTGCCACACCATCAAGGGAGCTCCAACCTATTTGAGTTCGGGGATCACTGGGTATGTGGTTTGCTTCATGATTCATGCAATTTCATTCTTCATGCTAGCTTGAGCCCTTAACTAATATTTTGTTCCTCTCTTTTAGGCGCGACACAACAAGAAGGAGGTGCCACCGCTGTTCGACCTCTATGCCATGGCCCATACTGCCCCGTACAAGAAGGCCAAGGCATTCTCTGAGGATGACCTCGATCATCCAGAGAGCTTTAGCAACATCTCCTCCCACAACAAGCTCGTGAGGTACAGAGATGAGGGGAAGACGAGGAAAGGGGAGGACTTCAACCCGAGCCAGAGTCCTTTTGATCCAGAGCTCGTGATGATATCTGGTGGCGGGAGGCCCCATGGCTCGATAGCCATTGGGGATGGACTGATACGTTGCCCTAGAACTCTCCCGGAGATCAAGAAGCGCCAGACGAGCTCC
Organism: Elymus sibiricus; assembly: GCA_039707655.1. Taxonomy (NCBI): domain Eukaryota; kingdom Viridiplantae; phylum Streptophyta; class Magnoliopsida; order Poales; family Poaceae; genus Elymus; species Elymus sibiricus. The sequence goes on from CM077667.1 coordinate 372,493,197, forward strand.
GATCCTGAGATAAGGCCTCGTCCACGGCCAATGGAGCTCGCCATCGAGGCTAGGGCCCAGGAGCTTCTGGCGGAAGCAAACAGGCAGGCGGCGGAGAGGGAGAGGGACATGGAGGAGAGGACGGCTAGGCTGGTGGAGGAGGAGAGGAACCGGAACGACGCGTCTCACCGGGCCCTATATGAGCTCCTCGTGGTAAGTTTCTCCTGCATATTATCCAAATCATGCACGCAATGTTCGTTTCATCACTAACTAATATGACTGACTCGTGAAAACAAAATGTGCAGACCGTGTGCCAGAACAACGGTCAGACCCCTCCGCCGATGCCCCAGATTGGTATAGCGCCCACAGTGAGTTTCATTTGAATGGTCATTAGTTACTAGTATTCACATTTGAGTTGCATCATGCTAACGAGACATTGCAAATGATCTTTGGTGCAGCATGCCTCCCGACAAGCATCGACCGATCCTTCTGCGTCTGCCGCAACCCCGACCGGTCCTTCTCCGTCTCACACTGGCGCAAGCCCGACCGGTCCTTCACCTCCGTGATGATGGTAAGTTTTCCCAAGTGTTTTGCTTAACAAATGCATGCTTAGCTTAAGAAATGACCTACTTAGCTCCAAAATGACCTATACTTAGCTTATTTTCCTCGAAAATGACATAATAACCTTACTTAGCTCCAAAATGACATATTTTACCTAGGATAGCTATAAAATGACCTATACTTAGCATTTTTTCCTCCAAAATGACTTGATATGCTTAGTTAGCTAAAAAATGGCATAACTACCTAGGATAGCTCAATAATGATCTATACTTAGCTTAGCTAGTTCATTTATGACATAATTAGCTCACTTAGGTAAAAAATGGCATAATAACCTTGGTTTAGCTCCAAAATGACCTATACTTAGCTTATTTTCCTCGAAAATGACATAATAACCTTACTTAGCTCCAAACTGACATACTTTACCTAGGATAGCTATAAATATGCTTAGTTAGCTCAAAAATGGCATAACTACCTAGGTTAGCTCAAAAATGGCATAACTACCTAGCTTAGCTCTAAAATGACCTACAGTTAGCATTTTTACCTAGCTTAGCTAAAAAATGGCATTTTTACCTACCTTAGTTAGAAGAAGAAGAAGATAAAGAAGAGGAGAGGAGAAAAAGAAAGAGAAGAAAAATTCTTCTTCTTCTTCTTATTCTTCTTCTTCTTCTTCTTTTTCTTCTTTTTTCTTCTTCTTTTTCTTCTTCTTCTTCTAGCTAGTCTTCTTCTTCTTCTTCTTCTTCTAACTTTCTTCTTTCCCAATTTGCAGATTTGCTTTAGATGAGGAAGCTTGCGTTGATGGAGTCTACTCTTCTCCTTGTGCTTCCTTTTTGTTTTGATTTTGTATGATGAACTTTGTTGTTGGAAACTAGTTGTTGGATATGTTGTTGGAAACTTGTTGTTGGATATGTTGTTGGATATGTGTTGGTATGCTTGTTGAAAGTATTTTCAAATGTGTGTATATATATATATATATGAAATTCTGTGAAATTGAATGAATTTAAGAAAAAACAGAAAAAACAGGGGCTATACAGGCTCTTTGCCGTCTGCTGGCAGACGGCAAAGAGCTTTGCCATCAGCCAGCAGACGGCAAAGCTGCCACGTGGCAGCTACCTATGCAACCTGGGGGCACTGGGCTGGCCTATGTGGTTACTTTGCCGTCTGCTGGCAGACGACAAAGAACTTCGCATCTTTGCCGTCTGCCAGCAGACGGCATAGCGAGCCACGTGGCAGCTACCTGGGGGGCACTGGGCTGGCCTATGTGGTTGCTTTGCCGTCTGCTGGCAGACGGCAAAGAACTTTGCATCTTTGCCGTCTGCCAGCAGACGGCAAAGCACGCCGTTAACCCCTTAACGGACCTAAGCTGCCACGTGTGTCGTCCATGCACTTTGCCGTCTGCTGGCAGACGGCAAAGAACTTTGCATCTTTGGCGTCTGCCAGCAGACGGCAAAGTGCCCTTTACCGTGGCTTGTTCAGCTGGATGTGGTGCCGTCTGCTGGCTGACGGCAAAGACCTTTGCCATCCGCAATGCATGCCTTTGCCGTCAGCCATGGCAGACGGCAAAGATCCTGATTCCAGTAGTGTATCTTGATGAGAAAAAGATATATCCTGTTATTATTAGTGCTAACCTTTCAGAACATGAAGAGAAAGATTATTAAAAGTTCTAAGGAAGCACCGGGCTGCTATTGGATATACTCTTGATGATCTTAAGGTCATTAGTCCCACTCTATGTCAGCACAAGATCAATATGGAACCTGATGCTAAACCCGTTGTTGATCACCAACGATGATTGAATCCTAAGATGAAGGAAGTGGTAAGAACTGAAATACTAAAACTTCTGGAAGCAGGTATAATCTTGAGGGATCACTAGAAGAGTGTCTAGAGGGGGGGGGTGAATAGACTACTAGCAAGAATTTAAAACCTAACCTTTTCCCAAGTTGATTGGTTGGCAGATTTTAACAGTTTTAGCAAGTCTAGCAAGTCTAGCAGCCCTACACATGCATGTCAACAAATATGGCAGCGGAAAGTAAAGACATTGCACATGAAGTAAAGAGTTGAGATAGGTAGATCAAACGCAATTGGAGACGCAAAGATTTTTCCCGTGGTTCCGATAGGTGGTGCTATCGTACGTCCACGTTTATGGAGTCTTCAACCCACGGAGGGTAACGGTCGCGAGAGTCCACGGAGGGCTCCACCCATAAGGGTCCACGAAGTAGCAACCTTGACTATTCCATAACGGCTTTCGTCCACGAAGGACTAGCCTCACTATGGGTAGATCTTCACGAAGTAGGCGATCTCCTTGCCCTTACAAACTTCTTGGTTCAACTCCACAACACGAAGTAGGAGGCTCCCAAGCGACACCTAACCAATCTAGGAGGCACCACCCTCCAAAAGGTAATAGGCTCGGTAATGACGATGAACTCCTTGCTCTTGTGCTTCAAGATGATAGACTCCTCAACACACAATCACTCTCTCACAGATTTGGCTTGATGGAAGAGATGGGATTGGTGGAAAGCAACTTGGGGAGGCTAGAAATCAAGATCCATATGGTTGGAGTGGATGATCTTGACCTCAACACAAGGGTAGGTGGTTCTCTCTCAGAAAACTGGATGGGGCAAGTATGGAATAGTTCTGAGTGCTTCTCTTTCGAGTGGGTGGTGGTGAAGGGGTATATATAGGCATCCCTAAAAATCCAACCGTTACACACAAAATGACCAACTCGGTGACACCGATGTGCTAATCTCGGTGGTACCGAAGTGACCAAAAGGTGGCAACTTTTGAATCTCGGTGAGACCGATATAGGAAACTCGGTTGCACCGATAAGGTGACCAACGGTCAGATTGCCCAATCTCGGTGACACCGATCCAACAATCTCGGTGGTACCGATATTGTGAATTTGCGTAACAGAAAGTTGGCAACCTAAACTCGGTGGCACCGAAGCAGAATCGGTTGCACCGAAAGGCTAGGGTTTGGCTTAGGTCTGTCTGAGTTTGGGAATCGGTGGCACCGAGTAGAAAGTGTTGGTTGCACCGATTTTAGATATTTGGCTTTGACAGACTTTTTGTGGAAGAGCTTGTGGGTGTTTTTGGTGACTATCACTTGTGCACGTATGAGCATTTTGTTCACCAATCAAAACCTTACCCCCTTTTAATAGTATTGGCTTTCCTATGGACTCAAAGTGATTTCTCACAAATGTAAAATGTAGAGTCCTCTTGCTTGAAGCTTTGCCAATCCATGTCCTTGCATCTTGGGGTATTTCCATAATCTCCACAATCCTTTTGCCGGACCTCTCTGTGGACTTTATCTGAAATACACTAGGTAAAAGTATTAGTCCAAGAGACAATGTATGTTGTCATGAATTATCAAAACCACCAAGGGAGCATGTTGTGCTTTCAATCTCCCCCTTTTTGGTAATTGATGACAACATACAATCAAAGCTTCAAATAAAGATATGCATGGATATAATGAAGACTTTGAGAGACACATGACTTTGATTTGCTCGCCCTAAATGTGTGCAGTCCTTTAAAGGATAGTTGCTTTGGAATGCATGGACACACAAATAGTAGAAATGATATAATGAGTCATGTGTATCTTGGCTATATGCATCAAGTATATGTGAATGCGATGTATCCTCGTTCAAGACTTCACTCTTGCAAACAATATGTGCAAGAAGCAAGAGATCATCTTGATCAAAGATATGATGCATATACTTACCTTGAGTTCTTGAGCATTCTTGTAGTAGAAACACACTTGAGAAAATAATGTTAGGAAACACAAGAGTATTCTACCAGTCAACAAGGCAATAGAACTCAAAAGTACCAAGATATGGAGAACATATATAAGATAGTGTTCTTAAGATTGATATGTCTCCAAGATCATTTAGAATTTTCTCCCCTAGATATGAAAATAGTAAATCATCCTCTCCCCCTGAATCTTAGCATGTAGATATTGGGATTGGATAGGGTGAGAAAAGTTCTAAAGTGAACAATAAAATAAATGGGCATATTGTTTTCCAAAACATATTTTTTCTCTCCCCCTACTTTGGTATTCTCACCTTGTTTATATGAGTATAATCATTGAGAATTTGCTCTCCCCCTTGATCATATCTCCCCCTTTTGCATAAGCATGTATCTCCCTTTAGCATAAAGCTTTGGTATTCTCCCCCTTTGGCATTAATTTCCAAAAAGGTCAAATACAGGAAGAGATACAGGGATCATTGATAAGAAGGGATCCTTGAGAACAAGGGTCATTGAATGTAGGGTTCATAGAATTGAAAACTGAGGGAATCATTGAAATAAATTTCTCTCCCTTTGAGATATTGTAAGACTTCTCCTCCTTTGAGTTAGGGATCCTTGAGTAAAGAATTTCTCCCCCTAAGTGTAGTTTTTTTTTCTTTTTCTTTTTAAAAAAAGGGATCATCGAAGTAACAGAATCATCACTTGAAGATCAAAGAGAGACATAGATTTGCAACTGCGAACATAAATAAGAAAATAAATCAATCCGGTGACTCCGAGACAGATAAATCGGTGGAACCGAGATTTTGTGATGCAGCTTGTCTGCAATTTCGGTAGAACCGACATATATGTATCGGCGGCTCCGAGGCTAAGACAGCTAAGACAGAAATAAGGGACCAAGTTTCTGTTTTCAAAGTGTCAAAAGAGAATTTTTCAAAGGGAATCCAAAAGTTTTTACAAAAGAAATATCAACTAGAAAAGATTTGAGTGGTTCCAAGAAATCTTGCAAAATAGAGTGTGAACCATCCAAAGTACTTAACTAGATGATGGGCGGTGACTAGCTCACCTATATTAGAGTATATTGACTTAGGAGCCAAGCAAGAATACTTGATCATAGGTCATACTCTACGTTAAGCTCAAAATGGGGTTATCATTTTTCGATTAAGCATTTTAATGTCTTCATATCACTTGAGTTGCTTTAGCTCATGACTTGGAGTAAAGCTCTTTCAAGGATATGAGTACATACCTTTGAGTGATGTTGATGACGTGGCTTGTAGGTGAACTTGTTGAGGATGCTCGAGGTTGATGAAGATCATCTTGAGTTGGGAGCAATCCTTCTCATTTTAGTACACTTGTCACCTACATAGGTTAGTCATGCAAGGAAGAACAATAGATATATCCATTTGACATGATACTAATAGAGATTTAGCAATGATCACATCAAATATATGTCAAGGATATGGTTGAGTTTTCTTCTTCCCTCCATCATCAAAAGGGGTTGTGGATACTTGGTAATGACAAGGTTGCTTATGATTTGAGTTGATGGCAATCTTGTGGAATGAAATTCTTCCAAGTACCTACAAAAGGTTAGATGCAATACAAGGGAGCATAGAATTCCATGGCATAAGATAACATGTTAGGATTACATGGAAATATCAAGAAAGCTCATGCCCTTGCATGCAACCAAGTGAGTCTAGCTCAAGTTTGAAGCATCAATGATGTTCAACTCACTCCTCAAGTAGCAAAAACTTTTCTCATCAAGTGGCTTAGTAAAGATATCGGCCAATTGCTTGTTAGTGCGAACATGCTTAAGATTAATATCTCCTTTGGCAACATGATCACGAATGAAATGATGTCTAACTTGAATATGTTTAGTTCGAGAATGTTGCACAGGATTATGACCAATTTTAATAGCACTTTCATTGTCACAAAGCAATGGAACATTTCTAACATGAATTCCATAATCCTTAAGCGTTTGTGTCATCCATAGTAATTGTGCACAACAAGATCCAGCAGCAATATACTCAGCTTCGGCAGTAGATAGAGATACCGAGTTTTGTTTCTTGGAGGACCAAGACACAAGAGATCTACCCAAAAATTGACAAGTACCTGAGGTGGATTTTCTATCAACCTTGTCACCGGCATAGTCCGAATCGGAATAGCCAACAAGGTTAAAGGAAGATCCCTTGGGATACCAAATGCCAAAGTTTGGTGTTTGTATCAAATATCTCACAATACGTTTCACGGCCAAAAGATGACACTCTTTAGGTGCAGCTTGATATCTAGCACACATGCAAACACTAAGCATAATATCGGGACGAGAGGCACATAGATATAGCAATGAACCAATCATAGATCGATAAACCTTTTGATCAACCGGTTCATCCTCCTTGGTAAGGTCAATATGTCCACTAGTAGGCATAGAGGTTTTCATACCTTTGCACTCCTGCATGTTGAACTTCTTGATCAAGTCCTTGGTATACTTAGTTTGAGAGATGAAAGTTCCTTCTTTCATTTGCTTGATTTGCAAACCAAGAAAGAATTTCAGCTCACACATCATGGACATTTCATACTTCTCGGACATCAACCTTCCAAATCTTTCACTAAATTGTGGGTTAGTAGATCCAAAGATAATATCATCCACATAGATTTGGCACACAAATAATTCACCATTAACTCTCTTAGTGAATAAGGTTGCATCAATTTTACCAATTTCAAATCCCTTTTCAATGAGAAACTTCGTTAAGCATTTGTACCAAGCACGAGGGGCTTGCTTAAGACCATAAAGGGCTTTACGAAGCTTGTAAACATGATTAGGTTTCTTAGGATTTACAAAACCAGGTGGTTGCTTAACACAGCCTTCTTCTTCAATCTCACCATTTAAAAAGGCACTTTTAATGTCCATTTGATAAAGCATGATATCATGGTGATTAGCATAAGCAAGAAGAATGCGAATCGCTTCAAGTCTAGCGACGGGGGCGTAGGTCTCACCGTAGTCCATACCTTCGACTTGCGTATATCCTTGGGCTACGAGACGAGCCTTGCTGCGTACGACTTGACCGTCTTCGTCCTGCTTGTTCCGAAACACCCATTTGGTTCCGATGATGTTTTGCTCATCCTTGGGCTTCTCCACGAGTGTCCACACTTCATTCCTTTCGAAGTTGTGAAGCTCTTCATGCATCGCGTTCACCCAATCCGCATCTTCTAGAGCTTGTTCTACCTTCAAGGGCTCAATGCTAGAGATGAAAGAATAATGCTCACAAAAGTTTGCTAGGCGAGTTTTAGAGCGAGTGATTCTCCCTGTTTGTATATCACCAAAGATTTGGTTTAGGGGATGGTTCTTGGTCACTTGTGCTCGAACTCGGGTCAGCTTCCGACTGTTGGATGGTGGAGCTTCTTCTTCATCATCATCTCCTTCATCTTCATTGTTGTTGAAGGTGTCGTTCCCTTGAGGTGGTGGTGAAGGAGGTTGTGGTGGATCTTCATGATGCACTTCCTCCTCTTCATCATCTTGTCGTGTACCGCTTGTGGATGCCTCCATGTCATATTGTGGTTCACCTTGATGTGAAGTAGGGGCTTCCACTTGAGTTGATGAAGTACTTTCCTTCACCTCCATGGGACGAATCTTGCCAATGGACAAGTCTTGGATAGCTTCCGAAGGGTCCTTATCACCTACATCATTTGGCAATTGTTCGACTTGCGAACCATTAGATTCATCAAACTTCACATCTACCGTCTCTTCAACTTTTCAAGTGAAGTTGTTGTAGACACGGTAAGTGTGAGAGTTCGATCCATAACCAAATAGGAATCCTTCATGAGATTTAGGAGCAAATTTAGTACGACGATGCTTATCAAGAATGTAGCACTTTGAGCCGAATACCCGAAAGTATCCAACTTGGGGTTTGTTACCGGTGAGTAGCTCGTATGCCGTTTTACCGAGAAGCTTGTGCAAGTAAAGTCGGTTTGTGGCATGACACGCTGTTTCCACGGCTTCTGCCCAAAAGTGTCTTGGCGTCTTGTATTCGTCAAGCATCGTTCTTGCCATCTCAATGAGCGTCCGGTTCTTCCTCTCAACAACTCCATTTTGTTGAGGCGTGTACGTAGCCGAGAACTCATGTGAGACACCTTCTTCGTCAAGAAAGGTATCCACATGGGTGTTCTTGAACTCCGATCCGTTATCGCTCCGAACCTTCTTGATCTTCACTTCGAACTGATTTTGCGCTTTGCGAACGAAGTTCTTGAAGATCTTTTGAACCTGCGACTTATCATCAAGAAAGAATACCCACGTAAATCTGGAAAAATCATCAACTATAACTAGACCATAGGAATTTCCACCGAGACTCTTGTAAGCATTGGGACCAAAAAGATCCATGTTAAGTAACTCGAGTGGTCTCCTAGTAGTCATGATATTCTTAACGGGATGACTTCCACCTACTTGCTTTCCAGCTTGACAAGCACTACAAAGTCTATCTTTGTCAAAGATAACATCTTTAACACCAAGGATATCATCACCTTTGATAAGCTTGTCTAAATTACGCATGCCAACATGTCCTAGTCTTCTATGCCAAAGCCAACCTTTAGAAGATTTTGCAATAAGACAAGTACGAGGTTTGAATCTCTTAGTG